>CM039680.1:187330767-188530767 GCA_022537955.1 Schmidtea mediterranea
ATGGAATTAAGAAATGATGCAGTATATCAAATTGTAGGGTTAAGTGGGAGCGGACAAACTTTATTTGAATGTAATTTATTGCAGTCAAACATGTTCAAATCAAAATTCAATAAAGTATATTGGCTTAGGGGTGCAGACGAAGAACATAGATTGACACAAAATCAGTTTTGTAAATTGAAAATGACAATAGTTAAGGGATTTGATAAAAATTGTTCGTCTAGGTTACGTCGAGGCGATGTAATAATTATAGATGATTTGTATCAAGAAGCAAATATAGAAGATTTCAATAACTTGTTCACAAAAATCAGTAGACATTGCGGAGTTACTGTTATTTTCATAACACAAAATTTATTTCATCAAAGAGAAAGTCATCGAACTGGTAATTTTAATGTTCAATACCTAGTAATTTTCAAAAATCCACTCGATCAAACGATTATTGATTTCTTAGCCAGGCAAGCTTATCCAAACAATAGAAAATTTTTAATTGAATCATTCCAAGATGCTCCAAATGTTCCCACACGGATATTTATTCTTTGACTTTACACAACAATGCAGCTACGATTTACGTATCCGAACATATATGTTTAATGAAAAATGTGTTACGATTTATAAACAAAATTGTAAACAATAAATGATTATCAATCATATCATTTAAAAAAGTACTTGTCTAAAACGAAATTCAATCCAAAAAAGTTATTCGTAAAACCAAATCAAAATTAAAGAAGATTCTAAAAAGGGATTTAAATAAGAATTTAAAGAAAAAGAAGTGGATCAACTTATAAACAATAATAATAATTGATTGTAAATAGTAAACATGAAATCTGAACATAGCCTACAATATTTCAATGCATTGCTAAAGTCTCAAAATAATAAAAGAATAGCAATTTTACAAGCTTTCCCTCCATTTGTTATTGACGATTTGCTTGAAGTTATTGTAAATATAGTACGAGGTAATGTAAATATTAGTAAAGCTAAAAGAGTAGTATTACAAAGACATAAGAGATTCCTTTTATCATTGGTAAACACCAAAAATAGACGTTTAATGAAAAGAATAATGCATAAACAAAAGGATGGGTTCTGGGGTACATTAATTCCTATAGATTTATCGGCAATTAGTGCAATTTCATCCTTAAGATCTTAATGGGTTTACAACACTCTAAACCAGATAAAGTTGATTTAAATATTTTAACATCTTGTTGTAATAATGAAGGAACCATTAACCAAAAATCCACTTAAAACAATATGGATAAACCCAAAAGATCCAGATGGTTTTGGTGGTGTAGAAATATTACCAAAAAGAGTGATTAATTCTCAAAAAGAGACTCAAAAATTGTTATCGGACCAACTAACATATAGTTTAAATAAACCAATGTTGAAAGGATTCTCAACCAGACCATACAAAACAAGAGGAATCAATGATTTGTGGCAAACGGACTTGATGGAAATGATACTTTTTTCGAGAATCAACAAGGGGTACAAATATATTTTAACTTGTATTGATGTTTTCTGTAGATATGCCCGTGCTATTCCAACAAAAACTAAATCTGCTAATGAAATGGTCATTGCAATTAAAAAATTGTTTAAAGACTGGCAACCTCACAATCTACAAACTGATTTGGGTAATAAATTTAATTAATTATTTAATTTAATTTATTTTAGGTAAAGAATTTTATAATAGCAAAGTAAAAGAAGTTATCAAAGCCAATCATTACTCTGTATTCTGGCAATTCAAATCTTGTTGTGTGGAAAGATTTAATCGAACTTTGAGAGAAAGATTGAAAAAATACTTTGTGCATCAAGGTAATAAAACTTGGATACGTTTTTTACCGAAAATTATTTTTATTTACAATAATTCGCCGCATAAAAGATTAAATTGTCTTAGACCTGTTGACATTACAGACAAAGTTGGCATTAACAACAAAGACCAAGCATTAAAGAAAGAAAAAATCAATAAGTCAAAATACCTGGTTGGTGATCATGTAAGAATTAGTAAAATCAGTACTTCTCCGTTCATCAAGAATTTTGACAACAATAAGAGCCATGAAGTATTTGAAATAAAGAAAATAGATACAAAACAGAATCTTGTAATGTATTTAATAGCTGATCATGAGAATAAAGAAATCAGCGGAAAATTCTACGAACAAGAACTTCAAGTCATTCCAATCCCAACAATATTTAGAATTCAAAAGATTTTAAAAACCAAAAATGTTAGTAAATATAAACAATACTACGTTAAGTGGCATGGATACGAAACTCCGACTTGAATATCCTCATCTCAATTGATTAAATAAATATTATGAAAGAAAACCAGTTTTATATGATTTTGCCTAGTAATAGTTGTCCACTTATTTATCCTAATAACAAAGTTAGTAATTTTAATGTACAAGTAAATTTTGTTTACTTGGATGGTGAATGGGAAGTGACTTTGATTGATTTCACTTCTTTGTTTAATCCCTTTCCGTATTATAGTAATTCTTGTCTACGATATGAATCGATAAAGAGTGGTAGTGAAATAAAATATTTGAAAATTAATAATCAAAATCATACTTATGAATTAATAAATCCAAAATATACTCCAGATGTTGACATGTTTATTGCAAAATATGAGAATTTGGTTATTGTCTGTCCGCATGTTCCATTTAAAGTAATAATCCCCGATATTCAACATGCGTTTAGTTTTGGACTAAACTCTACATCGATTATTTGTGAAGAGGATAATTGTCGAATAAAATTACCAAAATTTACAGATGATGGGGTTATGGAACAATTTAGAATATTTATAAGTTATGAAGAAAAATCAAAATTTGAAAAATATTTTGAAGATAATTTATTCATAAACACTTTATCAGAATTACAAGGTCATTTGTTGTCATTCCAAAATTATTAAATCATCATCAACAAATGTTCATTTATTCAAATATTATTGAACCAATAAATGTTGGTGATGTTAGAGTTCCACTATTAAAATCTAATTTGGATTAAAAAATATGATCAAGGAGAAATTGTTCAATTAGAAATGAAGAATCCAATGAACCTTCCTGTATCATATTCAACTATAAACATCATTGAAATAAATATTCGAGATGATAGTGGGAAATTAATTAAATTTAGCAAAGATACCAAAACACATTTATCGTTACTTTTTTATAAAAATTAATAAATAAAAAATATTTTTACGTGAATTTACTCAGTAATAGTTGTCCACTTACATTTCCATATAATGAAGCTGGAAAGTTTAATGTAGAATTTCCAAATCAGATTTACTTGGATGGGGATTGGGAAGTTGCTTTAACTGAATTCACTTTTGTGTACAATATTTTTCCATTTTATAACAACTCTCATATTAAATATATTAAGAGTACATTACATAATAGTTATGAATATTTTTATTATATTGAAAGAAACTATACAATTAGTCACAACTCTACATTTTATCTGATATATACTGACAATAAAATTTTGAACCTTAATTGTAAATATTTTCCATTCAAAGTAACATTTGATAGTATTGAAGAAGCTAATTGCTTGGAATTTAATAAAATAGAAATAGAAATTAAACAAGGTCAACTTGTTAAAATTGAATTGGACGATAATGTTAGTAGTGTTAAATTTAGTAAACTATTGGCTCTTAGTTTGGGATTAATTGAAGAATCTTATAGTGAAAAGATCATTGTTGGATCTAGTTTACCTACTATAACGCAAAGAAATATACAAATGATGATTTATACAAATATTATTGAACCAATTTTTGTGTGAATTAAGTGTTCCTCTTCTTAAATGTGTTTGGATAGAAAAACATAAAAAAGACGATCTTGTTCAATTCATTGAGAAATATCCAATGTATTTGCCAGTATCATCCTCATATATAGACAATATAGAAATCAATATTCGTGATGACAGTGGAAACAAGATAAAACTTACTTGACATTACAATTCCATAAAATAAATGAGTAATCCAGACATTGTAAATATTTATAGCACCCATCAAAATGGTGGGGATTTACCATATTTTGTAGGTAAACAGTACGGATCTGGTTGGTTAAAAACAATTGCGGGATTTGTACTACCTATTCTTAAACGTATTGAAAATTTTGGTATGAAAATTGCTAATGACGTAATAAATAATAATGCTCAAATTTTACCTGCTTTAAAATTCAATGCAATATCTGAAATTAAAGATTTTATACCACCTGTAATGGAACACTTGTTGCTTTCAAGGGAATAATAGATATGGAGGATCATATTTGGAAACATTTTCAATATTTGAACACTTGAATGTCAAGTCTTTAACATTAAGTAAAGGAAATGATTATTGTGAAAAATATAGTCAAGATTTTACCAATAATAATTATAGTTCTAGTTATATGCAAAGTATTGTTAGGAATATGGATTATCTTAATAAAAATATTAATTGTGGTATTACCATGTCAGACTTTAAAAATAAATATCCCTATTTTACATTTGTATTGGCTCCTGATTTTGATCCTAATCAAAGCCAATTTCCTCAAAGTGGAAATTTACGATTGGATATAAAATTTGAAAATCCATTAACTGAATCTGTATCAGTACTTGTATACGGAGTTTTTGAAAAAGAAATTCAAATCACATCAAGCCTTACAGTACTTGTTTGATCGATTTTGTTTGACAAACATTGTTGATCAAACTATAAACCAATGTATTATTAGTTATAGTTTACAAATGAAGTAAGCAATTTTATTAATTAATTAATTTAATTAATTTTAATTCTATTCAGATACAAACTATTGCTAAAAAGCTAATTGGGAAAAACTCTATTGGTGTTTTTCCATTGGACAAAAATTCATATATCAATATCAACAAAGGTTTGATTGTAAATACTCAATCAGCTAATCTCGGTGGAGAACATTGGCTCGCGATTTAAATGAAACCAGATAAAATGTATGTATTTGATCCGATGGGATTCTGTTATCCCCCTTTATTGATATCAAAACTAGAATCAATGTTGATGCCAATTGAATACAATCGAATTAGATATCAAAATCCGTTGACACAAACTTGTTGCCAACATTGTTTGGCTTGGCTAAAATCAATGTTCTATAAATAAATCTTTATTGTATCATTGTGTTTATTTCCTGATGTGATTTTGTTTACATTTTGATTGGTAATGTGTGTTGATTGATACAAGTGCGGATGTGTGAATGTGTTGGCATGTTGATTTTGATTGGTCATTTTTTTTAAACATTTTTACAATTTGTCATAATTTTAATTTATTATTAGGTTATCTCAATTACCCACAAAATATTCAAAATGTTGGAGGATATAATCATCAAATTTCGAATTTAAGTAAGGTTTTCATTTTTATTAAATCATTTTTAATTTACTTTTAAGTTATATTCAAAATAATCAACAAAGCTATACAGAAAATTATCAACACATACTGACATATAATGAATCAAGTATTAATTTTAATTTATCAATAAATATAATATATTTATAGATTTAGAAAGAAATTTGCCAATCTCGGATTGTGAAGAGGGCGATGAAATTAATCAACAAAATGTATGTTTTAATTGTATTTTACTATTATATAATATTTTTTTATCGAAAATAAGGGTAGACACTTGATTTTATAATAATATATACTCTTTTTATCAAATAAGGGCAGACTCTTGATTTTATAATAATATATACTTTTTTTTATCAAAATAAAGGCAGACCCCTTGATTTTTGATTTTTTAAAACATATATATATATTTTATCAAAATAGGGGTAGACCGGTTGATTTTTTTTATAATAATATATACTTTTTTTATCAAAAATAAAGACAGACCCCTTGATTTTTTTATGGGAAGACCAATCACTTGATATTATTATTATTCAAGAGATCAAATTTTTTTATATTAATTATTCAATAATTATAACTGATAAAAAAAATATTTTTTTAAATTATAGATACTCGAGGTATACTCTTGGTTTTAAAATGACATGTTTAGTTTACTGTTAAAGTTTTAGTTTACTGTTAGTTACAAATTATAAAACTCAACAAAACTCAACTTTTAAAAAAGATAAAAATTTATTCAACAACATTTTGGATTTTCCAAATAGTTTTGATAATAGGTTTGTTAATCTTGACTCCTTTATTAATTATTCAAATTTTATATTTTTTATTATTCTGTACTTGTTCCTTCAATTGGCTTTCACAATTAATAAATGAAAATTTTTCATTAAAAACCATATCGTTATTCATCAAATGGAGAATATCTGAAATATTTTTTCGATCTTCATCTTCAATATTTCCAATCATAATATTGTAATCATAAGCTTTTAAATTAACCGTTTCCTAAAAAATAATTCATCAAATTAAAGTAAAATAAATATAACTTTGAATGTATTGTAATAGGGAAATTTAAATAGTTCATACTGTATTGAAGGTATTGAACAGGAGGCTTAAATGTTATCCCAATAATAGCTGTACTATTATCTTCTAGGAGTAGTTCATATATTTTAGACATTCGTGCTTTTTTCATACAAAATGATTTTTTATTTATAGTGAATAATCAATTTTGATTGGTTGCATACTTCTTGTGCATTTATTTTAATAAATAATTTAATTAAAAAAATTAAATAATTTTTATTACTAGGTAAATTATACCCTAACTATTGTCAATTAAAAGATCATAATAAAAACTGTCACAAAAAAATGGAAGAGTATTATGGTCAAAAATACTATAATTCCATTTACTTTATATGCCCCGTATGCATAACTTCCCAGCCCATTCCTTATTAAGACTTTTATAATCATCATAAAAATAATTTGAGTCAATTTTATGTTAAAAAAGTTAAACTATTTAAAAGACCTGCAACTATTGAAATCCCAGCATCAATTAAAAAAATTAAATTGAGTAGCACCCAAATTACCCCATTAAGTAATCCTATAAGTGAACCCATTAGCGAACCTACAACAGATCCTATAAATAGTATTCGGGATGACCTAAATGAAGATATCGGATCGTTGGATTCATGGAATGAAGCGTTGGAAGAGGTGGAAGCGGACGAAGCGGTGGAAACGATGGAAGATATCGGATCGATGGATTCATGGGATGGATCAATGGAAGAGGTTTAAAACATGTGGCAAAATAATATTAATATACAAATAGGCGAACAGAAAAACCCGAACACAACGACTTTGTTTTAAAACATCCGTTTTTAAACATAATTCATA
Organism: Schmidtea mediterranea; assembly: GCA_022537955.1. Taxonomy (NCBI): domain Eukaryota; kingdom Metazoa; phylum Platyhelminthes; order Tricladida; family Dugesiidae; genus Schmidtea; species Schmidtea mediterranea. The sequence goes on from CM039680.1 coordinate 187,337,969, forward strand.
GGTCCAAAGTTACAGAAGGAACAATTATTAATTTATTACTATTAAATAAAGGAGATCATTATCATTATGTAGAAATAACATCACTCAATAGGTTATTGTTTTGTCGAAATAAAAATATCACAATAGAAAGAATTCGATCTATATGGTGTCATAGATGTCTGAACGGATTTAGATATAAGAAAACATTGGACAAGCATAAGATATTATGTATGAGAAATCAGTTAGGGACAACTTTATATACTTTCCCAGAAAATAAGTTTATTGAATTCACTGATTGCTCCAAAACCGTAACCTGCCATATGTTATATATACAGATTTCGAATCTGTTTTGCCAAAGGACGACGTACACATTCAAATACATTTACCCATTTCGGCAGGACTTTTATTAATAAATAATTTTGATTGGAGTACAATATATAAAGAATTTATAGGTGAAACTTGTGTGGAACAATTTTTAAAATCATTAGAAAAAATAGCAAAAAATATACAGTATTACCGTATTATTATAAAATGGGAAGTCAAACAATTAAGGAATTAACAAACCTACAACAGATTCAATTTGATACTTGTATAAAATATTATCTTTGTTTGAAAGACATTGTGGATCCAGTGAGAGATCATGATCATTTTACTGGGGAATACTTGGGTGCTGCTTGCAATGACTGTAATATTAATAGAGAAATAAACAAAGTATTACCAATTGTTTTCCATAACTTAAAGGGATATGATATGCACCATATATTAAAATATGGATTGAGTAAATTTAAAAATTGGGCTTTAGGATGTATTCCAATAACAACTGAAAAATTTATTTCATTAATTGCTCACTTGCGAAAAAATAGCTTGAGATTTAATGATTCTTATCAATTTGTAAACGATTCTTTAGCAAAAGCGCTTAAAACCTTGACAACTTTACCTTTGACTTGATCTGTTTTTACAGGAACTATAGTTGATGATAAGGGGATCTTTCCGTACAATTTTGCAACTAGTTTTGATGTTCTTCACGATACTTATGAGTTACCACCGATTTGGAAAGGTGTCACTGAGGCTGAATATGAAAAAGCTCAGATAATTTGGGATGAAACTAATTGTAGGACTTTACTTGATTACATGAAAGATTATCTGAAACTAGATTGTTTTCTTTTGGCTGACTTTTTCCAACAATAGATTAGAACCTTTAAATTATTTTGGGATTCCCGGAATGTCTATGTCTTCTGCTTTAATCTCGTTAGATGATCCTATTGAATTAATTACTGAAAATAAAATGTTTAGCTATTACTTTTGCTAATAAACACTATGGTAACACTGACGAAAACACTGATTTACTTTATATTGATATTAATAATTTATATAGTTGGGCATTAAGTCAACCTTTACCTTGTAATGAATTTAATTGGATATTTGACTGATTTGATTAAATAACATCTGTTTGTTTGACTTTGAATCTTGAATCTTTGTAATATTGGTATGCTCTTGAAGTTGATCTTGAGATTCCTATTGCTGCTGAGAAAATGAAACCTGAGGGTTCAAAGGTTGAAAAGTTGTTGCTGAATATAACTATGTAATTCATTGGCGATTATTAAAATTATACTTGTCTCTTGGTGTTAAAGTCACACATGTTAATCATGCAGTAAGATTCAAACAGTCTACTATGTTTAAAATGTATATAGACATAAACACTGAACTTCGAGCTAAAAGTACGATTACATTAGATAAAAAATTCTATAAGTTGTTAAATAACAGTATATTTGAAAAAACTGTTGAAAAATCTAAAAAAGATAATGAATTTGCGTCTTTGCACAACAGATAAAAAACTTGTGACTTATACTTCGAAACATACCTTTAAAAATCGATAAAAATTGACAATGATCTTATAGCTGCCATGTTAAATCCTGATTCGATATGTTTAGATCGACCAAGTTATATAGGACAATCAGTGGTTGACTTGTCGAAACATAGAAAGTATGAGCTTCAGTATAAGGACTTGGAAAAATATCGACGACAATTTAATTGTGAGATTAATATAGTTGCTGGAGATACAGACTCTTTCTTCTTGGAGATTAAAAATTGTAAACTAGATATTCTTTTGTCTGAAATGGTTAAGGATAATGTTTTGGATACATCTAATTACCCATCTACTCATCCGCTTTATTCTAAAAAATTCGATTCGGTCATTGGAAAATTTAAGGACGACAGTAAGGAAGAAGGTTATGACGAATGGGTTTTCTTTCGACCTAAATGCTACAGTTTGTTAGGTAAATCTTCTTGTCTAAAAGCTAGGGGTGTGTCATTAAAGGATACTGAGCTAACTCATAAATTTTATAAAGAGTGTTATGAGAAAAACTCCGTCTTTTCTGTACCACAACTTAGAATAAGAACAAAAAATCATCAACTTTATAGTTTTAAAGATAGTAAAGTAGCACTTAATAATAGGGACGATAAAAGGGTTTGGGTGGGTAAAAATAAAAGTTTTGAGTACAGGCATATAAATATACCTGGAGAATTCATTACTTGTGGAGAAATTGTCGGAGAAATTGCAGGCTGATGAAGAAATTGTTGGTGAAATTGCAGCTGATTAAATTCTGCAAACTATTATTGAGGAAGAACTCAGAGACGTAGACGATGTTCAGTTCTCCGACGATGATGAAGAAGGTTTTTATTAATAAATTTTGTAGTTGAAAAATGATCTTATTTTTGTCTTTATTTTTTATGTGTTTCTTTGTTGATTTTTATGTGTATCATTTTATTATTCAGTGGATAATAGATTTTGAACTAATAAGTTGTAATAAATATTAAATAACAATTAAATTTTATTTAAATAAAAATAATTTATTAATTTTTCTTGAATGTTTTCTTGATTGTTTTTGCTTTCGAAAACCAGAAACATTATTACATGATCGAAACAATTCGGATGAAGATGGAAGAACTCTTTCCGAATATGAAAAACAAGCTTTCGTATTGTGCTCCTGAATATTTGGCTACACGGAACTATAAAATGACAGGAATCAACATCGAAGAAATTGTACGGATGCACTACGAATCAGTTCAAAGAACTGGTTTGAAATGTTTAGATGACTGCATTGTTTGTGCAGATCCCTCAATGTTGACTTGTCCATTTAGATGCAGATGCTGCAGGGAATACAAGAAGAAAGAAGTTGTACATATTTTGTTGGCTGAGCTAAGAAGAGCTTATTATAAGCAGATTCGTGATTATGTAAATTATATAAATTTTGATCTTTTTACGTGTTTATCTTATGTGTTTATGTGATTATGTGTTGAGAATTAGTTTTTTTATTAAGTTTTTAATTGGTTGAATTATTATTATTATTATTATTATTATTATTATTATTATTATTTTGTTAACACTAAATTTCTTTGAAAATTTGATCGTTATCAACATGTATAAAAACTCATTGTATAATTATACTAAAAATTTAACTTAAAAATCATGCTAAAAATTCTATTTAAAAATCATGTTAAAATTTCATCTTTGAAAATCATATATAGAAAATTCAATGATAAAATTGTACTAAAAATTTCATCTTTAAAAATCATATATAAAAAACTCATCGATAAAACTCTATTTTAAAATATATCTTAAAAAAAAATTAACTTAAAATAATAATTACATGAAAAAATTAAAATACAAAAATTTACATTAAAATATAAAAATATAAATTACAACAAATCGCGCCATAAAATTTATCAAAAAAAATGTGCGCACACAAAATTAATTATCTTGATTACATAATTATGTAAACAAGATAATCCGAGATTAATTTCGTCATTACGTTATTTAATCAGTGATAACCCCCCCCCCCCTATTTTATGCCTAACCGGTTTTTGATTGCTTGATTTTTCGTTAATTTAAGTTGAAAACTGATTTTTGTTGGGTTCTGCACTAATAGATTTTTGGTCAATCAACTTTTCTTTAATTTAGGTTGGAGATTGATTGGGTTTTGTCCTACTATGTCTTTGAGATGATTTAACTTTTCTTTAATTTAATTTCAAAATTGGTTTTAGTAGTAACAGCTTTGGCAATCACTTAACTCTTCCTTAATTTAGAGTAATTCTAATTGGGTTTAGTCCTAACCAGATTTTTTATAATCATTTCAGTTTTCTTTCACTTAAGCCTAAAATTCATTTTTGTTGGGTTTAGTCATAACAGTATTCTTAAAATCATTCAAAGTTTCTTAAATTTAAGTTTGAAACATTATTGATTTTAAATAGTTGCATCGACTTCAAAATTCCCCTTCCCTTTACCTCTGAATTGGCCTTAAGGAACGTATGTTCATTTAAGATTTTATGAGTGTCCACTGGACTACTGAATGTAAGCAGTTTAGCCCATATGTTGCTTGAATTTTAGATCGAATTTTAGGTCGAATTTTCTGGAGATGGGTGAAAAGGAGCCAGCCAAAAGACTATTTCACGATCTTCCCACTGCCTCTATCGGATTATATAATTTGACGTTCGAGCCCGTCGTTACGCACGACTGGACTCTTACGAGCACGAGCTATAGGCGGACAAACCGCACTTACATCGCTCGATAGATATGTTGTAATTTAATAACTTGCAGTTTGGTTGGCTGTGGGCCGGAAAAATTTCGACTTCATAAAAATATTTCATAAACTTTGATACATATAATTAGCAATTACACTATTGGTACATAAAATATCATTGTAGCATTTGTCACTTTAGAACAACCCTCACTTGGTAATGCAAATCAATATCTTCGGATAAAATTGAATAGTATTTCTCTTGAGTTTTATTTTCCTCTTTTATTACAATACTCGCCATTCATGGGCTTTCTAAACTGGTGTTTTGTTCCTTCGTATTTTCGTCATATTTTACATTCTCCATTTTTCTTCATTCTGCCATTTTTGATCAATTATGCTCATGTATTTTCTGAGGTTATCTGTTATTGTTTTGTCTGTTATGATTTTGTTATTTCCTTTTGCAAGTTTATTTCATATTATTAGAATCTCTAAGATGCCTTCTATCTTTCCTAATTTATTTTTAACAATACTATCTACTTTTCGTAGATTTCCAGTAAGCTGTTGTTTATTTCGTGAAATTATCTACTTTTCTTCTGTTGATTTTTCTCCATATTTTGCCATTGATCTTGACGGTGTTCCTGTCCCTCATATCACTCACACTCTGGTTGCTCTTAAGTGAATTTATGTTCTACCGTTTCTAAAAATTCATACTCTGTTTCTATTTTCCATGTAGACAAACCTGTCATTTTTCAGAATTTCTGTCAGTATTTTCCAGTTGTTATCTGTCTGCGTTTCGGTGTAATTCCGTCACAACATTTATTGTTTTTGATCGTTATTTGTTTCCATCTAGAATCGTCATTCATGCTATGTTGAGTGTGCTCTTGAGAATATTTATAGTTTTTTAATTTTCTTTAACATTTGTTTTCCGTTGTAAAATAATCATTAGATCTCAGCTTCGAATGATCAAACCAAGTTTTTTCGTTTCTTATTTCGCACTGATCTTTTCTTGCTGTATTTCTTTCATTCATTAGTTTGCTCTCCATGTAGATAAGTTGGTCGTTGTTCATAATTTTTGTTTTATTTCCTTCTATTTATTTCCTCCTGCAATTGTCTGAAATATCGTCTCGGCGGTTACTGTCAAATGTCTTGCTTCTCACGTTTTCTTGTTTATTATTATTTCTAACAGAAATCTTGTATATTGTTCACTTTGTTCATTGCTGAGTTCCCAACTTTGTGCCGGTAGTCGAGTCATTTGTTTCATTTCGTTTTGTAGACAAATCAATCGTTTTCCATAACTTTCCGCTAATCTCTCTTTTCTTATTGTCCCAGATTTGTATGTGGTGGCTAGTCATTTATTTCATTGCACTGTTTTTCTTATTTTGTACCTAATTTGATCGTTTTCGATCGTTTGCTATTAAGCTCTATTCTTTGGTAAAATTTTGTCCCGACATTTTCTGTTTAATAACTCGATTTTTGCATCTTGTATCCACTTGGTCACTTTATGTTGTTTCTTAACTTTATTGTTTTGATTCTTCCCATTAAAGAAGCTGAGCCCAAATTTGTATTTGGTGGGTGAGCAATTTGTTTCATCGAACTGTTTTCTCATCGTCATAAAGTCGATAGTTTTCCATCGTTTGTTATTAAGTTCCATTCTTTAGTTCATCCTCTCTCCATGGTCCGACAAAATGTCGTCCCGACATTTTCTATTTAATTACAAGTTTTTTATTTCGGTTTCCTTTGGTATTTTGCAAAAACAATCATTTTATCCCGACTGAGCCCCCAAATTTGTATTGTGAGTTTCTGGGTGTTGATATTTTGAAACTATATGGTCGTTACCCAGGCAACCCCATACAAATATCTTTCGCTTACCACTCGGCACCCGTTGCTAAGCAACGTTGGAACTGTGTTCGAGTGGGTAGATCGTCCGCAAAGTGTGAGCGCTATTGCTAATGCTATAAATGACCGAACGATCCATGGGTTCAACGAGCTTCCGATAGAAGGCCTGTGCTCGATTTCGATATTTAGGTCTCATTGCTCTCCTATCCCTTTCAAATGTTAACCTATACTCTCATATCATTCATTGTTATGTCCATTTGCTTAGTCCTTTTTATTATTGTCCATGCTGATGATTATTCTTTGGCCTGTACACCCTTTGTTATGTTAAATACACCCACATTATATCTTTCACCCTTATCCCTATTATAACTACAATGTTTCCTATTATTATTACCAGCATTATTATTGTTGCCATAATATGTATTACCTTTATTAATTGTTGCTACTGTTACCTTTATTATTATTTTTATTACTATAACTACCATTATATTTATTGTTATTACCACTATGATTATTACTATTATTATTATTATTATCATAATTATTATCATCATTACTACAAATACCATGATTATTATTATTATCACCATTATTATTATTATTATTATTATTATTATTATTATTATTATTATTATTATTATTATTATTATTATTATTATTATTATTATTATTATTATTATTAATATTATTATTATTATTACACGTATTATAATTATTATCAATATTATTAACAAAATTTTGTGTAGGGATTCGTCCTTATTCCTCAGCTTTAAGAAATATTTTTCTTATATAACAATTTAGCCGTAATCCATTTGTATTTCCCTGGTTTTCGGTAAAGTATTTTTGTTGAGTCGAAAAATTTGAGCAGCGTTCCGCCCTTATTTTACACGTTCCATTTTTTCGTTACTATTTTTGTTAAGTATTTGAATTAGTTCGGAAAATTTGAGCAGCGTCCCGCCCATATTTTCCGCCTCAACCCAAATTAATTTATTTAATTTTTATTTAAAAACATTATTTTTCATGATTTTGGTCGTTCGGATTAATCTTTTTCCGATGGCTTTTCATTTTAACGGTTGCAACGATTTCGCAATTTTCCCCGCTACCCATTCCCTCTTTTTGTCCTTAAGATCTATTTATGTTCATATTATAGTTAATGAGTGCCCACTGGACTACTCGGTGTTAGAGATTTTGAGCCGATTGTTGTTAAAAATTTATGTCAATTTTACAGAAATGAGAAACGAGGGAGTAGCCAAAAGACTTCTTCCTTATTTCTCCTTTCTTCTATATGGGATAATATTGACGTTACGACCCCTGCGTTCCGCACGCTGGGTCTTCACGGGTACAGATTATCGGCGATATTTCACGCACTTACACAATTCTGTACTGTATAATGATTTTATTAACTTGCGATGTGTGTTGGCTGTGGCCGGAAAAGGAATAACAAATAATATTTTACCATAGCATTTGGAATAAAAGTTTCGATGCACTAAGGCTGTAGATAGAAAATATTTATTCAGCATATTACATCGGCCACATACATTTGAAATTCATTGTATCCATTCCATAAAATTTACTTCGAAAATCCCATAAATTTAATTCGATAAACCATCCATAAATTCGATCTGAAAAACAAAATTATCCATAAATTTTATCTGAAAAATCATCCATAAATTCAATTGAAAAATTACCCATCAATTCCCTTCGAACAAATCAATTAATAATATTGCACCAGTTGAGAGTGATCGTGTTCAGGCAAAACACTTACCCGTGTTAATTGCCCGAATGCACGGCTCTCAACCAGTTATACAACCAGTTATACAGTTCTGTAATGAAATTTTTTCTCCGAAAAATAAGACTGAAAATTTGTGAAAACACATCGGTATTTATACCTATAATTTGGCCTTAACCTTGCGTGTTAGTTTTACTGCGATTAAACAAAATTCGACTTTGAAATTATTTAAGTTATCTACATTAAATTTTTATTTATTTCTTAATTTAAATTGGTAATTTATTTTTAACATTTTTAATTAAATTTATTCATCCAAAAATATTTTATTTTTATTCATTTAATTCATTTATTTTTTAATTTTATATAAATGGTCATTTTATGGTCGAATTTTCTTGTTATTATGTTATTTTTTATGTAAATTTCGTGCGGTTCTTGATGCATTTTGTATTTATTTTATTTTACTTTTATGTTTTTGATTTTATATTTATTTATATTCTCTCAGATTTTAAAGTGTTTAGTTGATGTTGTATATTGTATTTTAAGTTATCTTGGTGCTGGGTTTTCGTGCTGTATTACTGATGCATTTAAACAATTCTCAAGGCTATTTGTGTGCTGGTCCAACATTACTTACATTTCATTTAACCTTATAATAACTTTTATTTTCGATGATTTTCATGTCTAATAATTTAAATTCCCTTACGTTTTTGAAAAGAAGAAATCCGAGTCTTAAAGAAGTAGATTTTATGGAGAAGCCTCTTAGGAATGACAATGAAAGGAAGAAATAAGTCGAAAATATTTGGAAATTTATTTTGCAATTTTCATCACATATTATTCCTTGGAAAGGTAGTATAATAGTTATAAAGTTCTCTTGCTAAAAATTGCTTTCAAATTATGCAATAGCTGATGTTAACTTTAATTTATTAAAATTTAATGTAAATTTATTTTATTTATAAAAACACAAAAATAAAATGACTTACTTTTTGAACATTTTAACTTTATTCGAATAAATTAAAATAAATAAATATTACTTAATGTGTGTATTTAAAAAACTATTACCAATTTACCACTGTACTTTGTTAGGTTTTACATAAGTAATAATTTTTTTCCTCTCGCTGTGATCAGCTAGTGCATTTTCAAATTTCTATTAGCACAAATTTGATCCACATGTTTTTGATGCATCGGCGTCATTAAAATTGCCATCATCATCACTGGAAATGAGTTTAACCGAAAGTTTTGCAATGTTGTCTACGCATAACCATAAATTAAAATGTTATTTACACGGACAAGTTTTGAAATGATCACACTATGAATAAATTATTAGTATCGACTTGATTTATCTTGAATTTTACTTTTTTGACATTCTCAGTTTATTTCAACATTTACCAGTGACTTATTGAAATTTATGTTGTCATCATATTTAAATGGACATTGTCAGTAAGTTTTGGAATCACTGTTATTTTTATGCATTTCCTTTATTTTCTATCCGTTTACAATTTTTACGTAATAATTTAAAAATATTTTATATATAAAGCATTTGAAATATGGAAAAATATATATCATGCATAAATTTTTGAAAGTAGCAAGTGACAAAGAGAAGTTGTTGGAACATAGTTCTTACGACACAACTGAGGAAAAACAAAAAATATACAAACATTGGTTTTCCAAGTTTACTTTAGGAAATCATGAAACATTATTCAGCAGAGTTGTGGTCAAGAATTACAAAACTGCAATAAGAATTGGTCAAAGTCATTTTCAAAATAATATATTGAAAGGGTATTCCTACTTCATTGGGAAATATTTACCATTTGACAAAAGTAAAACCTTTTTAATAAAATTAAAAATTAAAAATTCTCAGCAAGCCTGTTATATTCATGGAATGGATTTCAATAGCATTGAAATAGTTGATAGGCAAAGGGCAAAACAAATTATTAAGACTTCGAATTCAGGGGTTTTTAATTACCAAAGATTCTCTTTAAAGGTTAGCGCAAAAAAGACAGAAATAACAGATATGAAATTGGAAATTATCCCATCTTCAACAGATGTGACCTACTTCATCTGTAACATATTTGTCAATGGCGGAATGAAGGAAGAACAATTTCCGGATTATGTAGAAATGGTATCCATAACTCAATATCTTTCAATTACTGATACTAAAAAACCGAAAACTTATTTTTCTTTGAAACCAAAATTATTGAGATGATCTGTTTCATAAATATTCTTACAGATTAAATTTCGTGGTGTAACTTTATGTTTGAGGGACTTACGCAAACATCTCTCAAAGCTCTACTTAAAAAAAAGCTTGTTAGTGTGTTCTCAGCCTAACATGTTGAAATAGAGAGAGCATAAACATAAAACTCAATAAAAAATATTATTCATAAATAAATTTATAAATTATTGTAAGAAATTCAAGAACCCAAGATACTGCTTGATGATTCATTACAATATTTAGAGATAGAGTAAAATTTCAAGGTAGCAAGAATGTGGGTTTTACGTGATTGCGTAACTTGATAACTCCTACTGACACGCCACTGATTACAATATTAGAAAAACCCACTTTAATCCGAACTTAAAATTAATCATCATTCAAACATATTTTTATTAATAAAAATATTTTTATAATTATTATCACTATTCAGGTTTTTAAAATTTTTTTAAAAATTATGTAAAAATGTTCATTTTTTAAAATGATAAATTTGAGAATACACCAAAATGCGATGAGATAAATTCTCTTATAATGCAAGTTGATATGTAAATCAACTTGCTGGATTTGGTTTGTAAGAAATCAATGGATTTCAGCCATTATTGAAATGGCTGCTAAGTAAGTGATTTTTAAGAATTGAATTATGATTTCATCAAGAAATTTCTGCATCAGCTGTATTATTTGACAATGATTCACACAAATGGTTCACACACAATGGTTCCAGCAAATTTATATGCTGATATCGAACAAAAACCAAGCAAGATTGCAATTCCAGTTACATCTGTGCTTTCGTCCATTTACATAGAAAAATTACAATCTTTCAGGCAAAATATCAATTGATTATTGAATATTATTTTACATTATAGAGAATTTATCTCAGTGCAGCTTGGTGTAGCATAAATATCATGGTAATCTATTGCCCCGACAGCAACTGAAACCGTAATTTATATAAAATTTTTGAAGTTAGAGGGTATTTGTTATTATTATTTAGAATCATTACTGTATCTATCGAATATATTTTTCTGTCTGCTTTTTACAAAACGTCTTATCTCCCTAGTGGCAGTGGGCCACACAAAATTCAAAGAGTATTGGGCTTAAATTTTCATAGATCAAAATGAACTGCTCCCATGGCTACGGGGCTTTTAGTCAATCTTTTACTATAGTGAGGGGTATTTTTGGCTATTATTAAAAAGCCATTAGAGAAAACGAATAAAATCACCAGGTCGTCAGTGGGTCAATGGGGTTTTCCGTCAATCTCTCACTATAATAAGCAGGTATTTTAGGCTCTCGATAAGAAACAGCTAAGTGGCATGCTATAGTCAAGGAGTGTTTTGGGATCTCTATAAAATATTTTCTATAGATAAATACAGTCTTTGAGTTTTTTAGGTCTAACAAGATTTCATGGTTTCGATAAAAATATGTGTAATTATTAAATAAAAGTAAATTATAGCTAAAATAAGTAAAGCATCTAAGAAATGGAAATTTAAAAGATACAAAACAAAATTAAAAAAAGAATATGTAAAGCCTAAGTTGACAAGAAGGTGAAATTTTAAAAAAGGTAAATAGCAAATGGTCAGTTAGATTACTAAAAGTGAACTATATTAAAGTTAGGCAACACCAGTGACATTATTCAACAACTTTTATTTCCAATTGATCAACTCTAAAATACTCCTCCAAATTCTCCAAATATGTAAAATTGTGGGCACAAACTCATTCTCTGAAACTCCTCACTTTCCGGAACGCTTCGGCCAATCTTACTAATTTTATAATGAAGTCGGCTTTTCATTCAATCCCCAACATGCATCACATAGAGTTCATTGCCACATAACTTATTAAAATCACAATTAAAAAGCTCTGGATAGCACAATGAGTAAATTTCGAGGGTCACAAAGTCGCTTAACATACAAGACTTATCATTATACATTACCCAATTAAATCGCTCTTTGGAGTTTTACACATCGATGTCACCGGCAGTTTCTGAGTAACTATGGTTGATCGCAAAACTCGCTGGGTCAAAGCCATTCCTTCACTATTTCCCTAACACACACATCGCATTAATTTTATCTTATTTTTGCGTTTAGCGCTAGTTGACGACTATGAAGTTGAATGCTATACTGATCCTGTTGTAGTTTTCGAGTTAATTTTGTTACAAATTGATGACTAAAACCAATAACATTGTTCAAAGCATTGTGCTAACCGTTGATACCATTGTATATGGATTATCAATTGCTCTCAAATATGAATTCCACGGCTGAATTGCGAATCTTGAATTCATCTGTTTCTGTTTGTTTATATTTCCCGTACCATTTTTTCCACATGCCATTTTGTCCGTACAAATTTGTCCACTAGCATTTTGTCTTGCCACTTTTGTAGACTATATAAAACGGTTTGGACGTCAACATTTTAACATAACGACAAGATGTGAGTAATTGAGTACATTTATGTTTTTGAGATCAATGGGAATCTTCGTCACGAATGGGCTAAGAATAACAATGACAAAGTAATTCTCAATAATTTAACATAGACCTTTAAACTTTGCCGCTTTAAATTTTTGTCTGTTTTACTTGATAACATGTCTTCTGTTAAAGAATGTTGTACTCCAGTAAATAAAATTTTCGAAATCGAGAATCCAAACATTAATGAAACATTACTTCCTGTTGAGGATAGTCACATAGTTGATTCTGATATAATCGTCCAGACTTCTAACACTTTAAACCCCGAGAAATCCAGAGTTCCTACCGCTTTCTAAGACCAAATGTACGTTCATTAACCTTACAGATTTGAAATCCATCCTCAAGAGAGCAAATTCCAAATTAAAAAAAGGATGTTACATATAAAAACTGGTTTCGAATTCTAAAAACCAAACATACCAACCAGAATTGTCAGAGAATATATTCGACCGAACTTCTCAAAATGGCTAAGGTTCTCTAAGCCCCTTTATCATCGATTGCTGCGAACCACTCTTTTCTTTGTAGAAAGTTGAAATTAATACTTTTTACTTATTTTAATTAAATTTATATATATATATATATACATGTGTGAATGTGTATATTTTTATTATAATATATAGTATTTCACACTAAATCCGCGTTTTTCCATGAAAGCTGATTGGTGATCTTTATCAATAGAGATCCAATCAAAAACCCTAATTAGTGATCCATGAGTAACAGGCTATTGTTTGCCAATTATTACAGCAGAACTCCTTGTACCCAATCCAAATGTAATGTTTGTTCTTTTTATTGATTCCATTATTATCCAACATTGATCACAGACAATATAAAAATAGATAATATAAGCTACAAGTAAATCGATTTATGCATGCTGTTTGTTCGATTTACCGGAGGCAAATAAAACACATTATCAATCAATATTTGCACTATCAATCAATATTTAGAGATAATCTAAAATGTAATTAAGATAAAGGAAATCGATAAAAACAAATTAATTGTGAAAAAGATAAAAGATTTTACTGATAACGTTTATTCTGAAATCCCAATATAAAATTGAAAGAACTCGATTGAATTGCTATAAAAGATTGAACTAACAATAATAAAATAGCAGTCATATAATACAAATCAGTTGGTGAAATTTATTAATAATGAAAAATATTGTCCGAGGTAAAAATTAGTAATTGAAAAGTACAATTTTACTAATTCGCTGTCCATATGAAATGAATAAAAAAATTGTCAGTCGTTTTTTTATTTTTCAATTATTTTTTTTTTGAATAGAATGAGTCACTTAGACTGGTTGGGATAAGGAAAATATTGCCTAGAGTAAAACACACGGAGTTGGTGTTGAATAATAGGCGTAATTTCCCGTAGACCTAATTTTGATGGCGATGATTCATTATTTTCCCTACCAATTGCAATGTTCAATAGGACATTCATTTCTCTCCCACGTACACAACTGTCCTCTGTGTTGATGATATGTACAGGATGGGAACTCGAGATGTCGTGTTAAGTACATTATACAGAATGAAAACCAAAAGAAAATGTAATTGATAAATACTGAAATTTTGAAGGCACTAGTCATTAATTTTGAGTTTGCTGAATGCAGTCCGAATGAAATGCACTAATGTCATCAACCAGTCCACTGTCGATGCTTAACTTTCCCGCTTGATCTTTGGAAATAGAACCGTGCATTCTGCAATGGCCAGAATGTTGAGAACGGGTCATTAAATCTAAATCCGCCAATTCATTTCCGTATCTTCGTATAATTTCAAAATCGTTTGTTCTTAATGAATAGAGTTTGCTATACTGTGATAAATACGGACTTTTTGGATAAAGGTTTTCGAATTTTTCATTATTTTTTGAGTCGGATGAGGTCAATTTGGATTCAGCATTCATAACTGCCATGCAAGAAATTGGGCGCTTTCTTAGTTCTCCGCCAACTACAGCCATTCTGGGTTTGTTTTTAGTCGAAATTATTTCTGAAATATCAATCATTAGTTACGGTTGGCCATTTAAATGTTTATCACCTTTATTATGGTTGATTGTTTTAATTTGACTATTGAGGACGTTTTCATTATTTTCATACCTGTGACCGAAATTCGAATATTCCGGCAATGCTGAAGCGTATAAAGAATGGCTCATAAAAGCACTACTCGGTGTCAGTGACATATCAACTTCGGCCAAAGTCACATAGTCATCCTCATCGAAACTGTTCATAAAAGCATAAATTAGTTATACATTGTTTATAACAATAGGTTGTCCAAAAATATCACAATTATGCGAAGTTCACTGTTAAAATACTCTTAAATTTGGTGACTTAGACCCTGAGTTGCCCAAGCTTAATTTATCTCTTCCTATCCCTGCTTCACATTCATATATTTGCAGTTTCAGTCCTGATAGATTCCAACACCAAATAGATCATCACGCGTATATACACATTTTACCATATACAAGTTGTCACATTTTAATCAACAGAGGATAATAAAGGATTCAGATTGATGCGGTTAAAGTATTATTGTAAAGTATTATTGTAAAGTATTATTGTAAAGTATTATTCTCCGAATTTTACAATATTTCACTCAGATATTCATAGACCAACTGTATTTCACAAACTAAAGCTTTTGGGAAATGAAATTGAAGCCCCCACATAAACATTACAAACAAAAAACGTTTAGAATATCTCAATTTTCAAAAAATAACCATTATTAAAGAGGTCCCGAAAAATTTTCTGTAGGATTTCAGAATATGACAAAACCTTTCTAACAGACATTTTAATACAAATAAAAACATTTTTTTAGCAATAACTTTAAAACTGCTTAAGTTTTTTTGTGGAAAATATCAGAATTTATTTAAGTTGCAAAACGTATAAATTGAACGGTAAATTTAATATAAAAACTTTTTAAAAAAGGCTTGTTAATTTTTTAAAAAAAAATATTAAAAAAAATTATTAAATTATTAAGAGTATGAAATTTTATTGGAAAGTAAGCTTTATTTGAAAATGCTATTTAAATTATAAGTATAAAACGGTGATTCCTTGGTAGCAGCATAAATTAATAAGTCATTGCTGCGATGTAATAATCGAAACTTTTTTCAACAATATAGTAATTACTTCACAGCAAGGGATTATTTTGTTACTCACTTATCTGCTATTTATATTATTTCAAAAACTGAAATTTGTTTAAATAATAACAAGAAAAAAACATTGGGTTTTTCACAAGATTTTATTGAATAAATTTTTGATTTAAATTGGTTGACTGCTAATTCATAAAAATAAAAATTTGAGGATTTATTTTGGAATTTATAATAAATTATGTAAAACTTGGAATCTGAATATTGCAGTTGATATAAACAAAAAATCTATGAATAGAATTAATTAAAGGAATCAAGTTGCTTCCAATTCGAGATTACTTTAAAACTAATTTGTACACAGCTGCATTTTGCTACCTCTCAACCTCCAGGAGTTTATTTACTTTTGATCCTATTTAAAGAAATTCAATCCAATCTCAAAAGTAAAATTAATTAATAAATTATATATATTTATACATTTGAACTACTGGTAAAAACATTTCAAACCGGCATATTCTCGGATGCCTCAATTTCTTTTAATATTCCAGAATCCGAGAAAGCCCTTATTTTTGTAAACGTAATAAAAATATTTTGAAAAAATCCAAACAATTTTTAAATATAATAATATTTACTTATTATAGGATTTGAGATTCTCATTGGTTGAAATTCGGTTTTCCGAATTATTAGAAGCTGGCGGTATAATTCGATCTAGAAAAAGAATAATAAAAAGATTTTAATTAAACCATTGTCAATTGATATTTAGGAAAATTAAATTGGAAATAATAATTTTGTTATTAATTTAATTGAAGATGACACGAAGAATGTAGGAGTGAACAGTTTCTCCCGTTTCAATTATGCATTCGACTGGCTATTAAACTGAGCCATTGAACGGTTGCCGTTCAGAAACTGATGGTTTACAATTGAAGAAAATGAGAAAATGAATGCCGTTATAACATAGTAGAACTGACACATTCCCAGCTGATGTATTCCGATTAAACAAATGTGTTATGCATATGTTGAAGGCTACTATATGATCCCACACATGAAGTAATCTACACAAAAAATCAACAGATCATGTCTGACTTTAATTTAGGTGCACACTTTCCGTTGCAGAAATCGATACAATATTTTTGATACACACTATTAAGCAGTGAACCCAACTGATATGTGTGATCTGATCTGGTTTGGATTTTTTTTCATCGACACGAACAATGACAATGTTATAAGTGAAATTGTATAGATGTATGTCTCACAGATGAAATTATTGAAATTAATTTTATGCAAAATAATATAATTATTTACATGTTAACTATATTTTCAATTCTCTTCAACCAAAATAACTTCTTTCTTCAAATCGACTCAAAGTTTTATTTACCAGATTTCAGTAGACCAAATATTTGTAAGTGTCAACTTTTTGCGGTTATCCTTAATGATTTTTTGTTGTGAAACAATAAAATTTCAATTTTGATTAAACATCAACATCTAAAACACTAAAACGCAAAAAGTGAAATATATTTGAAAGAAATTATGCTCATCATCAATCCCGCAGGCTATTTTAAAACTGCCTTCTTAGCATAGTAAAAAAAATTAACAGCACATATTATAGTAAAAAAAGATTATTATTAAATGTAACAAAGTAGAAAAAATAAATATTACATAATTGAAAATAATTATTTAAAAAACATAATAAAAAACCAATAATAATCGCAATCAAATTGTATTAAAAAATAGAAAATTATTGTTTCCGTATATAACATTTAATAAAGATTATGGTGGCAGACTGAAGATGAGGATAATTTCTTCGAAATATTTTTTTGTTTGACGTTGTCGAGTTTATATATATATATATATAAATATAAATTCAGTGGCTTTTCATTTGACTTTAAAGACCGACCATCAGAAAATTGATAGTTGTCCGCCGGGTCTATTCGCGTTTTATTAGTTATGATTTAATGCATTCATTTAAAGAATTATTAATTCGTTGTTGGTTGAATTTTAATTATAGGGATTATGATAAATCACCACAAACAATTATTACTCCCCATAATCTTTGAGTTTTATGTAAAATTTTAAAATATTTTAAATCAGTTGTCCATTTACAAATAAACATTAAATTTCATTAACATGCTCACTGTCAAAGGGATGTATACGACTCCTAGAGTACTATGAATTAGTTTTGAACGCCGCTGTGGTATACAAAAGTTCTAAAATATTGCAAATTTTCAATTTTCAAATTGTTTTATTACCTAAGTTTAAGAAGACATAAAATATATATCTTTGCAATTAAACTGTAAGAACTTCTTTTTGTTTTTTCTTCTGGTTTATTTTCATTTTTCAATCAAATTAAGAATTTTTTTATTTTTTGACTATGAATCAGTAATGATATCGATGTTTTATTTATGTTCACAATTTTTCGATAAAGCCTTTTTTAAGTGATTTTTGCAATTATGCCAATGAAATTCCAATAAGATCTTTAAAATATTTCGTTCACCGTTTCACGTAGATGTCAATTTTTTTCCAAAGTGAATATTCACTGAAAGAGTCTGCCTTAAGCACACTACCAGTGTTGAATCTTGAATTGAGTTCATTTTTTATGAAAAAATTTACATTTAGTTTTTATGTTTGTTTATCTGTGTCAAAATATCAATATATGGGGGATGATTCTATTGAGGTTACTGAAGAGATGCAGGATGCAGCTGATGAGAAAAAGAACGAAGCAATAGATAAATTTAGAGAGGGAAATTATGCTTAAGCTGTTACTTTGCTAACCGAAGCAATTAAGCTTAATCCTATTTATGCAATGCTTTATGCTAAAAGAGCAAGTTGCTATGTTAAACTACTCTGTCCAAATGCAGCTATTTAAGATTCAAATAAAAGCCTTGAATTGAATCCGGATTCCGTTCTTGCGTATAAGTTCAGGGGAATAGCAAACAAATTGTTGGGCAAATGGATCCAATCCTACAATGATTCGAATCTTTCTTTGGAATAAGTTTACTCTTATGATGCATATGAACAGATGAAAGATGTAGAACCAAAAGCTAAATATTTCCATGAGGATATAGATCAATTAAGCGCCGTCGATTACATGCAGGCGGCACATTCAAATGAGAACCAAAAACCAGTGCTTAGTGTAACGCACTTGAAACAAATAATAAACTAGTAATAACGTATTTATGAATAAAAAAAAGTCGAATTTCAATAAAATTTTTAACAATTATTGAGATCATGTTATGTGTGAAGCTTTGTTGATAAAGTCATTGAGTGTTTAGAATGTTTTTTTGAATAGTTTTATTGGTAAAATTTTAATATATTGATTGAATTTATAAAAAATATTATTTTTTCAATATTTAAATTTAAAACTTTTTCTTAGTATGAAATTTATTTATTAAATAAAATATTGTTTTAAAGTAAATTTAAATAATTTAAAAATTTTAAAAAATATTAATAACATTTTTGAATAGTAAATTAAAATTAATATTATTGTTTGTTTGTTTTTCACCCGATAATGACAATGAATCTATCGAAATATATAGTAAAGCGTGTATTTGAATGGGGTTTCTTTTAATTAAATCACTGTCATTTTTAATTATTGAAATATTAAATTTTTATTAAATTATTTTATGTGTTCAGAAATTGATAAGAGATTGATCGAAATCGCGAAAAGGGGAAAAAATTACTGCAATCACATAAAAACCACAAATCCATTTGTGAATGAAAACATCTTAGAAGAGATTTTAAAAAATTTAATTAAATAAAATTTAATAAATCTAATCTTTTTGAAAATAAACTACAAATGACCTGAAAGTTTATTTATTTATTTATTATAAAAATATTATTAACGTCAATAAACTAAAAATATTTTTAAAAAAGCAATTTTAATGAAATATATAACTTTAAAATTATCATTTCCCCATAATATTTGTATTTGTTGTGCACTATTTATCATCTAAATTTTATAATGATTCTTTCAGGAAACGCCTCAGTAAGTCCTTGATAGGGATGGACGCTTAATGAAGCCGCCAGAAATATTCCAACCCCGGGACGAAAGGTTGTTATTGCTATGACTTTATATCTCAAATATGATGAAAACTATTTTAATTTTTTAACTTTACAAGTGTTTAATTTTATAATTAATTATTATTAAAAGTGATCAGAAAGTTGACAAGAATTTACTTGGTAGTAAATATTCATTTTTCTGTTTGCATCCTTTTGATTCAAATCTCGCTGATCTAGTTACCAATGAATCTGATTTCGTAAAATTTGTCATCTTTTTATCAGGTTTCAATGCGATCACAGCTTGAGGTGGCTTGTGGGGTATTGAGGCATCTAGTTTACCGAAATCCGGAGAGTCATATACTTTATATGATGATTTTCTCTGTGAACCTGACGCCGTATTTTCAATGAATTTATTAGGAATATTTCTCTCTGACGGTTTATCCATATTTCTGACAATTTTCTGATAGTTTGGATGAATTTCAGAAGTCTTGGGTGATGGTGATTTGCATTTTGCCGCTGAACTTGTAGTGTGAGAAACGACAGAGGAAGAAAATTGTCGAATGCATGCTCTTTGAGACAAATCTTGATTAATAGGCTGGATTTTTATTCTTTTTTGATTTTCATTTGAATTAATTATTTTTCTTTCCAATTTCTCTTTTTTAACTGGTTGAAAATATTTCTAAAATTAAAATATTTTTGATATAATTTTCCAAAACTATTTCTTAAGTCATCAAAGGTTTGCAAACAGTATAATAATAATAATAATAATAATAATAATAATAATAATAATAATAATAATAATAATAATAATAATAATAATAATAATAAT
The DNA here is from genome assembly GCA_022537955.1 of Schmidtea mediterranea. Taxonomy (NCBI): domain Eukaryota; kingdom Metazoa; phylum Platyhelminthes; order Tricladida; family Dugesiidae; genus Schmidtea; species Schmidtea mediterranea. The sequence goes on from CM039680.1 coordinate 187,358,571, forward strand.
AATAATTCTCAAAAATAATTTAGAATAGAACTTGTTAATTTATTTTATTTATCTAAAAATTATATGAAATAACTTAAAACATAACATAAAATTTAAAAATTTCTTTCTCAAAAATACATCGCGAATTTTAAAATGAAAATCCGCAGCAACTTTCTCAGTTCTCGAATATTTTGCGGTGAAATATTAATTTTTCTAAAAATTTCCAAAACTGATAAATTATTTACGACAAATAAATTCAGGTAAATCATTTCACATTTTTTGACAGAACTGGAAAGGACATAAATAATTTATTTTAGTGTGCTTGCACAATTTCCAGATAAAACTCTAAATCATATGCAAACTTTCATTTACAAAATATTTTGGCTATTTCTTCTTTCTTTCGCTGCTAAGGGATCTAGAACTTGTGTTTCCCAACCTGTGGTTAGTGTTATCTTTTCAATTGGTTCAAGAAGGCAGTAGCATAAAGATATATAGTAAATGAATGAAAATATTTTTGATATAGTTTTTCAAAATTATTTTTTAAGGTTTGCAAATAAAATTAAAAGTTTTATAATAATAATAATAATAATAATAATAATAATAATAATAATAATAATAATAATAATAATAATAATAATAATAATATAAGGACTTTTTTGTTTTTCACCTCTGATTTCTTTATAAGTGACAAAATATTTTCTACAAAATTTGATATGAATCAGATTTTGTAGAAAATAATAATAATAATAATAATAATAATAATTTCTCTATTTTTTAAATGTGAATAAAACCGATACAAACTGAAAAATATATTTTTTTTCAAACGGATTTTTTGTAATATACTAAAACGGTAAGTAATAAATATCCATTTATTTTTCGAATTTCATTTTAGGTTTTTTTACTTTACGAAGTTTACAGGTATAAATTATTATTGTGAATTTCTTTTTGTTATTTAACTTTTAAACGCCATACTGTATGGCGTTTATACATTATCAATGTAGTCATTTATCAAGTTTCTTGAAACAATAAAATCTTTGCTCAAAATCCACAACTAGTGCAATTATATTGTTATTAATTTCTTCAAATATTTAAGAAAAAGATCCAAATTTGCATTCATCCAGATTTCTATAAAAAAAGCTTTTAATTTTTGTATTAAGTTCGTGAACATATTGTTCATATCGAGTATAGATGGGTACAAAATTTGTAAATCGCTATAATGATATTTCGTTGGAAAATTAAGAAGTAGTAATGAGAATACAATCTGCCAATTATTTGAAGTTAAATAGCTAACATAGAAATATTAATCGCGGGCCGCATATTGAACATGTCTGACTTATAAAGTTAAAAATATTTGATTAAAAAATTACAAAGTTAATCCAAAACAAATTTTACTGAACAAGTAAATTTTATTGGAAATATTTTTACTTAGTGAGATCGCAATTTTGATATTATCAAAATAATTATATACCAATTTAATATCTAAAGCCATCTCTGATTTCAAATCAAATAGAGGGAAATAGTTTTGTTGACCGTTTGACTTCTATTTACGGATGAGAAGGGGTAGGATGTTTCTGTAGGTATGCACTGCCAAAATAGCTAAATCCGGTATAAATTTTGTTGACAATTATCTTTATCAGCTTTAACTTTGATAATATGAAATAAATTAATTTTGTAATTAATATACGATTGCTTTTCCTGGCAAAAGGAATATAATTGACAGTTGATAATTATATTATGAATAACAAACCATTCAAATTTATATTATTTAGCATATATAATTGCAATAATAATATACAAATCACAAATCTATCCTAGTGCTGGAGATTTATAAATTCTAAGAAAATTTATTATCTTAATTATAAAAAATGTTTTCCTTGGAAGTCAACCGGAACCAAAAATTGTTGAGGTACATAAAAACCAAATAGCGCGGTTCCGTGAAAACAAACATCGAAAATCACAATGTCATGAAAGTGCAAATAAATTTGTTAATAAATTTATAAATTTTGATAAAAATATTTTAAAATTATTTGTTTTATTTTTATTATGACTATAAATCAAAAAATTAATTTTGAGGAGAAATTAATATTTGATCTTTTGTCATTGTAAATAATTATAAAATTACTCGAATAACTTATAGCATAATAATATGTCAAAATTGTAGTTTAAAGACCAGGTGTTATTTATGATAATTGTTAGTTGTGTTTAAATATTGGTATGTTTGTGTGTCTGAAGGTATTCTGAATCAATAATTAGTAAACTAATGAACTCCATTTTTAGATATTATGCAACAAAGAGTGTGTTATAATAAACTATTGCCCATTGTTAACTCTTTTTAACAGTCATAATAAATAAAGAAAATATCAAATGTGAACAAAATAAATAATGAACATTATTGATTTTTAATTAATTTCTCCATTGGATAATAAAATAATATTTATAAGGTATGTAAACTTTAGATTTTTTAACACACACATACATATATATATATATATATATATATATAAAGTATAAATTGTTTGCATCTTGAAAATAGTTTCGAGCCCAAATTTTGTATTTAAAAAATACCATTTTTATTTATTTATTTTTGAGGAATTTAAGAATTATTTTAAAAAATTGTGACAAATTAGCTATGTCTTTTATTAAAACCAGATGTCTCCAACCTACATTGTTACCAGAGGCTAAACTAAAATTTTGAATAGTCGCTGGCCAAATTTCCAATTGTAACTTTTTAGGTCCAAGCTTGTGCGTCTTTTGTACATGTGTAGTCGGTAATCCGGAATTTGGTGTATAAATACACAGTGATTAGAAATAACAATAACTGTCAAAAGACTTTTTGATATAAAATTTTATTAAATAAAGTATTCAGCATTCTTAAATGGATTTTAAATAGCCCATTTCATGCCTTCTATATATTCATTCCAACCTTGAAGTTCAAAGTTCAAATTGTTAGGGTTGTTGGTAATATCATCAAAAATTCACACCGCATCATATAAAGGGTTTTAATTTATTTTTCAATTTCAAAAAACTTTAATTTTATCAACCTGGAAAATTTAACCCTACCCCTCATGACTTTTACTTTGCTAATCATGTCAAGAGACCTAACTTCAAACCTGTGCTGTACTGGTGAAACTCAAATGAATTTTTTTATAAGTAGCTTAGCAAACGCGTGCAAATAGCTACTGGATGCCAAGTTTAAGGCCCTTGATTAAAAGCATGAGAAATTTTTAAATGATCACAAAGATTTTATTAAATTTAATTCTTTAAATTAGAATTTTCAACAGTTAAAAAATTTTGATACATATATTTTATATTTATTTTATTATATTAGTTGGGGTTACACCTAACAAGGCCAAACGTTGAAATGGCAAGTTGTTCGAGGAAAATATAACTTAGTACAAACAGAATTGTTAAAGAAAATCGTGTTGTTGCGATGGTTTGGTAATTTTGAATAAACGTTATTGTGTTGGGTTGTTCGATTTATTTGAATAAGAACATCGAAGAGTCTGAAAATAGTACCGACTTGTAATAAGTACCCAATATATTTTACATTAAACAATTAATAATATTAAACAAGTATTTTAAAAAGTTTTGATTCAATTATTCTTCAAGTGAAGAGCGCGAAAACCGTGAATGAATAAGATAAAAATGATGGATTCATCATTGAATGAAATATACTGTAAATATTTCGGATATAATTAAAAAAATAAAATATATATTATTGCTTGGAATATATTTCTCTATTATAAAGCAGCGGCATTTGGAAAAAAAAACTGTTATCGAAAAAAATATTTTAATTAATTTTTTCAAAACAACAGAGGCAAAATTAATTTCAGGCACAGAATTTTCAAAAAAGTAACAAATTACAGAATAAATTTTGATCAGATGTTGAGTAGGTGAATTTTTATGTATATTGTTTGAAAAAGAAAAATTTAGAATGTAAAATAAAAAATGGATGGATTAAAAGGGGATGAAATGAAGTAAACGGAAATGTTAATAATTTCAAACAAAATGAAACAAGGCTTTCGTCTAAATAAAACGCGATATAATATGCCCAAACACAATTTTTTTAAATTTTTACTGTATATTTTACGTGCATATTTTAATATGATACAGTATCACTACATTGTATAAGGTACGGGAAAGCGCATCCAAGGACATCCATGAATCAGTAAATATTAGCAATTTGTATTATTTTTATACAAAATCTAAAAATATTGTTACAATATATTTTCTTCATTTCTCAAGTATCAAAGATTATTTTGAATGATGTCTCTTTTTCCGATTTTTATAAATCAAGATTAATGATTTTATAATTTAATAAAAAAAATTTAATAATATAAGTTTTAAAAACTTTTTTTACTTTTGTAAATATTTTATTTATCTATTAGAAAAATATTTTTACATGCCAGCTCAGCATTTATCATTACATTATTTATCAGAGATGTTTTTTTTACATTTCATTTCTTTTCATTATGATTATAGATCAAAAATTAATTTCATTACGTAACGCAAATTTTCAGAATGACTTTATCATGTGCTATATTTATAGCATTGAATAAAGGCTGTGCCGAAAATTTGTGTTACATCAAAAAAATTAAATTTTGATCTATAGCCATAATGAAAATAAATCCAATATCAAAATAAAACAGATCAAAGATGAATAGAAAATGAAACCATTTCACTGAAACTTCGCCGTAGAAAACAAAAAAAAAATGAAATATCTCATGTATGCAACTTTCCTAAATTTAAATAATTTCCTTTTCAATTTTAGACTTTTGCAGATTTTTTTCATTTCATTGTAAGCCTAAAGTTACGACCAATTAAAAAAAGCAAAATTTTTAATTTTAAATAAATAATTTATTAAATAAATAATTTTAATAATTTTAAAAAAAAGTAAAATTTTTAATTTTGGATAAAGTGTTTTGAAAATTTAAAAGCAGAAAATTGTTTAAGTAATAATTATTTGTTCTAAATAGTTTAAAGTTCAAGACGAATCTACCTGACGATGACTGTTAATCAGTCGAAATATATTGTAGCTGAATATACGTTTTTATTTAATTTTCTTTTAATAATTTAATTCAATGGTAATTATATTTAATTATGTTTATTTAATTAATATATAATTAATTTATTATTTTAATTAATATATAATTAATTTATTATATATCAAATATTTATAAAAGAATTAAATTTTTATTATGTTAATACATTTTTAAATTAATTTTTAAAAAATGCTTAAAGAACATAAATTATAAATATTTATAACTTAAATTGGTCTCTCAAAAAATAAATTTGAGGAGCTTTCAGTAAAGTTGTTTGGATTAGAGGATAATACACTTTTTCTATTTAAACAAACGGAACGGATTAATTTATATCCTTATACAAAAATTTCACCTCGAAATGAGTTGCGAAAGAAATAAAACTATTGTTGGAAAGAAAGGCGTATCCTTTTCCCGAATTTGATAATCAAGAATAAATGTTCCGTTTTGCCTTTTCCAATGATATCAGAAGTTTTTAACAAGTTTAATACGAGAAACGAGGTGCAAACAATTATGAGAAAGAAAGAAGTATTTGACATATTCGAAAATGTCAGTTTCAAAATAATATTAAATTCGATTTCCCAACTTTAAATATTGAAAATAAAGATGGGAAACACACTATTTCCTAGTAGAAATCAAGTATTAAGAAAGTATTGGCAAAGAATTTCGTATGAAGCTTGTAGAATCGCAGTACAAAAGACCTTACAATTAAATTTAGAAGTTTTAGGTTTTTTGGTTTATAATAATTTTCTTTATCAAACGAGTGGACTATTTTAGCAAATCATATAAGAAAGACATATATAGTCCATGTGTAATTAACTAAGTGTGCAAATAGCTTTTTTCAAAGATAAAAACTAATTTACCCAGGAATAGACTAAAACAAATAAAAGATTAGACGAGAGGAAATGAAAATTTCCGATGTCATATATCTACTCACTAAAAAAATATATTTGCAAGCTTATATGACAACTAAATTTGACCCCTAAAATGCAACGCGGATGAATAAATTGTTTTAATTTGGACCTTTACCAAAAACGGTTGCCCACCATTGGAATAGAATATCAATTTTTGTAAAAACAGAATTTAATGAATATGTAAAAATTAAAAATTTTAACAAAAATCCGAGTTGTGATTCATAATAATGATTCAAGATTTTCTACTGCAGCAGCTTATGGAAATTATGAAATCTCACTGAAAACTAAAAGATAATATGAAAGCAAAAGGTATGAGAATATCAAATGACGTCATCGCTGTAGAAATGAATGAGAAATAGTGGGAAATAACTTATTCAAACAAATAAATTGAATAAACAATATATCTCGATGAGAGAAAAATTTAGTTTTCCATGTCTAAATTTACAAAGTGTTTGTTTAAGAATAGCAAACTCCTACTTACAATCCTGAATCATATGAATAAATAGATGATAAATACACTTTTTGGCCAACGAGGTGTTTATTTGACATAAATTTGTATGGCGATTTAATTTAAAAATAATGATTTAGAATTAGAATTTTCTTTATTTTCGTGACTTTTCAAACTCTAGGTCAAGGGTTCCCAACCTGTGAGGCGTGTCTCTCCAACGGAGGTGTACAGAGGTTATAAGGAAGGTATTAAGCAAAAACTATTATGCATCATTTAAATTGTTGATTTGCTATTATTTTGAGTGTAGGTGTGAAGTGGGAAAAAAATTCAATTTTAAAGAAGGAATAGAGTATTAAAGGTTAGGAACTTATAAAGATAAAAAAAAATGACGACAGTAAAAATTAAAAGAAAAAAATCTTAAATAAAAAATTTCAATTTTATTAATGATCTGATCAAAGTATTACATTTATTACACTGATGAAACTAATTAAATGGTGCAAGTAATGTGATAAGCCAAATGTCATGTATTTTACGTGATCAATTTTGATAAGCTCGGCAATTACAAGTTTCCAAATTAACAAATAAATTTTTAATAAAATGGTTGATTGACTGTTTAAAATTATATTTAAATGAGATATTCGATGATGTTCTTAATGACAGATTAGTTTCCAGCTTATTTGACTGACATCAACCCCATACAAAAGGCTCGATTCCACCAGGAATCGAACCCAGTTACTTTGCAATTAAGCACTAAAACCTGACAACGACGCTGTATCGCATGTAACAATTATTATATAAAACTTATTTCATTTAGTTGAGAAGAGCGACTGTAATAAAATTTAAAAACAAAATTAATAGATGAACAATCTTACGAATGAAAACTAGAAAAATTTCCAACATTCAACTGCCAATCAGACAGTCAGAATCCGTAGGATAGGCAAAGGGACACAAATGAATCAATATTTCACAATTTATCACAAAATTACACTCGGTTATTCTATTCCTGGGTGACATAAAAATAGCAACCAAAAAAATAAAGTTGGTGATCACCTCAAAAAGCACTGAATGAGAATCCCAACAGACTAAAGAAAAACGAATTTTAAATTAGTTGACGGTTCTAAATCTCTGTGCGATTAATGATTGAAAAAAACTACTGTTGTAATTTCCATGGAGTTCCTTCAATTTATTTTTCGGTCTCATTTATCTGCATAACAAACTTGAAAAATTTGCTACAGTCAGAAAGGGAATTGTCCTCATGGACAATTGGCTACATAGGTAATTATCCAACTGGGACTTGTTAATTGGAAATTGTAAGATAGACAGTTGTCACGGGCCCATAAATAATTACAATCACTTGTCACAGGGAAAGCTTTCCATAGATCTTCATTGTTTTCACTATATATATATATATATATATATATAACTTTTTTTCATTATATACATATATATAAGTAAAAGGTTGGAAATTTGTAAAATTATTTTTGATAACAATTTTTTTGAATAGCCCTATCGATAAAAAAAACTACAAATTTAACAACTGGATTTAATAGATATTACTATATAATCAAAATAAGGATTTTATAAAATTGAAATTATAACTATAATAAAGTAAATTTATTGTTATCAATAAATTCTTTATACTTTTCAACATAATAATAATAATAATAATAATAATAATAATAATAATAATAATAATAATAATAATAATAATAATAATAATAATAATAATAATAATAATAATAATAATTATTATTATTATTATTATTATTATTAGTACTATTATTTGTTATTTATTATTTCAAACAACTGAAGTGGTTGCGCTAAAAATTTACGTTAAATAAAAATATTGATCTATAATCTAAAAAGAAGATAAAAAATTGATAATATATAAATAACCAAAATCTTAGTAAATATATTTTATAAGATAACGATTTAAGATTTATTACTTATATCATCGCTTCATATTTTGTCTACATTTCGGTAACAAAAATGAAAAAAATAATTTATAAAAGTTGCAGAAATATTTATTTATTTTTCACTTTTAAGGCATGCATATCATTATATGCATTACAAACATAAATTTTCAAATTACAAAACTAAATTATTTAGATAATTTTTAAAAATAATTGTATCTTAATTGCACCTGAAATATAAATTTGTTTATATATTACAGTTTGTATTAAAAAACATGTAATCTGCATAACAGATAAGCAAAGAAATTTTTACAAAAAAGTTTTGTATCATACGTCATGGGAAACAGTTAAAATTTGACAAGATTTCAGTTTAATAATTTAAATTTACTTTTCTTGCTAACCTATTAATGAAACAAGCGTAAAAAATTTAAAATTATATATATAAATATATATTAGAGAGAAAAAAGATGTATTAATTTCGAGAAAGTCAAATTATCTCTTGGAATTTATTGTAATCTATTTTCTAGAAAAAACGGTTGAGCAGGCGGGAAACTTGAGAAAAGATCATTTCCTGAATACGATTTATTAATAAACCGAGAAAAAATATTTGCATTTTTATCTTTATAACTTTTAATCAAGCAACCTATTTTAATGATTTTGTTACTTTAAGACAGGGATCGTGAACCTCTTCATTGCAAAGAGCCAAATATTATATTTTGATTAAGTTTAAAAAATGAAAGAGCCACAAGAAAAAATACTATGGTATATGCATACAGAGTAACTTAAATAATACAACAAACAAAAAAATTAATTTCTATTTTATTACACTATAATTAATACAATTTTGCATTTTAAAATTTAAGATAAACGTGACACAAAAATAAGGAAAAAAATTTCGGCAAAATATCCAAGAACCACATGATAAAGCTCAAAGAGCCACAGGTTCCCGACCCCTGTTTTAAGGTATTAATTTTGGGTTAATATACATTTATCTTGATTTTAACATTTTATACAAAGCTGTAGATTAAAAATTGATGTACCAGTACTCGTTTCTGTGTTATCTAAAATGTTACGGAAATATAAAATTATTTATAACTAAAATAAATTAAACACTAATTTTTCTTCATTTCATTGCAATCTCGGAATTGTATTGAAAAGTTTTATTATGAGACATTATTCATACTTATAAAACCTTTTATTCATATCTATAGCCAGTGGTGAGCTATAAAAATATTAACAAAGGGCTCCTCGTAAAATAAAAATTGTGTATTGATAAATTATTATAATTTGGATGATATATTTCATAAAATAATATAAATATAAAGAAATAATATAAAAATATAGAAAAAATTTTACATTCCCAAAAAACATAAGTTTCTGAAAAAAACATTCACAAATTCAAATAAAGGAATTATTCTTTTATAACTAACATAAACAATGAACTAAAAATGAAAAGCCGTTGCTATATATGAAATAAATTGTTTATAATAAATTACATAAAACAAATCCTGATTCACAAATTAAAAAAAAAATTAAAGAGAGCTCGTGTGAGACACTCACTTCTTATAACTCACCACTACCTAAAGCCACAATACTTATAATGTATTTCCCTTAAATGTCTGCAATATTTAATTCTTAAATGCATAAAAATATTATTATATTTTCAATAACTGTCAAAAATGCAAATAAGTCATTAAATTTTAATACAATTTAGAAATTGCGCGGAGTGATAATTCTAAAATGTCATACATTTAATTGTATTGTCATCGTGTTTATTGATATATTTCAAGTGTTACTTAGATGATATTCAGATCTTGGTTATGAATATTTATATTATGGGTGTAATGCCACATACATTGGAATGACTACCCGACATCTCCGTTTTCAAGTTCTTGATAACTGTCGACAGAACGAATTGATTAATCTCAGTGAATACAATTGTTGTCTGAATTTTGTGTTTATAAGTGGATTTCAAGTTCTACTTAGATTTTGTTCGGATCTTGGTTTTCAATTTATATGTCATGAGTGTAATATCACATACATTGGAATGACTGCCCGTCATTTCCGCTCTCAAGGTTTCGATCACAGTCGACTGATGGAATTGATTCATATCAGTAAGCGCATTTTTTGATGCAGGATGAAACTAAGTGTAAAATAGTTTTGGTAAAAAATTTTTTAAATATTTTGTTGAAATTTTTATTAAAATTTTGTTAAAGTCTCTGTTTTGTAAGATTTAGAAAATTAAAGTTTTTTAAATTTTGTAAAATTTGTGATTTTAATTTTTGATAAAGTGCTTTGAGAATTTAAAAGTAGAAATTTTTTTAAGTAATAATGATTTGTTCTAAATAGTTTAAAGTTCAAGTCGAAGTACCTGACGATGACTGTTAATCAGTCAAAATATATTGTAGTTGAATATATATTTTGGATTGGTGTTCTCTTTAATTTAGTTCTTTTGCCAATTTTGTGTGATTATATTTAATTGTATGATTTTGTTAGAATTTACTATATTAAATAGAGTTTCCGGGGATAAAATTGTTTTCAAAACGTTCCAATATCGGCTGAGCATTGCAATTAATTTAAAATAACACAAAAACAATTTTAACTAATCAGAATAATATCTAATAATAGCAATTTTATATTTATTTTTATTTTTGATTAATAATTTAAATTATTTCTATTTTATCACAATCAAGTTGACAATAAATATTTTTCAATTTGAATGTCAAGTGTAACAAAATTTAAATTTCGTAACAATTTTTTGTCTTGCTTGCAAATTAATTTCATTTTATTGACAACATTGATACAGATTGGCGCATTTACTGGCAGGAAAATGTTGGCGATTGCTCAGGGGCGCCGTTAGAAATAGGACGGTTAAAAGCTTTTTTGCAAAATTTCATAAAACAAAATTTTAATAATATTTTAATAATAATATTGTAGTTTGTTATTTAATAAATAATGAACAATAACAGCAAATAATTAATCAAAAGTTTTAATTCATAACGTAGACAAATTTATAAAACTTGTGCCAAATAGAAAAATGGCTACATTTTATTGAATATAAACATACATAAAGATGCTTTAATATTTTAAATGAAAATAACTTTATAAATTTTGATGCGCGGGCCCCCTTCAACGCGGTGCCTGATTGGATGCAGTCCTATCAATCGCCTGATATTCGGTCCTGCTGATAATAGTATAGTTTAAAAATAGTTAAGGTGGCCACTAAAGTCCAGATTTGTCTTTTAGTTAGATTTATTTAATAAACGAGCTAATCTTACTGGAATGGGCTTCATCTGCAATTTAAATGGTATAAAATGGTATCAAATCATTACAAAATAATATTAACAAAATTGGTTTTATAATTGGTTATTTTTCAAGTTTCAATTGAAAGGAGGTTCAAGATAAAGATTCGTCAAATTGTCTTGTCTTAAAACCAAACTTCGCAAACTTATTTGATGTCCAGTGCATCAGGAAAAGTGTATAACAGTGTTAATTTGACACTGTTTTTACACTTACCTGGCGCTCAGATTTCTCTGAGCGCCTCCCGCATAGTACTGATGAGAGCCAATAGTATACTATTGGGAAATGTACTGGGTATCACATAATGTATCGTATAAAATTGGTTTTATAATGTTTTTAGGCTATTTCGTCTTTGTCTCAAGTGTTTTTATCAAGTAAATAAATAAAAAAATATATAATAAAGGATGTTAATTATTTTAAAATACTTAAGCTTTCTAGCGATGATAACAAATATTATTTTTTGATGAAATTATGTTGTCATAATATTCAACATTTCATGTTATCTCTCGGCATGATAAATATTATGATAACAAAACTTCATCCAAAAAATAATATATTGCGACTCTCTAAAATGTTGAAGTATTTACATAAATTTTATTAATTTTTTTTTATCTAAGCATTTCTGATTTAAAATTCTAATACAACAGCTACACTCATGCTTTTTTTATTATTCAACACAGATAATAAAATAAATAATAAAAGTTTAGAAATATAGAAGCTATTATGTCTGCACTATGACCAGTCAAGCATGATCCGAAGATTCTCCTTCGATCATCAGCATATTCTCTCTTCTTTAGTGTTAATTATCAGTTATACCGCCTTCATCTTTGTCATTTAAATGCTAATATGTAACGTTATGTATAGTTTTAAAGCAATAAAATGTTTTAATTTTGAATTTAATTAATTTATTTTAATCATTTTGTGATTTACATAATTTAAGTCATTTTTTTTGTTAATACATTTTTTGTTAAATTAATTTTTTTACTTGACCAAATCAGTTGAGACAATGACTAAATTATATGAAACCTTGTAACATTTGAGGTTTCGAAAATTAAATTATAAAATTGCTAAATTGTAGCATTGCTGTATGTCATGAGTAATTTCGATGAAGAATAAAAATAATTAATTGAAAATACGAAGTTATTTTTTATGAGGTTTTTAAAACAGTTTGAAGTAAAATATACAACGTATAAGTAAGGTGACCAACTATACTCATTTACTGAGTTTTGTACTCTTTTTTCGCAAACCGTACTCTTTTTAAATTTGAATATATCTTTTATTATCAAATATTTATAGAAAATATGACTAATTTTTTCCACTAAAAGTAAAATACTTATTTGAATAAATACTCTTCAATAACTAAATATTTTGTTTATTTCCGAAATTGGGTTTTATTTCTATTGATTTTGCTAAACAACTTTTTGAAAATTACTTTTGGGCAAAAACCTACACAAAACTTTATAAATTTTAAATATAAACTTAGACATTTTGATGACTATTTTATATAAAAGAGTTAACGATCTGAAAAATTATAAGTTATCCTCCTTTCAAAAGTAAAATTTAGGCGCTATTTATTGTTAAAAGGTGCCATTTATAGTCCAGTTGACCACACTCATGTCTAGTTATTTATTTTTCTAATCGCGTTAAATTTTTCTATCTTCCTGTATAATAGTGTTCCGTTTAATTCTCCAGGTTTTATTTAATGTCGATTTGGCAATGACACACACAAACACATCTTGTATAGATTAGTTTTTTATGTCAATTTAATGCGCTTTGGTGTTTATATGCAACTATGTGCGTAGATATACTACTACTACTACTACTACTATTACTACTACTACTACTACTACTAATAATAATAATAATAATAATAATAAATAAATAATAATAATAATTATTATTATTATTTTGCAATTACATAAATGGCACAGCTGTGCCAAAATTTGTGAATATCGATAAAACATCTGATATATAAAAAATTCTTTATGTCATTACCAAATGAAAAGCAATCAGAGGTGAAAATTAGAAAAACTCTTTCAATATTATTATTATTATTATTAGGGTTAAATCACTTTACTGTTGATATCGTTATGGTTCAAAAACTGAAAGGATTTTAAAAATTGGGAAACAGGTGAAATAGTTCTGAAAAATATTACTCTAAATAGAAATCAAAAAAAAGTGTACGATGGGAAGTGAAAATTACATACAAATGAATTTATAATATTAAATTTTTACATTTCACTTATTTTCATTTTCACTATAGATCAAATTTTGTGTACTGACTTTCAATAAATGATTATTTATCCGAATTGGAATTTGATAAATGGGTTAGAAATAGGAAAAATGATCTAGAACAGTGATTCTCAATGGGGGCGCCAGCGCACCCTTGTGGGCGTTTTAGATGTCTGACGAGGGGTTTATATATGTTTAGCGATGCAGGGGTTTTAGAGGGTGCTACAGGGTTTCTCGTGGGCGTTGTATACAGTTCGGCGTTTGACAGCGCCAAGTCATGAAAGAAACAACAAATGTGCATAATATGCATGAGCATATCTTATTAAAGCGTTGTGTTGTTGTGCGCATGAAGAAAGCGATTTTATTGCCAGTTTGTTGGGCGGTTGCGTTCGTTTCTCAGTGTAGTTATTGGAGTTCTGTATTGAAATTATTTCTTCATAAATTAGCGATTATTTCATAATGTCAGCCAAACAGAAAATGTATTGAAAATATTCTATTGACTATTTAAAATTTAGTTTTGTTCCGTCTTCTACAAATCAACAATTGCCAATGTGTCAACAAGTGTTTTCCAACGAGACCATGAAGCCATCACAGTTAAATGAACATTTTTTAAAGAAACATTCCGACAAGAATAATAAAGACATATTATACTTTTAAGAACTTAAGAAAACATTTGAAAGTCGTAATATTCTTAGCGATGTTTAAGAAGAAATCAAGTCAGAACGAAAAATTACTAATGGTATCTTATGAAATAGCACAAATTATTGAAAGATGTGGTGCATTACATGTCTATGGAGAAAAATTAATGTTACCAGCTATACCGGTATTCATTAATAATATGATCGGGCAGAACCAACAACAAATTCTTTCTTCGATCCCATTGAACGAATGATACAATTTCAAGAAGAATTGATGAGATGGCAAGCGATATTGAAACGCAATTATGTTATGACCTACAGTCCAACAAATTTTTATTACAATTGAATGAGAGTACTCTGCATGATTGTACTTGCTTATACACGATTTGTGAAGAATGAAAAAACTATCGAAAAAATGTTATTTGCAAAATTACTTACTACTAATTCGACTGGTGCATCAGTATTTGAAACTCTTGACAACTTTTTCGTCGAAAAAAATATTCCCTTCACTATTGTGAATGCTTGTGCTACTAATAGAGCACCGGATATAGTTATTCGATATCGTGGTTTTGTATCAAGGTTGAAAAATGTGGCACCAAATGTTCTAACAATTCACCTCATCATACTCCGTCAACACTTAGTCGCAAAACATCTTAGTGAAAGACTTCACAAATCGATGAGTATTGTTATAAATTTTATAAATAAACTAACATTCTTGAATGACAGGTTATTCCGTCAACTGTGAATGAAAAATGATGAAGAATTCATAAGACCTATCTTACATACGGAAGTAAGATGGCTATGGAAAGGAAATGGTTTTAAAATATTCTATGTACTATTTGATACAATTGTGGGGTTTTGGACAAAGAAAACATATTCATTGAATTAAAATCACTACGAAATGATGTAACTTATCTTTCTGATATATTCGAGAAAATGAATGAAAACCTCCTGAAAATTCAACAAGACAATATCAGCCTTATTAAAGCCAAAGGTATTGTACTGAGCTTTATCAATAAACTCAAATTAAGTAAAAATAATCCTTGTCGGCGAGAATACCATTAGTTTCCTTCTTTAAAACAATTAAAGGAAGATATGCTCATGGATTCGGATTTGGAAACTTACTGTAGCATATTGACGCTCTTATCGAACAGTCGCTTTGGTAGAGATTCAAACGATTCAAAGACTTGAAGGAACTTGTAATACCAGCTTGGACAATTAATCCATCTTTATCAGGCGTAGAAAGTGTCAGTCAAAATTTAAAAGGGCAGTTTATTGAGCTACAAAATGACTGTGAGGCTAAAATAATATTCAATCAATGTGGTTATGATGCTTTTTGGGTTCATTTTTGCAATTTATACCATCTTCTGTGGAACGAAGCAAAATTACCGATCATTGCATTTCCTTTATCGTATTTAGTGGAAAAGGGTTTTAGCGCAGTAATGCATATTTTAAGAAAATCTCGAAATTGATTACAAATAAGCCAAAGGGGAGATTTAATATTGTATTTAACTAAACTTATATTTAACTAAATTGTATTTAACTAAATTGGCGCAATCGCGCGAGGCTCAAGGATCTCATTAATTTTTTTTATTTTAATATTCATATTTCGCATTTCATATTGAATTATTTGCTTTTTCATTGAAATAATATTATAATGTTGTATGTAATGTTAATATGACATAAAATAATAAATAAATAATGTTTATAAAAATAATCACGTGCTTTATTTGTATTTCTCATTTTTTTTATTTGTAGTAGGAAATCCATTGTAAAACATACATGGAGAAAAGCGTAAATTTTAAATTTCATTTTTGTGGGGGGGGGGGCACTGGATAATTTTTCTGTGGTAAAGGCGGTGTTTCTTTCAATACGCTTAAGAAACACTAATCTAGAACGTGACATAGTTAGTTTTGGAAAAAATGCTCCGGACGGTACTAAAAACAATTCGAAAGGTAAACATTATTTTTATTGCAATGAGAAGTCTCAATAAAGACAACAGTGTGATCAAGTTTTATTAAACGGTGTGAAAGTGATTTAATTTTGATGTAGAAATTTAATTGTAATATCATTCTTTTACAAAATACATTTGATAGATTGGTTAATATAAGGACACAGATTCAGTAAGTAACCAATATTTATTTTTATTATTATTATTTATTATTATTATTATTATTATTATTATTATTATTATTATTATTATTATTATTATTATTATTATTATTATTATTATTATTATTATTATTATATTATTATTATTATTATTATTATTTATTATTATTATTATTATTATTATTATTATTATTATATTATTATTATTATTGTTATTATTATTTTATTTATTTATTATTATTATTATTATTATGACTATTATTATTATTATTATTATTATTATTATTAATATTATTATTATTATTGTTATTATTATTATTATTATTATTATTATTATTATTATTATTATTATTGTCATTATTATTGTTATTATTATTATTATTATTTATTATTATTATTATGATTATTATTATTATCATTATTACTATTATATTATTATTATTATTATTATTATTATTGTCATTATTATTGTTATTATTATTATTATTAATATTATTATTATTATTAATAATATTAATCATATTATATTTTCCAAAATAATAAATTATATTAAAAAAATTTTATAATTATTAATTATTAAAAAATATACCGTTTCATTTTTTATATCTTTATTGGAAATTTTTTGTTTGATCCATCTTTTATCATCAAAATTCTCATTTTGTGGTTTATTTACTTGATTAGATTTTTGGAAAGAATACTGTTCGACAACCTGAGTCGGTTCATAGAGACTTTTACATCGTTCACCCTCTTTTATTCGTGGTCTGGAAACTCGACTATTAATATTAGAGTTATCCTTTAAAGATTTCATTGATTTGTTTTCGCTTATTAATGCGAGAGTCGGTTTTGAAGATCTTGAAGTCGAACGATTTCGAAAGAAGAATTTAATTTTTTCAGATAACGAAACATGAAGAGATTTCCCATTACTAGTTTGATCGGTTTTGACTTCTTGTGCTTCAATTTTTTCAGGGTTTTTAGATTTAAATGGTACTGAAGCTGACCGACAGATTTTCATAACATCTTTCACTGGAGACCATTCTGATGAAACTGGTGGCAAATATGATTTACAATCTTTATTTGAACTGTTTAAAGTCTTTAAAGTACACTCATCATATTTATGACAGCTTTTAGATTCATAATCTCTAAAAGACTGACAATAATTATTTCTTTGCAAAATTTCGTTTTCATTATTGTTACTACTTTCAACACTTTGAAATGAATTTATCTCCAAAGGACACTGAAATTTGACAAATACATCTGTGCTAGTAAGAGAAGACCGTTTAGAAATTCTTTGATTTCCAGGCGAAATATAAACTAAAGATGGTGGCATTTCATTTGGAAGATTGAAATCTTTTTTACTGAGATCTTCCGAAAGTGGTCTTCTTTTCCACAGTTTCATTAAGACTTCACAATTTTACTCACTTAAAAAAAATAAATAAATATATTGTATAAAGTAATTAAATTAATTCATAAATAAAATAACTAAAATGAAAATTAATAACTAAAAGATATTTATGAATATTGAAAAATTATTAATTTAATTCATGCAAAGACCTTCAGAAATAAAATTATTGTATTAAAACACTACATATCACAAAAAAAAGTTAATATATTAAATCTGGAATATTTTATGTTGTAATTATTTTAAACTCTTTTTAAAGTGAAAAAATAAAATTATAATTAAAAATTGTTGGTAATAAAATTATGAAATATAAAAAGATAATTTAAGATTATTTTTGTTAGTCGTTGAAATTAAAAAAAGAAATAAAATTTGAGTGTTACATTAAATGGTACTACTAAATTAGAGTTACCATAAGTCCCGGTACACCACAACATGTCCTGGTTTCAAGTTTCGTGTCCCGGTCAATTTAAAATTTACGAATGAATATATAGTTTTTTAAACATGTGGTGGGTTACTGGGTTTCGCTATTTGTTTAAATCATCTTATTGTTACCCCGGTAACGCCATTTAAATATTTTCTAGCTACCACTCGGCACCCGTTGCTAAGCAACGTTGGAAATGTGTTCGAGTGGGTGGGTTGTCCGCAAAAAGTGAGCACTATTACTAATACTATAATTGCCCGGACAACCCTCGGGTTCAACGAGCTGTCGATGTAAGACCTATGCTCGCTTTACAATGTCCCCTGCGTAAGAAAGTTCAAGATCAGACTCATGTTGACCGGTAGAAATAGAACGATGTTCAGGTGACGCGGTAGGAATACTCATGACTTTTCGGCAACAATCCAATATTATTTATGTTTTACAACATACCACTTTTAATTGATTTACCAATAATTACAATTTTACATTCAATTCATAAAACAAAAAAACGATTAAATTAGGCAATATTTGTAGGTTAATTCAATTTTAAAGCGATACAGAACACTTTAAGTCAATTTGTTTGTCAGGCGTGCAGCTCTGCGTCGGGCGCGTTCTTTGCGTCCCGGCCGATGGAGTCGCCAATGGTGTTGAGTTGCTGACTGAATCCCGGTACGCCAATTGAGATGGGGCGAAGATAAGAGGGTAAGTCACCGCTTCTCCTTCACGACTGGCGGCCAGGGCGACTTCCAACCCCCTTATCTGCGTTCGGAGGTTCTGATTCAGTTGGCGTTCCTCAGCCCAACCCTTTTGAGCAGTTGTGAGACGTTGGTGGATGGACTTGAGTTTTGCTGGGTCCACCTAGGTGGATTTCACCTGTTGAATCTCCTTTGTGAGCTGAATTATCTGGTCGTATAGAGCTTTGTTGGATTGCTGGGCGCGGGATAATTCCTTTTGTAGTAATTGGGCCGGTTCCATGGCTAATAAAAAAATAATAATTAAAGGGGAGAGGTTTACTATTAGAGCGTAATCACATGATCCATATTCAATCCAAACAAACTATTGAAAATTATTCAATGATAATAAAAACTCTAAACTAATCAAAAACAAAAACAAAACAAAAAAAATTTAGTTTTAATTATCATTAATCAATGTTCATCAAATTTTTCGTCCTTCTCCGTTCAGGGAAAGCCCTTCGCCACCCATTCTTCGGGTGTATAGCTCGAGATCGACATGGTCGGCCTCTTGGTATTGCGGGTTCGGGCCATGGTTGCTTGCGGGGCCTGTGTCGAGGAGATTTTTTGGGGGTGCCAATAATTGTCGGCGATCCGCCCCGCCAGTAAATCCTCCTCAACGTTCGCCAGGTACTGGCGAGCTCGGACCACCTGTAGGTCCACTTCGCGCTGATGGAATTCCAGGTTCTCTAGCATATGTCGAGCCTGCCGGTAGATTTCTTCGGCCGGGCTCCATTTTTCGGCCATCTCTTGCCCCAGATTGTTTCTGTCGAGGAACTTTGATGGAGGGAACTCGGGACATCTTTCTTGTCTATATCGGGCCCAGGCCCATCTCCATCGGTCTGCGAGAGTCGGCAGGTAGTTCCTTGAACTAAGGTTTTCTGAATGTAAATCATTAACTACATGTACGAATTTTATTTAAAGAATTGAATAAATAAATAAACAAATAAATAATTATAATATTCTTGATTTACTCCTTTGTGAGACCATACCGGAATTTGGAACTGACCAAGGTTTTTTGTTAAATCAAAACATCTCACGGTTCAGTAGAGATTTTACGCTAATCGTTGACACTAAATTCTTTCCCTTTCTTCACTGTAGTCCATTATCGACAATATTGATTTTTCAAATATCTCTTAGTGACCATCGTTATGTATATGAAATTACTATACTTTTTTCTCCCAAAAACAAATATATTTTTCCCCTTTAATCAAAACATCGAGAAAGTAATGGCCCGATGCGACTGGAGAAATATTTCTAAACTTGGTCGATTGAAATATTTTGTAACGAAATCATCTCTTAAATCTTGGATCGAAATCCACGTAGTATTGCGAGAAAGTCCGACTAAACTTTCATTATGTCTAATTATTTGCACAGGTTTTATGCAAAAAAAATAAAAAAATAATAAATTAACCAGTTACATATTTTCCTTGGATAAACTCTTTCTAATAAAATTGATTGAATATTATTTTCTATTAAAAATATTGCCTTTCGAGACATAACTAATGATTTCGTGAAAAACTCCTAGCCATCTTCCCTGATTAGAAAAATACTATACATTTCGCGGCTGGATGAGCGACCGGTGAGTAGGTTTTATGGTAGAGATGAAAATCAACAGTTGAACAAAAATCGTAGCCGTATGGTAGGGTGAATAAATCCCATGGGGGCCGCGATGTAAAAATCCAATGAACCAGACTTAATAAATCGGGGATTGAATTGATAATAATGAGTCGTACTTCATGGGGCAAGGCGAATGAGTTTTATGATCAATGATGAATAAAGGAAATGTTTGCGGAGGCGAGATTATACATGATGGTCGTGTCGGAAACTAATTGAATATTATAAAAATTATCTATCAATTATTGCAAACTATTAATTATAAATGTTACAACAGATTTTTTATGATTATTGCTAGTTATCGAATGTAATTATTACGAAAATTATTAATGCTTATTTAACAAATATAATTTAAAATTTCTTACTTCCCGTGGTCATATCCAACATTGCGGCAACCTCCTCATTGGGCATCTCTGGTTTTAATTCGGTATTGTTTGACATTCAAAAGGAGAAAAAAAAATATCCAAAAATTTTCTAGTAAATGGTTTTATAATTTACCAATTGCGTGGGTGTCTGTGTGCGTCCGGTTAGAATTATTTCACATGATACGAATGATAATTGATTGAATTAATTTGGTTTAATTGAACAATATTCGACGTTCGGATGCATAAACAATCGCGATATCCGCTCGAATTTTTTCAATTAGATTTATTATTTATTCAGATTTTTGGAATGGCTTTGGAAATTCGACGTTGGAGTGTGGTAAGTTTTTCTTTCTCTGGAAACTAACGGCGGAAGACTCGCACGTGTCCTCGTCAACTACACGAGTCCACGGCGGGTGTTCCCACGTTATTTCCAATTCTCGTCACATTATTTGATTTTAAATTATTAATATTTAACGCATTCATTTAGCATTTCACGAGTTTACCGTGCCAGAAAATCATGAGCATCGTCTCATCTACTAAGATTGGAATTTAATTACCGATTCGTATTCGCTGGATCTTGATAATATTGAGTGATCATTTTCATTTATCGTTCGATTTTTAAGGAAAAGTCTAGCCGTCATGTTTTGTACGATTATTGATTCAATATTCCATACTGGAACAATGGTGGTAAGTCAAGTTACTAGCAATCGTGGTCTGGGTTGCGTTGGTGATCGGTAATCATTTCTGAATCAAGAACTCGTCGAACATTTTTAATCAACTTAAACTGTTATATTTTAGAAAGACGGGTATCAACTGGGGATGACCTATTCCGTGAATTTACTCGTCAACGTTATAGCGATATAATGGTAGAAAAACCGATGGGTCTATTAAGTTGGCTATTCAAATGGGTTATGAAGTCTTTTTTATAATAAAATTATTCTTATCCTATCGGTGTTTTCACTTTAATTATTTAGGCTAATGTATTTTTATGCGGCCAATTTCGATTTAAAATTGGCTTTTAGTTATAAGGGAGTTCGAATAAAATGTCGCTATTAGCTATACTGATTGATGTTCTTTGGATTAGGATCTGATTAAATTCACTATTTCACTGGGAGTTTGGGGTGATTTATTTAATAATAATTTAAATTTACTATTTAAAGTTGCATTTAAATTTAATTCATAAGATTAATTTATTTTATTTCATAACAGTGATTTCATATTAATTTTATTTCCCGTCACCTTTCCCCTTTAATAAGCCTTAAGCGCATTTTATGTTTATATTATATTTAATGAGTGCCCACTGGACTACTCGGTGTGATGATTTTGAGCCGTGTGTAAAATAATTTAGGTCGAATTTAAAGAAAACGAGAAACGAGGAAGAAGCCAATAGACCCCTTCCATATTTCTCCTTTCTTCTATATGGGATAATATTGACGTTCCAATCCCTGCGTTCTGCACGCCGTGTCTTCACGGGCACAGATCATCGGCGATATTCCACGCACTTACACGAATCTGAATAGTATGTTGATTTTACTGACTTGCGATGTGTCTTGGCTGTGGGCCGGAAAAATTTCGACAATAAAATAATTAATTTTATGAAAAAATAACTTAATTTTATGCATCATAAATATTTATTAATATATTAAAATAATACAACAAATTACTTGACCAAAATCATCATAAAAATAACATAAAAATACATCTCCCCCCACGCCGACATCCAAGCAGAGCTCTACCGAGGTTGCGAGGACGGGACGTGGAGAGAGAGTTTCCAAATAAAACTTCTGCTCACCTAAAAATAGATTTTTAAAACGTTTGAAAACTTTTAAAACAATTTTTTTTTTGGTTTGAAAAATGGTTAAATTTTATGTGAAAATGCATCGGTATTTATACCTATTTTCTGTCCCTAACCTCGCGTGTTATTTTTGATTTAGTAAAACAAAATTCGACCTTGTTATTTTCTAGTGTATTCTAATCTTTATTTTTATTATTTTTTAATTTATTTTGATAATTTTTTATTTTGAATTTCTATTGAATTATTTCTAATTCAAATTCTTTGATTAAATTTCATTTTCATGAAATTTTCCATTTTTTCAGATTTCGGTCGAATTCATTGGGTTTTCATGTTATGTTTGTATTTGTATCTTGCGGATCTTGTTGCATTTTGTTATTATTTTAATTTATTTTTATGTTTATTTATTTTATATGTAATTATCTTTTTTCTCATATTTGATAGGGTTTAGTTGATGTTTTAATAGGTTTGAGTTTAAATTTGCCTGTTATGTTTGCCTGTGTGTTACCGATTCATTTAAACATTTTCCAAGGCCGTTTGTGTTTTGGCCCAACACATATGTGGGGTCCGTGGTGGTCATTGTGACCTAGAACCATCCGACTGACACTGGTTGTTGGTCTATTATTATTCCTGTTCGGCCACTCGGGGGTACCATAAGTCGATATGGTATAGCCCTGATCGCATAGGGCTTGCCGATACCTCCCGGCAAATCTGGTCGGCACCGTTAATGGGGTGCGATCTGCGTCTTCCCAGTGGTTGTCCAAGGTACCTGTTGATAATATATTAATAGTTGCACTTAAACTACTTTCTTTTCAGTCGTTAAACGAATAAAGTCAACTAAGTAATTCTTGTGGGAGTTTGAGCCCAATTATTAATAAAAAAACAAAAATTATGGGTTCGGATTTACTGGTGAACCTGGTTATTTATGGTTAATTACGGTAGTTTTCTAAATTAAATCACTCGTCTCTAAAGTATCCGGCTTATTTCTGACGACTTAAATTATTAATTATCATGAGAGGTAAATACTATTAGTACCTTTAAAAAAATATTCCAATAATCCTGGGGTGATGAAACGAAGGAAAAGTCAAGAAATTCTAAGGACTTAAGTATCAATTTATTTACATCTTCTTGGATAATTCCACGATACTGAATACTCGAATAAATAAGGTAAGATTAAGTCGTACTGAATAACCTAAATCATTTCGGGGGAAGGATTTCCGAGATAATTAATGTAAAATGATGAAATTACTCTAACCCGAAAACAAATGTGGGTCTTGTGAATAAATAAAAATTAGAAAAACTAGAAATGGTTGGAATATTGGCGATTAATAGACCCTCTTTTATATTGTTAATCTCATTCATTTTCCTATTTCAGGTTCGTAATTTGTGCAGAAAATAATGAACAGGGGCGATCGATAATTTTGATCTGTCGGTTTGGTAGAACTGTCACGACTAGGTGAGTGGCTTTCTATGATTGTCGGTAACTTTATTTACTCCTTGATTTTGGAACTAGCTATATTCAATCAGGGTTAATTTTGGTTCGATTGATCGTAATTTATATCGAACAATATTCAAGAAGGAAACATAGAATTTGAATGATGAATTTATTAAATATCAAATGTGGCTCGAACAGCCGTACTTGAGACATAATCCCCGCATGGATGTGGCTTCGGCTATGTACAAGTGTATCTTTAATTGAATGATTCCTTACTTTGAGTATTTGACGACTGGAGTCTTCAATCCGAGGTCTTTTCCTTGCTTTCATTTCGTAAGTTTGGTTCGTTGACATTATTGACATTTGAATATCCGACATAATTTTCTGGTCGATATATAGTTCTGTTCACTATATATATCAATTGCGCAGGTTGGTGTGTATTGCCACGTGGCTGAATTGACTCCTAGCGGAATTTGATTGGCGGATTTCTTCTCTACTTCTGCTCTTGATCGGTGGGCAGAAAAAGATCTCCTGACCAGTGTAGGCACACTCTCACTGCGTTATCGACGATTTTCTCATTCAGTTGCAGTGTTGACATGCTACGTCACCTGGAGTGAACCGTCGTGCGTTTACATGCCGCTTTTCTGGCAATGAAAGATCTGCCAAATTATTGATCGGAAAATTTCTTCCGATATTTTCCATTAACCATTCCATTAGTGGATATTTCTTATCCTTTCGATATATCCAATTGATCATGTGGGATTTAATTTGTCAAACATGCATGTCATGGAAATATTTATACCACGATTGTTCGGGCTTTATTGTCATTAACCTCACTTCAATATTTACGATGGGTTCCAATGGCCTATTATTATATCATCCAATCTGTCCAGACCATTGTTCTTCGAGATCGGCCTCGTCTCGCCCGGTCAGCTAGTCCTCAGTCAATGTTCGCCGCTCGTCGGCGTTCGGAAGAACTTCGTTATCAGTAGGTGGAGCTATGAATCGTAAGATCTCCACCTTATACGGCGGTACAATTTTTATCGGCAAATCAACCTATTGTGGGTATGTTAATTGGATGAATTTATATTTGTGTTATAACGCGATATGGTTCATAGGAGAGTTCAATGCGTGGAAGGGTCGGCAAGCGGTTGCAAGGTGCAAAATCAGAAAAGTGGATGAGATCCTGTTTATATAATAAACTTTAATTACTTACAGTTTATGATATGTACAAGATTTGTGGTTGCTTACTTTGTATTCACTTGTTTGGGGTATCTCGTTAAGGAACTTTTAAATTGTTTAATTACTTCTGTAATAAACTTGCATAATCATTAGTTATCAATAAAGAGCGCGGAATTGGTTGACTAATTACTCATGATTTTAAAGGAACCCGTGTCAATTATAATTTATGAAAGGAAAATAATTAAAATTTTTCTTTCACTATTTTCAACGAGTAATGATCTGTGTGTGTTCATTTAGTTTTTTACAATTTTATTTAAGTCAATAGATTTTATGCCTTGGTTTTTAAATAGTGATTGAAGACGGGATTTTTAGTTTAGACCTAATTTTATCGTCCTAAATTGTTGATGCCTAGAATATTTTGTTCGGTTACCGTTCTATCAATAGTTTATCCAAAGATTTACAAGGTTCTTTATTTAATTCTCGTCTTAGGTTATTTAGTCATTACTGATCTATAAGATTATTAGATTTATTTCGGCTTATTTTCACGTAATTAACAGCTAACAAAAAGATTTTTTCAAGATTTTAGAATCTCGATGCATCGATTTACGCAAGCCCCCTTCCCATTAACTTCAAGTTGATCCTAGGAAAGTTTTTTGTTGATATTAGATTTTAAGAGTGTCCACTGGACTACTCTATGTTGATATTTTAGCCGTTGAGTAATGATAATTTAGGTCGATTTTTTGGGAGTAGGTAGAAAGGTAGGCAACCAAAAGATTACCTCCCGATCCCCCTTCTGCCCCTATGATAGAGAATGAATTGACGTTCGAGTCCGTCGTTACCCACGGCGAGATCTCTTACAGGCACGAGCTGTTGGCGGACTTACACCGCACTTACACTGCTCGAATCTTTATGTAATATTTTAATAACTTGTCGGTGTGTGACTGTGGGCCGGAAAAATTTTGACATGATAAGTTCATTCGTATACATATTTATTCAATCAGTATTAATTTCATTTTTGACACCTCTTTCATCTAATTCACATCAATCAGCAAGTCATTCTTGCTTACTTTTAATCAAAAAAATTCGTCTGGTTCAGTAGTTAAATAGTATCGTTGTCGAGTTTTCATAAAAATGATGTATCCGTCAAAAGCTGGTCCAATTGATTCGAGTTATTAAAACCGAATGAGTGGTGTTTCGAGTGTTCGAGTGTGTTCGAATGTGTTCAAATTATGTGAAAATGAATCGGTTTATATACCTATTTTGTGACCCTAACCTTGCATGTTAAATTTGATGTAGTAAAACAAAATTTGACCTTGGGAATTTCTTTGTATTTTCTAACTTTAATTTTCTTATTTTTTGATTTACTTTGACAATTAAATCTTTTAACAAATAATTGAATTGTTTCCAATTCAAATTATTTAATTTTTGTTCTAACTTGAATGAACTTTTGTTTCATTAAGTAAATTGTCAATTTTCGGTCAAATATTTCGTGTTTTCATTTTATTTTTTGTGTTTATTTCGTGCGGATCTTGTTGCGTTCTGTTATTATTTTATTTATTTTTATGTCTTTTAATTTTATATTTTAATTATTTCTTTCTCCTATTTTAGCATGGTTAATTGGTGTTTTAAGGGTCTGATTTTAAATCTGCGTGCTGTGTTTGCGTGCTTTTACCGATTCATTTAAACAAAATTGTGTTTTGGCCCAACAATACCCATCTTTGAAAAATAAGCAAACAACAAAAGAAATGTTTTTATTTACTATTCACATTACATTGTAAGAATAATTTCAGTCGTTATGTAGTTTCCGTAGCTTCTACATGCAAGTTCGGCTTTTCCTGGCCTTGCTCGGGGTCTTGGCAGATTTGGTCGTACTACGGGATTCCCTTGATCCCGGTAAGCTACCTGTGCCGGGGCAAATACCAGAGGGTAGTGACTGCCCTTCCCTCCTGGTTTGCCGCTATGGCCACCTGTAATCCTCGGATTTGGATCTTCTGAGCTTGATTTAAAGTTCTCTCTTCTTGTCAGCCTTTTTGCGCAGCATCAATCTTTTGATAGAGCCGTTTTACTCTAGACGGCTCGGACCAGGTAGCCTTGACCCACTGGAGTTCGCGGTTGAGTTGTAGACATTGTTGGTGGAGATTGTCATTCTCTCGGCGGAGCTTCTTTAGTTCCTTTGTAATCCCTTGGATTTCATCCATGGCTGAATTTCCTTAATAACAGTTATATCCGATAAATCACAGTTATATACATTTAGCAAATCTTAAATGCATCAGAGTTTCAAAGTTTACCTAACCTTACCATTCATTACGATTTCACGGTGAATTTAATATTAGTATTTTTACTTTGGGTGAAGATAATGTAATAAAAAAAATCAAAACAAAACAAAACACTTAGTTAAAAAAACACATTTATTTAAGTAATCACACAACTAATTTCTCTGTGGTCTTTTGCCTGCCAAACGCCTTCGAGATTAGGCGTGCTCTTCAGTCCCTCGATCTTCTAGTATATCCCGGCTGTCCGGCTGCAATAGACTTTTTGGGACGATCAGATGTACGGGTGCGTAGCACTCCAAAAGAGTGGGATCCTCGGGGTTATAGGTCACTCCGTAGCAGGGTAGATGACCATCTGAACTCGGGATACGCCCACTGGCGATATCTCTATTAGTCCTGGTCAGATGCTCTTTTTGTTGATTGGCCAAGTGTCGGTACCGGCGTTTCAGCTGCTCGAAACGGTGCAGTGCTCCTTCTGCCCTTTGTCGTATTTCCTTGGCTGGGTTTCTTCCTGGTTCTCTTTTGATTAGAATACCAGGTAGTTCCGTATTTATGTCTCGGCTCTCTGGATTCCAGCACAGCCATTCGGGAGTACCATGAGTCGAAATTGAATACCCCCGATCCCATAAGGCTTGAAGATATCTCCCAACAAACATATTTGGAACCGTCAGTGTTGTTCGTTCGACGTCAACCCATTTGCTGCTGGATGTGCCTGTTAATGATAATAATGATTTAGCTAAGTGGTGGTCATTATTCGCCAATAATTGTTATCTATACGCCTTGACATTAATAAGGGGCATATACTTGATTAGTCATCCCCACAACCTGGGCGCTATCACTTGTTGGTCCTCCTCCCGACTACTCTCCTAATAACTAAACCGATTTATAACCTTAATTTCTACGTTGACGCTAGGTTAATTACAGAGCTCCTTGATGGGTGGACTGTCTGAGTTATTTACTTATGTGATCTGTTCGTTGTCGCTAGCTGAGCATTGCGTTCAGCGGGGAATTTATTATTGGAATCTAAATGCATTATTGCAAGGCTAATCCTGGGTGGCCATTTCTAGTCAAAAATCTGCTTGCGACGAAAATAAGAGGCATACCAAATCTCCATTATGTTTACTTTTATGAAATTAAACTAAAGCAAAGTAATTACGTACAAGTTTTCACTTGAAATTAGGATTATTAAATCTCCAACAACAACTATTTTGAATTCAATTATACAAAGATTTCACTTTAAATTTAAATACTTAAATCTCCAAAGAAAGTTATATTTAATCCGTTTGCCTAAAATATTTCATTTTAACTTTAAATAATTAAACCTTCAAAGAAGGTTAATCTAAATCCGTTACTTGAACGATTTCACTTCAGCTTTAAATAATTAAATAAAAAGAAATACATTAAATCCGTTCACATAAAAGATTTCGTTTAACTTTATATAATTAAACCTCCAATGCAGTTGTGTTAGATTTGTTTACATAAAAGGTTTCATTTAACTTTATATAATTAAATCTTCAATACAGTTGTGTTAGAATTGTTAACATAAAAGGTTTCATTTAACTTTAAACAATTAAATCATTGAAATAATTAAGTTTTCAGAAGGAAATTATATTATATTAATGTACATTCCGAGATTGAGTCGAGATCGGTCTTACCTGTCGAACATTCCTCGGTACGAATCTTCTCGTGGACATGCATTGGATTACTACAGGAGGCGTCTCGATAGACCCGCGCCTGGTTCCTTATTCTTCCATTTTCTTTGGCGGAAGCTCCGCTCTGTTCTGTAAGTTCCATTCTGCATTACGTATCATTAATTTTTCCATGAATTCAATTTAGATGAGTTTGACTATCATGGTGTTTCAACTCGCGTATATAAAGCCGGCTGGTTTGTTTGCTGCCACGTGGCTGGAGAGAGATTCAATTGATGGTGGCAGTCGATGATTGGCTGTTCGCGGAATTTCTCTTTCATCGATCGCGAGGTGGTAGTTGTTACAAATTGGTTTGGTGTCCGCGATACGTGTCCCGCGATTTTCTCTGCCCAAGTTTGTATGGCAGTTTTTGATTCAGATTTTTCCCAAGACAAAATAGGATTTTCTGGAATTTATTTTCACAATTTTCTGATCACGGCTTTTGCATTCTTAGTGAGGTATTTTTAATAGGTTGTATTAATCCACTTTTTTAATTTAGCCCTTTGTTTCTCGGCTATGTGGGGTTTGAAATACTTGCTTGATCCATCTCATTCGTGGGTACCAACGGGCGATATACTCATTTCTACTCCCTGCATTCGGCTGGGTTGCTTCGAGGCCATGTATTCACGGATCCAATGTTTGGGGAAGGTATGGTAGTCGTTCCGAGTTGCCAACTCCCAATACCCAATATCATGCAGTATGGTTTTTGTGAAGATCTCTGTTAATAAATTATTCTTTCTTCTCTACTTTGATTTTGACGATGCCTTAGTATTTCATTCCTGCATTTTGAAATCGCTTGTTAACTGACTCTCGTAGTTGAAATCGATTTTATTTAAGCTACAATGAAAAATTATATTAATGCAAAATTAATTGGGGTAACTGGCAACTCAGCTAATAGGCAAACCAAGTTGACTCTCAGGGAAGAAGGAAAAGATTTTCATTTAATTAGGCTCTAAAGTAAAGTCAATGATGGATCCTTATTGTTATTATCTTTGTCGTGATGATAAAAGTTATTATTAAGGTGACTATTATTGCTAATATTATCATACTTATTTATCGTTATTAAAGTTCGTAACATCAATCTCGTTAATTACTTCGGAGTAAGCGTTCCTATGGTAGCTATTTATAATACATTTTCATCCAGTAGAGTTCAGTTCACTTTTTATGAGTTAGTTATCGTTAGGTTATAATTAATGAGTGTACAGTAATTTGCATATCTTTGAATCATCTCACTTCTATGGTTTATTAAATTTAAATTAATTAATTATTAGATTTTCTTTAATGGTTTCGTTACATCGATTTCCACAAGCACCTTTCCCTTTAACCAGAAGTTGATCCTAAAGGTTTTATATGTTTATATTAGATTTTAGGAGTGCCCACTGGACTACTCCGTGTGAATATTTTAGCCGATAAGTATTGTGATTTTAGGTCGATTTTCCGGGAGTAGGTGGAAAGGTAGTCAACCAAAAGATTGACTCCCGATCTACCTTCTGCCCCTACAATGATAATTGAATTTACGTTCAAGTCCGTCGTTACTCATGGCGAGATCTTTCACGGGTACGAGCTATTGGCGGACTTACACCGCACTTACACTGCTCGATGTTTATATATGAGTTTAATGACTTGTTGGTGTGTGGCTGTGGGCCGGAAAAATTTCGACGGAATTAAAATTCAATACGTTTTCATAATATATTTTCGTGATACTAATTTCACATTCATTTGCAATACAGGTAAGTCATTCCCGCTCGCCTTAGATAAAGTCGGATCAGAGTTTCGTTATTACTTTCAGTAGGCTCTTAAGATTCGATTAGTGAATAAGTGATCAAGTGTTCAGCTTTGAAAAGTGTAATTTCGTTAAAAACGAGTGTTAAGATTCTGTGACCTTAACCTTGCGTGTTAAATTTGATGTAGTAAAACGAAATTTGACCTTGGGATTTTTCGTATATTCTAACTCTAATTTTATTATTTTCATGATTTAATTTGACAATTTTAGTTTTTAACTTTTAATTAAATTGTTTCCAATTCAAATT
This sequence comes from Schmidtea mediterranea, assembly GCA_022537955.1. Taxonomy (NCBI): domain Eukaryota; kingdom Metazoa; phylum Platyhelminthes; order Tricladida; family Dugesiidae; genus Schmidtea; species Schmidtea mediterranea. The sequence continues at coordinate 187,390,073 of CM039680.1, forward strand.
ATTTAATTTTAGTTCTAACTTTCATGAACTCTTGTTTCTTTTACTAAATTGTCAATTTTTGGTCAAATTTTCGTGTTTTCATGTTATTTCTGTTTTTATTTCGTGCGGATCTTGTTGCATTTTGTTATTATTTTAATTTATTATTATGTTTTTGATTTTATATTTTAATTATTTCTTTCTTGTATTTAGTGTGATTAATCGATGTTTTGCGAGTCTGATTTTAAATCTGCGTGTTGTGTTTGCGTGCTCTTACCGATTCATTCAAACAAAACTCTGTTCTGGCCCAACACATGGAAGTCAAAAATAACGAAATGTTCCCTAGCGAAGCTGGGTACGGGTCAGCTAGTATCTAGTATTGATACGCGCACGTGGTAGAAGCAACACCCACGCTCACTCCCATCCCCTACACCAGTTATCAGAAAAAAGGCTTTTTTTACATGATTCTTAATTAACGATTCTTATTTACATGATACTAATATGAGTCTATAATTTATAAAAAAAAATCTAACTCCCATTAAAAATATCAAGAGTTCACTTTACAAGATAACTACCATTATATGTACCTCTGGTTGGTGAATAATCGTCTACTTCGTGAAACCTTACAATGTTTGGTTTGTAACCAATCGCAATCTTTAAAGCCGTGTAAAAACATATGATTGGGTTTGGAATTGTGGTACATGACACTTTTATGCTTAAAATACCAATCAGTCACGAATGTGCACAATGTTGCTGTTTTGAATCTGGGGCCCTCAAAGCATCACGTTTTTTGAAGATGCTCTGCTATTTTTGAAGGGGGAGGTGATGCGTAACAAGGGAAGGGAGATTGCCCCGGTCTGTACCCAGAGAATTATGGCCACCCTATTCTACATATTATATTTTAAAAATTTTATTTATAATAAATTGTTATTTTTAAAAATTATTAATCCTTATTTGAAGGACACTGTTCTAGTGTTTTTACAAATTATTAGTAAACTAGCCGAAAACCCGCCAAAACCATTTTATTTTAAAAAACCCGTTTCAATTATTCTCAAACCTACTTCAACCTAACCTACCCTAGCTATATCTAGCTCAAATAAACTTCTTACAATCATTTATCATCTTATTCCTAAAATTGAAATCAAGATTCAGCACTTCAACTCAGTTAAAACTGAGAAATTAAAACCTTGCATAAATTTCTTTTTAGCTTAATTGTTTCAGTATTAGTTCACTATGGAACACAGTGTTCTTTTGGTCATGACTAAGACAAAACAAAATATAATATCATAAATTTTGCAACATTCGAATTAGTATTTTGCTGGAAATTTAGATCACTGGTAGCATATAAAGAAAAACTGGATACGATATAAACAAATGAAATTGACTACTTGAAGCAATTTCAAGCGAATATGAAGAATATATACCGAAAAGCTAATAGCTAAACGAGAAGAAAATATACGGCACTAATAGATAGAGTTAAGGCGTAATAATTAAGGATTTGACTAATAATAAAAATTGCAGAGAATTTGATCGAAAAGTTTTTGAATGTATCTGCTTTACAGCATGTAGTTGAGGAAAAGGTTTAGAGATACTTTAATCAAAAAAATTACCAAAACGCTGAAGTTCTGATAAAAATATAATTTCAAGAGCAATTACCAGAATTGTGTCTAATAAAAGTAAAGAAAATAGAGGAAATACTAACAAGGAGTCGCTATCATGTCAGAAAATGGAGAAATAAAAACCCAAGATATACTTGAATGTTAAAGAGGGTGATGTAACACATTGAATTTAATAAATACTATAAGAATTTAAGTTATTAGAATATCGAGTAAAATCAGCAGAATTTTAATTGTAATAAATAAGTACATTAGTGGTTTTAATTATTATTACTATTTAGTATTATGTCAAACAATCTAATGTTAGGAATAATTAAATATGTATATATTACTTTTAATTTGTAAGTAGAATATTTTATCATAATTGAATAGTGTGATCCAGAATCTGACAAAACGATGTATATATTGATTTTAGACATAACCGACTGGTACGACACTTAAAAAAAATAATGTATTATAATTCTTTCATACTAATAGAATATAGTACGGGTATGTACCTGTGTCACGCTACTTATATTACTTATAAATGTTGGTAGTATATTTTTATTTTATTAACAATTAATAATAATATATAGCGCTTCACAAAAAGAAGATACACCATTGAAGAAAAAGTAAATAGCTCATCAATGAATATTTTATTGTTGTGAATTTATGCGTGAATGCATAAAAGAATACAGTCGCTTACACAAATCTGGAGTTACAACATGATTCCACGATGATGAAATCGTGGTAAAAGTGAATTAATTACTGTGGGAGACTTGGTTTTTCCAATCGATGTCTTCATTATGGCCTACACATTTTCTATCAGATTAAAATCCATACTTAATGCAAGCCGTTAAGTAGTAGTGATGCCTTCTTAGAGAAACTAGTGCGTTACATGTTTTTCTAAAATTGGTTATTAAATGGAATAAAATAATATCCAACTAAACAATTGCAAATTTCCATGTATTTATAGTTTTTAATAAAAATTTCATGCAAGTAATTTGAATCTTAGGGATCAGAGAAACTATAAAATTAATAATAATAGTACTCATGATTGTAGTCAAATATGTAGGCATGGTAGTGGTAGTGTATGGGATGGGAATGAGTACCGTAACAGTTCTAGTCGTTGTGTCAGTGTAAGTCAATAACAGTGTGTTTTCGATCGTGTGACAAGCGGCAACAGCGTGATATTAAAAGATCTGTCGGTGGGTAGTAAATAAAATATACACGCTTCCCATTAGTATGTAACAAGCATGTCAACCTTACAGTCTTCCGCCGAACATAGCGCCTAGGCGTTATGTTCGAATAAAACGTTGTGTGAAAACTCTAAATATGACACACAACCAATTTTTTTTTTCATTTGTGATATGACACATTTGCTTATTGGGTACTTTACATTAAAAAATAAAAATTATATACGAAATTCCAATCTGTTGCGATTCAGATTTGCTGATTACATTTTTTGGTTATATTTTTTTATAATTTTCGTAGTACTCAATCACAATTCAAAATATCATGTTTTGACTACTTCTACTTTTACTGAGCAATATATGTTTACGATTTGACAGCACATGAATAAATGTTACTTTATGAAAAAAATTCAAGTTTGTTTTCTTTTTATAAATTAACAAATGTGGATGTTTTTAGCACGCTATTTCGTAAAGGTAGACTTTTTAATTTTAATTAATGCAAAGATCATTTCATTTATTTTAAATTTTATGATTTCAGCCATAGCCATAGAATGTCAAATAACCTAAAAAGAAAAGATTATTCAATTAAACATAAACTAAAAATTTTAAATGAATACAATGCCGGTGTGAAAGGCAGTGGCTGGATGGCATTGTCAAAAAAATACAACATTGGTACATCAATTCTTAGGGGATGGCACAATCAAAAAGCACAACTTCTTCAAACTTTAAACAATCAATCGGTGCAAATAAAAGTTGCACGAAGATTACCTGGTGGTGGACGAAAATTGGAATTTCCTGAAATTGAAAATGAAGTATTGCAATGGATACTTGATAGAAATTCTAAGGGCTTAAAGGTTAAAGATAAATACATTCAATTAAAATCACAAGAAGTTTGTGAACGTTTGAAAATAATAGATACTGAAAACAATTCCAAGTGGATTAATTTCAAACATTCGTCAGGTTGGTGTAAACGATTTAAAAATCGCCATGAGTTAGTATCTCGACGTCAAACCACAACAAAAAAAATCCCTGAAAATGTTAATGCTATTGTAAGCAATTTTTTAAAAATAATTCATGCAAAAATTGAGGAAAAACAAATAAAAATGTGCAATATCATTAATTTCGACCAAGTACCACGCTATTTCGAATCCGAACCAAAAACGACTATAACCCAGAAGGGATGCAGAGAAGTTTTAATGAGAAAAGCTGGTACCTCACATAAACGTTTCACAACCACATTATGTATAACTTTAGAGGGTAAATTTTTAAAACCACACGTTCTGTTCTCGAATTTAAAAAAAAATTGTAAACAAAAAGTGCCTTGTAAATGTGAATAGAACTGGAATGTTTAACGATGACATATTGAAACAATATATTAAAGAAATTATTTTGTGTAGGCCACAAACCAGTTTAGCTCGTGATCCAGTATTGCTGAAAATGGATTCTTGCGGAAGCCATGTAAAATTACATGAATCTAAATATCTGGAAAAATTCAATATTTTTGTTGTGTTAGTGCCTTCGAATTTGACAAGTCTCCTGCAACCATTAGACGTAGGAGTAAATCGTAGTTTTCAAGCATATTATAATACACGGTATGATGAATATATATCAGAAGCACTCAAAAATCCTGAAATGCAAACTCGACAAGGAAATCCTAAAATTCCTAACTATAAAATAGTTAGCGACTGGGTTGTGGACTATATATCGACAAAGGATTCTAGCTTTATAGTAAAAGCATTTAAATGTTGCGGAATTGTACCTAAAATAGATTTTAATATTGATGCACTCCATACTACTTTACAAAAAATTTTGCAACCTACTTTTAATTAAGATGATTGGATTCATGAAAATGAAGATTTAATTGCTGAAAATTCGAATTTTTTTGACAATGAAGATTGTGAAGATTGGTTTTATCCAGAGGAAGTGTCAACAAGTTTTTTTAGATGTATTCATCAGATAAAAGATAAAAACAGTTCTTTTTCAGTTTTTATGAATAATTACATGCCACAAATAATTTCATATATAAAAAGTAATCCAGATACATCTGACATTTTAGATGAGCATGACGAAGAACTTATAAGTTGTGGCGAAAATTCTTCTTCATATGCCGAAATTTATGCTACTGCTTTAAAGGAAAAATGGTGCATAAAAGTAGTAGAAGTGGACGAAAATTGTGTTCAAGTTGAAAACTGTACGTATGATGTAGAGTCTCCAACAAAATCTATTCTGTTAGTCAGAAACGAAAATTTTTTTGCTTTAAATTTAAAAGCATAGTCTCTTTATATTTACTTAATTCTATTAGATTACATATATATATATTTATATATTTATGTGGTATATATATATATTTATATATTTATGTGGTTTAAGTAATGTTTATATTCCTAAATTTAATATTTTTATTTTTATTTAATATACAAACACATAGGAGTTAATAATCCTAAAATAATATGTATATTTATGTGAATTCTGAAAAGTTATGTTTATGTTATTTTTTTTTATAAATAAAACTTAATTTCATAAAAAAATCTTTTGTTTCAAATAAAGTGCCTAGGCGTTCTAAACGAAAAAAAATGCAAAAAATTTAAAACCGAAATAAAAAGCTTTCCCGAATATAACGCCTAGGCGCTATGTTCGGCGGAAGACTGTAGTTGACAGGTGATAACTAAGTTCAAACGTCAATTCTTACGTAATCTTATGTGCCAGAGGAGGGTTTATCTGACTCGGACTACTTTAGTCCCAATTTGTGGGGATGGCAAACGTTATGTTTTTTAGTATCTCAAACTAGTATGCAGCTATTATCGAATTTAGTTAAAATTTGGCATTTATTACTCAATACTTATCATCCTTCAAACTAGGATCATCTAATTATATCAAATTTAATGGTTCAAATGTTATTTAACGCTAAGTAAATTGAGATATTACCATTCCAAAATTTTTCATTTGACACAGAATCTATATTATATGAATTATGGAGTATTTTTAGGTCAATTTTTTTATTTTATCCATTGCAACCCATGAGTAGTGTTTACATGAATTTTCTCATTATCATAACCGGATGATATCAGGTAGATAATTATATTCTACCAAGGACACTTTTGGTACCTCCATTTCTACTTACTAGAAAACAATAATATTTTACTTCATCCATGCATGATTTTAAATCAGGGTTGCCAGACCTCACGATTTCATCGGGGGTCTCTCGTTAAAAAAGTATATTTCCAGACTCCCGATATGTATAGCAAAACCCCTCGATTTCTGCTACCGTTTTCTAAATTAGGTTTTCCCAGCAATTGGCATCACTTAACATTTTGAATTTAAAATTTTTCGTTACTCCCGGCATGATGTTTTCGAAATATGGCAACCCTGTTTTAAATTATGTAATTATTTGTAACTATTTGAATTGTTTAATTCAGCGTTTCTCAAAGTGGGTTCCGCGAACTTTTTGTAAATATATTTCCAAAAAATCTTTATAAATAATTTTCGATTCCATACGAATCCAATTTAAAATTCTTTTTCGATTCCATTTGATATTGCCTCAAAAAATATATATCCATTCTATTTTATATGTCCCAATTCCATTTCATTCAGCATCATCAGTACAAAGTATTGTTATAAAACCTAGATCTGGCAACATTTACATTGTGCAAACAATATTTTTATTCCCGTTTTAGATTTTTAAGTCAATAAAAAAAGGGAAACCACAGTTTTTAATTATATTGTTTTAAAATACGCATTAAAATTACGAATTTAAAATTTCATTTAATAATATTTGATAAAAAGGTAAGTAATTTTTTCAAATTTTGAAAATAATCGTATGAGTATTTTTTGATTATCGATAAATTTTGTGAATATAGTTATCCCAAATTTTTGTGATTATGGATCGTTGGTTAAAAGAAGGGACTTTGAAAAAGAAAAACAGTTCAATAAGTGCACCTACTGCTGAAAAGACTGCCGAAGATATTTCTGAAGAACAGCAGCCTACCACTTCTACAAAAAGTGATCATTCTCAATTAAAAAGACCAAGAAATGATTCAATCTTGTGTATAAAAAAACGAAAATATGACATCAGTTATTTGTCGTATGGATTTACAAGTATAGGAAATGAAGACACACCCAAAGCGCAGTATTACTATAATTTTCTATAATAATATATAGCTCATATTAATATTTAAAATTAAAATTCGAATATATTAGTATATAAGGGTTCCGTCAAAAATTTGAAATCAAAAAGGGTGCCAGGGTGAAAAAACTTTGGGAAACGCTGGTTTAATTACTGTATTAAATTATTTATTACTATTTTTTTCAAATTTATTGTTAATGAATATCGATTAATTATTTTAATTTTATCTTTTCTTTTTTCAGTTATTTTAGTTGCTTAATTTACTCGTTGATTTATTATTAAATAATTTTTTATTTTATTTACAAATTTTTTTTTATTTTAATTACTTTTATAAAGATTTTATTTATTTATCTAATTATTTTTTTATTTTCCACAGATTCACTGTCATCTTAATAGAATATTATTGTTATTTAAGGGGGTACCAACAAGTGACTCAGGTTACATATACTTGTAGCATTTATATAGTTTTTCAATACCACTGTAGAAAGTATTTTTTTAATTAATTATGTTATCACGAATACGATTAAATGAAGCTTCACTATTGAAAACAGCATTAGGAATTATAAAATACTTACGTAATTGTTAAAATCTTCATGTTTTATATATGTAAAGGTTCCAGCAGAGTCACCTGTAAGAAGAACTGTATTGGGACGGTTTGGGGTGAATGTTATGTTGATTTATGTGAACTATTAACTACAATAATACACAAAAAATAAAATATTTGTGAACCAAGCAAAACTTTATTATCGTATAATAAAAACTAAAATTATAATAATTGTCTTATCTTATTTTTTATTCTTTTTGAAGGATGTTCGTAATTTCTTTTACTGTCTGCGTTCTTGTTTTGGAGAAAACGAGGTATTTGAGGATTGCTTAGTTTTAATAATCCTTTAATTTCGATTCGTAATCTTTGAATCCTTTAATTCTTGTTCTAAATCTTTAAATCCTTATTTTTGTTCGGAATGTCTGTGTTGTTTCTTGTTTGATTGTTTGTCTTCTTTAATTTCTTTCGATCAATTTTTTTGTATTTTTATTTTTACTTCCCTATAGTAATTTAATGACTATAGGAGTATAGATTTTATATTTAAAATAATTATTTAAAATTACATGAATAAAAATAATAACATTAAAATAAATAAAAAAAGAGATATACCATTAAAGTAATCTTGGTTGAATTTTACTGATCATTAACTGCTCTCGAATATTTCTACCTTTATTTGTCTTAGTTCTTACCAATTAGCATTTAGTGTTATATCTAGATTATGACTCCAGATATAAATGAGTTCAATAATGATTCCGATAAAAAATAAGAACTAGTGAAGCATGACCCCTGATTTTGTTGCATATTTCAAAATATGAAGACTTTTTAACAAATTACATTTGTCACGTGCGCTTTCTTCTAATAGACTCAGATCCTGCACAAATGTAATAGAAGACTTATGTGACGACACTTTTAACGTTGCAACTTCGTAAAGAAAGTTATCCATTATAAAAATGCGTGATTTATTTTTAAAACAGAATGTAACTGAAAAAATTGAGAACAAATGTGTTGGGGTTGTTAAATTAAAAATTATTTTAAAGGAATTATAATTTTCATGTATTACATTCATTCAATTCAGTTTAAATTAGAATTGAATGGCAAGGAATGCAAAACCCTAAAAAATCAATAAATCACCAAATTCAAATTTGAAAATGAGTCAGATATGGATGAGATGATGGTGAATATCATGGTGAGAATAGATTTATCAGAATACGTTCAGACAAGGTAAAAAAGCAAATGTATAAAAACAGAAAATTATTAATTAACTATTTAATTAATTAAAGAAAAGCAGAATTGTATAAACAAATGGAAAACCAAACAAAGTTGGTTTTGGAAACCATTACTATGACATTATGATTAATGTGGCCCATTGTGAAAAGATCATTATATTGAAGTTACATGGTGGACAATTAATTATATCCATCGAAGGAGAAAAGATGAAAAAAACTGCGATACAAAGGTTGTCAAATGAGACGATTTAGTTGAAAAGCCATGAATTAACGCGATTATTCCAACTATATTAAGTAGCTCCAACTCAGAAGCAATCGGCATTCTGCCACTGATAGGGACGAAGAAACTGAGAATAGGATTGAGGAATTAGGTTAATTATTAGAGGTTGAGGATATAAATTGGTTATTAGAAGTACACTAGTAGATTAATTGAAGGAACTCAGTTGGTCAAACATAAATCGAGTCTTGGATCAAATTTGTCAAAGGTGATTATTATTACAAAATGTATAGAGACGAAAAACCACAGCGGGATCTACCGGATACTAAGAATAAGCAGTCTCATTACTTTAATCGAAATTTTGTGATTGTGCTTTGAATACACATATATGCTGGGTATTGTTTGTCTAATTGATTTTTATAGAACAAGTGGATTGAGTATCCCGTATTATTATAATTTCATTTATTAAAACCCAAAAAATGTAAATAACAAAATAAAACTATGTTAACAATGATTTATTAAACCAAACAATTTTTCTTTAGAACTTCCGATAACAAAATCCATTGAGCAAAATTTTTTTAGAATTTCTAAAGATCTAAATTTAAAGATTGATTAATTATAAGAATGAATTTGGGTAACATAAAGAACATTTGAAAATAAATAAAATTTTATACCATCATTAAATAGACTGTAACTTTAACGAGCTTATGTACATTTTTGTTAGGTTTTTCAAATGTAGAAAAATCTAACAAAATTATACACAAGTTCATTTCTCTTTTGAGTAAAATAGATATTCCAAGGCTTTTGTATAAAGACTGACTAAGGAATCCATTGATTGCCTTTTAATTACGCCTGATGAAAACAATGAAAATTATATTCCACTTATTGATGGTGAACCTATAAAACCTAAGGTTTTAATTAATCCATATTCGAAAAGTTTTAAAAAGTTTAAGTTTTCTGTCACAAAATCATTAGGCAATTCAAATGTATTTAAAATAGTATTAAAATCGTTAAAATCAATAAATATATTTAGTAATAAATCTCAAACCCCAATAGGTTTAGTTTCTTATCTACTGTATCCTGACATCTCCGCGCACGGGTTCAGGTAAGTAGCCGATTAAAATGTGTAAGTAATATTTTTGAGGAACAACTGATTCAAAATATTTTAAAATTGTATAAAACTTTAAAAAGAAATGGAAAATGATTTTAAGGGCCGTTCATAAATGACGTCACGAATCTATGTGGAGGGTGTCACACATTTGAGACGATGTGTGATGAGGAGGAAGAGGTGTTTAAGCACTGTGACGTCACATCTTACAATTTTTATTTTTTCAACAGAATTTTATACTAATTTCAGCTTTGCCGAGCCTCCTTTTTAATACACGTTTTCTCATAGCATATTAGAGTGCAGCATTACACTAAATACATACTAAAATGTCAATAAAGTGATTTGAAACATGTTCATTTTCAAATATGAAATACGGCTTTTTAGAGTGAATGCAAAGATTTGTGACGTCATATTTTAAGGGATCTAACGATTTGTGACGTGTGACAAAGGAGTAAAAAATCTGTCAAAATTGTGTGACGTCATTTATGGATTGCCCTTTATGTGAGGTATTGGTAATTAAATCACAATCGCCTACAATTGGCATTTAATCAGCAACAAATTTATTGAGATTAAATAATTCAATCAATAAATCATAAATATTTCATAATTATTGATTCCGTATATAACATTTGACATAGATTATGGTGGCAGTGTGATGATGAGAATAATTTCCTCCAAAAATATTTCGTTTTTTGGGTTTCTCGTGTTTTTATTAAAAATGACCATCACTTTTTCAATATTTAGAAATTAACTTTCAGTTAATTAAAACTTAACAATTTTCAAATTTATTTTATTTTTTGATCTGGAATATGTTACTTTCGGTCGTCATAAATAATGAAGTCCCCGTATCAATATAAATAAAGTGTGAGAAACATAACTAAACATAAAATATGTGACCATATAGAAATAATTATGTCTAAATTATAATAAAAAATGACGTAACTTGAATAAATACATGTGTAACTTCGCACTGTCACTGCAAAACGATTGCAATTTCAAATGGCTTTGAGATGTTAGGAGATTTGTAATTGCTTTCGAGATTTTGTATTTATAATAACTTTAAACATTAAAATGTGAAAATTAAAGGTTTAATTAAATGTTAATTATAAGATTAGTAGATTATTGTTATCCTATTTCTTTTTTCAAAGTCACTTTTTTATACCTTGTAAATTGAAGTTACTAAAAGCTATTAAAATATTACCTTATCATAGTCACCGGTTTAGTTCTGTCTGCGACTGCTTTGATGGTTTTATTTTTTGCAAATGAGTCAGAAACCTAGGTCAAAATCGAAAATATATTTGACATAACATATATATATATATATATATGAAGGGGAAACTCGTCTTTAATGGCAACCGGGATCACTGCCCTACAAACTTTTCTCCTCAACAAAAAAGAAAATAAATTTTATAAGTCTATGGTGACTCAGTGTGAATAAATAAAGCTTTCTCTTATATTAGCCACACAGTGAGTCAAAATGGTTCTAATTTGTTTTCGGTAGTCCTTTATATGTCCTTGTCCCGTGGTCGCCAGTTTCATTTCTCCTGTTATTTGTCACTTGTAAATGGTATTGTGAGTGGAGCATAGACATTCACTTAAGGCAGGGAAAAATGGTCCATATTTCAGTATACATAATGTTGCTTGTAGTAGGTTGTGTACATGTATATTTAGCGCAGAATATGTTCGTCCTGATCGTCTATATTCGCTATACGATTCAAAAAATACGCGAGATCGTCAACATATTTCGGTATTTTAATTATATTTTGCAAGGTATGATGTTTAAATTATCAATCAAAATATAGTAAAATATATAAAATTTAATTTATTAAAAAAAATACTCCCTAATACCTCACGTGGTTTTAACGTTACGAGCTGCCCCTGTATATATACATAATTTTATAATTCTGACCTCAATCGCTCTTTGGAGTATATTATCAGAAACATTAACCAACCTCGCCGCTTGAATAGCATGGCTGCATTCAATATGTCCATCAACCAATTGATACAAATATATTAATTGACTATGTTTATCTTCGATTACATTGAAATTCTATCAAATTCACTATTATTTGTATTAAATAATGATTATTTCACTTTGAACTGCACCTTCGGTAAATCTTGGATAAGGGAAAATAATCTATGAAAATGAGTAACGACAAATATATGAGGACACTCGGATTTCTTAGCCACCATAAATCGAAGAAAAGCAACAATCAAAGAAATTCCTGATTTCTATGAAACGAAAAAAAATCAAACAGAATGCTAAAAAATACTTGAAAAACATTTTTAAATCAATGAAAACTGAAATATTATCGTAAAATTAATCAAAATTAGTCAATGTAATTAATTGGATTATAAACGATGATTAATTTTGACACTGAGATAAATCCAATAATTAATATATCTTTATTATAATATGTATATTAATTTTATTATGTTGTATATTAAATAGTATATGTATGATTGCAGTATGTTAAAATCGCTCAGAACATGAAATGCATAATTAAATTCTCCAAGTTTTATTGAACAATTTTGTTTGAATAATACATAGTTTGAAAAACCCTTTGAATCTTCTGAATATTTTAAATGTGTTAAATAAGAATTTGAGTAACCTTAATAGACACAATAACTGTTTATTTTTTCTACGTATCTATTAATTATTATGGTAGACCTTAATTTTTGGTTGCACTGCCCGTAAAAAAGGAAAGCTGATGTATAGGCACATATCTAATGTTAAAAGACTTTATTCATCGTCACATTTGTAACAACACACACGCATGTATTATTGATTAGTTTTTCTTTTATATTATTGAAGCTCTTATAAATTGTATTTAAGGACCTAACTTAGTGAGCTTCGAAGTATCTCATAACCTGTAATAATATTGATATTAAAGTTTCAGAGTTGAAATATAAACGCTTGAGTTATATATCGAAACAATAAATTACAACGAAAAATATAAAATTATTTCTTATGATCTATAATTTTGTAAAAATTTATAAACTATATCTTTCCCTCCTAAAAATGATAGTTAGCATCCTGGAGAAAACGGCATCGTGTTAAACCGTTTTTAACGAAACTAGAAGTCAATATAAAAAAGAGTGTTACGTTCTGAAAAATTATTAAAATTCAAAAAATTAACTACGACTTTTTCAATTGAGGTCATTAGATTTTTTCAGAGAACTAAGGATTAAGATCCTCAAACATGTAGATAAAACTCAATATAGCATTATTTCAAAGTCAAGCAAAGTTAGTAGTATGTTCACTAATAAGTCTCCAACTCCAGTTGGTCTCTGTTCAGAGCTCGTTTATCAGTTTTCATGTAATGGGTGTAATGCCAGATATATTGGAGAGACTGCCCGTCATCTCCGTACTCGAGTTCTTGAGCATTGTCAACTGAATGGATTGACTCACATTAGTGATCATTTTAGGAAATGTACTGGTAAGAAAATAGGTATTTCTGATTTTAAGATAATTGTAAAAAATCTGAGTAATTATTGGAAAAGAATAACTTGCGAGGAGTTGTTGATAAAATCTTTAAATCCTATAATTAATGTTCAAAGGGTTTAGTCTAAACACTAGTATCATTAGCTGGGTTATAATTTTCCTATTTTCATTTAGATTTTGTTAATGTGATATCTAGCCCGAAGAAGACTGATAAACGGCTGAAAAATATATAGTAAATATAGTAATTATACAGTAGGCGTTTTTCAATTATTAATTATATATTGATTTAAATATTATAATGATAAATTATAATTAATAATATTTACATAAATATTCGAATATCGCTAGAAATTTACGCCACCCCACAATATGATAAAAATACGATGAAAAACGAACCAACGACTAATAAACTAAAGTCCTATCTACAGTTTCTCAAGTACCACGCTATTTCATTCAAATCAGCAATTTCAGACATGTCACACATACAAAAATATTTCTATGCAGTCAAACATTAGAGGCTGTTCATTATCGGCTTAGAAAGGAAGAACATTGTAAGAACATTTGGTTTAATTTTTTTGACTATGAATCAATAATGATATCGATGTTTTATTGATATTCACAAAATTTTTCCACAGCGAATATTAATCCTGTATCTTTTCTGGTAAAAAATATACATTGTGAAAAATGTAATTCAAGTTTTTAAAAACGATTTGTCTACGAAAAAACACATTAGTCTTGGAGGGTGCCGTCTTTGATAATGTAATAAGTTTGCAAATAGGGTCGACAGTTTTGTCATTTTCTTGGTATTAAATTGTCAGGATGATTATATAGAGAGCTGACAATAATTGTGGCAATAATGTCTGGAAATTGCGATTCTAGGAAAAAATACCAACTATGAAGTATAATATAACATTTTTGGTGACAACTTGTATTTGGCCTATAAGAAAAAACGGTACATAAAAACATAATCATACATTTGGAATTTTTTACTAGAATCCTTGTGTACCGTTTGTTCTCATAATTGAAATAAAGGTTGTTTAGTATCCAATTGTTTTATTCATCTTCTTGTGTTCTTATGTACCGTTTTTTTTCTTATAGGCAAGATACAAGCTGTCACCAAAAATATTATATTCAATATTATACTTCATAGTTGGCATTTTTTCCGAGTTGGTATTTTTTATAGTTGGTATTATTTCCCAAAACCGAAAATTGCGGTCAAAAACTTCAAATAACTTCATTCCTTTCCTTTGATGAAAGAGATCATTTAAAAAAGGATCGATAACTTAATAACAAAAATACTGACAGCTCTGAAATACTGAAATGCAATCTAAAACAATAAATAAGCAAAAGAAACCATAAACAAATCTAGATCAATATATCGATGAATTGTGAAAAACAAAAAAATCGATAAAATAGTTCAAATAGCTCGCAACAAGTAAAAACACGAGTTATCCATTAACCCGTCAGCTATGTGGTAAATAGAAAAATCAATGAATTATATTTGAAGCTAATTTAAAATAAATAAAATGATTTACCATTTCAGCTCCTTTGCCGAATTCATCGATCAAAATTGTGGAATGTGCATTTGCCTTTTTACAGCAAAGTGATATTTGATTAAGATCCACCATAAATGTCGATAATCCAGATAAACTAGATTCGAGTGACTTCAGCCTTGTCAAAAGAGCATTTTGAGGAGTTAATGACATCTTGGTAGCTGGAACAAAACTGCCAATCTGAGCTAATACAATTAAAATTCCTATCTATAAGGGATAAATAATTTCAAAAATGTCACAAAGGTTTTCCTGCCTGTTTAAGATAAACACTTTTCCCAGAACCATTAGCCCCAGAAATAATAGTCAACTTACCATCCCAATCATTTGAATATGTTGAATTTGGTATAAATGGATTCGAAAAGACTTCTTGCAAAGGATGTCTAAAATACATTATGGAGATTTTTTATTGATAACGACATATAACCTGCCATTTTCAATTTTAATTTCACCGCTTGTTTCGAATAATGGGCGGGTGCCCCCTATCTGCCTGGCCGCTATCGCTAATGACAACAAACTAGAAAACCTTGAATATTAATTTTAAATTAAAACAATACCAGTCTAATTCTAATACTAAGTCCAAACAATTTAATAGCATATGAGTATATTCAAGAATACTTTCTTGCAAGCAATGCATTATTGAAGTTTCTAGATCTAAATCGCATTTGTAAAAAATAGTTTTAGTTATAAATCTTTTAAATATTCAAAAATAATTAAACATTTTTTATTATATCTAAAATTTTATTTAATTAAATCAGTAGATTTGTATTTACATTTAATTCATTGATATTACAGGGGTTCTCAACCTTTTTTAACATGCGTACCCCCAAATGACTAACCTAGAAAAAAATTCCGTTTCTGAAAATAAGTTCTAAACCAGGGGTGGGCAACCTTTTTTGGGCAGGGGGGCGTATGAAAATAAAAATAGTTTGAAGGGCCGCATGCTATTTTGTTTCAACAATCAAGAATTCTAAGCCGGATCAGACAATAAAATCAACACACTAGTGAATAACTCGTTACTAGTAGCTTGGTATGACTATAGCACCATCAGGACTAGTTTGTAAGTTAGTTCTTTCTTTGTTAGTTACCTAGTGACTTACCTAGTGACTTTAAAAATATTTAATGGGATTTTTGCAACTGCGAGCATTTCTTAACAAGTTTTCCATAATCCGGAGTTAAAGTACTGGTTAAATAATATTTCTTTGCATTTTTTTTTATTTGTTTACGCAGTTTTAAAAAAATATGTGAAAAGTCTAAAGGGCCGCATAAAACGTCGCCGCGGGCCGTAGGTTACCCACCCCTGTTCTAAACTGTATAAGAAAAAATAATTTTGGTTTATATATTTCTGGTCTATATATTAATAAGGTTTTTGTTGTAGTTTTGTATGTTTTTACGTTTTGAGAAGTTTAAAATTTTATATTGATGGTTTTAAAAAGTATTAATTTTATTGCTATTTTATCTTTTAGAATGATATTGTTTTATATTTTGTGTATGTATTTTTTCACTATCATTCCGAAATATCACTACAAAGGGAAAGTAAGAAATCCCTCATCAACGGTTTAACAGTTAATGAAGAAAAGCATACAATGAATTTTCAAATAAAAACTTATTTTATACGGTATTATGTATTTTATAATACCATACTAAAATAATAACTTGCTAGATCTCTAACAAAATGACATTGGCTGCAAAAAATAAACTTTAAATGAGTTTAAGCTTTAGTATAAAATATTTTTTAATATTGTCATTGTATTATATATATATATATATATATATATATATATATATATATATATATTATTAAATAAGCATGGTAACGATTTTATTAAAAGAAAGAGATATTCAAACCCTCGTTTTACGATATATATATCAACAGATTAACTGTCATTATCACGTACAAAAATCAATTAAAATAGTATGGATTTATATATATATATATATATATATATATATATATATATATATATAAATAATTAAATAAATTTGGCAACGATTTAATTAAAAGATAACGCCAATAAAAAACTTTTCGTACGATATATTTCGATAGCATAACTATCATCTTCAGGTACTCAAAACCAACTAAAAATATTATGAATTAACATTTAATTTAAACAAATTATTTTTTATTAATTTAATTTTGTAATAAATAAATATTTATAAAATATATTCAATTCACTTTTAATTAATTTAAAATTTTAAAATTTTCAATTATCTTAATAATATTAAAAAAACAAACATGATTTAACATACGTAATTTATTTAAAAACATTCGTAGTCAACAGCACTTTGCACATTAATCTTGGGATCCAATGACCTTATCAGCAATGCTTCACATATCATGCGTTCCCAATAATTATTAAAACTTCTCAACAAAATATATATATAATATTTTTAAAAAGATTATTTTTAATAAGTAATTTAAATACTTTTTTACATTTTATGAAAAATTTACATTAGAACATTGGATTCATATGTGAAGTGGAGAGAAAGTCATCGATTGCATCCTTAGATTTATTAATTATGCACAAAGATAAACATTTTCAGACTGAGATTTATAAAAAACCACCGTTTCTGGATCACCACCCTCTTAACAAAAAATAAAAATTATAACACTTCTCCATCATAATTGCTATTCCAAATAATTAAATATTGTTAAACATTATTTATATTTTTTCTCTTCACCTACTAAGGTCCTAAAAGTTTATATTTGGTTAAATAATACCTTTTCATTTCACAACAAAAACAACCATTATTTTAAAACTATATATATATTTTTAATTTTTAATTATTAATTTACCTTTAATTTCGTAAAGAATGTCTCCAAATTCTTTGTCCAATTCTGAAAAAAATCTCATACTTTTCAAAATGAATACACATTAAATCAGAATTGGGAAAATTATATATTTAATGTAGGATATTTTTTATTATTTTATATTCATATATTTAAAACTTTCTATTACTGATGTTCCAATATTTCAAATACAATAACACGAATACAAAACACGAGTGTCTATCAAAGTGTTAATATGACGAAAATGACATGGCTTCAATTTCATACACCATTGAAAACGAAAAATGCGAATAATAAGAACATATTTGTATTTTTGAAATGGTCAAAGTAAAAAATAGATTAGATAAGCTTAAAAAAATATTTACTGAAAATTTGTGCTAAGCAGAAATATTAATCTGTGGTTAGGAAATAAATAAGGATAAAAGAAATTGAAAATAAAAATAGATCAAGCTCGATAAACACATCTCACTTTATTCGAAACGGTTGATTAAATGATGGGATTGAAGTGTGACAGAGTAAAATAATACATAAAATATATATTTCATTTTCAATATTTTATAGCATTTATATAAATAAATAATGATTCCACTTTAAAATGTTTTGTAGTGCATAGGAATATAATTGTTACTTTAATACAGGGGTGGGCAACCTACGGCCCGCGGCGACGTTTTATGCGGCCCTTTAGACTTTTCACATATTTTTTTAAAACTGCGTAAACAAATAAAAAAAAATGCAAAGAAATATTATTTAACCAGTACTTTAACTCCGGATTATGGAAAACTTGTTAAGAAATGCTCGCAGTTGCAAAAATCCCATTAAATATTTTTAAAGTCACTAGGTAAGTCACTAGGTAACTAATAAAGAAAGAACTAACTTACAAACTAGTCCTGATGGTGCTATAGTCATACCTAGCTACTAATAACGAGTTATTCACTAGTAACTATTCAGTATGTTATATCATTATAGTTTTTTAATTTGCTCAAAATGTGTTGATTCTATTGTCTGATCCGGCTTAGAATTCTTGATTATTGAAACAAAATAGCATGCGGCCCTTCAAACTATTTTAATTTTCATACGGCCTCCTGCTCAAAAAAGGTTGCCCACCCCTACTTTAATAAATACTTTTAAAATTGAATTGTTAGATATTTTTTGAGAATTACTACAAAGAAAATTTGCAAAGTTAATTTTAAAATAAGAATGTTTATTTAACTTTATATAAATAGTGCACTAATCTTTAAAAAGCGTATAAAAACATATTTTTGATTTTTCTTAGCTTTATATGGGGTCATCTTATTCAGCATATTCTCTACCTATGGGCTAAGAATCTTTGTTAAGGACACATCTTTTTCTTCCTCTTTCGTTTTGAAAATTTATTAATTGACAATAGGTTTATTTGATGCAAATCAACAATCATTGCATAAATTACAGCAACGTAATATGTGAGAACAATCTCAACGATTTTCCACATATGACGTAATAGGTTTGCTCTCCTCGCATACATCATTACACGCCCTCGTAATCTTTGGATCAGTTTTGAAATCCTTCAGCCACTCGGGGATTTTGTGCACTCTTCCAGCTCTTGTGACGGGTAGAGTACTGGATACTGGTGAGGAAAGATTATTTTCTTACTCTGCTTCCAGTCTTTCGGCGACATCTTCGGATTCGGTAATCAGCCGCAGGTGACTAATATGCCTTGGGGTGCCTTCAACTTCTATATATTTTAGGGGAGTTGATGCTAGTGACTGTTCCAGTTTCTCATGGTATGTTGCATTTTGCGCTCCGCGGCTTCAGAAATACTTGACTACCGACCTTGTATAGACCAGCCTTACGATTCTCACAACAATCGGGAATCATATAACCTAAGAAAAACTTTCCATTTTCGACCGGAATGTAATTTTGAGGGCACAGTTTCATCGTCTAAACCTGAATGTTTTAATAAAAATTGCTTTTATTGGGTCACGGCCTGTTTAACGTCCGGTGGTCTACTGTGGCGATCCACTTCCTTGAAACAAAATTATCGTTATACCTTTTTTTTCGAAGAATTGATTGAGAACTGACCGAAACGATCAAAGCATTGGCCGGGCTTCCCTGAATTTTTATTGGAATAATTTTTACTCCTTTTTTACCAAATATTTTTTGGGAAGCTCCCGGCGCGTACAGCTTCCTTTTGTAGTTTTTCGGACGCTTACAGTGGTGTGAGAAATGGACATTTTCTCCACATAAGAAATATATTGAATTCTTCTTTTTCTCGTTACCAATAATAACACTCATGGCTTCAGTTTTCCAAATATGAGCTCCGCGTTGCATCTCACTTTCCAACATTACTCGAGCTTTCTCGATTATTGATTCTAAGCCATCATTTCCGGAGATCTGGAAAGCCTTTGAGACTCCGACGGAAGGCAAACGACAAAAGCTTTGTAAGTCAATAGTCACCAATTCTAGTCAACTCCCCCAAGCGTTTTATAGAACCTAGATAGTAATCGACGGTTTCACCTGTATTCCATTTCCTCGACCTGGAAGCTTCGTATGCTGCGTAAGGATGTAAACCAAAGGATTTTACCAAGGCGGACTTTGAGTGGGTATAGCTGCTTCTTGCAGTTTCTGCTTGATGTCTCAATATGTCTAAAGCAGGACCTTCTAGTCGTAGGGAGAGTATTTGATCCAGATGAGTGTTGAGTTCGAATTCTTCGGTCCGTTTGATGACATATCCTTCTCAAGAATATTACGAAAAGATGTTAATCTTTTTAATAAGGCCTCGATAGCTTGGAAATCCATG
Source organism: Schmidtea mediterranea (assembly GCA_022537955.1). Lineage (NCBI taxonomy): Eukaryota > Metazoa > Platyhelminthes > Tricladida > Dugesiidae > Schmidtea > Schmidtea mediterranea. Next base: position 187,410,617 of record CM039680.1, read on the forward strand.
AATTGACAAAGGCAATAAGTTTATTTGATGCAAATCATAGATGATTGCCTTACCCGCATACATCTTAGAATATTCAAATGACCATTGTGCAACATCATTACACTTTCGCTTCTCAAATCCAAATTCGTGTTTTCTCTTGTATCCATCAGGCATTAAATTGATTTTATTAAATTAATAAATTAAAACACTTTTTAAGCATTCGCATTAAATATTATAAAGCAGTTGCCATTTTTAGATGAAAAATCACGAAACAGGAAATACTACATCAGTACAAAACATTAATTGATATTTAAAATTAAAAATGAGTTCATGAATATAGCGTCAAGAAATAGTAGGATTACATGAATGTGTGTTTTGTATTAATCTAGAATTGGCGATGTTTGGAGTAGAGGTTTACGAATACGATGGTGCCTCGGGCCTAAACCGACCTCAAAACTGCCCTCCTCTTGAACCCATGACAGTTATATTATAGTGCTTATGAAAAATATATTCGCATATTATAACTACATTTTTAGCTTAATTATCATAAAATATAAACGTTTGTTCAAAATTATAATTAAAAAATATGAAAACAATAACAAATAAAATTCGCACTTAGGGTGTTAAATATAAAACGGTAATTCCTTGGTAGCAGCATAAATTAAAATATTAGATAAGTGAATAATAAAATATGTCCTTGCTGAAAACTAATTATATTAATGAAATAATTTTCTATTATCAGATAATCCTCTTCAATTTGATTATTTCATTATTTGATTTTAAATTATATATATTAAATATCGCGTCGCCCCACTTGTACGAGTACTAAAACATCAACTTTTAAAACAGATTGCTAGAAAATCGAATTTTTAATACTAGCATTAACATCGAGTCTCAGAAACATCGATTATCAAAAACATCTACTTAAATTGACAAAAACATAGACTGGCGAAAACATCTTTAAAAATCTTACAAAGTATTTTAGCAATAAAACACTATTTAAAATAATTATTAATTAATGAATATTCAAATTAACATTTATTTAATAATCCTCCCAACCACATATTAAATTAAAACTCAACCTACTATAAATTAAAATCAAAAACTTAAATACAAATATATAAATTCTAAACTTATTATCACTTGAATAATCATACTATCATAACCTAATTCTTGTTCCTTCAATAATTAATTTTGAAACTGTCATTGTTTTTTGGATTCCGATTTTCCAAATTCATCAACAATTGAGGTAATTTTTTATTTTCTATCATGTTAATTTTTTTAATTTTTTTTTACTTTTTTCAAAAAAAATAAAATAAAAACATTTATGTTAATCGATGATTTTGACAGTCAATGTTTTAGAAATCTATTTTTTTGTAGTTGATGTTTTAAGGGTGAGCCATTAAATATATTAAATGTTAAATATATTAATATAGAATGAAAATTTTTGAAAATATTTTAAATTATTATAAAAAAAAATATTTTAAAAATAGGTCATTTTGAAATTTAGCGAGTATAAATTGATTTTTAAATTTATTTATTTAAATTTTTCATAAAATATTAAACCAATGAAAAATTTATTTACTTTTCGTGGTATAATTTTTGTAATAAACAGCGTTGTTCATTGAAAACTGAAAGAAAATATAAAATTACTTCACAAAACTAAAAAAATAAAAACTAAATTCCATTATAGAATTTATATGAATCTGTTGGCTGTTTAGAACGAAAAATTAAATTTATTTACATTTAATCATATATTTACAAATCAAGTAACTGAATTTCCGTAATTATCCAAATGTGATATGAAATTTTATGATCGGACATGCCTATACTATTGAGGGTCCCAAAGAAATGTATGCACTTTTTAACGGATCATAACATTCAGAATTTTCTTTCTTTTCAGGGTGTAATTAATTTGAAATAATTAATGGACCAAGATAAACTTTTGATAAAAGAAAATTAATTTTAAAATACTATTGAAAATATGAAAATCTAGCAGAAATACAAAGACTATTTATGCGACTTACAAATTATCGGAAACAAGATAGGTTTTAAACGAATGGAACTGTTCAGTATGTTTATAAACAAGGCTCCGAAAGACCAAGAACATCAACGAGCTTCGAAATATCAAAAAGAATTTAAACAAACAACGCTAGTAATTGGTATCGGCAAATAAAAACTTTGTAAATAGAATAATTACATTCCAACAATGGTACAATGATATCCGTGAAGATGATCCTAACCGAAGTTAACAATTTTGCGAATGGTACTTGGAAAATGTGAACCAGATGCACAATTTTAGAAAAAAATTGTTTGTACCGATGAAATAATCCGTATAATTGTACTTAATGGGTAACTTTAAATTTACATACTACACAGGAACATCACATAAATATACCAATAGTTTCAGTGAGGTGTGACATTTCAAGCAAAAGATTTATTGAACTTTTTTTGACATTAAGGTAAATGATGTCAATTATTTGAATTTACTGAAAGAACCTGTTTTACCCGTTTCCAAGGCTGACACCACTCAACTTTTACTTGTAAGGATACTTTAAAAATAAGGTCTTCATCAGAAAACCGACGACACTGGAAGAAGTAAAAGACGCAATTATGCAAGAATATACCACAGCATTAAATGAAGTGCTTGTTGAAGTCTGTGAATCAATAGCCCATCGTCATCCGCAGTATATAGACCAGAACGGTAATCATTTTAATATCTGCGTAGAAGGAAAAGTTATGCATTTTATAAAGCTTCTTTTACAATTTCAATATTAAAACGGAAGTATAATCCTTCAAGTTGTGTTGACAATTTTTGGGACACGCTATATTATGTGTGCTCTCTAATATTGGAAAATCTCTTCAGTTCAGAACTTTCATGAACTCGAATACAAAGATTAAAGGAAGCGTCTCCAAAATATGTGACATTACACCTATTGCATGTAAATAAATCGTTGAATTAAAAGAAATTCAATAAATTTAATAATTTTTTTAAAGTTGTATATATTTTATAATATAAAAATTTTAAAATATTAAATAAATAGAAAAATTTGAAAACAATAATTTTCAGAAAAGTTTTATTATCAACTATATTATTTGTTCTGTTCTTTTATTAATGCTTTCCTATGTTACTTTTTTTCCTGATTTTATTAATCGTTTAGAATGCAAATGGTTAAAAATTCAGGATATTCATTTAAATACAAAATGGTCCTTTCGTATTTGCGGGCACTAGGCGGACATTGTGTTCACCCGCAATTAGATCATGAATTCAAACTGGTGATTTTTCATTTTACACAAATTTGCAGCGATTATTTCGTCAACTAAATATTACACCTAACATTTAAACAAAGGAAATTAAAAAATTTAAATCAGTTTTTAATGTATCAAAAAAAATGTAAAATTAGAAAAGAACTAACCAAATATTCCATTCCAGGTATATTTATTTTTTGTTCATTTTCATTGTTCTCAATTGGTATTGTTAGCAAATATCCAACCTTAATATTCAAGCTAAAGCCTAGTTCTATAAAATAATAGCCACAGACTTGGGGTAGGTAAACAATCCCACAAATTTGAATGTCATTATTAAAACCTTTTAACTCTTCTTCGGCTAAGGCTGATAGTAAGTCAGGTAAATGGTAATATTTAGATTTTTCTAAACAAAAGAAGTTTAAAACATTATTTCACATAATGATAACTTTCATCCAAATATGGATCCACTCCTTCTTTGACGACGAATCTTTTTTGTTTTTCAATTCCTTCAGTGTCTATAATTTTGGTTATCCAGGAAGCAATCAAATATAATTTATCTGTAAATTTGGCTTCGATTTTTTGCTTAATTTCAAGAGGCTCTTTTATTGCAGAGAATATCTCAAAAATACTGATAAGACCAGCAATGCTCTGTAATAATTAAATCTTTGGGTAAATTGAGCAATTTTTATTCCAGTGACATTTTTTAGATGGATAATTTCTATAACTGCAGATGATCAGATGCTCAAATTGGCAAAATAAATAAAATATATTATTTCCGTTTGGTATAATAAAAGCAATCCTTACAGAAGGTCCTAAACTGGTTACTAAAACAGTTAATCGTAGGAGATTTCTGATTTCGATACAGTGACAAGATACAAGAAAGACACGAAGAAAATATTTTATTTGCACAATGTATTTTAAAAAGATTTCTGTGTAATTGATATTTTAATTGATGTCACGTCGTTGAGTGTTAAGGCCGTTAAATAGTATATAAACAGGAGATTTTTAGTTAGAAGACACACAATTTGTGTGACTAACATCAAGTTAAGATATTCTCAGAAACCTGATTTAGGAGGAAAGAAACTTGAAAAGGAGTCTGCGAGTCGGAGTACTAGTACAAAGAGAAGCCAAAAGGTCCATTCAAGAAGAACTTAAATAATAGGTAGATAGTACCGTTAAATAATTAAAACTAATTAACTATTTAGAACGTTTGGTCCTGAGTAATCCCAAATTGAAAGTTTCTGGTCTCTATTATAAAGTGTATATAACTAGGAGTGTCCGAGGTGTTAAATAGCTGTCTAAAGGCATTTATAATTAAGTGTTGGTAAATAATAAAAATTTTATAAAAATAATTGTCTATTTAGAAACAGACCTTTATTTAATTTATTATATTGTTACCTATAAGAGTCAGATTTTTGTGTTAAATCACTCATTCCCCATTGATCTTGACACTTGAATGAATTGAAAGTTATATTTTTCGTAGGATATTTATAATTTGCGGACATTATTTTACGAAAACATATATAGTTTTCCTGTGTCAACGTATGATGTCGCGAATAAGTGGCGCTGGTGAATGACCAATAGCACCAAAATGACAAGCGTCATAAAGGGGTTAATGAAGATTGAATTGGGTTAACTTATTTTAAAATCTTCCATGGATCTTTTACTAATTTAGATGGCTCTTTTTTTACAATCTTTACCAGTGGTTACCAAAGATCCTTCGTTGACTTAAAAGTGACTATATGACCAACTTTAAGAACCACCGATACCAATAAATATTTCACTGAAATTCTATTTCTCATTATATATTTATTTCCTACATGTGATTATGATGCATCTGTATTTTAGGTCTGGATGTTGAAATTTAAAAAGATTTGAAAAATTTGGATACCTGAATTAAGACATTCCAATCGGGCAATAGTGCAGTTGAATTCTTCATGCGTAACAAGATTTGCTTCAAAAATAAGTTAGAAAATTTCATAATTTGCAATAAACCTTAATATTTCCGACACCTTTAAGTTTTCTTAGAAGTATTTGAAGTACGTCTTGGTTTTGACTATTTTGAAAGAAATCAACACAATCAAGTCTCTTTTGAATCATTGATATGTCAGTAAGTGGTCTACGTAACCAACTATGTAGCATGTCAGAGGCCATTTTAGAATGGCAGTTGTTCAAAAGATCTAAATAGTTTAAAATAAATTTTCTAATATTTTCATATTTTGATAGTTATTTGAATTACGTGATGAACATTGTAAAAAGTAATTATCAAATAAAATTAACTAATTATTCTAGTTATTATTAATATATTTTTAATCTCGTTAAATTTTTCTCATTGGCTAATTTTAAGTAATTTCGATTAAATGAAATTATATATTAATAACAATTTATTAGTTTAAATCAGTGATTCCCGAAGTGGTCTATAATGACCCCCAGTGGTCAATTCCGAACTGCAAGGGGTCCAATGACATAGAAAACAAAAATTATGGGTGCATGAGAATGAATTCAATTTAAGCATGCCGTGACCGAAATTTTGTTTTCCATAAATAGAATAATTCAAATAACACATGTAGTACTTATATACTTACATAATACTTTCTTATAATAGACATAAATTACTTATGAAGTTAAAAATATAATGTTACAAGAGTTAATCGAAATAAGTAAAAATGAACAACTTAAGACGGATATCTCATGGAAAAAGGTTTCAGTTTAGTTGTAAATTCCATTTTAAAAGAGGAAACAGTTGGAAAAATACTCCGAAGAGATTTAAAGTTGAATTTAACTAAATTGATAATGGTTATTGATTTCCACTTTACATCGTTTTAAAATACAGACATTTTCAGTTTACTGTTTCATTCTATAGACCAGTGGTTCTCAAACTTTTTCAGTTACAGAGCCCTTGAAAGACACAGATTTCTACGGAACCCTAGCTGTTTACTATTTTTTTAAAAATATAATATGTCTAACAGCATTTAATTGTATTTATGTACATTTCTTTATTTTTAACAAAAATAAAAATTAAACATATTTTGCACATTAGAAACGTTAGTTTATTGCGGTATTTGATTTTCGTCGATGCGTAAGATGAAAATCCAGACTCACACATATAGGTAGTAGCGAAGGGAATAAGTATATTAACTGCTTTCTTTGATACGTTTGGATATTCTTCTTTAATAGAGCACCAGAAATCCGACAAAAGTAGTTTTTCAAATTTTAACTGCAGTGAGGAATCCGAAATCATATCAATAAAAACTTCATATTCATCAACTGTGAATTCTATCGGTTTTTGATTGACTTCAAAAGGTTTTCAGACCCATTTATTTATTTATAATTTTTTATTATGCTCATCTGGGAAATATTGGTTGACACAATTTAATATACCCACCAAATGTTCACAGATTTCACCACACAATCCCGACATATCATTTTCTCCAATCTCGCCATCAATTTCATTATAAAAATCCATTAGTGTTGGGAAGCAATTCAAATCACGAGTTCGAGAACAAATAATCCAAAAGTCTAATTTTTTTATAAAAGCTTCAATTTTATCGTTGGCTGTAAATAAAGTCCCTTCGTTTGTTTTTGAAAAAATGTCAGCCAAGTACAAAAGTCGAAACAACCATAGTTTATCTGTCAACCTTTGTTGTAAATTCATCTCGTTTTCATTAAAAAAGATGCCAATTCACAACGCAACTCGAACAACCTTAAAAGTACCTTGCCACGGGATAGCCATCGCACCTCGTTATGTAAGAGTAGATTTTTATGAATACTGCCCATATCATCGCAAAGAATTTTGAAAATTCGTGTTTTCAAAGGTCGCGATTTAACAAAATTGATCATTTTTATTGCCTCATCAAGGACATTTTTCAATAAAATTGGTATTTTTTTACTGCAAGAGCTTGACGGTGACGAATGCAGTGGCTATTGGTGCTGTTTAGTGCTAAATTTTTTATTCTTCAGACAGCCCCAGCAGTCTTACCTACCATTGCCTTAGCACCATCAGTACATATATTAATACAGTTTTTCCAATCTAATCCATTGTTCTCAACAAAATTATGCACGATGTTGAAAATTTCTTCGCCTGTAGTATAGCTTTGCAATGTTTCACACAATAAAAGATCTTCTTCAATGGAATTAAGATACTGATATCTTATAAATACAAGTAATACTGCAAGTCCAGCCACATCTGAAGACTCATCCATTTGCAGAGCCAAATTACAATACTTTAAGCGAGATATTAATTCATATTTGATGTTGGCTGCTAAATCTATAATACGACGTGTTACTGTGTCATTGGATAGCTGTACTGTAGAAACTGCTTTTGCTGATTTTTCATCAAGGAGGCTTTTAGCCATATCAATTGCACATGGTTTTATTAATCTCTCACCTATTGTATAGGCTTCGCCTACTGAAGCAATACGATAACTAACAAGATAAGATGTTTTAAAGGTTTCAATTTTAAAATAAGATGCTAACAAGATAAGTAACTTTTTTCATTCTCAGTTTTGAAAGTTGAAACAATTAAGTTTTGACCTCGTAAGAAATCATCTCGTTTACGCATGAAATATTCAGTTTTTTTATCTTTATATTCTGCATGTACAGTTTCCAAATGACGGCGCATCTTTGCAGGCACTATAGAACTATTTGGAAAAAACACATTGAGATATATTATTAGCATCTACAAATCCAAGAGATAAACAACTTTCGTCATATTTTCGTTTCTTGGTCATGGTTTCGCGTAGTTTACTGGTGACAAGTTCTTCTTTGTCAGTAACTATTTGCATGGTTTGAGTAGCAGAGGAATCAGTTTTCAGTAAAATATCTGTTGCTGTTTTCTCAATATTTACAGACGCACGTAATCCAGATGATTGTTCATTTTTTTGCTGTATCTTTAATTAGCCAAGGATCCATGGTTAATGATTTATTTCTATTTAAAAATGATTAAAATACAAATTATAAATAGATAGGACATATTTCAGTACATTTTACTTTCTATATGTTGCATGTACACCAGCAGCAACATACTGAACAAGCATAAAATATTTCAAGTACCGTCCATATAAAATTTTGTTTAATTTTCGTTCTCTTTCCTTTTGCTTTCCTTCTTAATTTTTTGTTTTAGTTTTACGTATAAAACCATTCAAATTATACTCCAAAAAATGGAAATTTCTCAGAGAGAATAATGAGTGTTTTTTATAAAATTGACATAATTTTCAATTTAGTGATTTTTGATTTCCAGATAAGAATTGTAAAAATTAATTATTATTGCAAAGAGGAAAGGTACAAATAAAATTCGAATTTTTTCGCGGAACCCTTAGAGTATCTTCGCGGAGCACACTTTGAGAACCGTTGCTATAGACTATCAAAGTGAAAGTTTCCATGTAGCTTATTTTTGATGCTTTTGTAAATCTTCTGTTTAAGGAAATCAGGAGGTCTGCCAAAAACAGAAAATCATGTCAAAAGGTCTATGGGACAAAAAGGTTTGGAACCTCTGGTTTAAATCAAAAACAACAACTTATAGACTAATATTTAAAAAAATTGATTACAATTTTCAATACATGCTGAGTATATTAATTTCCATATTAAAATCAAATTTGAAATTTGAAAATTTTACACTTATTGATTACTAAATTATTAATATTATTGGGGTGTGTTTCTTATTCGGCAAGATAAAGGTGTAAATTTAACCCCACGTGTTCTCGATTAGGATAATAATCCAATACAATAACATTTATTACCACAAATCACAATTGTTCAAATTTTTAATTTCATAACCAACTGCTTGATAATGAGGGCAGGTAACCCAAAGCGAGACCACCTCAAGCAGCAAAATATCAACAAATCTGATTAAACTTCAATATAAACTTCTTAATAAACGTTCAGAACGCTTTTCACTTCAACTCTTCAATAATATTTTATTACTTTTTCTTCAACCATTAATTGCGATTTGATTAAATATCTTATTTTTTTAAAGAGCTCGTTATTTGATTCGTAATTGAATTATTCATCCACTCGGAGTAGGAAAAACATTACCAAATTTCACTCCTAATTAAATTTATTCCTTGTTTGAAATTAATTAATTAGTTTGCATTCCTAAAATACTTTGTCTGGGTTGTGATATTACACTATTCCTTACAGTCTTATAATATGCATCAGGTTCATACTTTCACGTACAAGCATAGATTTTACAGAGGAGTTACAAAATTTTGTCCGAATGCCCTAATTGCTTGCAAATACGATGCACCCAAATTTTTAACTGTTATATAATAGAATAAAAGATTATTGAATCTTTGTTATTTATATATACTACATAGATTGTGAATATTCTATTGTTTATAATCGCGGGTTCCGCGAAAGAATTTTATACTCATAAGGATTCCTTAAATTAACAAAGTTTGAAGACCACTGGCCTAAGGTGTAATAATATCTGTAATAAATAAGGTGTAATAAATAATTGTTTTGAAACTATAATCAATTATTTTAAGACCGCGATAAAACACATTTGAGGCTGTTTTGGAAAAATATTTTTTACGGCCGCATTGTCTTCCAAAATTTTCGATAATTTTTTCAATGTCCTTTTCAATCACTTGCTTTCAATATTCATGTTTTCATTCGACGTAGTCCATTAAAAGACCTTTCCGATTAAAATACTGTTGCAGGAATGATTGCTAATGTGAGGGCCATGCCATATACTGTGGGCAGTAATTAATGTAAATAATTTCAATTTTCAATTTTATTAAATTCATGGATATCAATCACAAAAGTAGTATGATTAAGAGATTTTTAAGGGGATGCTAAGTATGGTTATCAGTATATTTATGAAAATCATTGAATTATATCTATGGGTTGACTGGTAATTTTATTGAATTTATACTTGATTTTCTGATTAATTTAAGTATTTGAGCAATATGATATATATTTTGTAATTTTACAATAATTTAGTGAAATTAAATTTGTGTGGAAAAAATAGATTTTATTCGATTTTAGTCATTTTTGATGAATTTTTTAATTGCTTGTAATTGTTGCCAGAATCAAATTGTGGTGATTTTGGATGGAAAATGTTGGGTATCGATAACAATTTTGTAATACTTTAAGGAAAACTTATTTTTATTGGTAAAATTCCATTTTTTATGATAATTTTAAGGGAATTTGATTGGTTGAATACCTATAGTAAATATGATTCGAATGATGGATTTTTAAGGAGTAGAGTCGGTTAAATATAGATTTATAAAGAAATTTTACCTTGTAGGTTTTTACAAAACATGTATATTGTTGGTGTAGTAGGGGAAAATGTTATTTCAATGAAAATGATTGGTTAAGAGTAAATTTTATGATATTTTAAGGGGAAATAATCGATTAAGAACAAGTTTGTTGTCATTTTAAAGGGGGTTGAGTTGGTTGAATATCTGTGTTAAAAGGGTAAATATTTTCTAAATGGAGAATATAGAGGACGAATTTATAATATTTTTAGGGGGATTTGTTCAGATAGATATCAATATATGTGTAAATCTTTTGAGAGAGTGGAAATATTGTCATTTAAGGAGAAACGATTGGTTAAGAAGAGAATTTATGATCTTTTAAGGGGAAATGATTGGTCAAAATTTGAATTTTATTTTAAGGGGATTTCAAGAAATTTATTCGGTTGAAAATCGATATAAGTCGGTGATTTTTATGAAAATAATGAATATAGCTGGGATTATTGCATTTAAAGAGAAATGATTGGTTAAGAGTAAATTTTATTTTAGGGGAAACAATTGGCTAAGAAGAGAATTTATGATCTTTTAAGGGGAAATATTCGATTAAGAACAGATTTGTTGATATTTTTAAGCTGTTGAGTCGGTTATCATTATTTAATAGGTGATTTTTATAAAAAATAATGAATATAGTTGGTTAAGTAGGGGAATGTGTTATTTGATGGGAAATGATTGGTAAGAGTGGAATTTATTTTTGTGAAAAACATTCGATTAAGAACAAGTTTGTTGTCATTTTTAGGGGGTTGAATTGGTTGAATATCTGTGTTCAAAGGGTAAATATTTTCTAAATGGGTAATTTTATGATTTTTATGAAAATATTGAATATGGCTGGAAATATTGTTATTTGACGGAAAATGATTAGTCAAAAGAGGAATTTATAATATTTTTAATGGAATTTATTGGGATTTATATCGGTGTTCAAAGGGTAAATATTATCTACTTGATAGGTTTTTATGAAAATTATGAATATAGTTAGTATAATGGAGTGAAAAATGACATTTGCAGAGAAATCATTGGTTGAGAGGCGAATTAATAGTATTTTTAAGTGGATTGAGTTGGTTGAATTTATAAAATACTTAGGAAAATTATTAATTTTTTTCATTGATTTAAGGTTAATCAGAATATATCGATAAGATTTCACTTCTAAGAAATTGATTGATTCATGTAACTATTTGTATACAAGTAAGTATTTATTTGATTTTATTATTATATTTGTAATTAAATTAAAAACTAAAATTGACTAGTATTTAAAAAATTTATGTTACCCATTACTTAAGTTGTTATTGACAATTTTCTGAATAATTTAAATATTTACGATTATTTCCAGGAATGAAGAGAAATTGTACTATTAAATACGATTAAATATGAGCAATCGATAACATACATTAATTTGCATTCAACAAGTACCTAAAACAATTACCTAACAATCTTAAAATTTTAAAAAATCTAACAAATTTTTTCAATTATTTTACAACTTAGTTAATTTAATTAATTGATAAGTACTATTTTCTTAACAATTTGCTACTGTGTTGAAACTTTTTTTAAAAATTTTTATTCAAAGTACTAACAAATTTTATTAAAGATCTATCAAGACTTGTCAAAAATTATAAAACTTTGGTAATTTTAATAAGTATTACTCAATAACTAATATTTTCTTACCAATTTGCTGAAGGTCTTATTTTAAAATTTCGTCAAAGTAATAACATTATTTACAAATTAATCAGTTTTATTTCAAATTTAACAACTTTCTCACAACTTTAATCAAATTCTAATCACATGATAATCATAATTTAAGGATAAGTCTTATTTTTACAAGAACAAATATTTTACAACAATTAAACATACATATTTGGATTTTTAGTTGATTTTATCAGTATCTATTATCAATATCTACCTGTTCCGTGTAGTTTTTTAAGCTTTGTTAGAAATTCAACTTATTTAGTGGTTGGTCGATAATCATTTAATTTTTAGTAATGTGGCAGATGATAATTATTTTATCTATTAACTTTATTCAATGATTTTTAGAAACTTAAAAGTCTAATAATTTTCAATAAATATATAAAAATTTATTTCAAGTACTGTGAAAGTAATATATATTTTGTGAAATTAATTTAAGAATATTTTTCTAATCAAGTTTCTTTTTACTATCAATTACAACCATTTATACTTACTAATTAATTTATCATTCAGTAAACAACAAAAGTTTGAATGAATAGAAAATGTGTAAAAATAAATTTAAGTAATTTTTGAGCTGCTAGCAATTAATTTATTTAGAGTCATGTGCAAATTAATTGAAATCTTGACATTCATCTTTAAAAATAACTTTTAATAATTGTTAATTGTTGGACGCAATTAAAAATATTACAAAAATAGTAGAAAAATTTTAAAGTTTTTAAACAAATCTATTAAGATTTACAAAATAATTTCAATAAATTAAATACAAGACTGTAAAGCAATAAATTTTTATTTAGAAAAAAAGATAATAGTTGATTGGGCTTCAATGATTAATAGTTTTTTGATAGCAACTAGGTAACTAAGCAACCAAGCAATTTAGAGACATCAAGGATCGATAAAAGAGTGAAGAAGTTAATAAAATGTGTAATTGAAATTGTATTTCTTTTGATTGTTCAAATTTTTATGTGCTTTTATTTAAAGATTTCTTGGTCAGTAAACAATTTTTGATGTTGATTTGTTCAGTAACTAGTTATTGATAACATATTGTAAGTGTGTGAATAACAAAGTATTTAAAGAGGAAATGATTGAGAGAAAATTTTATTTTTAAGTGAATTAAGTTGGTTGAATATCGGTTTTCAAAAGGTAAATATTATTTAAATAAGGAATTTAAATGAATAAGTAAATTATTCAATGCCTAGTATGTATATAATGAGTTGTACAGTACTCAATCATCTGTTTACAGTACCTAATGATTGTTGTTCAGTTATTAATGGATTGTTCAGTGTGTATGGGTTATCAGTATTCAGAAGTTGTACCAAGTAAGTTAACCTTTTCTTTGATTGTTGATGAATTTATTATTATTTTTATTATTATTATTATTATTATTATTATTATTATTATTATTATTATCATTGTTATTATTAAGGATGTGTTGCTGCAGAGTGGAGGAGATGGGTTGCTCTTGCGAATGACTACTACCTACCTTAGGCATTACTATGTAACACTGAAACTCAAAAATTTCATTTAATAAAATTCTTTGACAAAAGTATTTGAGAAATTTCTTTGAAAATTTGATCGTTATCAACATGTATAAAAAATTCATTGTAAAAATTATACTAAAAAATTTCATTGTAAGATTACATTAAAAGTTTTTTCAATTAAAAATATGTATAAAAATTTCATCTTTAAATATCATATATAAAAAATTCCTCAATAAAATTATACAAAAAGTTCTATTTAAAAATTATGTATAAAAAATTTCATTGTTAAATTATGTTAAAAATGTTATCATTAAAAATTATGTATAAAAATTGATCGATAAAACTATACTAAAAATTTTATTTAAAAAATTTTATCATGCAATATTGTCGACTAACTTTAAAAATTCTTACCTTATCTAACTTACCTTTTGACCTTCTATTTACTTTTAAAAAATTCTTACCTCATGTAATTTGCCTACTATAACTGCTTTTAAAATTTTCAGCTTTAAAAATTACCCTTATGTAATTTAACTTTTGACCCCCTATTTAATTTTAAAAAATTCTTACCTAACTTACCATATTTTACTCTAGGCACCTTAATTTACTTTAGGAACCTTAATTTACTTAAATTTATTCTAACGTACTTAAATTTACTTTAATATACCTTAATTTACTTTATGAACCTTAATTTACTTAAATGTACTCTAATGTACTTAAATTTACTTTAGACCCTTTAATTTACCTTAATGTACCTTAATTTACTTCATGAAACTCAATTTACTTAAATGTACTCTAATGTACTTAAATTTACTTTAATATACTCTAATGCAGAGCTCCGCAACCTTTTCTCACCCGCGGCACACCTAAAGACTTAAAAATATTTCGCGGCACACCACAAACAAAAATTTTTAAAAATTTACGTGGTAAGAAATGCACAAACAGAAAATGTATTTTTTTTTATTTGATAAATTTATTATCGCCGTTAACAACTATTTTTTATTTATAACTATAACTAATATGAACAATCACTAATGAGATACCTGTGCTTGTTTTAAGGAACATAATAGTTTTATATTGGGCTCAATATTTGAAAGAGCAACTCGAAGTTCTTGGTCAAGGCCCTTCAAGCACGACCGCTTATCATTTTTTATTAAAACTAGAGTTGAAAAACTTTCTTCACATATGTACGTGGTTGAAAATGGGAGCAGAACTTCAATAGCCTTTTCGGAAATTCGAGGATATTCTTCCTTAACCGCAATCATAAACGTATCCAATGGAACGTCCGAAAATTTTATTTTTAGCGTCCCATCGTTCCTCAAGTCAAAAAATTCGTCTCGAATTTGAAGGGAAAGAGCTACTGTAGAATTTTCGGCATTCGCTGAAAAAGGATTTCAAATCCAATCGTATTGGTCTGTATTAATTATGTGAAAGTATTGGTTAAATTTCTGTTGTAGCAATGTTAAATGTTGTTCGGCCAAACGCAATATGATATGCTTGTTTTTTCCTGCTTGTGCAATCCTTCCAATCGTCTGGTTGGTTCTTTGGTACATTTCTAGTGATCCTTGTTGTAACTCCGATTGCCAAAGATCAAGTTTCTGTTTGAACCCGTTCAATTTGTCGGAGCATGTCAACAAATTTTCATTTCGCCCTTGCATTTTTTTATTAAGTTCATTCAGGTGTTCAAATATGTCAGCCATGTAGGCAAGTTTGGTCATCCAGTGATTATCTTGTAGGAGCTTGTGTAGTTCGGGCACATTTTGATTTAATAGAAAATTACTAACCTCTTCGCGAAGCTCAAATAGTCGTGCTAGAACTTTACCTCGGGACAACCAGCGTACTTCTGTGTGAAGTAATAAGGATTGATATTCCGATCCCATTTCTGCGCAGAGTATCCCAAAAATTCGCGAATTCAATGCTTTTGATTTAATTAAATTTATAATGCTGATGCATTCATTCATTGTTGCCAATAGTTCCGAAGGTAAATTTTTAACCATCAAAGCTTCTCGATGTATGTAGCAATGTGTAATTTGTATTGCCGGATTTTGTCGCTTCACACATGAGACAAACCCCTTTTTATAACCCATCATTGCCGCAGCGCCATCCGTGCAAACACTCATGCAATTAATCCATTGTCCATATTTAAAATTATATAAAATAAATATGAATAAAATAATTTTATTATTACACGCCCAGGTAATATTTATATATTAAAAATTATTCAAATTCAATATTTAGAATTGAGCGCTAGTCAAGTTATTTAGAAAAATAATTATTTGAATACTTACATTAATTTTTATCTTCTATTTTGTCAACAACGCAATTATTTGTAAACAAGATAGATATAAGCATAACTCACGTGTCCGTCATAAACCCTATATTTTTTCTCGGGTAGGCATTGCGCCGCGGCACACCGGTTGCGGAGCTCTGCTCTAATGTACCCTAATGTACTTTATTTTACTTTAATTTACCTTAATGTACTTTAATTTTCTTTAGACCCTTTAATTTACTTTAGGTATTTTAACTTATTTTTATCTAGAGCCTAAATTTGCCTATGAAAATTATGTGACCAAATATTACAAGTGTTTTTTTAACAAGCCTATAAAATACCCCTGACTATTTTTTATCGGTAGGCGATTTGAGCCATTTTTATTTTATGTCAATATTTACCTATAGAAAATGTTGAGACCAAATATTGCATTGATTTTTATTACGAGTTAAACATATCCCTGACTATAGCGTGACCATCGTAGGAGATTTGAGACAATTTTTATTTTATGCTTTTTTATCAAGAAAAATTACTTATGCTTTTTAATCAAAGAAATATTTTTTAGGCTTTTTAATCGATAAAATATTTTTAGGCTTTTTATTCAATGAATTATTTTTTATGCTTTTTAATCAAAGAAATATTTTTTAGGCTTTTTAATCGATAAAATAGTTCTATGCTTTTTTATTGATAGATAATTCAAGCCAATTTTTATCTTAGGCTTTTTATAGAGAGTCAAAAAATATCCTCTGTGACCATCGTAGGCGATTTGAGCCAATTTTAATTTTATGCTTTTTATCGAGTCAAAAATACCCCCCTGACTATAGTGTGATTGAAAAAATTTTGTGGATGAAAATAATTTAATAAAAAAATATTTCAAACAATTTTATTTCAAAAAATTCGTCAAAATTTGAATTTAAAAAAATGCGCCAAAATTTGAATTTAAAACAATCCAAAAAAAAATTTCAAAAAAAATTTTATCAAACAATGCGCGCACACAAAATTAATTACCTTGATTACGTAATTATGTGATTTAATCCGTCACGACCCCCCCCCTCTATTTTTATTATGCAATGGTGTGTGGTCGCGAAAAGCCACTATCTTTAAAAATCATATATAAAAAATTCAATGATAAAATTATACTAAAAATTTCATCTTTAAATCACATATAAAAATTCAATGATAAAATTATACTAAAAACTTTATATTTAAAAATCATTAAATAATAAAATAAGCCCTTGTTGCAAAGTAATTATTATATTGATGAAATAATCATTTTGCTGTAAGGGTTTATTTTATTATTTATTTATCTGATATTTTAATTTATGTTACAATTTCTATAATTATCTGATTCATTAAATTTTTGAATTGATTTAAATAATTAAAGATAATATTTTAACTTGACCTAACATGTTTACCTTTACTCAAAAACTTAAACAAAAAATATATCATACGAAAAATGCTTAGTCCTTCTTTGGTATCTTTCTTAACTCCTTGTTTGAAACCTGAAGGATGGCTAACTTTATTAAAAATATCAAGAGCCTTCAAGCTATTCTCATCAATAAACATTGTCTTTGCACTAATAAATAATATAAAACCATTGTGCTCAAGGGGAAAAATATTACGTAGTGTATATTTGAACATCTAAAACTGGAATTTTAGAAATTTCCGATTCCAATTCAACTCCAACTCGCTTTTTTTCTATAAATTTTAAAAGACCCCCACAAGATCTTACCTTAAAATTAAAATATAATTTAAAATTGTCAAAAATATTTAAAAATGAAATCCTGATAATCAAGTCCCATAAAAATATTTTCTGTGAAACATATTAATAAACTAAAATAAGTTATTTAAGTATATAAACCTGAAATACAAAAAACAATTCTCTTCAAAACAACTAAATTATGGTATTTCAAATGAATGCCGAATCTTGATCGTGCATTACTCCGTATAAGAAAGCTGAAAAGTTACTCGTTCAGAGAGTTAACAAGTCTGGATGCAGCGACTATTAGTCTATCAAGAACTCGAAAGTGAAAATATCATGAGTAGTTTTAGCAATAGAAATTACTTGATTATGGTTTTAAACCACTATGTGCATTACCAACATTGCAATTATAATGGCTACATAAGTAGTATAGCAAAATAAACTTGCATGCGTTTAGGTAAGAGTCTGCGAACAATCATACAGTAATTTCTAGGAGAGTAAACATAAACAAACTATTTTCGCCAACTCGAGCAATGCAGTCAAACGACACTATAGAATAGAATATTGAAAAGTTTGTCAAACAGATGAAAAAGAATTTTAAAAAAACAAATTAAGCAGAATAAAAAAGGCATCATGTAATAGTGAGTTTCGATGTAAACGAGAGTTTCATGTTGGAAAATGGTATGGAATAGAGGATATATTAACTTAGAATTGAAATATATATTAAGAAAAATATCGGTGTAAAGACATGATCAAAGCTACCTGATTAAAATTCCGACAGAAAAATAAAAATAAATGTAAAAAATATATTTTTTAAGTATAAATAATAAGTACTTATATTTATTTTTTATAATAAATCTTATTATTTTAATAAATGTTACACAAATATTACCCATATGGTAATTTAGAATAATACTGAATAAAAAACATGGCGAATATTCTATAGTTAAAACACTGAAATTATTCTAAAATTTTGTTCGTAAATATTTTGGGAATTTTAGAATTTATATAGTTTATAAAGTTAAAATGAAGAAATCTTATTTAAGTAAATTGTTTTAATTATATATATAAAAAGTAATATTTTAAATTACATTCAATTAATATTTAATATATAGGTAATTTTATATTTTATTATATTCTTTTAAATAAATTTATAATTATTTACTTCGACTGTTGGTTAAAAATTCCAATATAATTTCCTATTACTTGCATTTTGTGATTATTAAAGTATTTAGGTTTTTGGTATGGCTCCTACGATTCAAAAAGACGACATTAACTTTAACAAAGAAAATAAAGAAAAACGTGTTGAGAAACGACCAGATTCACTTATATGCAAAGTTAAATACACAAATACATTACCGGATATTCCATTCGATCCTAAGTTTTTACAATACTCTTTCGGAAATGAAAGGTTTAATACTTGTTTGTCTAATATTGATTATTTAATTAATTAAGATTTATTAAATATAATCCCACATCATTGGAAAGGAATTACAAGCATGACCTTTTAACAGAGCATGACGTCGGCGTAGAAGTAGATCTAATTGACCCTCTAATTTTTCAGATAAATTCTGAAGGTAGTCAATCAAGATTTGAAATCTCAATGATTATAAAGTTTTAGACAAATTACATCCGGACGATGAAAAGCTATTGGAAGATGATGCTTCTAGTGCCTTAGATTCTAGGAGGTTATTGAATATAATAAATTAATCATTCATTAATATGCATTAATAGATCAAGACATCACAACAAATATGTTTCATGGATGAGAAAAACCGAATATATTTCTAATGAACATTCTAATAAATATACTAAAACAGATAATTCTGAATCTAGGTATTCCAAAAATTTGGTTTATATTTATTAACATGCTTTAATTAGAATTGGTTATAAAAAAACATTGATGAAAGAAGATGATGTTTACCGAGACAGAAAAAGTCAAATCGAAGCTATTGAAGCAACATTTGCAGCAGCTAAGGAGCCCTTCATTGAACATTACAGCAAGCCTAATGTTGTTGCCCAAAATATCTATCCTATTTTGCCTGACTTTAAGTTATGGAAACATCCATGTGCTCAGGTAATAGGATTATTCAGTTATTTATTTGTGAGCATTTTGTTTGTGTTAGGTCATTTTTGATGATAACCCACTCGGTCGCAATAAAGGTGATGGCAAGGATAGTTATAATCGCGCTCTTATTAGGTTGGCATTTATATCTACTCATTAGTGTTAATGATATTCTAGGGGTATGGTAGATGAATCTGGGCAGCATTTCGTTGCATATTTCCTCCCAACTGAAGCAACCAAGGGCAAATTGAAGCGTGACGCTGAAGAGGACATCTTATTCACTGAGGACGATGTTTATGAATATTACCTAGCCCGCGAGTATAACTGGAACGTTAAAAACAAAGGAATGTCAAATTATGAGGAAAACTATTTTATAGTGTTTCGATCAGATGGTAAATGAATGTGCCCAATTAAATTGTGTTATTTCGAATGTTTAGGTACATATTACAATGAACTGGAAACCAGGGTCAGGCTGAATAAGCGGCGTAAAATTGGACCAAACGCCGCCGCAGCGAACTTGAAAACGAAACTGTTGGTAAAACATCGGGAATTCAACGACATGGAATTCAAAGCTCAAGCCGACAGACTGTCGATGCTGGAACAGGAAATTGACGAGGAAATGAGCGACGGAGAGGACAATCAGAACAATCAAGCGGTGAATGAATCTGGTAATGAGTATCCAATTACATTGAGTAATTGCTATATTTAGAAGCATATGCCGATGGCAAAGAACAGAAAGATCTGTCTGACACGGATTCTGATGTCCCGAAGAAGAAAGAATCACCAGCAGCATCAATGTCCGATTCGGACAGTGAAAGTTCAATTATATAGAAGAAGAGCTTTACTAACATATTTTGTAACAATAGATTTTGTTTTGAGCCGGTAGGCGATTAAATGTAATAATTTCATTGTAAATTATATTTGTCTATTTAATTCCACCATAAGTTTTTTTTAATTTTTTGAGGTTCTTATTTCTTTCCCATCCGATTTTTACATGCTGACCGTTGTAATATATATATATATATATATATATATATATATATTGCTGGATAACCTCTGCCCTGTCTATGCAAAATTAAGTTTGCTTTCCATAATAGAAATTGTCTTGGTTCATCCAATTTTAACAATTAGTAGCATCATTCGATTATGAATTCCAATTCAAAATGTAATTTTAAATTTGTTATGTTAGGAATCTCCTCTTATGTATATTAAGTATAAACAGTGCTTCTATTACCACGAATAAAGTAAGTGCACGACCGTCGAATTTCACCCCTGAACTTAATGACTGTATTACGATATTATTATGATCTGCTTTGGGGAACGGTGGACAGAGATCTAAAAGGACGCCTTGTCTCTTATTGCAGTATTATGGATAATGAACAGATGACATAAGCAATAGGAATTTGATATGATCAGGCATGATCCGAAGGCTGCATAAAATATATATGAATCAATAAAAAATAAGTTAGAGTAGAAAGAAAATTTACCACAGAACATAGGGACAGTCTGTAACAAGCCATATCGATCCGTTTTGAATTGAGAATATCTGTTAATAAAACATGCTATTATAGAATGAGCGAAAGAAGTGTTTGCGAGTCAACACATGCAAGGAAACACAATCGAATTCATAGAATCCTGATTTTATGGATTTCAGTAGCATCGATTTATTGTAGCATTATTTGATCTGTCCCGGAATCAGTAAAACAAAAGGATAGATGAATCCGGTTGAAGATCGTAAGAATATAGCCTAGGTAAAAATGATCATTTGTGATGACGGCTTCCAGACATGGCTTGCATTTCTATTATAGTTCAGTAATGCGTCACTTGTAAACCATAGGCAGCAGATTTAAAATTATGGGGGCTTGATTGTGGTATCTTAGCAACCAATAATTGAAGGTCCTAATTTTTAGTCGATCATTTTTAACTTTTTGTTTGTGGTTCTGTATCGACTATAATTCAACGTCAAACTCACTTCTAGTGTTAATGATACCAACAAAGAGAAAAGTTTGTACTAATTTCATGATATCACATCTCATCGTATTCAGTGAAACATATTTAAGCTATTTATTTAAAATTATATCTACTGCATAACAAAAATATATCATGCATAATTAACTTATATTGGCCTATTTACGATATTATCACGAAAATGTCAAAACTTTCAATATTTTAATCAAAATATTAATAATTAATGAGATTACCATATTATATGATTCGGTTGGAATTATTGAGTGAATAAAAACCCATTTTTCTTGTTCTGTCATTGATACCGAAGAAGGCAAGTTTAGTTCAAAAATTTTACGTAAACTCATATTATACGCTAAATTGAAAATTATAAAGAGATAGGTTAATTTACTTACAAATGTCGTGATGAGTTACAAAGGAAAATGCATCCTCTGATAACGTCATATCATCTTTATCATCTACTTACTTATAAAACGTATTTACATTATGACTATCTAACCATCATTGAAAATATTTTTAATCTTTTCATAATCATGCTTTGTTGAAACAAACATTTGTGGCTGAATTTCAATTATTACTAGAAACTAATTTAACCAATTATAGTTTAGAATTATAAAATACAGTTAAATAAAATTTCAAATTTATTATCAAACTCTAGATCAGGAACTAGAAAAATTATATCAGATTTTGCATCATAAAATGAAAATCCAATATTTTTATTTTGAATGCATAAGGCCAAATAAACCTGTATAACAATAATAAATACAAATTGCATGTCATTTTACTTCATTAATTTCATCATTCATTGAATTCGTAAATTTGTTTGTGTCAGAAGTATTTTTACAAGACAATTGACTCATATCAAAATCAAAATATTTGGATATATTTAATAGTTATTTCGATTCTAATTATCAAAATGTGTGTAATATTGTTTCAATAAAACAAAGATTTTAGCTTTCAAATGAACTTTTGTGAAAGGAAGAAATTTTCAGTAAATTAATTTGAGAAAAGATTTTAATTACACACTGATAATAATAGAAGTTTTATTGAAACACAAATTACATTTATAAATAACTTGACTGTTATTGCATTAATAATTGATTTAATTCGTCGACTCCTGAATTGTGTTGGGCCAAGACACGGTTTTGTTTAAATGAATCGGTAATAACGCACGCAAATACAATATGCAAATTTAAAGTCAGACCCATAAAACATCAATTAACCATGCTAAAATATGAGAGAGAAAAACAATTAAATATAAAATCGAGAAAACATAAAGTAAATAAAAATAATAACAAAGTGCAACAAGATCCTCACGAAATAAACATAAAAATAACATGAGAACATGGAAATTTGATCGAAATTTGACAATTTACCAAAAAAAACCGAAAGTCCATGAAAATGGAACTAAAATTTAAATAATTTGAATTGGAAACAATTCAATCAAAAATCAAAAGTAAAATTGTCAAATTAAATTACGAAAATAATAAAATTTAAGATTAGAATATACCAGAAAATCACAAGGTCAAATTTTGTTTTACTGCATCAAATTTAACACGCAAGGTTAGGGTCGTACAATAGGTATATATACCGATTCATTTTCACAGAATTTTAATCAGTTTTTGTAACTAAAAACTCAGCCAGTCTTAACCAGTTGGAACAGAACAAATTTTCAATGTGAGTGGAGGAATGCTCAAAAATTTTCTCCACGTTGCATCCATACAACCTCATATGAGCTCTGTTTGGGCGTCGGCCTGGGGGAAGATTTGTAATGACGCTTGAGGAATGATGTACATTAACTACGAATTATCATACGATATTATATTTCAAATAAAAGTTATTAGAGTACAATACTTGTCGAAATTTTTCCGGCCTACAGCCGACACATCACCGCAAGACAATAAATTATACATACACCAACAATACATACATCGCCAATAATTCGTGCTCGTGAAGGCTACGGCGTGAGAACGCAGTAGCTGAAACGTCAATTTTCATTTCGTATAGGGAATTTGGGTTGAAGAGGGAATAGTCTTTTGGCTAGTCCATCATCACTCAATTCCTATAAATTTGACCTAAATTATAATAAAAAATCGACTCAAAATCAAAACACTGAGTAGTCCAGTGGGCACTCATAAATTCGTAATATCAACATAAATTCCCCTAGGATCAACTAAAGGGAGGTGACGGAGAACTTAATGACAAACAAAATCGTTGTTGTGATTTTTAAATTGCTTTAATTCATTTCGACTGCAACTTAAATTGTTCACTATGAATCTGAAACTGTGACGATTTTCTTTATTATTTCAACTTATTATGAATCATAAACATTAATATATAAAAATCTTAAATGAAGCTCAATAATGCTCAACTTCAATGGTTCTACTCGTAAAATAACCGGAACCCATATCATCAAAAAATTACATAGAGAATTAAAAATTCGGTTCTGTAAACCCAATTAAAATCACTGACGTTGAAAATTGAAAATTGTGGATATTAAGTTGAAAAATTATGATTTTTAAAATCTACAAAGCGCAAGCCTTAGAGGTGACTTAATGAAATTTTTTTTAAATCCCCAATCGGCTCCTAGTTCTTGAATCAATTAAATAAACCAAATTCTATACCCGTAAAAATCCTAGGATAAATCAAAACCCGTAAATATATCGCCCTCCCACAAATATTCAGTAACAAAACCGTTAAAATGTGTGCCTATCAACCCGACCACGAAAAACCAACATTTATATTTCTTGAGAAAAGGAAAAAATTATACACGTCATAAAAACTTATGAGAGTTTCTGATATAAATAGCATATCCAGGTGAAGCTGTCCAATGATCAGGGTCTAAATATCATCGTTACGCCTAAATCTAGCCAAATAAATTAGAGCGACAAAAAAGGTTTTCCAAACAATCAAACGAACCACATGTTTCCTGAAAAAGTTCCAATGACTTTCAGCGTATCTTGATTAACAAATAACAAAAATTCAAATTTTATTAAGAGCAAGTCCCTCATCACAATGAGAGAAATATTTGACACCTTGCTTGAAATAGATCTGGAACCAGTGCTGAGATTCCGAGAGAAAAGGATCACCGGGATAAGCATAATGAAGCCTGACCTAAAAATCATTTAAATCACGATCAAGAGCACAAACAAATGAAACATAACCTGAACCGACACCTAACTCGCACCAATTATTAGGCTAGCCCATGAATACGATCTCGTAATAAATAGTGACCTATTACCGAACTAAAATCCCAAATTACAGTATATGAATCTAACAAAATTTCCTACTGATAGATTTATAAAATTGGCAATATTTAACCGGAAAAAACTGTGAAATTTATTAGCGTGACCCGAGAAGACGAAAATGAACTGATATTTTCTAGAATGCCAATCGATAGGAATTGGAATTTCAGTCAGTATGCCACCCTCACTCACTCGGAGACAAATACACGCAGGCACGCGACATTCATCGACAACAGGCGTGCAGACAGGAATTGGCGATATTTCCTGCCCTCAAGGTGTGCATCCCCCTACATATATGGAAAATACACTTGTCAGTAATAAACAATTCAACATTTTTCAGATGGCTAGACGTTCGCAATATACCGACGCGCCAACCGAGGAGCTAAGGAGGAATGAAGCAAAGGTGACGGAGCATCAAGGAGACATACAAGAGGGTAATTACTTTAAAACTCGAACCCTGCAGACCCGCTCGATAACCGATGACGACTCTGGTCAAATATGACAAAGCCGATGAGATTTCGTGAAATATAAATTACCTCGCTCACCTTGTTTTCTAATAAGAATAACTGAATTTGTACCTGAAATTCTCGATATAACCTAGGTTCCATCAGACGATCATAAGGAAGAGATGCGAGCTCCATTCTATGCACCATCATTTGCTCGAATTGTACTGGAAAATAAAACAAGTTGCATTATCATTTACATTTTTTCTGTACATTCAAACTATTGTGGGGTTACTGACTAGTGAACGATATGACCTTGACCCCAATCATAATAATACTAACTACCTGCCACTGGTTACCCGTTGCTAGGCGACGTTGGTACTGTAACCAATGGTTCTGTGACCGTCAAAGGTGAGCTTTGTTTCCAAAATTGCTATGACCCGGTCTATAGCTAGTTCAGCGAGCTACCGTTAGAAGGTCTGTGCTCGTCTTGCGTACTTTAGGTCCCTCACTTGCTTAACTTTATATTTCATATTCGTTTTCACTCCTAGTTAGGTTACTGCATTTACGTCGTAAAGTCAAAAAAAGTAATAAGACAAATTTTTATTTATTCCTCTACCGCTCATTCACGTTCAACATGTTCGTTTCGCAGTTTGTTTTGTCTTTGTCTTTTCCTCTCGGCACGACTTGGTCTTGCGCGAGATTTAGGTTGAAACTGGCCTTGCGTTGGTTTGGTGGTGGTTGGGTAAGCTATCTGGACTGGGGCAAATACCAGCGGGTAGGTCACAGACTGTCCTTCCTGCCCCGCTGCTACAGCTGCCTCCAGTCCACGTATCTGGATTTTTTCGACGTGGTTCAGGGCTATCTCTTCCTGCCAGCCCTTCTGTGCTGCATCGATCTTCTGGTAGAGTCGTTTCACTCTAGTCGGTTCGGACCAGGTGGTCTTAACCCGTTGTAACTGGCCGTTGTAACCCGGCCAGGAGACTCGCGGCCAAGCCAAGTTTCTGTTAGCACGCCTCGAAGAGCATCAGAAAGAAACCGACCGCCAAGTGGAAAAAGCCAGGTGGTACTTGGCGAAAATAAATGCGGATATTGCTGAGGGTAAAATACCCAGTACGGACGGGTATGCCCCCAGTTACAATGTATCTTACGAGCTGCATGATCCGCGATTACGCGAACAGACTAAGGCGATGAACGTGGTAATACCACGAAAGATTCTTCCTCGAGAACTACGAGACGAGGGAAGATACTTGGGCAATCATCGTGATCACTCATACGCGATTGAACGCCCGAGCCGGAGATACGACCAAAACTATCCCAGACCCAACCGTCATTGATTATGATTTTTAATAATAAATGTTTAGAAATAGTTCTCCGGTGATATTTTTACTTTGTTTTGTTGTTACTCCTTAGGGAAAATAAGTTAGGAAAACAAGTACAACCCACCGATGATAAACATAACATGAACTGATAAACGATAAAATTGATGACATTCGATAATAGATAATAAGTTTAACGAATAATTATTCATTTAGACATGAGTTCGGTTCAAGTCTTACAACAGAAGCTCAACAAAACCCATATGGCCAACAAAGATCTGCAACGACAACTCATCCAATTAACTAAAGAGATTCAGCAAATCAAGGCAACCTGGATTGAGCCAGGAAAAGCAAAACCGATTTACCAGAAAATGACCGCGGCACAACGGGGGTGGGTTGAGGAGAAGCAGCTCACCCAGTCGCAGAAAGTCCAAATACGCGGCCTTGAAGTAGCGTTATCAGCGTGCCAGGAGGGTAACGCGGTAACCTATCCTCTGGTATTCGCGCCAGCTCAACTGGCTTACCGAGAAGTAACCAGTGTCACTAGGAACACGAGTAAACCGAACAAACATCGCCCGGGAAGGCAGAGCGAGCAAAACGCCGCGCCGCAAAGATGCAGGACTAATAAACACGAAATTGCTTTGTTTTACTTTTTTTAAATAAATGTTTGCCTAGATTAATCTTTTGAATTTACTTCAGTAAAAATAGGGTTTAATCAAAGGGAATCGAGAACAATTTTCCGGAAAGATATTCCCAATGAACGGAAAATTAACCACGTGAGTAAGGGACCCAAACTAGAAAGCGCGCACGAACCTTCCAACGGTAGCGCGTTGAACCCATATTGAGGTCGGGCCAGAGTAGTTCCTGTGTAGCGCTCACCTTTGACGATCTCAAGACCAATGGTTGCATCACTAACGTTGCTTAGCAACGGGTAACCATTGAGGGCGAAGAAAAGTTATATCTGGGGTCAAGGTTATCCAGACCATAACCCCACACAAATATAGGGTCAAATTAAAGGTATATAAGTTGATCACATTCAAAAAAATTTTCATTATATTTTAAGAAATTCTTAATAGTGCTACAGAACGGACATTTTTTATTATTAAGATTATTAATTGGCAAGAAATTCGAATTTCAGTCAAATCAACACGAGTAAGTGTATGACTGGTTTCGGCCTTTGTTATATGTGGATCCTATGTTGATTTGAATGTTTACACCAATGTGTTCTTGCTAATTATATGTTTAATTTTCACGTTGTTTTGAAAATACATCAAACTTTTCTGGCCCATAGCCACCACACACCACAAGTATTTAAAATCTAAATACTGGAAACGATGCTGTGTAAGCGCTTTTGCAATCTAGTAAAGTGACATGTATTATGCCAAACAATCTCCGAACATAAAATCATTTTATAGTGATTGTGTGGGAACTTGACCTCAGGTCTTGAGACCGGCTGCATATCTTTCTCGTCATCAAAAATCGACTTAAAATTTATAACAGGAACAGCTTAAAAATCTTGACGATATCCGTCAACGGTTAACGACTGGAACACACCGGGAAATACAGATTCAGCCGGAAGCTCGGTAGAAGTTTATTATTATTATTAGAAGTTATTATTATTTTATTTTATTATTATTAATAATTTTTTTATTTATTATTTTTAAAAAACTTTAATTTTAAGTTTGAGAATAATTTTTCAATGTAAAAATGATTGATAAATTTTGAATTGTAAAAATAACAAACTTTCAATCCATACAAATATTTTTATTGACAATAAAAATTAAATAAAAAAGATTAATTTTTATTTCAAATCAAAAATATCCGAGTAATATACTTTACGCATGTCGGCCAACAATATATGGATTGTTTGGTTACGTTTGAAATCGTGGCAACATGGACATCCATTTGAACATGTTACTCTCATACTATCTTTACAAACAATGCAATTTGCAACACATCGGTCACCAGATCCCTGAACGTTGTCATAGTGAATCTCGAGAAGTTCTTCAATGTAAATCCCTGTGAAATGGTAAATTTTTGTTGCGAGAAACTCTGGTGCGCAATAATCCAACGTATTTTTAATTCTTGGATAAATTTCCTGAATTTTCTTTAAAATTACTTCAAAGAGATAAACTAAATAATAAAATAAAATACATATTTAAATATACATGATTTACCTTTTGTCATTTTTTAATACTTAATAAAAAATAATACTAACTTAAAAACTTAAAAATTTTAAACATCAACAAAAATATACAAAAACAAAGAATATTTTCAAATAATTTATTAATTCAAAGTTCTTCATAATCATCATATTCTTCATTAACTTCCGAACATTCTTCTGGACTGTTACCTAAAACCACATCACCTCCACTATAATGACCATGTGCTACACTTATATTTTTTCTCACTCACACCCTTTTATCTTCCTTATTTGTTAATGCAGTTTTACTGTTTTTAATTGTAAATAATTGATGTTTTTTACTAGTAAAACGAGTTTGTGGTACCGAAAAAATTAAGTTTTTGTTATAAAAATTTAGGTATGACTTATGTTTTAAGTCAGTACCCTTCAATGTTATACCCTTATCTTTGATACTTTCAACTTCAGACAAGAGGCTATAACATTTTGGACAAAGGAACACCAAATCCTTGTATTTAAGTCCTTTATTCTTGTCTTTGAACTTTTCAATGACAGAATCATGGTTGTTTTGGGTCATAATTAGAAGTATCTAGGAGATTATCACAAACCATAACAGATAAAAGAATGTCTAACTTACAATTCTTAATTTCCAGAAAAAAGAAATCGGTGTCCCTTGCAACTATATTAATTCCACAAGGGAATTCGTTTCGATATTTTTTAAACTCTATGTATTGTAATTGATAAATCATAAGTTTAGATAAATCGAGTACAGTTTGTCCAATGTAACTCGGTCAATCTAAACACACCAATTCCTTATTTAATAACACAGAGACCAAATCTTTGTCGATTTTAAATGATTGCCAAAAAGTTGGTTTTGAGCAATAATTAATTAATTTGTTTACAGAATTACATAATCTTAAATTAATTCGTTTTTTAAGATTTTCTACGGTTTTTCCGTAGAGGCTATTATTTAAAAGTTTATAATAGTTTTTTATCTAAGTCATTGGTTGATTGCGCTCTAAGTTGTGTGTTAGTGTCTATATGCTTTTTAAATATTGAATTTTGATTATATTTTTTGGCTCTATGTATACATGTAATTTTAATTTGCACAGAAACAAAAAGCTGCAAAAGTCTCCAATGAAGAACATAATTCTTTTTTGGATAATGCGTTAGCATTAACTTCTCAACCTTAGAACCCGAAGCTCACATCTTTTCAGCAGCTACTAGAAAATCATTAAGATTTTCGTGAAGAAATGTTGAGATTTCTAAATCTACTTCAAATGTGACAGCAAATGACAGTGATTCAAGATCCTTACTCAAAAAACTAATTAAATTATTTAATTGATTAGTATCAATAATCCATTCAAAATCTCCATATGGTATGGTTGACTTAAAGCCCAACCGTAGAGATTATTGATATCAATGTAAAGGAGTTAGGTGTTGTCATCCGATACAACGTGATGTGTATTAACAAAGGTTAATCCACCCCGGATTCCTCCTTCGAAAAAATTATACATCTCCATCTCAATGAGAAGTTCAATTGGTTCTTCAAGAGTTATAAGAGCCGATGTCCAAGGCATACCGGGAATTTCATAAAAGTTAAGTGGTTCCCATTGGTTATGAGCTAAGGACTTTGAACAAAATTGCTGGAAAAAGTCAGCCAAAAGAAAAACATCAAGTTTGAGGTAAACCATTATATAATCTAGTAAAGGGTTACAATTTGTTTCTTCCCAAATAGATTGAGCCTTACTATATTCGGCTTCAGTTACATCTTCACAGATCGGTGGAAGTTCATATGTAGTTTCTAAAACTTCTTGAGAAGTTGCAAAGTTATAAGGAAAAATGCTTTTAGTATCGATAATGCTACCTACAAATTCCGAACAAGTTAAAGGAAGAGTGGTCAATGTTTTAACTGCGTTACTTAATGAACTATTAATAAATTGTCAAGAGTCAATGGATTTTACAGTTTATCCACTGATTCTTGTCGACAAAGAAAGAAACTTTTCACTTGTTACAGGAATACAGCTTATTTTCCACGTGTTAAAATTACGCATATCATACTTGAGGATATGGTGAAGATCATACTCTCTCAAATTATGAAAAACAACTAAATATTCAAACCTTATTTGTCGAGAAATATTATATTTGGAACAAGCTGCTCCCAAATATTTTCCAGTAAAGTGATCATGGTGCTTAACCGGTACTGATAAAATCTTATTACACAAATAACAACACGTTGCCGAAGAAAACGAAAGAATATCTGAGTCTGTTAATAATATTTTCTTTTTGTAATTATTTTGATAAAATGGTAAAACAGTATTAATTGAAATATTATTT
The DNA here is from genome assembly GCA_022537955.1 of Schmidtea mediterranea. Lineage (NCBI taxonomy): Eukaryota > Metazoa > Platyhelminthes > Tricladida > Dugesiidae > Schmidtea > Schmidtea mediterranea. The sequence goes on from CM039680.1 coordinate 187,441,735, forward strand.
ATTTCTTGTTGAAAACTAACTACACTATCATCACCCAAGAAACTCTTCTATGATTTTTCACCTGTAAAATTGTTAATTAAAAGTAAACCGGCCGAAATCGGCATATGTATTTGAAAATGTATGTCATCTGAAGTTAAGATAGCCTCAAAATCGGCGTAAAGGACGAAAGGATGAGTTACAGTTTAGCCCAATTCTTAAATTCGAAGTTTTTATTTAAAGGTAATGTATAAAGAGTTGTGCCCAATTGATTTTTATCACTCATCCCTTTATGTTTATTTAATGAAATTATATTGCGAAAACCATTTAGACATCGATGACACCATAGACTTTGAACTCTAGTATCAGTAAAGGAATGATTCCTATAATTTAAAAGCCTAATCTAATTTAGTAACAGCGATATAATGATAAGAATCAAGGCTTTCTAATAAAATTAAATTAATAGGTTGTCTCCAAACAACTTTAGAACGATGAATTATTTCGACATAAGGGTGTTTGAAAACTTCCGGATTAGAAAAATTATTAGTTAAATTATTTTCATCATAAGTAAGGACATTAATTGAAAGATTTGGATTTTTAGCTTCAAATTTTGGAATGTCACAAAGTTTCATGGGTAAATCCGAAGGTGAAAAGTCAAGTTCAGATATGTTGTAGCTAAAGGTTTCATTTCTATGATGGTTACTTATATTTTCATGATTTAAAATATCTAAAATACTGTAAATGAAGCATAAATTATCAGTACAATGTTTATTTAATAAGGATACAGATGTTGGAATAAATTCATGACCACTCAACCGATTTATTTGTGAAAACTTGGTAAGGAAAAAATGAATTTATTTTATTTATAACTCAGTTACTACCTTTGTCATTAATTAATGTTATTTTTTCGTCAAGAAGAGTAGCGCCTTAATCTAAAAATGAATCACTCATTATTCTGGCAGAGTTTGAAATGATGAAAGATTGAAATTCTCCATCTTTTTCAAACTCTACATCAATACAAAATTGAATCTTAACAGATCCCATTTGATTGATAACATTATTTAATTTATTAATTAACAGTGTGGGTACAGTAATTAACTTTAAATTTAAATTCGAAACATCCATTCTAACAATGGAATGTGATTGGTTTAAATCAAAATTAACAATAGGTACTATCGAGCCACCATATTGATTAAAAATAACAGAAGGAATATCAACAGGAAAAACATCCGAAACATCATCTGAAACAGAAATGACTATTACCTCATCAACCATCTTTGAATCGTCAAAGTCAGAAAGTATAATAATACCTATAATTTTAGGAACTTTCGAAGAACGTGGATTATTATTATCATTTATTTTTCATTTCTTTTTTGTAATATTATTATTATTATTATCAATCAATGGTAATTTAAAAATATATTTTCTCTTACAGTTAAACTGCGTTAAATGTTCCTTATGGTTTGAATAAAAGTCTGTATAATTCGTTTTATGGGTGGTTTTACATGTGGGACAAATAAAATAGGTGATGTGGTTATAGGTATGAGAATAATAATTCTACATAATCGTATTACAATTTCCATCATGTTGTGGAGAATTGCAAAAATTAAGGTAATGATAACCTGTTATAATAAAAGAAAAATTTAAATATATAATCAATAAATCATTAAAATAAATCATTAAAATATAAACATTAAATTAATTTTACACACAATGAATAAATAAATTTGATTGGTTAATTTTATTTTGAAAATCTTATATAAGTAGATTAAAATCGTTTAAAATCATAAAATGAATAAAAGTAAATGGTTTTCATATATGTAATTATTAATTAATTGTTTTTCTAGAAACATCGGTTAGAAAAGAAGCTGTAAAGTTAATTCTTGAGGTAAATTCAGTAAATGCTATCAGTTTAAGTAGAAATTCACCAGTAATTTTTTTACAATATTCAATGGAATATTTAAAATTTCCAATCATCTATTCATTTAGAGTATGTATTTTCATTAAAATTAATATTATTGTTGGGCCAAAACACAACTTTGTTTAAATGAATCGGTAATAGCACGCAAACACAGCACGCAGATTTAAAATCAGACCCTTAAAACACCAATTAACCATGCTAAAATATGAGAAAAGAAATAATTAAAATATAAAATTAAAGACATAAAAATAAATAAAATAATAACAGAACGCAACAAGATCCGCACAAAACAAATAAGAAATAACACGAAAACACAAAAATTTGACCGAAAATTGACAATTGACTTAAAGAAACAAAAGTTCATTCAGGTTAAAACAAAAATTAAATTAATTGAATTATAAATAATTCAATTATTTGTTAAAAGAATAAATTGTCAAAATAAATCAAAAAATGAGAAATTAAAGTTAGAAAATACAAAGAAATTCCCAAGGTCAAATTTTGTTTTACTACATCAAATTTAACACTAGAGGTTATGGTCACAAAATAGGTATATATACCGATTCATTTTCACAAAATTTTAACCTTAAAAAAAACTTTTAAGAACCAACCTTAAAACGGGAACACTCTCGAAAAGCCTTAAAAAGCACTCGAAACAACCACTCATTCGGTTTATCAATAACCTTTAACGAACGAATCATCCATTAGCGAAAGTTTCGTGACAACTCGACAACGATACTATTTGTTGATTAAAGTAAGCAAGAATGACTTGCTGATGAACGTGAATTAGATGAAGGAGATGTAAAGATGATATTATTACTGATTAAATATATATATATATATATATACGAACAAATTTTATTTATCCTGTTGAAATTTTTCCGGCCCACAGCCACACACCGACAAGCTATTAAAATATTACATAAATAGTCGAGCAATGTAAGTGCGGTGTAAGTCCGCCAACAGCTCGTGCCCGTGAGAGATCTCGCCGTGGGTAACGACGGACTCGAACGTCAATTCATTCACTATCATAGGGGTAGAAGGGAGATCGGGAGACAATCTTTTGGTTGCCTACTTTTCTGCCTACTCCCGAAAAATCGACCTAAATATCATTACTTATCGGCTAAAATATCAACACAGAGTAGTCCAGTGGACACTCTTAAACTGTAACATCAACATAAAAATTTTCTAGGATCAATTTGAGGTTAATGGGAAGGAGCTCGTGGAAATCGATGCATCACGCTTCTAGAAATCTATAAATCTTTTTAATCGTGATTAATTACGTGAGATGAGGCAGGGCTAAACTAATTATCTTATATATCAGTGACGCTTAAATAAAATAGGACGAGAATTAAATGAAAAGCCAGTAAAATCATCAAACAAATTGCTAATAGGACCGAACAAAAACCTCCCAAGCCTCAACAATTTAGTACAGCGATATTAGAACTAACTAAAATCTTCCCAAATCAATCATTACTTAGCGGCTGGGACGAAAAATCCTAATGATTTAAATAAAATTATGGAAAACGAATAGAATACCCATAGATCATAAATAGCTGAGAAGGATGTGAGGAAGAAATCCGGATTAGTTTTCTCTCGTGAATTACCGTCAACAAGGATCCTTTTACAATCATGGGAAAAAACAAACCAATGTCAGGTTATTTATGGATAAATAATAAATTTATAAGTTTAATAGGGAAGAAATGGAACAGTTTAACCGCCAAATAACGAAATACCCTCAATAAAATAAATCAAAACCAAGTAAATGCTTTCGAGCTTTATGCATATCATAACACAAGTAACCAAATCTTTATTACATAAAAGCGAGATCATCAACTCTTCGGGTATTGCACGTTGAAGTCGTAGGACGACACCTCTAATCGTATCCCAGTTTAACCCAAAATAAAATTCATCCGAATGACAAATCCACCCAAAGGTCTTTCTTTCTCCGAGAGAATATGGTGCCATCATGGTAGGTGGAGATCGTGCGATTTTAACTTTGTTGGAGATCAGGAAGCTTTTACGAACGCTGGTAAGCGGCGAATATGGCCGAAATTGTAATGACAGGTGGAGACGAGGCCGATTCCGGAGAATAATATTCTGATAAAATTGAGCAAAAATAACACCAAGCCTTCGGAATCCATCGTAAAAGTAAGGATAATGCCATTAAATGCAGGACAATGGTGGTATAAGTACCCCCGGACATGAATAATTCCACGATCAATTAGAAACACCAAAAGTATAGGAGATATCCGCTAATGAAATGGGGGTTGAAAAATATCAGAAGAGATTTTCTGAGCGATAATTTGGTAGGTTTCCATTGTCAGAGAAGTGGCATGCACACGCGCGACTGCTCACCTCAGGCGATGTGGCATGCCCGCACCGCAACTGAACGAAAGGATTGTGAATAATAGTGGGAGTGTGCATACACTGGTCAGGAGATTCTTTTCTGCCCCAGATCGATAATAGAAGTAGAGAAGAAATCAACCAATCATATTCTGCCAAGTGGAAATACACACAAACCGGCACAATGGATATATATATATATATATATATATATATATATATATATATATATATATATGTATATATATATAGTTAGAAAAACTATACATCGACTGGAAATTATGTCAGACATGCAAACGTCAAAAATACCAACGAATAAGACCAATGAAATGAAAATGAGTAGAAGACCGCTGATCGAAGATTCCAGTAGACAAATATGCGATGCAAGAAATCATCCGAGTAACGAGACATATATTCATGGCCGAAGACAACCCCTTGAGGGAGATCCTGCATCAAGCCATGTTTTATATTTAATAAATGCAACATTTTTATTTTATGCTTTCCTTGTGTTAATTATGCGATATAAATTACGAACAAGTGACTAGAAAATAAATCCTGATTGTAGACAGTTAATTCCGAAAATCAGTGAATAGATAAAATTATGACCATCATAAGAAACAACCCATCTGAGTGTGGCATCTCTATCAAACTGACGCCTAAAAATTATAAATCGCCACTGTTCGTTAGATCCCTACACCAATTACGAACCGGAAATAGAAAAATGAATAGGACTCATGATAAAAAGGAGGGTCTATTAATCTCCAATTACTTCGACCAGTTCTCTTAATAATTCGCGAATAACTTGAATTTTCTTTTTGGTTTTATTCACAAGTTCCCCATCTATTCTCGGGTTAGAGTAATTTTATTATTTTTGAATTGATTCCCTAAAAAACCCTCCCTCCAATCGATTTAGGTTAGTTCAATACGATTTAATATTACCTTTTAGTCGAGAAATGAGTATTTGCCCAAGCAGATACAAGTGAATTGACACCCAAGTCCTTAGAATTTAATTAATTCTCCTTTCGTTTAATCACTCAAGGAGTATCAGGATTAAATATTTTTTTTTGATTAAGAAGGTTTACCCTTCAGATTAATCAATAGATTAAGTCGTCAGGAATAAGCCAGACCCGTTAGCGACGGATGCCTAATTTAGATACTATCGTAATTATTTAGTAATAACCTGGTTGATCAGTCAAATTCGAACCCGTAATTTTGGATTTTTCTTCTGATTTAAACTCCCACAAACATTCCCTTAGGTGAATTCATTAGTTGAACGACTATAAAGAAAGTAATTTAATTACAACTATTAATGTATCATCAACAGGTATCTTGGACAACAGCTGGGAAGACGCAGATCGCACCACATTAACGGTGCCGACCAGATTCGCCGGGAGGTATCGGCAAGCCCTATGGGATCGAGGCTACTCTATATCAACTTATGGGACCCCTGAGTGGCCGAACAGGAGTGGCAATAGATCCGCAACCGATGTCGAGCTCCCTAGCATCCTAATCAAGAGGGAGCCTGGCAGAAACCCAGCCCGAGAAATTCGACAAAAAGCAAAAGGTGAACTTCATAGGTTGGAACAACTGGAATGGCGATACCGATTCCTAGTGAAGCGGCAAAAAGAATATCTCGCCAGGATCAATAGGAATATCGCCAGCGGGCGTATTCCTAGTTCGGACGGGCACCTGCCTGCTTACGGAGTGGCTAACGATCATCGAGATCCGGCCCTCCTAGAGAGTGACGCGCCAGTTCACTTGGTGGTTCCGAAAAGCCTCCTCCAACCAGATATCCGAAGCATCCTGAAGGACCGGGCGTCGAGGAGCATGCGTATTTGCGACGACGTCTCGGAGATAAACGACCGCCCAACCATTGGATGTTTATTTTGTATGTTGTATATTTAATAAACTCGTTGTGTTAGCAATTTTTTTTTGTTTTTAAATTATAAACTAGTATATGGGAACTGCATAAGGAAACATGAATCGAGTTTCCAGGGTAGACAAGACAGGGGATGATAATGGGTTGGGGACTGAAGTTTTGCTCATTTTTAAATTTGTTTTGTTTGTTAAACTTGTCTCCGAAATTTATCCTATATCTATTTTGTTATTAAGGTAAAACCATGAATGACTCTATGAAAAAAATCAGTAAAGAATTAAAAAATCTCCTGAAGGAAAACGCAAACTTGCACTAACAGTGCCTTCAACTAAGTCGCGAGTTGCAGAGGATGAGAGCTACTTGGTCCGAGCCGGCCAGAGTGAAGAGACTCTACCAGAAGATCGATGCGGCACAGAAGGGCTGGCAGGAAGAAAGAGCCCTAAATAAAGCCCAGAAGGTCCAGATACGAGGGCTGGAAGTAGCCGTAGCGGCAGGCCAGGAAGGACAGGCCGTTACTTACCCTCTGGTGTTTGCCCCAGCCCAAGTGGCCTACCAGAATACGACCAATCAGGCGCAACCACCATTCCAGCAAAGTCCCGTGCAAGGCCAGGACGAGCAGAGAGAAAACGGCAGAAACAATGTAAATTGCAATTAGGACATAAATTAATTTAATAGTGTAATACATGAGTGAATAAAATCTTCTTTGTTAGTTATTTCGATTTCACACTGTAAATATATTAGAATGATTCTCTGAGGGGTAAAGACAATGCGATGTAAAGTATAGTGAGTAAGGGACCTAAAGAAGATAAGACGAGCACAGACCTTCTATCGGTAGCTCGCTGAACCAGCTGTAGACCGGGTCTTAGCAGTTTTGGAAACAAAGCTCACCTTTGACGGTCACAGAACCATTGGTTACAGCACCAACGTTGCCTAGCAACGGAAAACCAGTGGCAGGTAGAGGAAAGTTTATGATTGGGGTCAAGGTCATGCTAACGACCTATAACCCCACATTATTAATAAATTTTAATAGGAACCAACAACATTGAAACAAAGCCTATATATGATATGAAAGTTGGTGAAATTGGAGTTATTACTAGCAATCAACAAAGATATTATTCTTAATGAACAATTTCCTTTTATGAACTGTGAAAAAGAATGTAATTATGAAAATAAAAATAATCAACATTTTATTGATTAAGATAAGAATTCAAAGAAGGAAACCAGACTATTAGACCTATTTGGAAAATTATTGAAGCCAAATGTATTTAAATAAAATTTATTTAATTTTATTCGTCCTAGTTTTTTATTTTTATCATTTTACTTTGAATTTATTGTGTTTAAATTAATAAAATGGTAATATTAAATTTAATTCAAATATAATTAATTATCATTTTATAATTATGAGTACTTACATTTTACTGTTTTATTTTTGATAATCGGAGTTTTCTTAACATTTTGAACTTTTTTGTTGATCATTTTTATTAAGGATTTTAAATCTTTGATTATATTGTTGACGGATTCCATTTTCTAAAAATAAAAATAATTAAAAATACGATAAAAAACTTACTAAAGTTTGGTAGTTTATAAAAGGGAATTTTTTTTAAAATGCATTTAGTTATATATTAACAAACATGTAAGTGGTTACATGATCGACCAATTAAAATTTAGTTTATAAAACACACTTAATTACATAACATCAAAAACATTTAAATACATATAATCCTCTGAATTTAATCCTTTAAAAGTAATACTTATTACATAATACGTCTTTAATTACACTTATTACAATTTTGAAAAGAAACATTATTCAATAAATTCATTTATTTTTCATTGTTTTTTAACCAAGCTAAGCAATGCTGTCCACATGTTTTTGTCATCGAATTTGGATAACGAATTTGATTGTATTCAATTGGCATTAACATCGATTCTAGTTTAATAATTAATAAAGGGAGATAATAGAAACTCATTGGATCAAATACATATATTTTATTTGGTTTCACATAAATTGCAAGCCAATGTTCCCCACTGAGATTAGATGATTGAGTATTTACAATCAAAGCTTTGTTAACATCGATATATGGAATTTTATCTAGAGGGAAAACTCCAAGAAATTCTTTACGCAATAATTTTCTACCAATAGAATCAATCTGAATAGAACTAATAATAATTAAAAAATATATAATTAATAAAACTTCTTACTTCATCCTTGACAATTAAAAAATCTCAATCTTGTTTAAAGTTCAAACTAATACTGTTCGATTGGAAGTATTTTGAATTTTCTTTTCAAAAACTCCATATGATTTTTAACCTTTACACATTTCAATAGAGGTACCAAAACATCACCAACAAGAATAGGTTCAATGATATTTGTACAGATCATCATTTGTTGATTACTTTGCAAAATTTCTGGTAAACGTAATCCAACAATAACTTTTTCTGAATACGATTTTTCACTTAATTCCAAACTCTGAGCCAAGAATTTACTAAATTTAACTTTACTGAAATCATTTTCCAATTCAATTTTGACTAATCTTCCTTATTCAATTTCGCAAGATTTAAATGGATGCGGATAAAAAGTCATTAATTGATCATTTATTTGTGATAAATTAGTAATGATTAAATTTTCTTCAAATTTATCCGTATACTTGACATCATAAAAATAATTTATAGTTAATCGAATTGTATCAAACTTTATTTTACGATTATTTGAAGGAACTTTACTTTGATTCAAGTTTTCAAAAAAATTTACTTTTTTATTAAATCATAATTTTTAAGCTTCTGCAATACTTTCAAATGAAATTTTAAATGGAAAATATTTACAATTAATATTTAAAGTATTTCCATCAATGTATAATAGATAAAATATAGAGTCGTGACTAATTGTATATTAATTCTTTGCATCGTTATAGTAAAAATATTTAATGTATATTTAATGTATATTTACTATACTTAATATTTGAGTTGTTATAAAATGGAACATTATTGTATACAAAAGTGAAATCGGTCAGAGCAACTTGCCATTCACCTTCCAAATAAATTGGATTTTGAAATTCCACATTAAATTAATCAGCTTTATTATTTGGATGAGTAAGAAGACAACTATTACTCGGTAGATTTATGTAAAAAATTTTATTCATTTATTTTTCTAAAATGTATAGATAAATGTGTTTTGGTATCTTTACTAAATTTAATTAATTTTCCACTATCATCGCGAATATTAATTTCAATGTTGTTTTTTAGTTGAAGTTGAAAGTGGTAAATACATTGGATTCTTCATTTCTAATTGTACAACTTCCCCTTGTTCATAATTTTTAACCCAAATAGATTTTAATAGAGGAACTCTAACATCTCCAACAGTTATTGGTTCAATAATATTCTAATAAATGAACATTTGTTGATGATGATGATGTAATAATCTTGGAACTTTATTACCAACGATGTCTTTACCAACAAAAGTTTGTTTATTTAATCCTAAGGTTTTGATTAAATTGTTGTCAAAATATATTTTTGAAATGTTATCTGCAAGTTTTATTTTAACCAATTCACTGTTTTCAATTTTTTAGTTCTTTAAACAGAGACGAATAAATGACATTAAATATCCTTGTAATTCAGATAATGTGTTTATGAGTAAATTATGTTCAAAATATTTTTTAATTATTGTTTTTTCTTCATAACTTATAATTATCCCAAATTGTTCCATAACACCATCATCTGTAAATTTTGGTAATTTTAATCGACAATGATCATCTTCAGTAATGATGGATATAGATTTTAATCCAAAACAAAACGCATATGGACAGACAATAACCAAGTTTTCATATTTTTCAATAAAAACATCAACATCAGGGGTATGTTTAGGATTTATTAATTCATAAGTTTCATTTTAGTTATGTTGGGCCAGAACGTAAACGGCCTTGAAAAATGTTTAAATGGATCAGAAACACACCATGCAAAAATAACATGCAATTTAAATAAACCCACCAAAACATCAAGTAAACCATATAAAATCTGAGAAATAAAAGAATTAAATATAAAATAATAAACATAAAAATAAATTAAAATATTAACAAAATGCACCAAGACCCGCACGATACCTACACAAATACAACAAGAAAACACAACAAATTCGACGAAATTGAAAAAATCAATTAAAGTTCATTAAAGTGAAATTTAAATCGAAAAATTTGAATTAGCAATAATTCAATAAAAATTATAAATAAAAAATTATAAAAATAAATCGAAAAATAATAAAAATAAATAATAGAATTTGCTAGAAAATAACAAGGTCGAATTTTGTTTTACTACATCAAATTTCACACACCAAAAAATTAGGTATATATACTGATCCATTTTCACATTTAACTTAACCATATTTTCAAATCTTGAAGTCAATTTAAAACTATTCTCGACTATTTTTAAATTGTTTTAGAAAGTTATTTTCAGACAAATTTGGAAACCTTTTTTAGGTAAGAAACATTTTGGTTGGAACCCTCTTTCCACATCACGTTCATAGCATCTCTGTAGAGCTCTGCTCGGCGTTGGATTGGGGAGAGAGGTATTTATGTTATTTTATGTTAATTTTTGCTATGATGTTTTTCAATTTATGGAATGGTTAAAAATGGGTAATTGTGTTGTTTTATAATTAATAAATATTATTAATATATCTAACTTATTTTATATGGTTTTATAACTTAAAATGTCGAAATTTTTCCGGCCCACAGCCGACACATCACGCAAGTAAATAAAATCAACATAGTACAGAGGCATGTAAGTGCGTGGAAAATCGCCAATGATATGTACCCGTGAAGACTCAGCGTGCGCAACGCAGCGGTCGTAACGTCAATATTTATCCCTACAGCTGAAGCGAGAAATAAGGAAGAAGTCTCTGGCTGCTTCCTCGTTTCTCAATTCAGAAAAATCGACCTAAAATCAGATTACATACGGCTTAAACACAAATGCGTCTAGGATCTATTAAAGGGAAAAGGTACGGGGATGAATTTAACTGAAGTCGTTGATATAACTAACCTGAATTACGAATTTGAATTAATTTGATCATTGCTATACTAAATTAAATTTGTTTTTTCAGAATAACTACCAAAATCATTAAATTAAATTACTTTATGGATTGAAAAATAAATCAATTGAATTAAATTATGGATTTAAAAACTAGATTACCTTATAGATCAAAAGTAGATTAATTACAATTATCACATAGCTTAAATTAAATTAGAGTATGGATCGAAAGTAAATTGATTGCAACTATATCCTTGAGTAAAGTAAAGCAAATTACGGATTAAAAGTAAACTTAGTTACAATATCCCTTTGGTTAAATATTGGAGTAAAAGTAAACCGGCTATAAATACATCATGCAGTAAATTGAACTAATTTAGTATTAGGTGAGAATGGGTAAGCCATTTATTAAGCTACTACAATTCATTTTATAAAATTAAAAGTAATTCAAATTGACTTGATCCGTTGATCTAAATAATTGAATACAACGTTTTGATTTAATTTAATGAAGATAATCATCAAAAGGATTTTGAGTAAATCATATATTTGAACTAAATAAACCCACTGTTTAAATTAAAGTAATCCAGTGTCAGTAAAGAAAATTTCGATCCTGAAATTTTTGGGTAAATTAGTTTAAAGAGCCGAACTTATTAAAATAAAGTACTTTAGTTTTAGCATAAGTTAATGGTAAAGAAACCCTCCTAAAGTATCTAACTAAGAAAAATTCGAGTGGCTTATAGATTAAAAAGTTACTATATCCAACACGAGATAAGACTAACTAAATTTCCACTGGTGGATCAAGTGAACCGCGAATCCAACTGAAGGAATGTGTAGAAAAAGTAGAGTGAAACTGCGATAAAAACCAAATTACTCAAATTGATAACTACCTACGACATAGGATTGAAACGATTCTATAGGTAAATTGAGATCGTTTACCAAATTAAATCCAAACCATGCGCGCTTAGTAATTAAAATAATGACAAGGCCATCATGTAATTAAGTATGAAAATCCAAAGGAAATCGATTAACTTTTGAAGGAAGTTCGAGTAGTCTAGATAATGTCGGAATAAATCAAAACCAAAAAAAAAAAAAAAAAAAAAAAATGAATAAGAATCTATTGATGAAAATCCCCACGAATAAATCAACTGTTAGCATAACACTCCCTTGGTAACTGCCATTTATAGGTTTACACTAAATCGATCAGAATTCGAATAACGTAAATCGGAAAATCGTATTCAGATAAGCGACATGAATAATTTTTCCAAACACGATAACTGCATTGAAGTAAAATCATAAACCATTCGATAAGAAAAATAAAACTCACTGTCTCCATAGAGTAATCCGTGAATCCATGTCACAACCGCACTGACTCCCATAGTATAAAGATCACCCAAATGCACCAAACTAGATTCGCATAATTAACTCCAATTTTCGTCCTCTAAAATGATAAATAATTTAGATTCAAATAATAAATTAATGAACCTGAATTAAAGTTCATAGTAAATTCGCTATATCCAAATACCCGGCACAAAGGGCGAACGGATGTCGCCATTAGGAACACATGGATTTCTCGAATGTCGACGGCAAACGTCCTGTTCGACATTAATGGATGACGAATGCGTCAACAATTAGTCTACTTTGATAAATAATTAAATTATGTAGACACTAGTAAATTGTTTCAATTTAATTAATACTTGAAATTCATGAGTACACTAGTAATTACTCCCATTCGAGAAATAAATAGCACTATAAATGTGCAGATAATCGTTGCAATTTGGCAAACAATAAAAATTACTACTACACCAAAGATCGTCGGTAATCCAAATCATACAATAGGGGAACCGAATACAAACCGATAAGATCCCACTATACGATAAACGCGGATAAAATTTTTGGTAACATATTAAAGGATAAACGACCCAGATCCAACATAGAGAAACCACAGAAGTCACCCGAACGCACCCACCTATGATTTCAGTTCGAATATCAAAAATCAAGTTCCCGAACATTAACGTAATCAATTAATGTACCCCCTGGGAGTAACGAGCACTTTAAGCATATGAGCCTATGATTATGAATTAAATGTTCATCTACTAGTAAATAGTGCGAGAATGTATTATATTGACTCATTTCAGAAGAACTCATGCTCCCAAATTGGATTACGAAACAAGAGGCCGATGAATGGCGCCGAGCCTGGAAACGAGCGCGCCCGTCAATGACTCTCGAGGAACCACGCCCGAAGAGATCATGCCCAACTCTGTGGCAAGTCTTAGGCAGAGGGGATGACCCCCACCGACCAGAGGAGGAACAGTACCCTGCCGAGGAGATTGTCGACCATGCTCGAAGCCTGCTGGCTCAGTGGGAGAAGATCCAGGAGGAGGTCGATCTACAGGTTGTGAAGGCGAGGATGTACCTCGCCAACGTTGAAGAGGACATCCTCGTCGGACGCATCGCGGAGACGTACCCGGCTCGACCGGCACGCAACCTCCGACGACCAGTGCCCATTATTCCCGGTTATCCGCCGGAAGAGGGAGTCAGGAAATTTCTCGAAGAGTCATGACCCTCCAGATACAATCGTAACTAACATTTGTATTCTAGTGATGTTGATAATGATAAATTATAATGAATTGTCATCTTAGAATTTTGTTTGTAAATAAGATTTCCGCTATGATCATGTTTGAAATAATTAGAGTTCTCCAGATTAGACAAAATTAATATTTTTTCTTTATAGAAATGTCGGCACTGAAACTAATGCAAAATGAGCTAGCCCGCGCTAGGCAGGCAAACGCGGAGCTACTCAGCCAGGTACTGCAGTTAACTCGAGAAGTACAACAGGTCAAGGCGACCTGTTTAGACCCCAAACGGACAAAGATACTTTATCATCGACTCACTACTACTCAACAAGGCTGGGCCGAAGAACGTCAGCTCAACCAGAGCCTACGCACGCAGATCAGGGGCTTAGAAGTTGCCCTAGCAGCCTGTAGGGAAGGGGAAGCGGTAACGTATCCGCTCATCTTCGCCCCATCCCAACTACCGGGTCAACGTGCCGTTGGTGGTGCCGCACCAAGCTCGAAGTCAACAGCCATCCAACCAACCCTCCGCCGGCCGGGACGTAAGGAACGGGCCCGACGCCGAGCAGCACAAGCAGCAAGTCGATCGGATTAACTGACCATTGATATACATTTTTGTTCATTGAATAAATTAGCTCTTATGTATTCGGTCATAGTGGGTTAGACGCGAACTCATCTACGCTAATCAGTCTACATTTAATTCACGCTTCCATGTAAGGGACCAAGTAAAGCGAGCATAGGTCTTCTATCGACAGCTCGTGAACCCGAGGATTGTCCGAGCAACTATAGTACTAGCACATGGTACTCAATTTTTGCGGGCAATCCACCACTTGAACACATTACCAACGTTGCCTAGCAACGGGTGCCAAGTGGCGGTTAGCATCATTTTGTATGGCGTTACTAGGGCCACCAGGAGGGTAAGCAAGAATTGAAACCCTGTAACCCACCAGTTATTTATTTTCAAATATTTTATTTCAGTACCACTCTTCATCGTTTGATAACTTAGGTAAAAATTACTTATAAAACGGAAATGTTTTATACACAAAAGTAAAATCAATCAAAGCAACTTCCCACTCACCATTCTAGTAAATAGGGTTTTGAAATTCGACATTAAAATTATTAGCTTCATTATTAGGAAAATAAGAGGACAATTATTACTAGGTAAAATCATATAAAACTGTTTTCTTTCATAATATTTATTTAATTTTTTGATTTTCAGATATCCAAGTTGGAGTTTCATATCCATGCCATTTAACATAGTATTGTTTATATTTACCAACATTCTTGGTTTTTAATATCTTTTGAATTCTGAATACGTTTAGTAACCCTTTTCTTTGTTACTATTTTCTTTGTTGATTTTTAACGTTGAACAATCACTTTTCTAAACGTCATTTCAAGTAATTATTTTCAGATTTCAATTTTGTTTATAAATTGTAACACCTTTCTCATTGAAAATCTCAGTTCTAATACGTAATTCATCAGGGCATTGTTACGTAATATCAAAGAACAAATATCCATGGGGAACTTTTGTTGCATCTTGAGACGAATCAACTAAAAATTTTCTATCGTTGGGATAAGCTTGTCTAGCAAGAAAATCTATAATGGTTGCATCTCGAGGGTTTTTAAAAATAACCAAGTACATTTAAATTACTAGTTCTATGACCGCCCTTTGATGAAACAAGTTTAGAGTAATGAAAATAACAATGACTCCAATATGTCGAGCGATTTTTGTAAATAAATTATTAAAATCCTTTTCTTTATTAGCTTCCTGGTATAAATCATCGATAATAATAACATCGCCTTGATGTAATCTATATGACCAATTTTTATCAAATCCTTTAATTATTGTCATTTTCAATTTACAGAATTGATTTTGAGTAAGTCCATGTTCTTCGTCTGCTCCTCTATGCCAAAATATTTTGTTGAATTTCGATTTGAACAAGTTCGATTGTAATAAATTGCATACAAATAAAGTTTTTCCACAACCACTTGGTCCAACTACTTGATAAACTGCATCATTTTTTAATTCCATTTTATTATTAATTATTTATTTAATTGTTTATATTTGTTTTAATTTTTAGAATTACTTGAATTGAAATTATTTGAAAATGTTTAGTAACATAAATTATAAAGGAAGATATTCTATACCTGATATGAAATTCCCATTTGGAAAACCACAGCAAGTTGTAGATCGACCAGGTAAGTATCCGATAATATATTTCAGATCGGGGAAATGTCGGGTAATAAGATGTAAGCAACCTCTAAAAACTGGGGATTTGAAATATAATATACATGATTTAGAAATTCAATAAATCACTGTAACAATCGATAGTGGAAAATTTATAAATCTATATGAATTACAAAGAAAGGTGAATTGTATATTTGAAAGAGAAATATTTCCAGTATTACGTCTTCAGAAATATAATCCATCATGTGCCAATATATTATCAAGTGCGAAAGTAGTAGTACTCGGAATAAAATCATTGGATTATAATGATTATGTGGAAAATATTAAATCAGAAATAACTATGTTAATAAATTAATAAATATTTTGTTTGAATTTCTTTAATTTATTAAGTATTAAAAATGTCAAAAGGTAAATCATGTATATTTAAATATGTATTTTATTTTATTATTTAGTTTATCTCTTTGAAGTAATTTTAAAGAAAATTCAGGAACTTTATCCTAGAATTAAAAATACGTTGGATTATTGCGCACCAGAGTTTCTCGCAACAAAAACTTACCATTTAACAGGGATTAACACTGAAGAACTTCTCGAGACTCACTATGACAACGTTTAATCTTTATTGTCAATAAAAATATTTTTATGGTTTGAAAGTTTGTTATTTTTACAATTCAAAATTTATCGATGATTTATTAATCTTTTTAACATTGAAAACTATTCTTAGACTTACAATTAAATTTTTTTTTAAAAAAAATAAATAAAAAAATTATTAATAATAATAAAATAAAATAATAATAATAATAATATTAATATTAAATAAATAATTAATTAAATAAAAATAATAATAATAATATTAAATAAATAATTAAATAAAATAATAAATAATTATTTATGTCACTTCATTAAAACAAACAATTTAATTTAATAATAATATTATTTTAAAAAATAAATAAAATTATTGACTTCATTAAAAAAAACAATTAAATTTAATAATCATATTTTTAAAAAATATAAATAAATAAATAAAATTATTGTCTTGATTAAAACAAATAATTAAAGTAATTAAAATAAAATATAAAAAATATATTCAGGCTTTTTAATCTAAAAAATATATTTTAGGTTTTTTAGTCGGTTGAGCCAATTTTATTTTTATGAATTTTTAAGTATGAAACAAAAAATTTCGGTTTTTTATACGATGAAATATTTTTAAGCTTTTTAGTCGGTTAGCTATTTGAACCAATTTTTTTTGAAAATAGCCCTTACCATAGTGCGACCAATCATTAGCAATTTAAGCCAATTTTTAGGCTTTTTATAGAGGAAAAAATACTTGGGCTTTTTATTCGTGAATTTAAAAAATTTTAAAAAATTTTAAACAAAAAATTAAATTAAATAATAATTCACTTCATTAAAACGAATAATTTTAAAAAAAATTTATTCATTAAAACAAATAATTTTAAAAAAAATTTATTCATTAAAACGAATAATTTTAAAAAATTTTTAAGGGGGTCTCAACTGTTTTTTTAAAGCCAAATATCCACGGGGCATAGTGGATTTTGATCTCGTATATTTATGAGATCATTATTCAAGCTCTTAAATAATACTTTTCATCAATGTGTATTTTAAATTTACTTTTTTTAATTTTCTTTGGGTTTTTTAGGAATTTATGCCAATTTATGTAAATTAATGGAATTATTTTTGAATAAATTAAGTCCGATTAATTGAAAATTAAAAAATAAATAAAATTATTGACTTCATTAAAAAAAACAATTAAATTTAATAATCATATTTTTAAAAAATATAAATAAATAAATAAAATTATTGTCTTGATTAAAACAAATAATTAAAGTAATTAAAATAAAATATAAAAAATATATTCAGGCTTTTTAATCTAAAAAATATATTTTATGTTTTTTAGTCGGTTGAGCCAATTTTATTTTTATGAATTTTTAAGTATGAAACAAAAAATTTCGGTTTTTTATACGATGAAATATTTTTAAGCTTTTTAGTCGGTTAGCTATTTGAACCAATTTTTTTTGAAAATAGCCCTTACCATAGTGCGACCAATCATTAGCAATTTAAGCCAATTTTTAGGCTTTTTATAGAGGAAAAAATACTTGGGCTTTTTATTCGTGAATTTAAAAAATTTTAAAAAATTTTAAACAAAAAATTAAATTAAATAATAATTCACTTCATTAAAACGAATAATTTTAAAAAAAATTTATTCATTAAAACAAATAATTTTAAAAAAAATTTATTCATTAAAACGAATAATTTTAAAAAATTTTTAAGGGGGTCTCAACTGTTTTTTTAAAGCCAAATATCCACGGGGCATAGTGGATTTTGATCTCGTATATTTATGAGATCATTATTCAAGCTCTTAAATAATACTTTTCATCAATGTGTATTTTAAATTTACTTTTTTTAATTTTCTTTGGGTTTTTTAGGAATTTATGCCAATTTATGTAAATTAATGGAATTATTTTTGAATAAATTAAGTCCGATTAATTGAAAATTAAAATTTATTAAAATAAAATTTATTATTAAAAAGTTTCTACATTCGAATAAACTATTTCTCTGTTCCTTGGAAATTCGGTTTGGCTGCCATCTTTTTTACCTTTTGACAAATCGAAATTTTTGATATTTATTGATTTTATGAGTCTTTGGAAATTTTCGTTGTTTTCCCAAATTTATAAAAATCTTCCCCATTTTCAATATAATTAATGATTTAGATTTTTTATACTTTTATAAAAAATATTATTTTTAAACTTAAGTTATCAGAAAACTTATGTTTTCTGTTTTTTTAAACTCCTCATTTGAAGGTTCTGGTTCCACTGCTCCTGGTAAATTGGAAATGAGGTAAAATATGAATTTATTTTAAGTACAAGTTAAATGTTACATTGTTATTTCTTCATCTCTTCAAAAATCTAGAGTTTCGATGGATATTTTCGAAATATCTGAAATGTTGTAAAAATATTAAATTGATTGAATTTCATGAAAAATCTTAGAAATTATTTCTTAATTTTTTCTACAACTCTAAGTAGAGTTACTGGTATTTTTTTCAAAAATTTTCGGCTTTAATTTTAAAAAAAGTTATTAAAATAGTTTTATAGAGTTTTTACTGATCTGAATATTTCTACATTTTGAAAGTTGCATGCATTATTTACTATGTGTTATGTTTTAATGTTAAAAAAATTTTCTTCAAATTCCCTCCTTCCTATAATATAAGTTGATATTCAGTTGAACAAATTACACGCAGACACGGGTGTGTCCCTATATTATAACATTATTGATTTTTTCATTTTAGTATAGCAGTTTTTAATGAACTGAAACAGGTGTATTAATAATAAATAACTCAACATTTTAGATTAGGTTTAATATAAATTAACAAAAATTTGATTATCTAGTTAGAATATTTAGATTAAAATACTTGTAATTCCACAATGATTGATTTAAGGACATAAATTCATATAACATGTTAGACTCAAAATAATCTCACTTCTACGTGTTCACCAATGGCGATCGAGTCAAACGCACCCTTTTTAGTTTACATGTTATTAAATAAATTAAAAAATTAATATTTCTTTGAAACATTTTATATGATGATAAATAATTAATTTCTCTTTCAATATAATTTATAAATTATTTTTTAAATTTGTAAACATAATTTAAAAGTTTACCCAAATAAATTCGCGTATGGCCATCAAAACAGCATTAATCAATAATTATAAAACGAGATAAAAAAAGAAATATGGACTAGCTGAAGATATTTCCTTTTATCTTTTAATTAGCATTTATTGTTCACGCCGTTATAGTCCGCACCTTTATTGGTAGATACCGGATTTAAAGATTAGATAAAAATGAATCTACTTTGAAAAAACAAATATTTTTCGGAAAAAATACCTTAAAACTCTTCATAGTTTAAACTACGTAAACGAAACTACGTAACATTTTGAAATAATATATTATTAAAATTTTAAAATTAGATTAATAATTTTAAAACTAGATTTACACATAAAAAAATAAAGTTTATTATTTGAAATTTTTTTAACATTAAGAACAGATTGCTAAAGCATTAAAATAAAATGAACATATAGCACAATAAATTTCTTATTAAAAATAAAACAGTCAACTCAAACAATAATTAAAAATAAAAATTCATTTACAGAAAATTATGAATGAACTTAAAAAGTTAAATTTGCATTTAAAAAAAGCAGAACTGTTACCCAAATAAAAAAATGAATTATGAAATTTCTTTGATAGAGTTTAACTGAAAGGATTGCAAGGTATTCAACTGAGGAACAGATTGATGGTCTAAATTTCTGTTATATTCAATAACTCTTGGAGGCTGGCAACGCTTGTAGGCTTTATACTTCTTGGTTTTGTAGCATTTGTAGAATAAAAGAAAAATTATCCACAGAAGAGCTATGATAGTTAAAATGACAAAAATTGTGAAAATAATTCCATCTAAATTCGTCAAATCAACTATGGATCCAGTCGCGGTCATAATAATAATAATCTCGCTGATGCGAATATATAAACAAATGAAGGTCTTGTCGAATCCAATGTACGCATATGATTTATAGAGATAAGATAACATAGATATATACATGTTCATTGGATACTGAATCGCAGACACGGCAAATCACTAATAATTAAATCAAGTGTTTTCAATACATTATTATACTATATTTAATAAATGGATGTTTACTAAATTATATAAATATTCAAATATTTTAATTATTGAATCAGATGACTCTTTGCCGATCAATCCTGATTTAGCTTTAATTAATTATTTATTAAGATAAGAAAATTTGTCGATATTTACATTTATTATAAAAGTAAAAATGATAATGATGATGATAATAATAATAATAATAATAATAATAATAATAATAATAATAATAATAATAATAATAATAATAATAATAATAATAATAATAATAATAATAATAATAATAATAATAATAATAATAATAATAATAATAATAATAATAATAATAATAATAATAATAATAATAATAATAAAAATAATAATAATAATAATAATAATAATAATAATAATAATAATAATAATAATAATATAATAATAATAATAATAATAATAATAATAATAATAATAATAATAATAATAATAATAATAATATTATTAATAATAATAATAAAAATAATAATAATAATAATAATATTAATAATAATAATAATAATAATAATAATAATAATAATAATAATAATAATGATAATAATAATAATAATAATAATAATAATAACAATAAAAAATAACAATAATAATAATAATAATAACAATAATAATAATAATAATAATAAAAATAACAATAATAATAATAATAATAATAATAAAAATAACAATAATAATAATAATAATAATAAAAATAACAATAATAATAATAATAATAATAATAATAATAATAATAATAATAATAATAATAATAATAATAATAATAATAATAATAATAATAATAATAATAATAATAATAATAATAATAATAATAATAATAATAATAATAATAATAATAATAATAATAATAATAATAATAATAATAATAGTAGTGGGATACGGGCAATCTAGCTCAGAGGCCATCTAGCTCACATACCGCCCCGATAAAAAAATTTTTTTCTTCTAAGTTTAAAAGTACAAATTTTTTAGAACAAAGACAATGACTCATTCAAGGTCATTGAAACAAAGACCATGACTCATCAAAATTATTCAAGGTCATTTAAACAAAGACCATGACTCATTCAATGTCGTTGGATGACTCATCAAATTTTTTCAAGGTTATTTAAACAAAGACCATGACTCATTCAAGGTCATTGGATGACTCATCAAAAATTTTCAAGGTAATTCAAAAGTAGGTCAAGGTCATTGGATGACTCATCAAAAAATTTTCAAGCTCATTCAAAAATAGGTCAAGGTCATTGGATGAGTCATCATATTTTTTCGAGGTCATTAAAACAAATACCATGACTCATTCAAGGTCATTGGATGACTCGTCAAAAATTTTCAAGGTCATTCAAAAGTAGGTCAAGGTCATTGGATGAGTCATCAAATTTTCTCAAGGTCACGGAATTTTTAAACATTTTAAAATTTTAATTTACTACTTATAAAAATAAGTAGTATATATTTGTAAATTATTTTATTATTATTATTAATATTATTAATATTATTATTATTATTATTATTATTATTATTAATATTATTAATATTATTATTATTACTATTATTATTATTTTTATTATTTTATTATTATTTTTATTATTTTTATTATTATTATTATTACTATATAATGAAAACCAAGACATATACAACAAATTTATTATAAAGAGATAATTTTACTATAGTAGTATTGTCGAAGAGCTTTATTCAAAGCCCATTCCACATACTTCCGATATCGGAAGCGCAGCAATGACATCCATCACCACAAGGGTATTCGGGTTCCATATCATTTGACAAATTGTTTTGTTCGATATCCCATAGGAACTCATCTATTACAGTAAATATCCATATTGATGTATGATTGAATATCAAGTCTGGAATTATTGATGCTGGCTTATCCATGATTCCATGTATTTCTGGATAATAGAATTGCAGACGTTCTTTAATAACTTTAAAATAATCATCTAAAAAGCAAGTAATAATAATAATAGTAATAATAAATTACCATAATGTTTAATTTCATTCATAGCTTGAACTGCGCTCGGTATAACCATTTTAATGATAAAGATTGAAATAACAATTACTTTTATACTAATTTAGAGACACACACACACACATACAAATCTTTAGCTATAAACAATAAATATTAATTTATAATGTTTTGAAAATGATTAAAGAAATTTTAATAATATTATTAGTTTTTAATATGGCCAACTCAATTGTTGTAACCGTTCAAGGTAAAAATTCAACAAGCTGTGTATGTCCAGATACCGCTGTATTGATGGATATTTTGTATATGATAGATAGGCCTAGATATTTGAAAACTCCAGTCAAAAGATTATCTGAAAGAATGAGTAATTTAGAATTCCGATTCGAACATACATATGAGACTTTAAAAAGAGCTAAAAACGAATTATATGATGATATTATATATCTAAATAAGACCATTGGTACTATCAAAAATGAATTAAGAAAATCAGTATTAGAATTGAAAGAAAATCGTAAACTTAATGAAAAAATGATGAATCAAGTTCAATATAGTATAAAATTTTATTCTAATAAAACATCTGATCAGTTCAATCGTATAATGAAATTACAACAACAACAACAACCGGTTAACAGTGGTGGCAACAACTTGAAAGAAGTTAACAGTGCCAACAAATCATCATTGCCATTTCCATTATATATTTTTACATATTTTCTTAGTGTTACATGATTCTGATTGGTCGAATATAGTATAAATAAGCTTACACTTTCATATATTTTTATAAAATGCCAGAAACTAAATTTTTTATAACTTTGTTGAATGAGCTGGTCTCTAATAATAGAGAAGAAGATGAAATCATTAAAAACATGAAATTTATGGTAAACCGTACCGAGAAAATCGTTGAAGACATACCATTCGATTATGAAAAAATTCTCAATTTGCCACCATTGGAGAGAAAGAAGGCATTCCAATCAATATTTAGTTACATGTTTGATGAAAATAATAAATGGATGCGAATAATAGTAGGATTAATGTACATGAAACACATGATATTAAAATCTGGATCCGACTATGAAAATTATTTCCAATGGTCTATAGAGGTATATTACTTTATATTGTTAATAATTTATTATTATTTAGGTGATAGAAACAAAAATTGATCCGTGGGTAGAATCAAACGTTGGATGGACAGCTATTATTCAAGTTGCCACAGAAGCCAAACGCTCTGATATTTATATCGAGAATTGCAAATTTTTATTAAAACTATTCACTGGAGTATCTGTTTTATATTTATGTAACAAGGTTTATCATAGATTTTAATAAATATTTCTTTGTTATTTTTATTAATAAAAAACTATATTTTAAAGATTTATTGATTATTAAATGTACATTCTTCATCACCACAAGATTCTATCATAATATTTTCTATAACATGATCAATACAATTCTTAAATTCGGTAGGCTCATCTTTAATAATTTCGGTAGCTTCTTCAACATTAATAATTTCTTCAGATTCATTAATAATTTCAGTATCTCCATCATTAACAATTTCATCACTCTGACATCCAGAATCACTCTGACATTCAGATTCACAATCCGATTCTTTACTCAATGCTTCAACTAGAGTCAACATATCTCTAATTTTTACACCGGTTATTTCTTCAAGTTTATCAAACAAAAAGTTTATTGAATATTCTAAACCAAAATTAATTAATTATTTATATTTTATATTTTACCTTTTTCAGACATCATTTTAACACTATTTTAAAACTAATTATAATTTTGTTTATAGAATAACAAAGAAACATTAATACATTTATTAAATACTAAACACTAAAATAGCTGTGAAAGTCTAGCAGTAACAATTTTCCAGATTGGAGAAAGCACATCGTTTTGATCCGCTTTATATCCTTGGATTGTTATTGTTATATACCAGTTTTCCTGTTCTTTGAATCCAATTTCTGTAAATGCATCATAATATCTGGTATATTGACTCGTGAAGAAAGCATTTTCATTGCATTTTAAATTGGAATTGATCTTTTTGAATGTATTATCAATATCCTTGATATCTAACATTGAGAGAGTGCCAGCGAGAGATTGAAATTGAGTCTTATTGAGTTTGACCGGATTTGCCAATTGCATATTAATAGGCTCCTTTAAAAAATACATTTTATAATTGTGGAACATCTGAACTGGTTGGACGCTTATTTTCTTGGTCATGTTTGATTTATGATCTCTATAAGGTGGTGACGCACTTTTATACCCTTGACAGATACTGATTAACCAATCAGAATCATGCATGATAAGTGCATGATAATTGTATGTTAAGTGCGTGACTGTATGTAAATTAACCCGTGGAGTTTTATGATTTTACACATATCATCTATATAAAATGTATTATTATTTTTTATTATTATTACTATTATTATTACTATTATTATTATTATTATTATTACTATTATTATTATTATTACTATTATTATTACTATACTAATATAATTATTATTATTATTATTATTATTATTACCAAAACTAACAAAAATAAAACTATTACTATTATTATTAATATTATTACCAAAACAATAAAAATAAAACTATTATTACCAACACTAACAAAACAAAACAAAAAATAAAATTCAAAACATTTATTTTTCGAAAAAGTTGGTATTTCGAAGAATTTCTAACTGATTTTGCCAGGCACCATTCCACATAGCGCTGGTATCGAAAATCGCAGCAGCTACAACCCAGAATACAAGGGTATTCGGGTTCCATCTCCTTTGGTCTTCTGTCAAGCTTAATATCCCATCCAGCTTGATCAATTATGTTAAAAATCCATATGTTGGTGGTTGTATAGACAAAATCTGGAATTACTGATTCAGGCTGGTCTTTGACTTTTGCTCTGAGTTTGAGGATAGAAGAAGAATAACCTTTCCAGTAATACGGCCTGATATTTATCTGGAAACAAAGATATTAATATTAATAAATAATAAATAATAAATTTACCATAATTTCCGATCTCTTTTTTGCTTAATTTTGTGCTTGAAGTATTTTCCATTTTAAAAATGAAATAAAATGAATAAGCAAGTTGTTTTAATCAATCATTAGCCAATCAGATATCGACCAATCCGGTGATTTCATTTTGTATATCACAAACAATCTTTTTGTACTCTAGATTTCGCACCCCTAATATAACTATTTTGCCACTAGCAAACACGTTAACACACATTGGGTTGTATTTTAAAAGCCTCAATGCAGGAAATAATTCTGGTTCGAACATACAAAGACATTTTGTTGACATGTTGTATAGATTGATAGATTGTCCTATATCCATGGTAACTGTAATTGACTGTATTTTAAGATCCTTTATTCTATATTGTAATTTATTGACATCTAAAGGTTTCTTACATCCCATGATTCTGCATTTGCCTGATTTGAAAAATATTATAGGGTATTTTCCACTTCTATCTACAATTTGCTGGGGTTTACCATTTGGAAACGTCATTTTTGATACATCGAAAGTTACTTTATAATTTATATTTGATAACATAATTAAACAATAAAGAAATATTAAGCTATATATATGAGTTTTTAGGAAGAGTTCATTAAATCATATAATATAAACAAAAACCTATAATTATACAAATTAATAATGGAATTAAGAAATGATGCGGTATATCAAATCGTTGGCCCAAGTGGTAGTGGTAAAACTATGTTTGTGTGTAAATTACTGAAATCTAATTTATTTCAAACCAAATTCAACAAGATTTATTGGCATAAGGGTGCAGATGAAGAACATGGATTAACTCAAGATAATTTCTGTAAATTGAAAAACATGAAAATAGTAAAGGGTTTCGATAAAAACTGGTCAAGTCGTTTAAGGAAAGATGATATCATCATTATTGATGATTTGTATCAGGAAGCTAATAAAGAAAAGGATTTTAATAATTTATTCACAAAAATCAGTAGACATGTTGGTGTTACTGTGATCTTTATTACTCAAAATCTATTTCATCAGGGTGGCGCCCATCGAACAAGGAATTTAAATGTTCAATATTTAGTTATTTTCAAGAATCCTAGAGATGCAACAGTTATTGATTTTCTTGCTCGACAGGCATACCCTAATAATCGTAATTTTCTCATCAGTGCATTTCAAGATGCTACAAAATCACCACATGGATATATATTTCTTGATTTCACACAACAATGCAATGACGATTTACGGGTAAAAACCGATATTTTCAATAAAGAAGGTGCCATGGTATATAAACAAAGTTGAAAACTTTAACATGTAAAAATGTTTATGAAATCCAGGCTTAAAAATATCCGAAAACTTAGACAAAGTATTAAAAAGACTATAAAGAAGCGTGTTCCACCAAAAACCAGTTATACACCATCTAAAAAACTAATAACCGAGAATTACCCTGCAATGAATCTAATTTCGAAAAACATTATTAAAAAGAGTAAGAAAACAGATAAAATTGTAAAAAATCATAGGAGTTTCCCATATTTTAGTGCATTGTTAAAGGCTTCGAGTATGAAAAGAATGTCTATTTTACAATCATTTCCAACTTTTGTTGTCGATGATTTACTCAAAATTCTATTAAAAGTAGTCAGAGGTAAAATTAAAATCAGTAATTCTAAAAAACTAGTATTGAATAAACATCGTAAGCCTTTGTTATCACTAGTAAATAATAAAAATCAACAGCAAATGAGAAAAATCATATATAAACAACAAGGTGGTTTTATCGGAGCAATGTTACCATTAGCATTATCATTATTATCACAATAAACGATGGGGCAATCATTACCTAATGTTAAATTTAAATTTAAATCATCTTGTTGTAATGGAGAAGATTTGGACGAACCCAGAAGACGAGGCAGGTTTCGGTGGAGTGGCAAAGTTAAAGAAAAGAGTCCCAAAGTCGAAAAAGGAAACGCAAAAGTGGTTGTCAGATCAGTTTGCGTATAGTTTAAACAAACCGATGCGGAAAAGATTTCCAACAAGAGCTTATAAGACATTCGGTATTAATGATTTATGGCAAATGGATTTGATGGAGATGATACCGTATTCGAAAATTAACAAGGGTTATAAATATATTTTAACGTGTATCGATGTTTTCAGTCGTTTTGCCCGCGGTCTACCAACAAAGACAAAATCTGCCGAGAATTCAGAAAATATTGAAAACCAAAATGGTGGGTAAGAATAAACAATACTATGTCAAATGGCATGGATATCAAAAACCCTCATGGATATCATCAAAAGACCTAGTAAAATGAGTTTCTATACAATTTTACCGAGTAATAGTTGCCCACTAATCCACCTGGAAAATCAAGCAAGTAAATTTATGGTTGATCTTCAAAATCCCATTTATTTACATGGAAATTGGGAAGTTGCTTTGCAAGACTTTACATTTGTGTACAATAAATTTATGGTTGATCTTCAAAATCCCATTTATTTACATGGAAATTGGGAAGTTGCTTTGCAAGACTTTACATTTGTGTACAATACATTCCCATTTTATAGTCATTGTAAAATCGGATTCAAGAAGCGTGTTCCCAAAACCTGTAGTGGTATTTTCTGAATCAATAATTTTGAACGATATTGTCATATTCCGAATCAGATTTTAGATAAATATTGTGGCATGTTTTTCAAAAATGGATTGAATGTTAGTTGTGATTATAGTCCATTTACAATAAAGTTTGAAAGTATTGAGGATGCCAAGCGAATGGGTTGTGATAAGCTTAGCATTGTTGTTCCTGGTACTGAATACCTAATACGATTCAAAATATTTGATGAGAAAAGTGTAACGATCGAGAACATCAAAATATCTGTATCATATATTAATGAAGTTGAAGAGACATTTACATTTACTAATGAATTATATATTGAAACACTTGAAGAATTACATAAATATATTTCATTAAATTGTTTACACATATTTAAAACTATTGAATTTGTTAAAGATGGAATATGCAAATTCAGTCTGAATAATAACATTTGTGAAGTTACATTTGATAAGAATTTGGCTAATACATTGGGATTAGATAAGCAAACATATAGGGCAAGTGCTTTTGGTGTACGCAAACCAAAAATAATAAAACTTCATAGGCAAATGTTCATATATACTAACATCATCGATCCTATAATTGTTGTTGATTTTTTGGTTCCTCTTTTGAAATCTGTTTGGGTTGATAAACATGACCAGGATGAAGTTGTCAATATAAATATCGATAATCCCATGAACTTACCGGTATCAACATCATGTATAAACAATATAGAAATAAATATTCGTGATGATAGCGGTAAATTTATTGAATTTAGTAAAGATACAAAAACTCATTTGACATTACATTTTCGTAAATTAGATGGCCAATAACGATATTATTAGTATGTATAGTAGTAGCCAAAGTGGTGGCGAATTACCATATTTTATTGGTAAACAGTATGGATCAGGTTGGTTGAGAACAATTGGTAGATTTGCACTTCCTATTCTTAAACGCCTTGGTAGTTTTGGTATGAAAACTGCTAAAGATGTGATAATGAATGAACAGAAAATATTGCCATCTCTGAAATCAAATGCATTATCCGAGTTAGGGAAAGTTCTACCTAGTGTTGCAGGTATGTTTCAAAAACCTGAAGCACCGGCTCAAAAACGTAAAAGACATCATAAACATATAAACAAACGAATGAAAGGACATGGAACTATATTTCAAAAATGATTTGTGGTAAATCTGAATTGTGTTTATTTGATAGACCATCTCCCCAAGCAGTAATTGAAATGGGGGCCTTTGAAGATGTATTCCCGATGAATTCTATTATGGATAGTAGAACTGATATTGAATTTTATATTAATGGTTCCCAAACTGAATATCTAGATTTGAACGATACATTGTTAACTGTTCAGATCAAAGTTGTAGATAAAGATAGAAAACCATTGGGTGAACCTAGTGATGTAATACCAAACAATTTCTTGTTTCATACGCTTTTTAAAAATGCAGTTCTCGGATTTAATAATATCAAAATTGAGGGTGGTAACAGTACATATATTCACAAAGCTCTAATAGAAACTATTATAAATTACAATAGCGATACTAAAAATACATGTTTAACTCCTATAAGTTATGGTAGTGATGACGATAGGAAAAAGTGGATTAAAGGATCGAAAATATTTACCATGTGCTCATCATTACAACTCGATTTTATGGATCAACCGAAATATTTACTCCCAGGTGTTAATGTACACATTAGATTGAAAAGATCTGATTCGGCATTATCACTAACAAGTGCTACCACAGCACCAATTCTTCAATTAGTTGATGCAAAATTATTGGTAAGAAGAGTTCGTGTTGGGCCTTCTGTATTAGCCGGTCATCAATTGGGGCTTAATTCTAAGCATGCAATATATCCATTGAAAACAAAGGAAATTGTTCAATTTGCAATTACTAAGGGTTCAGCTTCTTTCTATAAGGAACAAATATTTGGAGATAGAAGAATGCCCAACTTTATATTGGTAACATTTCAAAGTGAATCTCAATATAATGGATCATACTTAACATCGAGCTCAATTTTCAAAAACTTTGGTGTAACATCGCTAACTTTATCGAAAAATAGTGATTATAGAGAAACATATACTCAAGATTTCGATAATGATAATTATTGTGCTACATATATGCAGAGTATAGTTAGAAATATGGGTTATTTGGATAAGAACCTTAATTGTGGTATAACTCTTGATGATTTTAAAAGCAAATATCCATTTTTCACATTTGTTTTGGCACCCGATTTTGATTTAAATCAGAGTCTATTACCTCAAAATGGTAATTTACGATTAGATATAAAGTTTGCTAAAGCTACAACTGAACCGGTACATGTTGTAATATATGGAGTATTTGAAAATGAGGTTCAAATAACTGCAAACAGAACAGTGTTGGTTTGAAAATGTTGGTATAAATGTATAGATAATTTATGATAATTTGTCATGGAGTAAGTTTTTAAATGTATTATTAATATTATTGATGTAGTTCTGTTCAGGTCTATCGAATTGGAAAACAAATACTAGGACATGAATTTTTAGGGGTTTTTCCTCTTGATAAAATTCCATATTTACGTAATAATCAAGCCATAATCGTCAATACTCAATCATCTCATCTCGGTGGAGAACATTGGTTAGCAATATATATGAAACCTAGCAAGATATTTGTATTTGATCCTATGGGTTTCTATTATCCGGCTTTAATGGTTTCGAAACTGCAAACAATGGGTAAACCTATTGTCTATAATAAAACTATGTATCAAAAACCATGGACCTTAACATGTGGTCAACATTGTTTAGCTTGGTTATTATCCAAGAGATTTGATGATTAATAAATGTATTAATGTTTATTGTTATGTTTTAACTATTAATATTTTTATTTATTATTATTTTTATTAATATTATTATTATTATTAATATTATTATTATTATTATTATTTTTATATTATTTTTATATTATTTTTATTAATATTATTTTTATTATTATTATTATAAATATTATTATTATGTGTTTAATTAAAGATAAGCTAATGCATCATCACAAAGACTATGCATGATAAGTGCGTGATCACAAAGACTATGCATGATAAGTGCGTGATCACAAAGACAGTGCAAGATAAGTGCGTGATCATCACATGATAAGTGCATGCATACACAAAATTGAATAAAGAAAACACATGCAAACTCAATGTATGTATGTGATTTACAAAGAAAACACATACAAACAAAAGTATGTATGTGATTAACAAAGAACGCATGCAGTCACATTGTAGACTGCATGTGTTTTACAAAGAAAACATGTCTAAAATTCTCTCACCTATATGTGTGTATTGGTTAAATGTGATTGGCTAAATCCTGAAAATATTATTCTCTTAATAAACATTGACAAATGTAGAATTTGTCACAATTATTTCAAAATTTTACTCGCGGGATTTCAAAAAATATAATCAAAATGGAGAACTCAAGAATTTTACGCCAATTGTTGGTCGATGAAAATGGTAAGGATTTTTAATTTAATTTTAAATTTTATTATTCTTTTTTTCTAGATTGGTTTAATATAACCAAACTTCAAAATCAAATTGACGGTGTCAACGAATTTGAAAATGGTAATTTAAAATTTTATTATTATTTATTTTAATATAATTTTAGAGAATGTTCAAGAAATTATTTTAACCGACGATTCAATTATTATTATTAGTGATAGTGAAGATGATATTATGATAATCGAAGATGGTAAATTTTTAATGTATATTTTATTTTTTTAAAAATCTTTTTAGTAGATTATTATGAACCAATTAATGCTGATGCCCCGTTTTTGGGGAAGATTTGAATGAAACATTTATTGACGATGCCCCCGTTTCTGGGGAAGACCACAATTATGGCCCCGTTTCTATGGATGCTGAGGTTTCTGTGGGAGACGAGATTTCTTATAAAAAATGTAGGATTTTTATTATTTTTAAATATTTTTAATATATTTTTAAATATTTTAATGAACATTATTATTTTTTTAATATTTTAAGGAGCATTATTATTTTTAAATTTATCATTATTTTATAAGCGTATTTTAATGAGTATAAGTTAATAATATATAAAGTATTATAATACTTTAAATATTATTAATTTATAATAGAAATATATGATTTGAAATAGAAATATATGATTTGAAATAGAAATATATGATTTGAAATATGATTAATATTATTTGATTTGTAATTAGAATATTAATTTATAATAGAAAAATATTATTTGAAATAGAAATATATGATTTGAAATAGAAATATATGATTTGAAATAGAAATATATGATTTGAAATAGAAATATATGATCGAAATATGATTAATATTATTTGATTTGTAATCAGAATATCAATTTATAATAGAAATATATTATTTGAAATAGAAATATATGATTTGAAATAGAAATATATGATTTGAAATATGATTAATATTATTTGATTTGTAATCAGAATATCAATTTATAATAGAAATATATTATTTGAAATAGAAATATATGATTTGAAATAGAAATATATGATTTGAAATATGATTAATATTATTTGATTTGTAATCAGAATATCAATTTATAATAGAAATATGTTATTTGAAATAGAAATATATGATTTGAAATATGATTAGAAATATATTATTTGAAATATGATTAGTATTATTTGATTTGTAATCAGAATATGTGATTTATAATAGAAATATATGATTTGAAATACGAATATTAATTTTATAAATTATTTTTAGCATATGTTATTCAAACATGTGATTTATAATAGAAATATATGATTTGAAATACGAATATTAATTTTTATAAATATTTACATAATTATCATCTATAAATAAATAATTAAATAAATTTGGCAACAATTTAATTAAAAGATAACGCCAATAAAAAACCTTTCGTACGATATATTTCGATAGCACAGCTATCATCTTCAGGTACTCAAAACCAACTAAAAATATTATGAATTAACATTTAATTTAAACAAATTATTTTTTATTAATTTAATTTTTTAGTAAATAAATATTTTTAAAAATATATTTTAAATTAATTTTAAATTTTTTTACTTATATTCTAATTTTTAAAAATTAATGTTATTTAAAATTTTCAATTATTTTAATAATATTAAAAAAAACAAACATGATTTAACATACGTAAACTATTTAAAAACAATCAAAACATTCGTAGTCACAGCACTCTGCACATTAATCTTTGGATCCAATGACCTTATCAACAATTCTTCACATATCACTCGTTCCCAATAAATATTAAAACTTCTCAACAAAATTCTAAAATCAGACATTCCTATATCACTTTTACAGCCTCTATTGTGTTCACTAATATTGGTCAAACCCTTCAATCGACAATGCTCTAGAACTCGAGTATAGAGATGACGGGAAGTCTCTCCAATGTATGTGGCATTACACCCATTACATGTAAATTGATAAACGAGATCAGAACACAATCCAACCGGAGTTTTTGATTTATTAATAAACATATTGCGTACCTTACACGAATTAGAGACGATCTTATACTCTAAATTTCCTATCAGTTTACCCAACTTCCTCTTATAATTTGTAAAGCCTTCAGAGTACGGCAATACTAACACATATTTAGGCTCAATTTTTTTATATCCATTTTTACCATCACCCAGATCAACATTCAATTCACACCCATCCGACAAATTACATTCAGACTTTCCACAACATGGATCCTTAGGATTTTTAATCAATTTATCAACAGTTTCTTTTATCATCAACAATAAAAATGATTTTTAAATAGTTTACGTATGTTAAATCATGTTTGTTTTTTTAATATTATTAAAATAATTGAAAATTTTAAATAACATTAATTTTTAAAAATTAGAATTTAAGTAAAAAAATTTAAAATTTAAAATTAATTTAAAATATATTTTTAAAAATATTTATTTACTAAAAAATTAAATTAATAAAAAATAATTTGTTTAAATTAAATGTTAATTCATAATATTTTTAGTTGGTTTTGAGTACCTGAAGATGATAGCTGTGCTATCGAAATATATCGTACGAAAGGTTTTTTATTGGCGTTATCTTTTAATAATTATCATCATTTATATATTATTATTTGATTCATATATGATTTAAATAATAATAAACATTTGATAATAATTACATATTTATCAGGTCGTTTGTATAAAAACTATTGCCAATCTGGAATTGGTCATAACTCGAAATGCCATACGACTATGGAAAGTTACTATGGTCATAGATTCTATGGCATCGACTTTTTTATTTGCCCTAAATGCGATACAGCCCAAGACATTGAATATCTAGAGTTTTATAAGAAACACTCTAGCCATTTAAATCAATTTAAAATTAATAAAAAGGCATTATTTCAAATGATTAATGCGAAAAATGTTAGTAATAATAATAATAACACAAACAATACAAAGATTACTAAAAACATAAACAATAATACAACTGTTACTAAAAAATCAAAAAGACCTGCTGATAAAATCGTATCGTGTATCCCTGCTAAAATTAAAAAAATAGAAATCATCATTAGTGACGACGAAACTGAATATAATCAAATAGGGGGTTCTGTAAATATTGAAATAAACGATGAACCTGAAATAGAGGTTGACTTAAGAGGTTCCCGTAAAAATATTCGATTTGATTTAGAAAATCAAAATCTTGTTCAAATCGCCCTAACTGATAAACTTGTAAATAAATTACAAATCGAAATAAAGAAAATGGGATCTGTAAAAGTTCAGTTTACAGCTCTCATTCAATTTGAAAAAGATGGGGAAATAAAAGATAATTTCTTTTAGAATAGCGCGTGTGTTTTTTCCGATAGTTTTCTTGCTGATGGTGTGAGTCGGTTAAATGAGAAAATCGAAAAATTCACATATTTAGGAAGTGGGTGGCGCGTAGTTAAGATTCGCGAAATCGATTTTATTTTAACCGCGTATTATCCTGTAAGTCGATTAGCCGGACATAGTTTTATCTCTACGCCTGAATCTCTAGTAGGTAAAAAGGCTATTGTAAATGTTAAAAACACAGATCATTCGTGTTTTATGTATAGTGTTTTATCGATTTTAAAGCGTGATATAGTTTTAAAGAATAGGGAGCGTGTTTTTTCTTACACTACTTTTATGGATGAATTGAATTACGATCCAATTACAGATTGTCCAATGAGACTCTGTAGCATCCCCAAATTTGAGAGAAACAATAGCGATTTAAATTTGGCCATCAATGTCTTTGAATATAACAACACCCCTTCTAAACAATTGAATGATATTGATTATGTACCTCATCATCCTCACCTTGTCTTAATTCATCGAACAAAGGTTATCGGTGGTAACCCGATTAATCTTTTATTATTACAAGACGGTGATAATTTTCATTATACCGCAATTTTTAATTTAAATAGACTGTTGAATTGTCATTCGAGTAGTGAATGTAACACCAGAATTCGCGTAAAATAGTGTCCCCATTGTTTAAACGGTTTTTATTATGATAAAACCTTTAAAGCACATGTTGATTTGTGTGATAAAAATCAAATAGGAACAACCCTATACACGCTCCCTGAAAATAAAAACTTAATATTTAAAAATTATTCTAAAATGATTACCCCACCATTCGTAATTTATGAGGATTTTGAGGCTGTTTTGCCTAAAGATGTAAAACATCATCAAATACACATGCCGATATCAGCAGGCTTATTATTAATAAATAATTTAACAAATACTACACAATATTTCAGTTTTATAGGCTTGGAATGTGTATTGGAATTTTTAAAGAAGGTAGAGGAAATTGCTGTCACAATTGTCCTACCATATTATGAAAATCATGGTAAAAAACCTATGAATAATCTTACTTCTAATGAGGAACAGCAGTTCATCGCATGTAGAACTTGCTATCTTTGTAAAAAACTTATTAGAAATAAGGTTAAGGACCGTGATCATTTTACAGGTCAGTATCTTGGTGCTGCCTGTCGTAACTGTAATATAAATAGGAAAATAAGCAAACAGTTACCTATCGTCTTTCATAATTTGAGAGGGTATGACCTTCATCATATTTTAAAGTATCGATTGAATGAATTTCCGTCTTGGAAATTAAATATCATTCCTACAACAACTGAGAAATTCATATCTTTGATTGTAAATATTAAGAAATTAGCTGTTAGATTTATAGATAGTATGCAATTTGTAAATTGCTCTTTAGCCAAGGCTGTAAAACTCTTACTGATCTACCTCTAACTTGCTCTGCTTTTGATGGTCTTATTGTTAAGGCAAAGGGTATCTTTCCTTATGATTTTGCAGTATCACTAGAGGTCCTTGAATCGACTTATGAACTACCTCCAAAATGGGATTCTGTATCTGATGATGAATATGCTACCGCCCAACTAATTTGGACACAGCAAAATTGCACTACAATGTTAGACTATATGTTAACTTACCTAAAATTAGACGTATTCCTCCTTGCAGACTATTTTCAGCAATTTCGCGCAAAGGCTATTGCTTACAATGGTTTAGAACCTCTGAATTTTTATGGAATTCCTGGAATGTCATGGGCGTCCGCTCTCATGACATTAAAGGAACCCATAGAACTTTTGCAGGACATGGAAATGTTTAATTTCTATGAGGGTGGAATACGGGGTGGGTTAACATTTGTTAACAAACATCATGTTGCAAGTTCTGAAGATACAGAACTCTTGTATATCGACATTAATAATTTATATGGTTGGGCACTTAGCCAAAACCTTCCGTATGGTGATTTTGTTTGGGTGCATGATAATCTGAATGATGTGCTGAGTGAATGTGTGAATGCAAATATTGAATTCCTTCCGTATGGTTATACAATGGAAGTTGACATCAATATCCCTGAGCGTGTGCATCAGTATTTGAATGACTTTCCGCTTGCTCCTGAAAAAATGTGCCCGCCCAATTCAAAAGTTGAGAAGTTAATGCTCACGCATTACAGTAAGAAGAACCATGTTCTTCACTGGAGACTTCTCAAGCTGTATATAGAATTGGGTGCAGAAGTTGAGTGTATTCATAGGGCAATTAAATTTAAACAAGCACCTATTTTTAAAGAATATATACAAAGAAATACAGATTTACGCTCAAACACAAAGTGCGAGCTTTATAGAGATTTGTATAAATTATTTAATAATAGCCTATATGGGAAGTCCGTTGAGAATTTGAAAAAACGGATGAATTTGAGGCTATGCAATTCAGCTGAAAAGATGATTGTATATGCCTCAAAACCGACTTTCAAAAAGTCCATTAAAATAGTGGATGATTTGATTGCTGCTCATCTGAACAAAGATTCTATATGTTTAGACAGGCCTAGCTACATTGGCCAATCAGTACTAGACCTGTCTAAGCAGCGGATGTACCAATTACAATATAATGAATTGGCAAAATATCGATCAGAATTCAACTGTGATATAAATATCGTTGCCGGCGACACTGATTCGTTTTTTGTTGAGGTTAAGCACTGTAAGCTTGACATTCTTTTGCCGGCAATGATAAGAGACAACCTTTTAGATACCTCAAATTACGACCCGGCACATCCCTTATACTCGAGGAAATTAGATTCTGTGATAGGAAAATTTAAAGATGAAAGCAAAGGCCTCGGGTATAAGGAGTGGGTTTTCTTAAGACCCAGGTGCTATAGTTTATTAGGTAAATCTGATACAATGAGGGCTAAGGGGGTGAAGTTGTTGGGGACTGACATCAAACATCAGTCTTATTTGGATTGCTACAATAAAAACGTAGTTTTCACAGTACCTCAAAGTAGGATAGGGACGCGGAACCATCAGCTGTACACATTTAAAAACAGTAAAATCGCTTTGAGTAATAACGATGATAAGCGATTGTGGGTGGGGAAAAATACCAGTATCGCATTTGGGCATTATTTTGGGGTTGATGCAATAGATAGTGACCAAGTTAATTTCTTGGATGAGCCGCTTTTCGGTGGTTCGAGCCCCAGTTTTGATGACTCTACCGAAATCAGCGATAATGGACAGCTTTTCGGTGGTTTGAGCCCTAGTTTTGATGACTCTACCGAAATCAGCGATAATGGACATTTCGATGGTTTTAACGAAGATAACATTGATATTGATGACGTGTATTTATCAGAATAATAAATGTTTTTAAAAAACTGATTTTCTTAATTTGGAATCTTATTTATCTAGAAAACTTGTAATAGTTTTCATTTTTATTATGAAATTAGATGTAATTTTTAAAAATTTTAATTTTTTATAATTACATTTTTATTATTTCATGCAAAAGCCGCAGCGTGACGAAACGCGAAATATTACTTTATAGATGTTTTAAATGTAATAACACTATATATTTTAATGTATTTATAATTAATTCTTTGTTTTTATGAAGTTGTTTTTTGTAAAGTTGTTTTTGTTTTTTATGTAGTTGTTTTTATATATTTGTTTATTATATTATTATTATTATTATTATTATTATTATTAATAAAATTAATAATAATATTAATAATAAAAGTTTTTATAAGTATTATTAATAATAATAATAATTAAAGTTTTTATAAGTATATTAAAATTAATAATTAAAGTTTTATAAGTATTAATAATTTTTATAAGTAATAAGTATATTAATAATAATAATAATAATTAAAGTTTTTATAAGTAATAAGTATATTAATAATAATAATAATTAAAGTTATTATAAGTAATAAATATATTAATAATAATAATAATAAATAATACTATTAATATTAATAATAATAATAATAATAAAATTTTTATAAGTATTTATAAGTATTAATATTAATAAATGTTTTTAAAAGTAATAATAATAATAATTAAAGTTTTTATAAGTATTAATAAATTTTTATAAGTAATAATAGAATAATAAAAAGTAATAATAATATTAATAATAATATTAATAATAATAATAATAAAAATTATAATAAAATTATAATAATAATAATAATAATTAGAGTTTTATAAGTATTAATAGAATAATAAAAAGTAATAATAATAATATTAATAATAATAAAAATAATAATATTAATAATAATAATAATAATTAAAGTTTTTATAAGTATTAATAGAATAATAAAAAGTAATAATAATATTAATAACATTAATAATAATAATAATAATAATAATAATAATAATAATAATATATAATAATTATAAAAATAATAATAGTAATAATAATAATATTAATAATAATAATAATAGTAATAATAATAATATTAATAATATTAATAATATTAATAATAATAATAAAATAATTTACAAATATATACTACTTATTTTATAAGTAGTAAATTAAAATTTAAAAATGTTTAAAAATTCCGTGACCTTGAGAAAATTTGATGACTCATCCAATGACCTTGACATACTTTTGAATGACCTTGAAAATTTTTGATGAGTCATCCAATGACCTTGAATGAGTCATGGTCTTTGTTTAAATGACCTTGAAAATTTTTGATGACTCATCCAATGACCTTGACCTACTTTTGAATGACCTTGACCTACTTTTCCGTGACCTTGAAAAACTTTGATGAGTCATCCAATGGCCTTGAATGAGTCAAGGTCTTTGTTTACGTGACCTTGAATGAGTCATTGTCTTTGTTCTAAAAAATTGTACTTTTAAACTTAGAAAAAAAAAATTTTTTGCCGGGGGGGGTATGTGAGCTAATAATAAAAATAACAATAATAATAATAATAATAATAATAATAATAATAATAATAATTATAATAATTGTTATTAAATTCTATTTCACTACAACATAATATGAAATATTAATACTTAATATAATGAAGTATTTATATATGATACTGTTATGTAAGCATGGTTATGAAATATGAGACTTGATTAATCAAAGGTTCATACATGTAACAAAACACACATACAAACATATATCAAACAATAACTTATTGAAATTTCCAACTTATTTCGGTTCAAAAGCTTTAGCATTCGATATTTCAAATACGTATCGGACTATCATTTAATAACAATTTTCATATATTTTCTTAATTATTTCCATATAGCCTTTGTATCGATTGTTATCCTTATTTCGAATACTGATCTTAATTGATACTTTCTTTCTTGAAATTAACCATTTATGGATATTTTATGATTGTCAAACTTAGTTGTGCTAAGCAGATGGTTATGTCCCATTACAGCCAAATCCATTCAGACCACTCCCTTTAAGCTAAAGTTTTCCTAGTATTTTTATTTAGCTCATGGATATTTTATATATTTAGACACCTTTTGCAGTAAAACTCTTAAATTTTTTTAAAAATCAGAAATTATTTACTCAATTTCAAAAAATGTTTTTTAATATTTTAAAATCCAATTTGGATTTTCGAGAAAATGTAGAAAAATATAAAAAACTTTATTTTTCCTCATTAAATTTTGGATTTCCGACATTTATTATTATTATTATTATTATTATTATTATTATTATTATTATTATTATTATTATTATTATTATTATTATTATTATTATTATTATTATTATTATTATTATTATTATTATTATTATTATTATTATTATTATTATTATTATTATTATTGGGTGAAAGTAAAATCAGATAAAAATTAAACGACAAAAACGAATATATTAATCCACAACACACAAAATCTAATTAATTAATTATTAATAATTAGCTAACAAAAAGTATATTAAATCTTATAAACATAAATCTAAATATTAAAATTTTTAATTACGTTCTAAAATTTATTTTAACATTTAATCTTTCAACCACTCGAATTTTAAGTCCAACTGTTTATTTATTTAAATATCACAATTAATGAGGTTTAAAAATAAATTTGCACCGCACTCAAAAATCAATAAATTTCTCGATTTCCGTTTTTATTGGATTTCGAATATCGAAATAAATTTTAACAGATTATACAAACAAATATACAAAGCTCTTAACAATGCTTATTTTAAATTTACTATTGTAGCTTTTCTTCGTAATATTCATAACATTTCGAACATTAAATCCTAATTTTCACATTTATTCTCCCATTGAAATTGACAAGTGCCAGATTTACATTCGACATGTCAATGAATTGTGAAAGTGCAGAAGAGAATGCCAACTCTACGAATCTTGATTCCACATTGAATGATTGCATTGATAATTTTAAAAAGAATGAATTTCGACGAAGAGCTTCCTCAATAACGACGATTGGAAATCGTTTGAAGAAAAGACGGGAATTGCACATAAGACGGAAAATCTGCGCAGATCTTTGTTTGGGTTTTGCAGTTTTGGGTATATTTGTTATGATTATCAGTTTGGAATTAAGATTTTCTAAAATCGGGAGCATGGCAATCTCTCTACAGCTCATACAATTGTTATTGAGCATTCTGACGATCATCTTGGTTGCCATTTTGATAACTTATCACGTAACTGATCTGAAAGTGTTCATGATTGACAATTCACTCTCAGATTTCCGAGTTGCGATAAGTTATAAACGGCTCGGACAAGTATGCTTGGAAATTTTCATATGTCTTTTGCACCCAGCCAATTATGGCAGTGGTCAAAATGCAAATATGACAATGATGAACGACATTTTGGGTATGGGAATGTTCCTAAAACTGTATTTGGTTGGCAGAGTCATGGTTCTTCATAGTTGGATAAATCAAAATCTTTGGACACAGAGTTTAGGAACAATGAATAAAATAAATTTTAATTTCAGATTTGTTCTTAAATCCGCGATGAATTTGTATCCAGTTAGCATAATTCTTTTTCTGATCGTAATTCTTCTGTGTTGGTGTAGTTGGGCGGTAAGAGTTTGTGAAATTGAAAGGCCGGACGGGATATTTTTGATGAAAAATAGTATGTGGTTAATTTCAATAACATTTCTTGGGGTTGGTTACGGAGACATTGTTCCTTTGACGACATGTGGACGCATAGTTGCTGTCATGTCAGGTTGGGCATTTTAATTGTTTGCTAAATTTATTAAAAGTTAGTAAATTAAATTAAATTTTTTTATTTGTCATTATTTTTAATATTTATTTACACTAAAAGTATATATTTTTAAAATGTAAAATAAATAAAATATTTCTTTTTCTATTGCTTGTTTTAATTTAATAAAATCAGACATATTATTAAAATATTATTTTTTTTATTTATGGTTTGAAAAGGATACTTTTATGGTTTAAAGTTATCTAATCAATAATAATTTTAAGTCGTCTTCAAAATTTATTAAAAATTTTTAAAATATTTAAAAAGTTATAAAAAGTTATTAGAATCATTATTAATAATTTTCCAATTTATAAGTGTAATAAAAATTTAGGAATTTTTGGAGCTGGAATCACAGCTTTGACAGTGGCGATTTTGGCGAAAAAATTG
This sequence comes from Schmidtea mediterranea, assembly GCA_022537955.1. Taxonomy (NCBI): domain Eukaryota; kingdom Metazoa; phylum Platyhelminthes; order Tricladida; family Dugesiidae; genus Schmidtea; species Schmidtea mediterranea. Next base: position 187,484,152 of record CM039680.1, read on the forward strand.
GAATTTACAAATTCCGAAAGCTATGTACATTATTTTATAATTAGTTCCAAATTAAACAAATCTCTGAGAATAGCTGCAGCTAACATTGTGAAACGTGCATGGAAACTGTATAAAATCAAGGCAATAATCAGATCAAACATGTCAATGTATGATCGAAGCAAAGGTGAGTCCATATTGTGCTGTGAAAGGAAATTGTTTCAGGCCATTTATGCGATCAGGGACATCAAGAGGGGGCTGAAACAAGTCAGCGACGAATCAGTTGTAATGTGTGATGTGAAAAAGATAAATCTAAATCTTCAAAATAATATTTACGATTTGAAAGACCGAGTCGCTTCAATAGAAAATATAATGAATGAAATAAGCTTGAACATAAAAACACTGATGCAAATAAATAAAGTGAAAAATAAATGAAAAAAATAATTTAACAAAAATACTTAATTGGTTTTTGACATTATTTGATAAATAAATAATTTTCTTTATTTTTTATAACAAGATCTAGATATTGGAACTTTTATAATAGATTAGACGTATGTGATGCACCAAATATGTCTTTATTCATGAGTATTATAACAGCTGACTCCGTCATTTTATAAAGGTCTGAAAATTTAAAAATAAGTTTTCTAAAAAACATAAAGTTAATTTTCAAAGGAGAATTTCCATTAAAATTAAACTATTTACATTTGATAAAAGTTGTAGCGAAAATTTGAGGTTACACTCTAAATTTCTTTAAAATTAGCTCTCATACAAAAACAATAGATATCCAAAAACTAAAATATATTATTCTTATTTTAGATTATTCATGTTAGGTCTTATAAATCTTATAAATAATAATAATAATAATAATAATAATAATAATAATAATAATAATAATAATAATAATAATAATAATAATAATAATAATAATAATAATAATAATAATAATAATAATAATAATAATAATAATAATAATAATAATAATAATAATAATAATAATAATAATAATAATAATAATAATAATAATAATAATAATAATAATAATAATAATAATAATAATAATAATAATAATAATAATAATAATAATAATAATAATAATAATAATAATAATAATATTTCATCTATTTCTTTGTATTCCAACTAAAGATATTTCTATAGATATTCCTACTTAACTCAAATTCTCTGTACTGCTTTCAATTAAAAAGCAGTATCAAAATTGTGAGAAATTAGAAAAATATTGATCTACAGTAAAAATGAAGATAAATTAAATTTTAAAAGACAAAGATCGAAGATGAACAAATAATAATTTTACTAATGGAATAAATGTTTGTAGAAATTTTTTTAAAATTATATTTGAAGATACATTAAATTCAGGACTGCTAATGATATTGTTACATTTTAATGATCCTAACCTATTATGTCGGTATTATTAAACTAATGGTAATAATATTTTATTTTTAAGTGATTTAGGTAATATAAGTATTTTATTTTATTAATCATTTTAAAATATCTGATTTCCATTTGACTTGATTATATTTAACTTTAAAAATTTATATTTTTATTGTTAATTTTTAAGGCTTCGTAAAATCATTTTCTTAAATTTGAATTATTTATTTATTTATTTATAAAAGACATTGTAATTTCTACAACAGTTGACAATGTCTTTTATAAATAAAAATAAAAATCAAGTCCTTATAATATTCATATATTATTGATAATTGAATAATTTAATTCATTGTCTTTTCAATTTGTTATGATTTGGATTTACATCTTTTAAATATAATATAATATAATTGTTTTCCAGGATTTAAAACCTAATTTTTAAATTTAATTTTATATATTATTTTCGTGCTATACCTGATATGTTTTCAAAAATTTTAATTAAATTTGTTTTATTTATTCATGTTATTATCTTAATTTTTTGTCTTAATTTGTATAACTTAGTGTTTAATGGATTTGTGTATGTGTTATCATCTTCATAAAACAAATCGTAGTTGTCCTTTGTTTTTACAAAACAATATTTATAAAGAATAAACGTCATAAAAAAACTATCAAATCGTAAATTGAAACGGGTACAGCAGCATTGAGAATGAAAGATCTGGATTTTATAAAAAGAAAAAACTTCTAACTAAAGATTCTGTTCTTCACTGATCATCTAGACTTTAGATGCTAGAGTCTAGTTTCAAGACTACTACTCAATTAACATTTTGATGGCACACCTGGAAAGACTTAGCAATTATTATGACATAAAATTTGTATGTAATATAATTTTTATTAATGTTTTATTTTTGTCCCCTTAGAAAAAAAATAATAAAATAAAATCAATATATTAATATTTTTCTATAGGGACTAGAAATCAAAAAATAGAAATTTAGGAATTGTATACATATTTATAAAGCATAGCAATTTTAAACATTTTCTAAACATCTCACAGCACATAGGATGAGAATTACTGGTCTAGATCCCAGAAGTTATTCTTTAAAATTTTTTGAAATTTTGAATTTTTTAATTTTATTAAGAATTTGTGAATTTTAAAAATTCGTTGACTTTGGATAATGACTTTGGATTTTAAAATTTTATATAAAATAAACAATCCTTTAAGAATTCAATATTAAATATTTAAATTTTGATATCAACATTTAATTTTTAATTAATTTTATTAAATATTAATTAAATTACAAAGCGTTATTAAAAATATCACATATTTAATTTTTTTTTAATATTGGTACTTTTAATGATCAATTTGACGCTCAAAATCACGATTTGAGTCTGAATAAGAACCATTAAAACTTTCATTGTTATTTAATTAAAAGCCCAACAAACTGTTGTGTCATGAAATAAAGAAAGTGATGTTAAAATATCGCAAGGTAAACTTTTTCATTATTAATACGGTTAAAAAAGGAAGACGACTTTTCGGAGGACTTGAAGTCTATCAGTATTTCTAAGCCTCACTCTGACATTCATATTGGAAGTTTCAGATGATAAGTACGAGATAATTTTCAGTATCAAATTTAATTAAACAATATAATTTTCCTTTTTTCTCCCAGCAAAAACTTTTTAAGACGCGCGAGAATAAACATCAAGTTTCATATTCAATATTCCATTATTATTCACTAATTATCAACAATTTTGTTCAATTGTTAATAGGAAATTTATTACGTATAAATTATACCTCTTGTTAGGTTTCATTCACTGTAGAGTAGTAGACTAAAACTCTTTTTATTAGACATATTATTTAGTTATATTAATTATATTAATTATTCTAAAAACGATTCTGCGAATGAAACTTGTAGTATTTTGATGTAATATTAATAAACTTTTTTTTTATTTTCCAGTGCATTTCCTCCTAATTGATCGGTTTTGTTTAAGTCAAAGAAATTCTAGTTAAAAGCAAAGGAGAATATAAAATAAAATATATACATTTAAATTAACATAAAACTGAAATTTTGTCAAAGTTCTAGTCGAGCCAATGCAAATATTGTAAGCAGAGTTGTTGAGGACTTCAATAATTTTTAAAGTATTATGAGAAAATAATAATAATAGTTTAGGGACATAAAAGAGAACTCCTTGATTGATCGCAGAAAGTGGAGCTTGGAGGAAATTTTGGACGGTGCTGAAGAAACAAAACCAATTAAATAATATAACCAATTAAAAATAAAGCAAAAGATGAGAACCAATAATTTGTTTAAGTGAACAAATTGGAATGTGGTAAACTAAAACAAAATTTATTTTCGGATGACTTGATAATTACATGCCCTTGGTAATATGAGTAAAGTATTTTTCGGACCATCAGGCGCACCGTGTTATAAGGCGGAATACCATTGATCGACTGCTAACGGTTTTATTTTCATGCATAAGGCGTAAACATTAAATGACACAAAACTCTGATAAGTCAAACTTTATTCAACTCTATTCATGACAATTTTTGAGAAAATGAAAGGATTTTAAGTGCGCCTTATGGTCCGAAGAATACGGTATTATAAAAAAAGTAAATGATTTGCATTTGTACTGCGACCGTGTTGTTTAGGAGTCCCCATACCAATAATTATATGTTCACACAATTTCAATGGCAAAAATTGAGTGAAATCTCATTAGAAAATGGCCGATTTACTGAAAAGTTATGTTATTGTAGTATGGAATAAAGCACACTGATAAGTGAAACTATAAATTCAAAGATTGAATGTGCAAAATAAACCGGAAGACGACTAAGTTTGACAATATAAATGAAAATTTATTTCAAAAATTAATTTGCAAAAACTTTGACTGATTTACAAATGTTCTTTTAAAACAATGGAGTGTTAAAATAAAAACTACTTTTATTTCAATTGTAAAAATGTCAACAGTTAAGGTATACATGTAAATTTCATAATAAATTAAGTGTTTCAAGTTTTAATTTTTTTTTATATAAACAACAGTTAACTGTTGTTTAAATATTGTGGTTAATATAAATAACATGTTAAATTAATCATTTAATTTAATTAAATTAATTAACTAATTTAATAAATTATATATAGTAAACTCCGGTTAATTCTGATTATCTGTTGACGAGAAATTTAGTTCGGATTAATAAAGATAACTTTTCTTCGCAAGCTTGTGCTGCAGCATAATCAGAGCTTGATGTTATACAGGTCGGCTCTCATTTAGAACCAATGAAACCAACTCTGACAGGCTACAAACTAATTTTCCGACTAGCAGAAGAACTTTCGCACTCGTGTAACAATTCTTTGAAATCTGAAGTCCTGTTTTACAGAATAGAAGCACTATGGGAGTTAGCAACGATTGTGTTCCTTAATATTTCAATAACAAATTTGCTATTTTTACAACAACATTTCTGCTGTAACATTGTTTAACAACATCAAGTGAAAAATGAGAACATTTTATCCAACCTTGCCAATTCTAGCACTGCAAACTGGAGCAGATATTTCAATGATCGGTCAATTTGGTGTTGCTTTCTACTCATCTTATCGTGGTAGAAAAGCGTGGTTCATGATATCCAGCAACATATAACAACAATGCACATGTATTGTTATGTCTTTGTTAAAGTTCCGATTATATTGCACCTTTTTTTGTTTTTTTCTCGACATTTTATTAATTTTTATGAATTTATTAATATTACTATTTTATTTATTTTTTCTCACAAATTTAGTATTTCTTTTACAAAATTTTGTACTTTAAAATAAAAACAAACTGAATAAATTACAAAAGTCATTATTATGTAATACTTTAAAGAAAATATCTACTGATCAAATATACACGAGAAATGTAATTTTCTTAATTCGGCATGTAGTTACCAAATGAAATTTTTACTAAGTATATCGATTGAAGCTTTGCATTCCAAGGCATAAATTATGGGTGTTAAGATGGTCTCAAATCTTCATCAATTGTATTGAGATGTCTATGAAGAACTTATTCGGGATGTATCCCGGTAGCGAGCATTATTTTAAATGGAATAATATCCCGAGCACAGCATATGATTTCAATAAGGTTTACGGATAAAATTCCTCCATTTTACCAAACAGAATTGACATTAACTTTTCTAGATAAATATTTTAAAATTGAATAGCATAAATTAATATTTACCATAAGCAGTGAATCAAGATCAATGAAAAACAAACATTGGACAATTCAATAATACATACTTGAATCTCCTAACACATAAAATCTGAAAACGAGGATCTATTCGAAATAATCTGTCATGGAAATTTTAACAGTATTGTTGGGGTTAACAAAGTTCACAAAATTAAAATGGTAAATCAATAAACACATTGATATTCGAAATAATAATTAAAAAGGCAAAATCAATTAAAATTTTAAAATAAATATTTATCGAGGGAAACGGGTATGGGCAGATGCCAAATGAAGCGACGAATCCAAATATAATAAAATTAAATCGATTGGGGACCTCCAGAAGGAAATATTTAATAAAAATAGAAATTAATTAAAAGTTAATTAGCTAATGGGAAACCCTAGCTAATGGGAAGTCCGAGGGAACAGAAAACCCGAACAGTGTGAGAAACCCGGAACTTTAACAAATTTTCTAATTACGGAAAACGAAATTGGTTGACGAAAGAAACCCGGGATAAAAGGGAACCCGTCACCAAAATAATTATTGTAAATAAATGGAAACCCCGGAGCCTAGAAATAACTAATTTGGTTTTGGACAGAGAGATATCAAAAATGCCAAAACCAATTTAGTTGGCGAGTGACTTGATTTGCGAGATGAATATAAAAGGAAAAGGCAGATCAACAAAATTGCCAGTTGGTCGAAGAGAATATTTCAGAGAGCGGAGTAACGGAGGTAATAAGCTTAAAGATAAATCAACCAGCCAAAAAAATTCAATTCTTGCGCACCAGACAGGGACATCTCAGTTTGGAAGACGTATCCCTACACGTTGAATTATTGTGAAATTGTGCAGAATAATTGTGTAGAGTATTGTGAATAGAATTGATTTTTGTGAAAGTTGTAAATAAAGTTGTGATATATAAATTGGAAATAAATCTTATTGTGTTGGGTTATTTGAATTGATTAAAGAAGAACACCAAGGAGTCAGACCTAAGCACCGAATTTCTATATAAAACTCAACATATTTGGTGAGCCCGACGTGATCAAAGTCGGTCAAGAGATTGATAGTAAAATGAATATTGTTCAAAGAATATTGTAGAAAGGAGTAAAAATCGTTGGAAATTTTGTGAATTTGTGAAACTATTGGAAAATTGAAATATTGTGAATTGGTGAAGATTAAAACGAAAGGTAAATTTTATAATTGTAATAGTTTGAAATTTAGACAAGTGAAACCTGTGTTGACCAGATCATTTTACAATTTGAGAAGCCAAAGACAAGTTGAAATCATAATGATTACTTCAAGACTATCCATAAATACCAATAATAATGACGAGACACCCGTGTTTACGGTTATAACGGGGAATAACAAAGAAGGTAATGATTATGCAAGTTGCCAAAAACTACCAGTCACTCAATACGGAGGAGATCCTGTGGAATTTGTCGACTTTATGGCGGATTATTATATCTACGCTACAGCCTACGGATAGAGCCAGTCGATAAAATTACAAAGATTGCCGTTATATTTAAAGGGAGCAGCCAGAGAAGCGTGGAAACAAATTGACAAAAGAGCAATAGCTAATGACTGGACAAAATTGAAAGATGCTCTGGCAGAAAAATTAATCAGCGGTGATATTAAAAGAATAATGCGACAAAAGTTCTACAACAAAGTGCAGAAGTCGGATGAATCGGTAAGTGAATTTGCTTATCATTTAACTCCTCTTGGAGAAAAGGCTTTTGAAGTGAAACCAGACCAAGCTTATGTTGCAAAGCAGGTAAAGGAGTTGTTACATGATCAATTCTTAACAGGAGTTAAAAAGGCAATTAAAAAGGCTTTATGCTTTGTAGATTTTAATAACTTTGATGAGTTAATTAAGAAAGCAATAAAAATTGAATTGAATTTGCAAAGCGCACAGACCAAGTCAGAATCTTTTGCAATCATCACTGAAACCAGAGAGAGATCAATAAGTCCATTTAGAAAAAATCGCCTCCAACAAGCAACTAGTCAATCACCAAAGTTCAGGCCAAAGTTTGAATAAATTAAGACGATAGATATTCAGAATGACGGAAAAGAAAGTCCAATTCAATGTAGTTATTGCCAGAGGCTGTGGCATTACGTTAATCAATGATGGCTCAAAAATAGATCTCAAAAGAGCCCAATTAAAATCCAGTGTGATCATTGTCAAAAGGTGGGACATGATAGTAATCAATGCTGGTTCAAGAATAATGTGCAGCGAAGCCCAAAACAAGTGCGATCAGATTGGGGGAAGGGTAATGGTGAGAAAAGTTTTAATAAAATAAACACAAATGATCAGCGAACTAATATTAACGCTCCATGCTATAATTGCTGCAGCAAATGGCATATCTCACGAAATTGTTTTGCCAGATCAAGATCTTCATCAACATCACCTTCACCACAGAGAGACAAATTAAATCTTCAAAATCAAATTCAGTGTCACTCATTATGGACATATGGCCAGATCATGCCCAAAGAACGTAAATAAATTTCAGAAGCCAATATTAAAGAAGTCAATTAGATTTCAAGATGACAAATCGCAGACAGACAATGTAGCTTTTGTCAACCAGATAATTTCAATGAAAGAATGGAAAAAGAAGTGAGAGAAATGGGTCGATGTTCGGATCGCTTGATGTCAAAGTTCGAATCAGACTATGAATATGATACTCACATGATGTATGATTCGCAAGAAGAATTGACTGAGAATGAGTTGAAGATGAGAAACATAAAAGATGATTTGCAAAGTGAAAAGGCGACAATGATTGTGTCCAAAATTCGAAAATTAATTGAAAATAATGAAATAGAGACCACGAAAATATTGAAGTCGTTAACATAATTGAATCAATTACCTTTGAGTATGAGAAAGTTAAAGAGTGTAATTAGTTTGTGAGCAAAGTACTATAATTAATGCCCAAAGCATAAAGATGAGATTAAAGAATTAATGAAAATATTTGGAAAATCGTTTAGAGAAAATAAATGGTTAGATTTTATTTTTGTTGATGTGATTTATGAAATTAATGAAAGTGTAATCTGTTGTCGTTGTGAAGTAAATGATTGTGTCAAAGATTTGAAAATTAGATTAAAGGAGAAACATGAAGGATGGATAGTGGAGTTAAAATTTAATGATAGGTATTTAGAAAATGAATTTTTGATAGATTGTGGAATTATACCGGGAAATAAAAATGAGTTACAGATAGCAGGTATGATTTGTGGTAATGTGCTGAGTGAAATTGGAGAAAATGACATGGTAAAAAGGAGTTCGAGAGAAATTTTAAATGAGTTAAGGGATATTTTATGTATTGGAGATGAAAATAAAATAAATAATAAATTAGAACTAATTGAGGAATCGGAATGGGAAACAGAAAGTAAATAGGAGATTGGACAGGTGATACGACCACTTTTGTATGGAAAAACTAGATATGATGAAAAGTTGAAAGAATTAATGATAAAATTGGGCAGAGAGTTGAGAGAGGCTAGAGTCGAATTAAAACAATTTGTAGTTGCAGTTGATTATGAAGGTTACGGGAAAACTGAGTATACAGAAGAGCATTGTGCTCAAAAGTGAAAAGACTAAGGAAGAGAGCTGCTAAAGCTATGGGAAAAGATCGAATTATTATATTGACGTATAAAGGTGAGGAACTTAATGATGATGAATATTTATATGATTGTGGATTTGTACCCCAGACACTAGATGAAGATGGATATTTAAGAATGGACGGAAACGTAGGATATTTAGTAAATCATTTAATAGTGGGAAAAGGGTTGAGATTTGAATGTAATAATAAGTCAAGTAAGTCAGATACCGAAGAAGAAGAGGGAGAAATAAAATAAAATAAAGGAAATACGGAAAAAGAAGACGAAATAATTGAAAATAGAGAAATTAATGAAAATGAAAATGAGGATGTTCAAAATGAGTGCGGTATTAAAAATGAGTTCATAGAATAAGAAAGGCAAAAGAAGCTTAGTGTATCGGAAACAAGGTAAACGACAAAGAGAAGAAGGTTAACTTTGTATGAGATGAAAAACTATTTAGTGAGATTAGAACAGGATGTCGACGAAACGAAAGAAATGTTGAGAGGTCTCGCTAAAATAGTGTATCCGATGTTTGAAATAGAAATAGAAGTGGACGATGAACTAAAAAGGATAGTTAAAGAAATGAAAAATCGACTTCATGACGTTGTTCAGAAGTTTGGTCATGTAGATACGTTTTGTGAGAGAGCAATAATTGAAGACTTAACCAAAGATGGAAGCAGCGCTAACAAGTTTAACCCATGCTATTTTAGAAATTGAGACTCATGCTTTTGTAAAGTCGAATAACTTGGATAATCTGATAGATATTGCTGCTCGGTTAATAACAGAATATTTGATGAGTTGGGTAATGGGAAAAGATGGTTAGAAAACGGTGTTCTCACCGCCTTCAATGCAAGAAAATGGAAATTGGAAGTTAAATTCACCACCAAGACGCTTAAATGAAAGAGCTAGACCAGAATGGATGAAAACAATGGTTTTTGCATGATCCATGTTTATATTTTGTGCAATAATTACACAGTCAGCGTCTCTCGTTGCATACAACTGCTCAGCAATAGAGATGAGAAAGATTTATTCAGTGGTGGATATGTCAGAATGCCCAGATGCATATCCGAGTAAACAAAAAGTCGAAAATGATGTAAAGTATTATTTGCACCAAGAATCGGATTTACGGAGAGCTCCAGTAAGAGAACGTATTGTTAAACATACAAAGTTTGTATTCTATTGTGGCAAGTGGAGTCATACGTCACTCATAAAAATGCATGCTATACCTAAACCAGTTGAGGTCCTCCCAGAAAATTGTTTATCTGCTTTTCAAACGGGGGAGTTAAAAATAAGCTCAGAAATTTGATTAAGAGCTAAAGTGAACCATAGAATACGAGAAACAGTAGTTGTGAAAAGGTTACTGAAAGCAAATGGAGATTGTGAAGGAGAATCATACAAAATGAATGGTAAAATTGTGCAAAAAACAGTTGTATTGGAAGAATATTTAACTGAGTTGAGAGAGTTTGAAGGAGCCTTTGATGATGATACAGGCAAATTACAAACACACCCATTTTGTAATATGAGACAGACAAATTTGTCAAACTGGAGAATCAATCCTTGTCTATAATGTTGAAACAAATAAATGCAATTTAGCACATCTAAAAACCATGAATTTTAAAGAGTTAATTGGAGAGCAGTTTAGAGAAAAACCCAATAGTTTTAATTCAAACTATAAATTTAATAATACAATTAAAACAACCCCAGTGTGGACGAGACAAACCAGTACAGTTCTAATGTCAACGTTACCAGCAGATGGTATGCGATTCATAAAAAAAGATATTACTAGTAAATGTGGCCAAATGGTAACAAATTACAAAGGTTTTTATGTGTCAAGGAATATAGTTGAAGAACCAAAAGTTAAAATTCATAGAGACGATATAAAATTAACTAATTACTTTAATAACAAAATTGATTATTTGTTTCATTTTAGTCAAAACATCATGGAAAATGTATATAGAGAAATGATCTTAAATGACTTCAAGTTAAACAAAGAAATTCTCCAAAATCGTATGGCAATGGCGGTAACAAATCCAAATTTAGTAGCACCTATGTTAATATCAGAAAGCGGAGCGTTTGCGAGAATATTTGGGGAAGCATTATACTGTTACAAATGCATGGAAGTCACTGTGAAAATTACTAAGTATGAAAAATGTACAAATGAATTACTCGTGAGTGTCGGCGGGAAAGTGCGATTTATGGAACCGATAACGCGAATATTGCTGGATGAACAAAGTAAACCAAAGATTTTACAATGTAATCAATTACTAGCTCAGTTGTATCGTTTAACTTCAGATTCATGAATAGCATTACCAGACTACCGTGGAGTCAAAACGCCAGATATAATGGAACTAACGAATTTAGAGTATCTAATCAACTTTACATCGTTGAATAAAATGGCACAAATGGGTCTTTATGCGAGCGAAGATATTGAAGAAGCTCAAAGAAATTTATTATTTCCATCTAAGAAGAAACGAGTTATCTCAGAAATGATTGACACGATATTACCGAATGGAGAAGGAAAGTTAATTACGAATATTTGTTAACACCTAATCATTTCAAACGAGCTACCTACAAAAAAATGGAAAAGATTTGGGGCAAATTTATGTTCTTGGGACAGGCATGTGACGGTTTAATTGGAATATATGTAATTGTAGTAACAATAAAGGTAATAGTATCACAGATATTGTCAGCTCATCAAATATATGTCATTTCCGGATTGCCATGGAAATTGATTATTGGGTGTATTCTTTTTGTGGCTAGGTTCTTTACAAATCATCAATACAAAGAAATGGCAAGAGTGAAAGCACAGTTGAAAAATGATCAAAAAAGCGAGGAATCTTTATGTCAATCGCAAAACAAAAATAGTGCTTATAATGACGATAGCAACGGTGGCAGGCCCGAGCAAAGATATTTTTGGAGAGAGATAGTGAAAAGTACAACAGAACCAAAGTCCAGGTTCTTGTTGGAACAAATGCCAAAGGATATAACCAATTTAAAATTAAAGAGGAAGATAGGAGGAAAACACCATTATCAGACGGTAAAAGCTTGTATGAGTTTAATGCAGTGGTTTCCAACCTTTTGTACCGGTGCCCCCCTTTTAAAAAAAATTGGTGCGCCCTCCTTTAAAAAATAAATTGTTGCGTCCCGTTAATTTATCTAAAAATCAAATTTCATAAATACTCAACTGATATTATAATTTATTTAATGGGCTACAAAATAATATACAATATTATGTAAAAATATAATATATTTATTATAAGAAATATTATAACAAAACAAAAAAAGAATATATAATTAATACTACTACAACATAAAAATTTAATGCGACGGTTGAGCTTGTTTTTCAGCACAAATTTTCTCAAACCGTGATATCATTGAAGAAATCGCGGTTCTCAGTTCCTTTTCAATCATTAAGCCAGATTGATACTTTGTTTTTAAGACAGCTACTGTAGAAAAACCAATTTCACATAGGTAAGATGTTACAAATGGCAATAAAATTTCTAAATATTTGTTTGTCAAAGTAGGAAAATCGTCCTTTACTCGTAGCCAAAACGTAACAATATTATTTTCATCTTGAAACATCTGCTTTAATGTGCTATCACTAGATAAGTCAATTATCATTTCCTGCTCTGCTATCGTAAGACCAAAATCATATTTTTCAATCACAAATGGGTTTCTAATCCATTCATATTTGGAAATGTCAAGATCTTTAAAGTACAACGAGAATTGCTTCCATAGACTGGTCAAATGATTATTAATAAGAAATTTACTTTCTTCTATTTCATCAGCAAGACAGGTAATTTTAAAAATGGGAAACATGTCAAAGTTATTATTTTTCAAACTTATTATCCACAGTTCCAATTTTTTCATAAATGCAGTAATCTTGTCTTTTTGCGTAAAACCATGAATTTGAGCCCCCTGCATTGATTTATTTAAAATACTGAGTCTTTGAAAATTATCAACTAAATACGCAAGTTTTACAAGGAATTTCGTGTCATAAAACAAGTGTGCTTCATCTCTATTATTATAACTAAGAAATATGGCGATCTCTTCTTTTAGCTCAAACACCCTTTGAAGTACTTTGGCACGAGAAAGCTAACGTGCCTCACAATAGTATAGAAGTGATCTATATTCTGAACCCATGTCATCACACAATTTTGCGAAAAGCCTTCTTCTTAATGGGCTATTTTTGATAAAATTTACAACTCTTGTAATAACTTCAAATGCTGTTAGTAGATCTTCACCCATATCTCTTGAAACAAGTACTTGTCTATGAATCATGCAATGCGTCCAAACTGCACGAGGAGCCACCTTTCGAACTAGTGCCTGTAGACCAGCATTTTTCCTGCCATAGATGGAGCTCCATCTGTACATAGTCCAACACAGTTCTCCCACAGAATGCCATTTTCATTAAAAAATTATCAATGATTTTAAAAACTTCCCTTGCTGTAGTATTGCATTCAATAGGTTTACAGAATAACATGTCTTCTCTAACATCAGTTTCCACAACATATCTTACATATGTTATCAAGTGTGCATCTTTAAGAACATCGGTAGCCTCATCTACTTGCAACGCGAAAGAAGATAGTTTTACTTTTTCTATTAATTGATCGCAAAGATCTTCAGATATATCGGATATTCGTCTTCCCACCGTATTATCTGCAAGTGGAATGATTTTAAGTTAATCAGCATGTGGTTCACCGAGCATCGTTTCTATCATGTCAATAGCTGTAGGTAGCACCAAAGTTTGAATGGGGTTTTTTGCATTTAGCAATTCTATAAGAAACTTTATATGACGCAAGTCAGGGCCGTTCCTGGGTACATGGCCGCCTGCGTGCTGGTATGCACGGCCGCCCTTTGATATAACATCAAAATCAAAGAAAAAAAACAAATTTTAATTCATAATGTTTATTACTATACTTATATATCTAATGTAAATATAACCATTGAATATAAAACGTTCTTGTACGCGTTTTATGTGGTCTGCCATTATATCATCAAATTTTCCTATCATTTCAATTGCTTTCAGGAAATTTCCATTATTTTTTTCGTACAATTTGCCGGAAGAACCTCTAAAAGCTAAACACTGTCCTGCTAGAAATGGCACCACAGATATCATGCGTTTTACAATTTGACACCATCGTTTTTTCTCGGCGTCATAATACCGTTGCATATTCTTATCAATTGTGGTTTTTCTTTTTAAATTTAATTCCAATTTTTTCCAACAGGTGCAATTTTCGATGTGCAGCGTTGTTTTTTCGTGACGAGATAAGTTGTCGGATATGTGTTGCCAATCGTTGAAGCCTTCATTAACTAATTTTATTTCCTGTTTGCCAAATAATTTACAACAGAAGCAAAATGTGGCATCATTTTTTGGAGAATAGATTAACCATTCACGATTAAACTTTTTCCCATTTGGCAGTTTTCTATAGAAATAAACCTTTGAAAATGATCTTCCAAATTCATTTAGTGGATATGTAGATTGTATATTTTGAACAGGGCCTTTTTCAATTAAAATATCCAGCACTTTATCGGTAAGTGCCAAAGGCCAGCAAGCTGGATCATTTAGTTCTATACACATATCAAAATATTCTTCATTAATTTCAGTGATATCGTCGATATTTGGAGCTGCAATATCTGTTATTTCATCATTACTACCAATATTGTCATTATCATTTGTTTTTTCGGCAGATAATACAATTTCATTCGAAAAAAATTCTCTGCTTGGATTTGCTTGGCTACTGCAAGCATTTTGTATTTCTGTATGGTTTTCCAAATATTTGGTTAGTGAACCAAAGATTTTTTTAGTAACACGTTGTTTTTCTACTCTTTTTCTTTTATAATGTGCTCCAGACAATCTTTTCGTTTTTCTTCCAGTCATTCTTAGGCCTTTTAATAAAATATTTTAAAATATCAATAATAAAAAAAAATATCAATAAAAAATATCAATGACACTTCAATCAACTATTTGTCTATTTCCACGATTATATATGACTATATTAACATTGTTATTTTGCTTTTCATTTTTTTTTGTTTTTCTGGTAGTCAGGCCGCCTTTGAATTTGGCCGCCTGCGTGCGGCGCACGTAATGAACGCCGGTCAGGCACGGCCCTGACGCAAGCAATGCTTTTTGTGTTACAGACATGGTCTTTGAAAACATTTCTTGTTGTTTATTTAAATTCTCTAATTTTCTTTGGAGAAATTCTCGTGTCTTGCCAACGTGATCTGCATGTACTTTTTCAAGATGTCGTTTTAATTTATTTGGTTTCATGCTGTCTGAGGCCAAAGTATTCATACACAGTAAACACAATGGTCGTTCTTAGCCATTAATAACCTTATATGTAAATCCTAATGATAAGTACATTGGATCATATTTTCTATATTTAGGTTTAATATTTTGCGAAGATGTATTTCCGATATTTTCATCATCTTTTCTTTTGCCCTCTGCTTCTGCTTCATTTAATTTTCTTTTCAAGCCAGTTACGTATTTATCCGTCTAAAAGGGGTATTATTTTAAATCAATGACTTTATATTAATTTAAAATACAATACAATTATATCAATATTTTCTTTTAAATTAAATATCAGTCTTAATTGGGATAATTTTTAAATGTAGAATTAAAAACTAATTTTTTTTAAATTAATTCTTACATAAACGTGATTTTTTTCAATATATATATATATATATATATATATATTCATATTACTCAATTAAAACGGCTACTGGTAAATTTACGAGAAAGTAAAAAAGCGCTATTAGTGAAAAAATAGTATATTAACATCGGCCAGGATGTTATTTTATTGTTTCGGATGTTTATAACCCTGGCACTTCGCGCTCGTGCCGAAAAACTACTTCAACATTAAATTAACATTTCCTGGTTAATAAGGTACTATTATAACAGTTATGAAATTTACCTCAATGTTAATTTATTTAGAAGTTACCAAAGAGAAGTGTTTCATTCTATATATCAACGTGGTTATCGCAAGCACTACTAACGACCTAATTCTGTTCATAGAAAATTACCGACACACGCATTTATTGCCGAGAAAGAAAAGGAATGTCCTGGATATAAAATTTCAAAAGACCGTCTAACACTATTATTGGGTGGAAATGCTGCAGGGGATTTCAAACTAAAGCCTATGCTAGTTTATCGCGCTGAAAATCCCAGAGCACTTAAAGGTTTCTCTAAAAATACGCTTCCTGTATTATTGCATGCAAATAATAAAGCATGGGTGACAAGACCTTTATTTGAAGATTGGTTTCAAAATTATTTTTGTCCTGCAACAGAGCGTTATTGCAAAGAAAATGGCTTAGATTATAAAATTTTATTGATTTTAGATAACGCACCAGGTCATACAACTGGGCTCTCTGATTTAAATGAACATATATAAATAATTTTTCTTCCCCCAAATACTACCTCATTAATTCAACCAATGGATCAAGGTGTCATTGCAACATTCAAAGCCTATTATTTACGCCGAACATTTTCGCAAGCTATAAAAGTAACGTCAAGGGAAAATGCACCAACTTTAACTGAATTTTGGAAGAGTTACAACATCAGAAATGCTATTGAAAATATCGGCGAAACTTGGCACGAAATTACTGCCAGCAATCTGATGGCAGTTTGGAAACATATTTTGCCGCATTGCGCAAATGATTTCGTAGGCTTTGAGATTCATTTTGCTGAGGTCACTCATGACATAGTAGAAATTGGAAGAGACCTAGGTTTTAGTGAAATTGATTTTGCCAATGAGATAGAGTGCATCAATTCAAATACGAATGAATTGGACAATGAAACTCTTCTTAATATGGAAGAACAACGAGCATTCGAAGAAAGGAACAGTGACTTAGATAACCCAGTTGCAGTTGATACGCCAACAAAGGAATTATCAACTGAAGAACTTTCAAAAATTATTAACATGGCCGATAAGCTTTCAGAACATATCATGCAAGTTGATCCTAATGTTGAACGCAGCATTCATGTTCGCCGAAACATTGGCAGTTTAATTCGTTGCTACAGAAAGTTGTTTGAAGAAAAAAACCAAAGAAGATATGTAAACAAACATCGATCCTACAATTTTCGGAAACTAAAAAAAATATTTTTTTAGCTCAAATTTGCGAGTGCTTCTGAAATGTAACGCATAATAAATACTTTTAAATTATTTATTTGGTTTTATTTCATTCATATCGTAATATGATTAATTCGTGACATTTTTTATTTATTTTGAACTTGAAAATATTGATAATATATCGATACGTATTAAAAAAAATTTGGAACCAATTACAATTTTTCCACATAGACTACATAGTTCAATTAGTGCGGTTTCACTTAGTGCGGCATATCGGCGGAACCAATTAACCGCACTAAGCGAGGTGTTGCCGTACTCAAATTGTATGAATTTATCATTGTGGAATGGCTGATGAAGTCGAAATAAGTGGTCTGTTGAATTTTTTTGAACCTCAAATAAAATTGTGGTACAATAAAAGTGACCATGTAGCTTGTTACTTGAGAATGAATTATGAATATTCCTGATTAATTACACAATGGGATTCAAAAAGTAATAATACGAAAATACAAAAATATTATACGTATCAATATTTGGACAAAACAATTATGGAACCGAGAATCGATTGAACTAGTGTTTAACGGAATTAATGTGTTTTGGGAACCTCAGGAATCCCAACAAGTAAAAACGGTTTTCCAACATCATGTTATAGATACATTAAATATCAGGAAGCCATTTATATACTGTCCTAATTCATTATTACGAAAAATCCGTATATGAAAACGGAACGGATAGCGACAATCAGTAGGTCAAGATTCATTCCGATCAACAAAAGATACGAGTAATAAATGAAACAAATCAAGTGACTTTCGATTATTTTAATCAATCCATAAAAGTTACCAGACATGCGAATCTAAATCAAAGAGCTGTTCTATATTACTTTGCAAAAATTCAATCGGTACTAGAAGGCGAGAATAAATCTCAAATAATAACTTTTTGACGGTTGTCATCGACATAAACCTCAAAACTAGTGTTTGTAAAAATCAAATATTATCGACATTATCTATTTTCTGACTTATGGAAACTAATATTTGTGGAAGACAAACTTGTTCAAACTCCGCATCAAGGTATTGAAAATAAATATCTACCGGAATCAAAGCAAGTTATTCGAACACCACAATCATCCAATGAAATCAGCTTTGTCGTATTCCAATCTGTCTATTCCGAACAATAAAACTATATCATTAACACTAAATGATAATGAATTTGCGTGCATAATACTATTCGTGAC
This sequence comes from Schmidtea mediterranea, assembly GCA_022537955.1. Lineage (NCBI taxonomy): Eukaryota > Metazoa > Platyhelminthes > Tricladida > Dugesiidae > Schmidtea > Schmidtea mediterranea. Next base: position 187,502,571 of record CM039680.1, read on the forward strand.
GATCATTATTATAACAATATGTGTCGCGATTCTCATTGCAATTGTTCTATATGAATCCCGATTATTATCTAAATCTTCTGTGAATCAATCCAGGACTTCAATACCTTGGATTGGCTATGAAGAAACATGAAACATTTGTGTAGTAAGACATAATTTTGCATGAAATTTGATAAAGTAGTAATAGTGTAATAGTAGTTAAATCAATTATTTTATGAATATTGTTAGCATTTTGTGTGAATCTGCACTTTTTCATATGATGCAAGAAAAATCAATTTGATTGGCTGATGCGGAATAAGGGGGTAAGCGACGAAAAATTGGAAAATCATCTTACGCGACTGGAAGTTTGATTTATATGAATGATGTTCAATATAATACTATCGAAGCCCATGTTATGCAATCATATATTATGACTGAAATAGATTTTTCTTTATTATCGAAATTTTTACGGCCCACAACCGATACATACCACAAGTCAATAAACTTATACATATTATCGGATTTTGTAAGAGTGGTTTCTCCGCCTATAATCGGTGCCGGTGAAGGTCTGGTAGTGACTAACGACGGATGCCAAACGTAAATTATGAATCTATAGGGGCGTCGGGTGATCGAGAAGTGGTCTTTTGGCAACTTCATTTTCTCCCCAAGTCCGAAAAATCGACTAAAATCGCTTTTACATATCGGCTAAAATTCATTCACATCGAGTAACTCAGTGGGCTCTGTTAAACTATAATATTAACATAAATAGTACCTAGGATCAACTCAGGGAAAGGAAGAGGGGAATCTTCAGAAAATTGATGCTACGTTGAAGAGTAAATAAACTATAATTATTGAGAAATAGATCGTTGGATCATTAACTTATATTAACGGAGGTATTTACGATCAATATCATTAATGAATCGAATACTATAAAACTTAACAAACTGCTTATCAACGATAATAAATTTAACATAACTTTCCCGAGGAAAAATCAAGGAATTTCACATAAATAATTTAGTAAACTAATTATAAAAATTTGACATAATGATCAAATTATCTTTAACCCCAAAAAGTCTAGTTAAATATCATGACGGGATGATGACGAGAATTCCTGAGGTAATATCGAATGAAAATCCAAAGTAGGTCACCAACAAAACAACGCAAATTGACTAAAGTTCTCATAGAATTTTCTTAATCACATAACATTAGCTAAAGGGCCAATAACACTAGGATAGTGATCATACTCATATGTAAATTCCATTAACATTGATACATCTTGATAGGCGAACACATGAGAGTGTTGGGAGATATTTTCGAGTACTCTCTAATTACGGCCAATCTCCAAAAATCGGAGTAGGTTTAATTTTCTGTAAGCATCACGGTAAACAGTTGCGTACTATTATAACTTAATAGAGTTTAAGATAAATGAAACACGAGCATGCATATACTGTTGGGTTATTATTTCTAAGTCGGTCAATTCTCTGACTCCTCAAATCCTTTGAATAAATAAATAAACAAACCCAACACGGAAAGACTTTATCACTTTATCACAAATACAAGTTGTCACTCAATTTGCACTTTTCTCTCACTGATAATTACTGATTATCTTTAGGTAAGCTACCCAAAGGGTAAATACCTTGGGGTTTCCATTAGCCAATTTATTAACTTTAATTAATTTGTATTTTCGGTATAACTTTTCCTAAGGACCCTTCATTTAATTTTTATTATTATTACTGGATTTGTCTTATGATTTGGCGTTCGACCATACCCATTTCCCTCGATTAATATTAATTTCCAAATTTTATAAATTTTTAATTATTTTTGCACTTTAATGATTTTTGTTCACCTTTGATTTTTCGAGTGCACTCATTTTATTTCCATAATTATTATAATAACCTCAACAATACGATAAAAATTAAAATGCCATAAATAAAACCCAAATTCTAAAAGTAATCATCAATATTAACAGATGGATATAGAGTCAAGTTTCCTGGCAAAAATCAAGTTTCTTTTGGAATTTAATAGCAATTCCAAATATCTAAATCCAAGTTACTCTTGACCAATTTGGAGGGGAATCGACGACTCAAATCATTAATAATCGAGTCCGACCACGAGATCGTAAGAGCATATCGTCAGCATAGCTGAGTAGTGAAATACCATTCGAGGTAGAACTTCCCAGGAAACATCCGACGAATAGGATAGCAGTAGTCCCAATAAGGAACGAGTTAGGAGAAGTCTGAAAAATTAAATTACAAATCGGTTAAATAAAATATAAAATTCTCCCAAGCCGGTGAGGTCATGGAGACTCTGAAGCATCAAACTATAGTATAGACAATGGAGTCATTTTGAAGAAGTTCATTAACGAATGGTAGCTGTAGAAGCTAACAAAGTGAAGTAGGAAAACCAAAAAAATGAATATCCACGACTGGACTAAGCAATATAGAGTGTCCAATAATGCGTTTCAGAGATACAGCTGCCTTAATAATTCCAAATGTGTTTACATAAGTGCGACCAGAATATAGCCACTTACATCAGTAGAGAGATAAGCAATTATACAAATATTTGAACGGCAATCATGGTGAATAAAATAGATAAACATCCGGTTATGATATAAAAATCACGATGAGAATTTTTTATATCGATAAAAGGTGACTCACCTAGCTGGTATATACTATATTTGCCAAATACACTCCATTCCAGTGCATTGTTTTATGCGATCAAACATGAATTCTTTGAACAACGAGGGGGTTATTCCTACGAGAGAGACCCGCCCTAAGGTGCAAACTGGCACTGACCATGGAAGGATGAATACATGGGATGTAAATTGGATTTCCAAAAACAGCGATCAATTCACATCAAGTAAATTTTTCTTGTAAGATAGAGACAAAATAGTAAAATGTACAATAATACAAGCACTAAATAGGAGAAATTTTATCATATTAATATGAATGAAAGACCATGGGTACACAGACGAATAGGACGAGTCAGCTGTAGTGATATCTATGTTCAATACCACCAAGATCCCTTCCTTACAATACTTATAATTATATGGATCATGATTGAAACTATGTTTCATTTTTTTCCATTTCAGTGGATATGGACTACCGGAGAAACAATGCTTGGAGCGATACAGATCGGTTCACCATGAAGTTCCTATCCCAAATGACCGCAAAATATCGCCAGGCCCTCTGGAATGCCGACTACATCTTGTCCACGATGAGTGGGGCGATGTCCGGACGAATTCACGAGACGATGAGGTCAAAATTCCTAGCCTTATCATTAAACGCGAACCTGGACGGAATCCGGCTCGCGAGGCGCGTCAATGCACAGAATTTTCCTTATATTGATGTGAAGAGCAAGAGAGAAAAACACATTGGAAAGTGATCATAGCTCGAAGAAGACTGAAGCATTGCCGCAGTCATTGCCGCCGGAGAGATACCCAGTACCGACAGGTATACGCCTGCATTTTCGAAGTACAAACATAGAATTTAAAAAAGAAAAATAAATATACCGTCAATAAAACAAAATATCAGAATTCAATAATTCTTCTCTGGTAAAAAGCTACGGTTACTTATGTTGGCACTAAATTGCGCTTTTCTATGTATATATAAATAGTTAGACTTCCATAGTCCGTGGACTATCTATGAAAAAAAGTGAAAAGTTTGGAAAAATAATTGCAGCGGCTTTATACATGAAGTGCGGCTTATCTATAGAAATCACGTTTTATTTCAATATTCAAAATACAAATGAAACTAAATATATTTTACAAAATTTGCAAAATAATTTTAATAAAAACCGTTATAATCTTCATCAGATTCAGTGTTGAAATCATCTATTAAATAAGATAAATCCAAGTTTTCAGGCACTTCTAAATCAGATTCAATTTCAGTCAACCCGTCATCGAATTCTTCTGTAGGATAGTCACAGATCAATTCAAACATAATTTAATGATTTCACATGTTTTGGAAAATCTTTTGAATTTAAATATATAAGTAAACAACCCTTTGATAGATTTAAACAAAAATTACGAGTTTTATTTGTGCGGACTATACATGAAGTGCGGACTATCTATGAAAACACTTTTCGTTTAAAATTTTTCAAAATTTTAATGATGCGAACTATCTATGAAAAATTAGGGTAATATAGGAAACCCCGACTGCTTCAAATGACTTTATAAGGAAATCATAATAGTTTACTTAAAAAATTAAAAATTTGCAGAATAAATAGTTTTATTTTGAAACAAACAAATATTTAATATCAAATACTGAAAAGGAATTCATTCACACCCTTGATCGAATGGTTTCAGGACATAGTATTCTTAGAACTAGACGGTTGAACTGTGGTTTGAGAACAAGTGAACCTTTTTCTAAGAAATTCATTATTTAAGGTGAAAATTGTACAATTTAAAATACAATTCAAATTCGATATGTAGGTAAATGTGCGATTGATTTGTGATGTTGGTTTAATGGCAAAAACGAGTGCGGGAATTTGACACAAAACGAATAAGAAACTCGTTTCGAAACAGACAATCGTCAATTTTTTTATGGATTTACTATTTTGGCCTTTATTAGCCATTGCAAATTTCGAAGAGTACAAACCGTAAAATATAGCGATTCCAACATAAATGGCAATATTCATAATGCAGAATCCGATAATTGATATCGTGTAGTAATAACTCAATATATATTTAGGAATATAAGTCTTGATACAATTGGATGTCAAGATAATGTATATCCGAAATGAAAACTCTATTGTTAATTCAAATCCAAAAATGTAACCAAAGAAGATGTGTAAAATATGCGACTTATTCGACCAATAGGAAACAGGCTTCAATACGCTCATCAGCCGGTCTACCGCTAAAATATCAAGTATTAATATTTGACAGATTATAATTGGATTTTTGATAAATATTATTATTTCTCGTCCAACCTGATTCAACAAGCTGTCAAATATCATAGCCAACATCTCAATAATATTTGTAAAGGATGCTTCAATATCTATAATATTTATAATTTGCATGATAACCTGAAAGGAAATTCTTTTTCCAAGTATGACTTTCTTGTGTTTCTTATACCAAATAAATAATAGTGTATTTAAACAAAATCCAGAAATCATTAAGGGATAATATATAATATAATGATACCATTCAGGAATCGCTCGCAAGAAAATATTACTTAGACATGTAGAATTATTTTTGGAAATAACATTTGGATCCATTAATGAAAATATTTCTGATTTTAGGACATTTAAATATTTATCTTATCCAATCAAATACAATTTATTAAATATTTATCTTATCCAATCAAATTTGTTTAATTTATTAAATATTGATTTGATTTTATTATTACCCCAATGAATAATGCATTTGGAAATAAATTGACCACAGAGTTTCTACTTTCGGAGTATATTTATACTAATTTCTGGTGTCTATCTTTTTCACTTTGAAATTGATGTACATTTAATTCGAATAATTTTGGGCTAGCAGGTGCACACATTCGGATACTGTCTGCTTTATTCAAAATATTTAAAAATAAATAAATTTTGTTATTCTGGAATTATTTTATTTGTTTACATGATTCTTCATTCTGCACATTATATTGATTGTTTAAAACAATTAAACTTTATTAAATTTATTTTCTTTTTATTTCACCATTGATTTACGATTTCTATGGAGATTTTGCATAATGGTTATTTAATCATATTGCTCATTTTCTTTTCTTAAATTCTGGGTTTTTGTTATAGCTCCTTCGTCTATAAATACCTATTTTAATGAATCACTTTTTGAAAATATATCAAATTATATCGTTTTCATAGGTTTATTGGGTGTTGATTTGGCAATGTGTATTTTACAGTAGATCATTTTCATTTATTGACATATCTCGTGAGACGTTAAGAAGAAAGATTTAATTAAAATACAAATGAATGATTATATCAATCTTTATTAAATTTTAAGAGGTTTCAGTGGATCTTTTAAAATGGTTTAGGGATAATGGCAAATTAGGTGAAACTAAAAAATCAAAATGTATTGATTTGACAGTGTAATATTTAATATCTTTGAAATAAAGGGGTAATCATTTACTTTTTATTTAGGGTGTTATCCATCTCATGGATATTTATGACAAAAGTAGTAGAGCTATTGTTATTTAGAGCAATATTTAGAGATTTTTAAGTGGTTACTCAGGATGATAATAAAAGGGGTTACGGTATGCTTCATGATAATCAATTAGATATTTCTAAGGGTTGGTTTTATTGATTTTATACTATATTTTCAAATTTATTTTAAATATTTTAGAAAGTAATCAATGGGAGATTTAATTAATTTTGCGGAAAACATATTTTTTGTTTAATTTTAATTACTTTTGTAGGGCCTTGGCTTTAGCTGTTAGAATCAAATTGTTGGATTTAAAAGAAAGAATGTTGGGTATCGAATTACAGTTTTATAATGCTTTAAAGAAAATTGATTTTTATTGGTAAAATTCAGATTTTCTTGAATTTTAAGGAGATAAAACTTGATGAATATCTGGGTTAAATACGTAAAATTTTGGTATAGTGAAGTTAGACTCTTGTTAGAGACTAACGAAAGGTTTCTGTTAGCATAATATTCCAAATCAATGGTTTTGAATGACATTCCTGAGTCCACTAGTCATTGAGGTACAGAGATCCTGGCAGTATTCATGAGAGATCTGGTTATGCCAGAAATTTAATATTGCTTCATTTAACTCTAGAAAAGTTTTGGGATCCAACGATCTCAATTTTATATTTAAGTATTCATACATATTATCAATTGCGTTACAGTCTGTGGACTGCTCAGGCCATTTAAATGCTGTACTAACCATCTCTTGTCACCTTTTCACAACCACTTTAGAATGAAGGCAAGACGATCCATCATCTTGAAAGCGACAATTTTTAAGTGAGCGAAATTGAGTCAGTAAGCTGCCTTTCAATTCATTTTTTAAAACACTTATAAACCACTATGAATTCATACGCGTACTAAGATGAATAATTCGGAGTGACACACATTTTTTTCCCGGAAGCACCCAAAAATGGTAACTGGTGGCCAATGCTTTACTGTGGGTAGAACATCCTGTAGTTTTTTTTCCTCACCATCCTCATGGTACACTTTTTTATTGTTCACATCAAAAAGTGTGACCATTTCAAGTTCTATATGGAAAATGAGAGGGATGAGGAGGAAAAATAGTTTTAAAATAAACTGAATACTCAAGTAAAAATTTATGAATTTTGTTTAGTAAAAGATAATAAAAATTAAGGAATAAGGCAAAGGGTGTTAAAATTGAGGATTAGGATTAGAGTAGGCAGTTAGTATCACACACAATTGCATAATAACGATAGGGGGATTGAGACTGATTAAATTACACAATGACGTAATTTAATCTCGGATTACCTCGATTACATAACTATGTAATCAAAACAATTAATTTTGTGTGCGCAAATTTTTTTTGAAATTTTTGGCGCGATTTTTTGAAATTCAAATTTTTGTATTTTGATTTAAATTTTTGTATTTTAATTTTTTATTATTATTTTAAGTTAAATTTTTAAGATAAATTTTTAAAATAAATTTTTAAGATAAATTTTTAAGATAAATTTTTAAGATAAATTTTTAAATAGAGTTTTATCGTTGAATTTTTTATACATGATTTTACAATGAAATTTTTAACAAAATTTTTTAAGTTAAATTTTAAATTTAATTTTATCGATGAAATTTTTAACAAGATTTTAATTATTTAATTTTAAATATAATTTTTCAAAGAAATTTAGTTTTAACAAAATAATAATAATAATAATAATAATTCAAAACTTAATTAAAAAACTAATTTTCAACACATAAACATATAAACACATAAAATAAACACGTAAAAAGATCAAAATTTATTTAATTTACATAATCACAAATCTGCTTATAATAAGCTCTTCTTAGCTCAGCCAACAAAATATGTACAACTTCTTACTTCTTGTAGTCCTGCAGCATCTGCATCTAAATGGACAAGTCAACATTGAGGGATCTGCACAAATAATGCAGTCATCTAACCATTTCAAACCAGATCCTTGAACCGATTCGTAGTGCATCCGTATAATTTCTTCGGTGTTGATTCCTGTCATTTGATAGATCTGTTGGGTTATTATTATTGAAAGTCAGTTCCATCTGACTCCCCTTGTCCTTTTTGAATCAAATAAACAAACACAACACAGAATAATTTTATTTGCACTTTATCACAGTTCAACTCAATCCGATTTATTTCAACGTTTTGTAATCACAATTTCACTAATTTATTTGCACCTTTTAACCATCGTATGACTTTGATTATCTTAGAGTAGGTTGTCCAATGGAGAACCACCCTTTCTGATAGATAACTTTGACTTTACTTGGGTTCAGATTCCTCTACTAACCTAGTTACACTACTCGTTCACGTCGATCCACTGGTCTCCTCGTGTTTTTCCCTTTTCCTTTTATACTCCTGCTCAGACTGTTTTCCGACGATTGTCAACAACATTTGCTACATTTTTAAATTATTAACAATAATTACTTCCCACAGACCACCTTAGCCGACATTTGTCAACAACGTTTGCTCCATTACTAAATTACAAATTACGAAATAATTACCTCTCCGTAGCTCAGTGGCGCCCATTTAATATTGTTTAGGCCAATCTACCCTTTTATATTATTCCGTTTACACGCCGGGTTTTCCTCATCTCTCTGGGATTTTCCACATCTCTCAAGTTTCCCATTGCCTCGGGCTTCCCGTTGACTCGGGCTTCCCATTAGTAATTAATTTTTTTAATTAATTTCTTTTTTTGTCTTATATTATTTTCTAAGGACCCCTCACTAAATTTTTATTATTATTTCTGGACTCGTCTCTCAATTTGGCGTTCAACCATATCAATACTACTTTTGAATTTTTATAAATTTTTTAATTAATATTACACTTTTATCATTTTGGTGTTTTATTGATTTTACTGTGCCATTCCGTATTACCCCAACAGATCCGTGTAGCCAAATATTCAGGACACAGTACGAAAGCTTGTTTTTTATATTCGGAAAGAGTTCTTCCATCTTCATCAGAATTGTTTCGAATACGTATGCTTCTTGCTCGTCGATCATTTTTAATTTTTACAATCGTCAGAATTCAATCTATTTAAACACAATCAGTGCTTAGTAAATAATCTATTATTTCTTCGTCGGTATTAAGATTTATAATTAAAAGTTTTATAAAATTAAATATTTCTTGAACTAGGCTGTTGTACTCCAGTGTTTTTATCCCCATGACAACGACTTTTACGCTTGCAAATACATTGACGCAAATTGGATTATACTTGACAAGTCTTAATGCTGGAAACAGTTCCGGTTCGTAAATGTTTTCTGTTTTGGTAGTCAATTCGTACAAGTTGCTTCGCCAAGCCATGTCAAAGTTCAAAGATAATGATTGAATTTGTAAATCTTGAATCTGATATTTGAGATCCCCTTCCTGTAATGGTCTCTTGCAACTCATTATCCTACATTTTCCACTCTTGAAGAATAAGATTGGATATTTTCCGCTTCTATCCACTACATGTTGAGATTTTCCGGTCGGGAACTTCATTCCGGCTACTTCATATCTTCATCTATAATAAATATTACTGTTGGGGTTGTAGGTGAATTCGAATAAGAATTATTGTCAATCTGACTCCAAGCGTGCTTTGAAACAACAGTAACGAACTCCAAACGATATAAACTTTATTGAATATAACACTTGATCTCCACTTTTAAATGACACAACTAATTATCAATTAATCACAATTTGGTGCTTATTACGACCCTTCGGGAAGAATAGCACTTTTCGGATCAATTGGCTTTACAATCACTTGACTACTGTGGTGGATTTCTGAGATCGGTAACTCTGATTTAGTTGCTTTGCTTTGACCTTGCTTAATTTCTCTTTCAAATTTCTCTTTAATTTCCTTTTGTCTTTCTTTGTCTTCTGCAATTTTTGTCTTATTTTTTTGTGCTGTTGATTTCAATTGCGCTTCCTTTTTATACTCCATCATCCATTAATACTTACTGATGTCGAATAGAATTCCTGATATCTTTTAACGCTAATTCCTTTTGGGCCTCTATAATCACTGACAGCTGTCCAGATAAATCATTTTTAGAGATGCCCTTTCCTGGATTCCCAAACAATATTCCTTCCCTTATCTTGAAAGGGCTTTCAAAATAACGTGCAAATTTTCCTTTTGTTTTTGATTTCCTAAATTTGCACCTGTTAATTATAAATGACCTTCTTTTATTTAATTGTCTGTTTTTATTGATTTTCTCTTATTCCTTTCTCGTTATTCGACATTCCTTTTTCACTCCCTTTTTATTAAGCGCCAGAACCACATCTTAATCACTTATCATTGTTTTCCACAATCGTTTTACATTTTTATTAATTATTTTTCTCTATTATTTAGGTATCCTCAACATTAATCATTTTCTGCTATCTATCAAATTATAAACAAATTAAATTAAATTAAATTGAATTAAATCGAATTAAGAAATGATGCAGTATATCAAATTGTAGGGCCAAGTGGTAGCGGAAAACCTTTATTTGTATTTAAATTATTGCAGTCAAAAATGTTCAAATCAAAATTCAATAAAATATATTGGCATACGGTGCAGATGAAGAACATGAATTGACACAAAATCAGTTTTGTAAATTGAAAATGGCAATAGTTAAGGGATTTGATAGGTTAGTCTAGGTTAATTCGAGGCGATGTAATAATTATAGATGATTTGTATCAAGAAGCAAATAAAGAAGATTTCAATAACTTGTTCACAAAATCAGTAGACATTGCGGAGTTACTGTTATTTTCATAACACAAAATTTATTTCATTAAGGAGGAAGTCATCGAACTCGTAATTTAAATGTTCAATACCTAGTTATTTTCAAAAATCCACGCGATCAAACGATTATTGATTTCTTAACCAGACAAGTTTATCCAAATAATAGAAAATGTTTAATTGAATCATTCCAAGATGCTCAAAGTGTTTATTATTTGATATTTATTATTTGACTTTACACAACAATGCAGTGACGATTTAAGTATCCAAACAAATATGTTTAATGAAAAATTTTGTTAAGATTTATAAACAAAATTGAAAACAATAAATGATTATCAATCATGTCATTTAAAAAAGTATTTGTCTCAAACGAAATTCAATCCAAAAAAGTTATTCGTAAAACCAAATCAAAATTAAAGCAGATTCTAAAAAGGGATTTAAAGAAGAATTTAAAGAAAAAGAAGTGGATCAAATTATAAACAATAGTAATAATTGATTGTAAATAGTAAACATGAAATTTGAACGTAGTCTACCATATTTCAATGCATTGGTTAATCCTCAAAATAATAAAAAAATAGCAATTTTATCGGCTTTCCCTCCATTTGTTATTGACGATTTGCTTGAAGTTATTGTAAATATAGTTCGAGGTAATGTCAATATTAGTAAAGCTAAAAGAGTAGTATTACAAAGACATAAGAGATCCCTTTTATCATTGGTAAACACTAAAAATAGACGTTTAATGAAAAGAATAATGTATAAACAAAAGGATGGGTTCTTGGGTACATTAATTCCTATAGTTTTATCGGCAATAAGTGCAATTTCATCCTTAAGGTCCTAATGGGTTTACAACACTCTAAACCAAATAAAATTGATTTAAATATTTTAACATCTTGTTGTAATAATGAAGGAACCATTAACCAAAAATCCATTCAAAACAATATGGATAAAACCAAAAGATCCAGATGGTTTTGGTGATGTAGAAAAATTGCCAAAAAAGAGTGATTAATTCTAAAAAAGAGACACAAAAATGGTTATCGGACCAACTAAAATATAGTTTAAATAAACCAATGTTGAAAGGATTCCCAACCAGACTATACAAAACAAGAGGAATCAATGATTTAAGGCAAACGGACTTGATGGAAATGATACCTTATTCGAGAATCAACAAGGAGTACAAATATATTTTAACTTGTATTGATGTTTTCAGTAGATATGCCCGTGCTATTTTAACAAAAACTAAATCTGCAAATGAAATGGTCATTGCAAATCTCTCAATTCAAAGCTTGTTATGTGAAAAGATTTAATCGAACTTTGAGAGAAAGATTGAAAAAATATTTTTTGCATCAAGGTAATAAAGCTTGGATACATGTTTTACCGAAAATTATTTTTAGTTACAGTCATTCGCCGCATAAAGGATTAAAAGGACCTAGACCAGTTGACATTTCCGACAAAGTACACATTACCAAAAAAGACCGAGTATTAAAAAAAGAAAAAATCAATAAGCCAAAATACCTGGTTGGTGATCATGTAAGAATTAGTAAAATCACTACTTCTCCGTTCATCAAGAATTTTGACAACAATTGGAGCGATGAAGTATTTGAAATAAAGAAAATATATACTAAACAGAATCCTGTAATGTATTTAATAGCAGATCATGAGAATAAAGAAATCAGCGGAAAATTCTACGAACAAGAACTCCAAGTCATTCCAATCCCAACAATATTTAGAATTCAAAAGATTTTAAAACCAAAAATGTTGGTAGATATAAAAAATACTACGTTAAGTGGCATGGATACGAAACTCCAACTTGGATATCCTCATCTCAATTGATTAAATAAATACTATGAAAGAAAACCAGTTTTATATGATCTTGCCTAGTAATAGTTGTCCTCTTATTTTTTCTAATAAAGAAGCTAGTAATTTTAATGTAAAAGTAAAATCTGTGTACTTGGATGGTAAATGGGAAGTTGCTTTGATTGATTTCACATTTTTGTTTAATCCTTTTCCGTATTATAGTAATTCTTGTCTACGTAATGAATCGATAAAGAGTGGTAGTCAAATAAAATAATTGAAAATTAATAATCAAAATCATACTTATGAATTAATAAATCCAAAACATATTTCCGATGTTGACATGTTTATTGCAAAATATGAGAATTTGGTTATTGTCTGCCCACATGTCCCATATAAAGTAACATTCCCCAATATTCAACACGCATTTAGTTTTGGATTAAAACCTACATATATTATTAGTGAAGTGTATCATTGTAGAATAAAATTACCAAAATTTACAGACGATGGTGTTATGGAACAATTTGGGATAATTATAAGTTATGAAGAAATATCAAAATTTGAAAAATATTTGGAAAATAATTTATTCATAAACACTTTATCAGAATTAAAAGGTCATTTGTTGTCATTTAATCCTTCTCCTTTTAAAGAATTGATAATTCTAAATAGTGAATTGGTCAAAATAACACTTACAGATGACATTTCAAATATATCTTTTGACACAAATTTAGCAAAATCTTTGGGAGAAACAAATTTTCAAACTTTCCGGAAAATATATTGTAGGCACTAATATTCCAAAATTATTACATCATCATCAACAAATGTTCATTTATTCAAATATTATTGAACCAATAAATGTTGGAGATGTTAGAGTTCCACTATTAAAATCTGTTTGGATTAAAAAATATGATCAAGAAGATATTGTTCAATTAGAAATGAAGAATCCAATGTACCTTTCAGTATCATATTCAACTAGAAACATCATTGAAATAAATATTCGAGATGATAGTGGGAAATTAATTAAATTTAGCAAAGATACCAAAACACATTTATCGTTATATTTTAGAAAAATAAATAAATAAAAAAGATTTTTACGTGAATTTATCCAGTAATAGTTGTCCACTTACATTTCCATATAATGAAGCTGGAAAGTTTAATGCAGAATTTCCAAATCAGATTTACTTGGATGGGGATTGGGAAGTTGCTTAAACTGAATTCACTTTTGTGTACAATATTTTTCCATTTTATAACAACTCTCATATTAAATATATTTAGAGTACATTACATAATAGTTATGAATATTTTTATTATATTGAAGGAAACTATACAATTAGTCACAACTCTACATTTTATCTGATATATATTGACAATAAAATTTTGAACATTAATTGTAAATACTTTCCATTCAAAGTAACATTTGATAGTATTAAAGAAGCTAATTGCTTGGAATTTAATAAAAAAGAAGTAGACTTTAATGATGAATTGAATCAGATGCGTATACCAAATAAGAAATCAAAATTTGATACTATAAGATTAACTATAACTTATTATTATGATGTAGAGTATACTGAGACATTTAAAGAAAATTTATTCATTACTGAACTTTTACAAGTCACTGATCAGTTAAGGACATTTTATCCCCATCCGTTCAAATCTTGTGAAATTAAACAAGGTCAACTTGTTAAAACTGAATTGGAAGATAATGTAGTTAGTAGTGTTAAATTTAGTAAACTATTGACTCTTAGTTTGGGATTAATTGAAGAATCTTATAGTGAAAAGATCATTGTTGGATCTAGTTTACCTACTATAATGCAAAGAAATATACAAATGATGATTTATACAAATATTATTGAAATCTAGAAATCTAGAAATCAATATTTGTGATGACAGTGGAAAATATATATTTGGTAAACAAGATAAAACTTACTTGACATTACATTTCTGTGAAATAAAAGAGTAATCCACACATTGTAAACTTTTATAGCACCCATCAAAATGGTGGGGATCTATCATATTTTGTAGGTAAACAGTACGGATCTGGTTGGTTAAAAACAATTGGGCAATTTACGAGATTCTCATCAAAGTATTAGTATAGATACTACCAACTTAAACATTAAGGAAATTATTTTTCCTGTAGATTTAATTCACAAGTTAAGAGAGACAATAGATGAACTAGGATATGTGAAAATTCAATTTGCAATACAAATTGATTTCGAAAAAGACGGAGAGATAAAATTAAATAACATTAGTAACAGCGCAAGACCAATTACTCAATCATTCTTTGATGAAGGCATACAAAAGATCAATGAAAAAATTGTTTCAATAACTTAGTTAAGGAGTAGTTGGGTTATTAGAAAAATAACTGAAATTTACTTTATAGTAACAAAAATAAATAATATAAGTAGATTGATTGGAAGAAGTTACATAAAAACACCAAAACAATTGGCTAACAAAAGGTGTTTAATAAATGTGAAAAATAGCGATAATTTATGTTTTATTTATAGCGTATTGTCAATAATTAAAAAAGATGAAATTGTTAGTGGACATAGAAAAGATAGTTATAGTTACTCTAAATATCTAAATGAATTAAATTATGACCCAAAAGATATGCCCATGAAATTAAATGGTATTAGAAAATTTGAATCAAATAACGAAGGACTAATAATTAATGTATTTAGTTATGATGAAACAGAAAAACCCGAACACAACGACTTTGTTTTAAAACATCCGTTTTTAAACATAATTCATAGGTCCAAAGTTACAAAAGAAACAATAATTAATTTATTACTATTAAATAAAGAAGAAATAACATCACTCAATAGGTTATTGAATTGTAAAAGTAAAAATACCTCAATAGAAAGAATTCAATCATTATGGTGTCATAGATGTCTGAACGGATTTAGTGATAAAAAAGCATTGGACAAGCTTGAGATATTATGTATGAGAAATCAGTTAGGGACAACTTTATATACTGTTGGGTCAGAACACAAATGGCCTTGAAAAATTGTTTAAATGAATCGGTAATACACACGCAGATACAACATGCAGATTTAAAATCGAATCTATAAAACATCAACTAACCCTGCTAAAATAAGAGAAAGAAAAGCAATTAAATATAAAATTATAAAACACAAAAATAAATTGAAATAATAACAAGTGCAAGAAGATCCGCACGAAATAAACATAAAAATAACATGAAAACCTAACAATTTGACCGAAATTTGACAATTTACCAAAAATGCGAAATTCCATGAAAATGGAATAAAAATCAAATAATTCGAATTGGAAACAATTCAATTAAAATTCAAAAGAAAAATTGTCAAATTAAATCACAAAATAAAAAAAAATTTAAGAATAGAATATACTAGAAAATCACAAGGTCAAATTTTGTTTTATTAAATCAAAATTAACACGCAAGGTTAGGGTCGTACAATAGGTATATATACCGATTCATTTTCACATAATTTTAATCAGTTATAAGCTGAAAAAGCAGTTTTTAATCTGAACAACTTGTTTTAACCAGTTTGGAAATCTTGAAGCCAGAAATTTTAATGTGAGTGAGAGGATGTTCAAAAACTCTCTCCACGTCGCATCCTGGCAACCTCGAATGAGCTCTGCTTGGGCGTCGGCGTGTGGAGAGGGTTATGACGTATTATGCACGAAAATTATGTTGGTAACGACGACTATGTTGTATTATGTGGAAAAAATATATATTTACTTAAACAAACAGATCTCCTTTTGTCGAAATTTTTCCGACCCACAGCCGAAACATCATTACAAGCAATTAAAATCATACATATAATCGAATTGTGTAAGTGCGTGTATAATCGCCAATAATTCGTGCCCGTGAAGGCTCCGGCGTGAGAACGCAGGAGCTGAAACGTCAATACCATTCCGTATAGGGGAAAAGGGTGAAGGGGAAATAGTCTTTTGGCTGTTTTGTCGGCACCCATTTCCCATAAACTCGACCTAAAATATTTTCACACACGGCTCAAAATTACCACACCGAGTAGTCCAGTGGGCACTCCTAAACTATTAATATCAACACAAGCTTACCTTAGGATCAATTAAGGGAAAGGGACGGGGAATTTTCATGCTATCAAATCGTTGCTATGATCTTAAAAAAAAATATTTTTAAAAATTAAATTCTATTAATTACTAATGTACTTCAAGTTATTTTAATAGCTAAAAAGTCGATCGTAATTTAACTTGTGAAACCAATGGTAATTCTGCCAAAATATATATATACTTCGTGAAAAAAGAACTCAAAACTCATAAATCTCGATAAGAAAACTCAATGAATCCAAAATACTCCTTCAGGACGCCGCCGACTTTTGTAAAATTCGACATGAATCTATAATTCGAGAACCATTTAAAAGCTGAAAGTTCCATTATAAAAGTAAAATCTCCCGTAATTACTCCAAACAATTCATGAGATACTTCAAGGATTAACTTTCATATCATAGCCCCACATGCTAACAATAAAACCGCGATGAATTCTAGTATCATCTTTAATGCATTTACTACGCATAAAATCACTCTAGATCGACTCTCAAATGTAAACTCGATAACATCCCAACATTACGGCTAGTCCACTTTCGTGATGTTAAGAAACCCACACGGAAATCTGAAAACTACAAATGCGATTGGAATCACGACCATTTCTTTGCCTCTGGAACATTTTTTTTGGAATCATTACTAACAATGTCGACGAACTCCGATTACATAAAATATTCAATACGATTTGTAGAAATAAAATAACAATCAACAACCAATATAAGAATTTATTAATAACGAGAGTAATACCACAACATTGACTCACATTAATTCTGGAAATAACGTAGAAATGACTCCGAACGAACCCGTAAATGTGCACATAGAACATAACATTTAGAAGGTAAAGGAATCACGAGAAAAAATATGAAATAAATCAAACATCGCCCTGGCAGATCTGAGCGAGCTAAACGTCGAGTGGCTCAGACAAAGGACGCCTAATCATGAAGATTAGCTTTAGATGTTTGATTAAATAAACAGTGTTGAATGGTGTTTTGGTGTAACTATCTTAATTCCCTTAGATCAAATTAAGTTCTATATTAACCTATCGAATAATGTCTGTTGAATGGACAAGTAAAGCCATCTATCACCAATGGGAGGGACGAGTACCAAAACGCACACAGGCCTTCTAACAGTAGTGCGTTGAACCCAGTTTGAGGTCGGGCCAGAGCAGTTCAGAAATGGCGCTCATCTTTGGCGATCTCAAAAACCAATGGTTGCATTTCCAACCTTACTTAGTAACGGGTAGAATTGGGGCAAGCAAGTATTTACATATGGGGTCAAGGTTGTCGAAACCATAAACCCCACAATACTTTCCCAGAAAATAAGTTTATTAAATTCACTGATTGCTCCAAAACCGTAACCCCGCCATATGTTATACATGCAGATTTCGAATCTGTTTTGCCAAAGGACGACGTACACCATCAAATACATTTACCCATTTCGGCAGGACTTTTATTAATAAATAATTTTGATGGGAGTACAATATATAAAGAATTTATAGGTGAAGATTGTGTGGAACAATTTTTAAAATCAGTAGAAAAAATAGCAAAATATATAGTATTACCGTATTATTATAAAATGGGACTTCAAACAATTAAGCAATTAACAAACTTACAACAGATTCAATTTGATACTTGTATACAATGTTATCTTTGTTTAAAAGACATTGTTGATCCAGGGAGAAATCATGATCATTTTAGTGGGGAATACTTGGGTGCTGCTTGCAATGACTGTAATATTAATAGAAAAATAAACAAAGTATTACCAATTGTTTTCCATAACTTAAAGGGATATGATATGCACCGCATATTAAAATATGGATTAAGTAAATTTAAAAATTGGGCTTTAGGATGTATACCAATAACTAGTGAAAAATTCATTTCATTAATTGCTCACTTGGGAAAAATTAGCTTGAGATTTATTGATTCTTATCAATTTGTAAACGATTCTTTAGCAAAGGGGGTTAAAACCTTGTCGACTTTACCTTTGACTCGATCTGTTTTTACAGGAACTATAGTTGATGATAAGGGGATCTTTCCGTACAATTTTGCAACTAGTTTAGATGTTCTTCACGATACTTATGAGTTACCACCAATTTGGAAAGGTGTCACTGAGTCTGAATATGAAAAAGCTCAGATAATTTGGGATGAAACTAATTGTAGGACTTTACTTGATTACATGAAAGTTTATCTGAAACTAGATTGTTTTCTTTTGGCTGAATTTTTCCAACAATTCCGAGCGAAATCGATAGCACACAATAGATTAGAACCTTTAAATTAGTTTGCGATTCCCGAAATCTCTTGGTCTTCTGCTTTAATGTCTTTGGATGATCCTATAGAATTAATTACTGAAAATGAAATGTTTAGCTATTATTAGGGAGGTATTAGGTACTTTTGTTAATAAACACTTTGGTTAAACAGACGAAAACACTGATTTACTTTATATTGATATTAATAATTTATATGTTTGGGCTTTAAGTCAACATTTACGTTGTGGTGAATTTAATTGGATATTTGGCGGATTTGATACAATAATTAAAATTATACTTGTCTCTTGGTGTTAAGGTCACACATGTTAATCGTGCAGTAAGATTCAAACAGTCTAATTTTTTAAAAATTATATCGACATAAACACTGAAATTCGAGCTAAAAGTACGATTACATTAGATAAAAAATATTATAAGTTGTTAAATAACAGTATATTTGGAAAAACTGTTGAAAATCTAAAAAAGATAATGAATTTGCGTCTTTGCACAACAGATAAAAAACTTGTGACTTATACTTCGAAACCTACCTTTAAAAAATCGATAAAATTGACAATGATCTTATAGCTGCTTTGTTAAATTCGGATTCGATATGTTTAGATCGAACAAGTTATGTAGGACAATTGGTGCTTGACTTGTCGAAACTTAGAACGTATGTGCTTCATTATAATGATTTGGAAAAATATCGACGAAAATTTAATTGCGAGATTAATATAGATTAATACGGACTCTTTCTACTTGGAGTCCTATTTTAGTTAAGATTCTATTATTCTTTCCGTCTCATGACCCAAGTGTTCCTACTAGTAGTGCGAATACTGTTGTTTTACAATTATTAATTTTACCTGTTTCTAGAGCAAGGTCCTCATACTTTTTATAGTTATTCTCTCTAGCGTTTTAGAAGTTAATAAGATGGTCGTATGGTCCTTAATATATAGGATGTGGATGTAGTTATTTCTTTTGGACTTTATAATCAGTCGGGTCTCAGTCGCGTTTCAATGCCCGGGGGATCTTTCTATATCTACTTGAAACCCCTTTGAAATTAGGTATTCGCTAGGTTTTTCCATCACGTTATTGTTCTGGGTGCAGTGATTAAAAATATGTGATTGGGTTTCAGGTTCCTTATTGCAAAGCCTGCAGGCAGTATTCGCGTTATCCTTAATCCTATGAGTGTTATAGTTTAGGCTTAGCATGTTATTCTGGCTTCGATCAAAAAATAAAATTGTTGGTCGTTTAGCACTTTGTGTTTGATAAGGTATGCTGATTGTCTGTTACCCCCTATAGTCTTAGCTATATTTCCTTGGCACGCCATTATAAACCACTGTTCAGCATATCATTCACTAGTAAGGTCATGGAGAATATTAGAAGTATCTTTTAGAGAATCTATACCTATATTGGTCCCAAAGTTTTTCCCCTTGATTTCTAGCTCAAAGCGCTCCTTAACTAATGTCATTTTTATAACAATATTAAATTTCTAATTTAACCTACGTATGAAGTTGCAAAATTTCGAGAAAATTGTCTTAGGTACATATTTTTCCCCTTAATCTCTGCATTTAGTCATCTAAGGGATAAGTCAATGTCTGCTGTTTGAAGAACTTTAAAAAATAATATTGACACTTTCGGCGAAGCTAATGGAACTTGAAGAGCATATTTTGCGAATGAATAGTAAGTTTGATATTGTTTAGAGTAAATTAAGTAATTCTGATTTTAATGATAATAATTGTAATTTAAATATACTAAATAAAATTAATTTCGATAATAATGATGAATTAAATATCTCATCAAATTATAATCTTGTTTCGGAAAATATCTTAAATAAATATAATAAGGAATCATCAGTTGATGAATTATTTAATGATACTGAAAAAGTTTCAAATGCAGAAAATAGTCCTTTAAATCCTATCAATACATAGTTTAAAAATTTTAAAGTTACTGTAACTAAGGATGCTTTAAATATGAAAAGATTTAACTCCAATTAGCTTCCACGTATTTAAATAAAAATGAGCGTCGTGATATTATTAATAATTATCCATGCTTCATAAGTTTGTTGAAAAAGAAAAATTCTAAGACCAAGTTTGATCTTATTAATTATGAACTTTCCTTGATTAATAAATCGAAACTTAATTTTAAAATTAAAGATTGTGATAGTTTATTTTATAGAAATGGCAATCTCTGCGTTTCAATCAAGTTAAGTGAAATTAAAAAAACAGATACTACTAAAAAGATAATTACAAAATCGACAAATTTTCAAAATAAAAATAAAACCATTATTTCCAACCTTGTTAATACTGATAATTATTGTTCCAAGCTGATTAAAGCTCCATTAGCAATAAAGAAATTTTTATTTGTATTTTCACGTAAATTAGCCAAAACAGTTTCTATTAAAAACGAACTGCATAAAGGAGCTCTCATTAATAAAACTTTGGATAATTTAAAATTTCAAAAACAATTACCATACTTTCTTGTAAAATCTGACTTAAAATATGCTGATGGTGACTTTATTATTGTTGGGCCAGCACACAAATAGCCTTGAGAATTGTTTAAATGCATCAGTAATACAGCACGAAAACCCAGCACCAATATAACTTAAAATACAATATACAACACCAATTAAACATTTTAAAATCTGAGAGAATATAAATAAATATAAAATTAAAAACATAAAAGTAAAATAAAATAAATACAAAATGCATCAAGAACCGCACGAAATCTACATAAAACATAACATAATAACAAGAGAAATTTGACCGTAAAATGACCATTTATATAAAAGTAAAAATTAATGAATTAAATGAATAAAAATAAAATATTTTTTGGTTGAATAAATTTATTTAAAAATGTTAAAAATAAATTACCAATTTAAATTAAGAAATTAATAAAAATTTAATTTAGATAACACAAATAATTTCAAGGTCGAATTTTGTTTAATCGCAATAAAATTAACACGCAAGGTTAAGGCCAAATGATAGGTATATATACTGATGTGTTTTCACAAATTAGCAGCACAAAATTGACAACAAAATTTCAACTAAATTAGCAGGCTGTATGCAGAGAGAAAAATTTAATTTTACTGTTAACTATAGCTGGTCAAATTGATTTTAAATTAATGTTGTCGATTCGTGGTATTACTTTCCGAGTTTATATGGGGAATTTTTATGGAATTTTATGAAACGAAATGAAGAGTTTATATGGAGAATTTTTATGGAATTTAATTTTTTTTTTATTTATTTTATTTTGTGGCCCACAGCCAAAGCAAACTGCAAGTAATTAAAATCACACAATCTATCGAACCATGTAAGTGCGTGGAATACCGCCAATGAATTCCATCATCTTTTTTTTGGAAGAAGGCCCACGAGGGTGCAGAGACATCGTAGAAGGTTATGATATTCATCCATAGCACATTCTTGAATATTTGATGGGATTTTATCAAGCGCAGTTTTAATACGACTTGGAACTGTAGCATTTAACATATCCATCAAACGAAGAGTTTTTCCTGCTTCACTTTCATCGGATTGTGTAGCTTGAGGAGAAATAATATGAGATATAATTCCAATTTGTGGTTTAAGAGTAGACAAAGCTTCTCGAGCTATGCTAGCCTCTTTGGCTAGACGAGTCACAACTCTACACGAAACATCGTATTGATAACGAGCGTGAGGCAATTCATGTTTAAGAGCCTGGTTCTCTTGTTTCATAGTAAATTGTCGAAGCATCAAGGCATCCCATTCATCCAATTTTAATCTGTCTCCGTGTCTGATAAATTTTAAAATCCTTTTCCAGAAAGACTGAACAGTTTCTTCTTCTTTTGTTATACCGGAACGACGTCTACCAACTTGATTTAGTAATATGACAATTCCTCTTTCAGCAAAAAAGTTCTCATTAGTATTATCAGTTGCATCGAATAAATTATCTAATGAATCTGCAATCTCGATTCCTACAGAAAGAGTTGGTGATCTTTGAATAGCTACCAGTGACATAAATTTCAATCAAATAATTTAATTCATTTAAGATTGATTCAGAAAACTTGAAGAAATTAATATATATTCATACATTTTCAAAAACATTGTTAAATTACAAATTTCACTTTAATCGCAAATTCATTTAAATTTCTACCATTTACAGATTATATTTAAACAACCATTTAAAACTTTACAACATTTAAAAATTTACAATATTTTTAAACTATTTCATTATAAAAACCAAATTTCCAAATAAAAGTCTTTTTTTTTATTTTCATTTTTCCCGGCCTTAATTTTAATTATTGTTGTTACTTGGAGAAAAGACAGAAATTTTGAATCCATTCTCCAAGTTACTAAACTACATGGGACTAAGGGAACAGACTAACCAAATTCTAAACAGCGTGGAATACCGCCAATGATTCGTGGCCGTGAAGGCTCCGGCGTTCGGAACGCAGGAGCTGGAACGTCAATATTATCCGTACATATGGGAAATTGGAGGGTAAATGAGTGGACCATTGGCTGCTCCTTCATCATCCGTTTCCAAAAAAATTGACATAAAATTTTTAACAACAATCGGCTCAAAATATCTAACACCGAGTAGTCCAGTGGCACTCATTAAATATAATATGAACATATATAGATCTTAAGGACAAAGAAGGGGAATGGGTAGTGGGGAAAATTGCGAAATCGTTGCAACAGTTAAAATGAATAGCCATCGGAAAAAGATTGATCCGAACGACTAAAATCATGGAAAATAATATTTTTAAATAATTTATAAGAATTAAATAAATTATGTTGAATTGAGACGGAAAATATGGGCGGACGCTGCTCAAATTTTCCGAATCAATTAAAATACTTATCAAAGTTAACAAAGTAAAAGTAGAATTCGGCTCAATAATTGATAGAATATCCGATGAAACCATAAAATAAAGGCGGAACGCTGCTCAAATTTCCCGAATTGATTAAATACTTATCAGAAATAGTAAAATAAAAGTGAACTGCGGCTCAACTATTGGTATAAGATTATTATGAAACTGTAAAATAAGGGCAGAATGCTGCTCAAATTTTCTGAATTAATTCAAGTACTTAACAAAAATAGTAAAGTAAAGATGGAGCGCGTAAAATAAGGGCGGAACGCTGCGCAAATTTTTCGAATCCATTAAAATACTTATAGGAAATGTAAAGTAAAAGTGGAATGTTGTTCGATTGTTAGTAGGATAATCTGATTAAACCGAAAAATTGTAAAATAAGAATGGGTTACGGCTAATGTTGTATATCAATAAAATATTTTATAAAGCTGAGGAATAAGAAAGGATCCCTACTAAAAACTCGATGATAATAATGATCATAGTAAAGATAATGGTAATTATAATAGTAATGATAATGGTAATTATAATAATAGCAACAATAATAATAATAATAATAATAATAATAATAATAATAAAATTAATAATAATAATAATAATAGTGCTAATAATAATAGTAGTAATAATAATAAACATAATGGTAATTATAGTAATAAGAATATTAAAAAATGTAATAATAGTAACAATTAATAAAGATAATACCTATAATAGTAACAAGGATAGGGCTAGTAGACATAATAGTTTAATATGGATAAGGATAAAAGAGATACTGAGTATGTTTAACATAAATAAAGGGTGTACAGGCCATGGCAAAAGTCGATAATACGGACAACGATAAGAAGGACTAGGCGAATGGACTTAACGATAAATGATATGAGAGTATAGGTTAATATTTGAAGGAGATAGTAGAATAATGGGACCTAAAAATCGAAATCGAGCACAAGCCTTCTATCGGCAGCTCGTTGGACCCACGGATCGTTCGGTCAATTATAGCATTAGCAATAGCGCTCACTTTTTGCGGACGATCTACCCACTCGAACACAGTTCCAACGTTGCTTAGCGACGGGTGCCGAGTGGTAAGCGAAAGATATTTGTATGGGGTTGTCTGGGTAGCAACCATATAGTTTCAGAATATCGAAACCCAGAAACCCACCATTATGAAGGATCTTTTAACTTCTGAAGATGCTGATAATGAATCTTTTAACATTGGGTCATCTAATTTAACAAGATTGCAGGTTGATAAACTTTATTTTGATTTTCCAGAGATTAAAGAGATGTGCTTTACTGAAGGCATGCACAAAGATTCTGATAAGTAGTTTAATTAATCACTTAAGGTTAAATAAAGAATTTCTAAAAGATATTTCATTTTCTGGTGGTAAATTCATTATAAATCAAGAATCAAATAAAATAGAACCCGATTTAAGCAATGCTTTTGACGTTGTGTTTAATCTTGGATTATTCGACTTATTTAAGATATCTTAAGGCGATATAGAACTTGAGAGGGTTATTTCATTATCTGCTTCTTCAAATAAAATTGTTGAAATAATTTTCTACCTAAATTATTTAAACTTAAAGGGTAATATAAAATATTTTAGTAACATAACATATGGTACTTATGTTTTAAATTATTTCCGTAATTCTATTATTGATAGTGAAAAATGCAATTCGTTGATAATTGATACTCTTGAAATATAACTGATAGAGTTTTAACTGAAGGAATTTACTGATCAAATTTTTTCTACTTCCTATTTTAAATTTAGTTGTCAAGAAAAACTAATTAAATATAAAAATTGGTTACTTAATGGCGAAATTGATAAGTTAAAAAATATAATTTCACCCCTTACAATTAAAAGAATAAATAATTTATTTAATTTATTTAATAAAACAATTTCGGAAAAGACTAATCAATTGAGTATGATAGACTCGCTTCTTACTTACATCAATGATTTTCGTCCTGAAAGAGACGATAATGTCACAGTTACGGCAAAAAGATTATTGTATTTTGTTATTAGAGATAAGAAAAAATTTCTACTTAAAAATAAAGACTACATTCAGATATCAATGAAATCTCGGAAAAACTGTACTAAGGAAATGAGTTTGATTATTTTTGATCTCATTGAATCTCTTGAAAATTTGATAACTTATGAAGAACAGCTTAACTTTGTCGAACTCACCGATAAAAATGATAACTTTAATGAAGGAAGTAGTTGTAACGTAACAAATAACGAAAAAAATGTAGTTTTACCTGTTGATATTGACGAGGAAGCTGTATCTTCTTTGGAATTAAAAATTACAGAAAATAAAAAACTGATGACTAGACAAAATCTAAAAGTGTCAAAGGCAATGTCCAAGTGAAGGTACGTGCCAGCATCAGTCTTAGAATCTGCCACAATCTCTGAAGAGACTGATGCAGAATGCACTAAATTAAAAAATACTAAACTTCGTGATCCAAAAGCGTGGTTTACCGACGATGACATTGACCAATAACTTGAACGGCATATCAGTAATCCTACATTTGCACATTTACCGTGCTTTATTATTAGTATTTTATCTTCAGACATTAAAGAAAATATTATCTCAATTCCAGACGCAGTATTTAAAGCTGAGGTTATTCTTTGTCCGCTAAATATAAACAATGCTCATTGGATTTTATTTGTGTACAGCAAATCTTTGGTTGAGTCATATTTTATTGACACAATATTTGCAAATAGAAATCTGTTTAAAAATAAACAAGCTACTCTTAAGATTAACATTGCTTTAAATAAGATTTTCAAACTTCAAGTGGCTTCATCTTGTCACCTTTTCCAAAATCTTATATATCAAGAGAACTGTTTTGATTGCGGTCCTTTTATTTGTGCTTATGCAATTATTATAAGTCAAGGTTTGGACACTTTTCCCAACAATTTTATTGATGGGATAAGACGAGAGGTGCATGATTTTCAAATTTTTGGCTCAAACAAAGTATCCCAAGTAATCGGTGGGGGCCTTCCTAAAAATGATCTGATGAGAATCAATTTTAAAAAACCAATTGCGCTTACTCTTGAAAAACAAAAACGAAACATCAATAACAGTATTAATATTAAACCAAAATTTCAAAAGTTATGTGAGTCATTCCTCTTAAGTAAATGGTTTAAAAGCAATACTAATATACTTGTTCTTTCCCGGATCTAACTATCAATTTAATAACCCAAAATAATAATTATATCATTGAGAACGTCAACTTTCGGCAGTTCAAAGACGTTCACCATGTCATTAGCATAATTCCCAATAAAAATTATTGGTGTTTACTTCTCTATTCGACCTGTCGTATGACTTGTAATATTTTCGATTTTCGAAAGACTGATATTTCTGATAGACTAACCGAAATAGGAGGAAACTTTACGGATTATTTAAACAGTTTTTTCTTGAGTATGAAAATAAAATTTCAAATAAATTATGGTATTCTCCACCGCTGCTTCATTTCAGATGATCCAACTTTTCATGACACTGCTTTCATTGTGTTTTTGGAAAAATTGATTTTAGATCGGGATTTTCAACATGATAAAATATATAAAATACTTGATGATATAAACACTAAAAAGTGTGTTGAAATTTCATTAAATTTAAATCTAATAAATGGAAAAATTACCGACAACTTTTATTAAAATATTTTATATAATTTAAGTTTATCAACAGACTTCGTTCTTTTGGGTTTCAGAATGTGTAATGCTATTCTTGACGATTGTACTCATTATTTGAATGAACATTTGAATTATAATTGCTTCCAAAACGCGAAAGTTTTATTTGCCATTTTTGCTCCACCAAAGTCTCGGGAAAGACTACTGGTAATTGATTATAACACTGACAAGCATTACTTCCCGGATCCAACCACACTTGATGTCAGCCTAAACTATATATTTACTTGTAAATTATTAGTTACTAAAATAAATGAAATAAGAAACTCACGTGGTTGTGTCATTAGAGCAGGCAAATGTCCACATGATGTTCGTGGTTCAGGTTTGCTCAGTAAAATTCTAACATGTGCTTTCATCAACAACTATGCGCGTGATATAGCAAGAATTATCAACTCTGTTCTTCCAATTGTTTCTGAGATCAATAACAAAGATAAAGAGAAAATTTTAACAAAAGCAAAAGAAACAATTAAATTTGACTTACAACAGAGTAAAAATAAAGTATTTGAATTAATTATTAGTTTTGAAAATGCTGATGTTAACCAAATAGTTGAAAGCATTATTCGACAAATTCCTCACTTAAATAATTTCATTGAAATTAAATCCCACGAACCATACCTAGGAAGTAAACAAAACTCAAATATAATAAGTAAATATAAAAGTAGATCAGAATTTTTAATTAATATGAAATTAACTTTTTATAAAATTATTAATGACTTATCAGTCACTGTCAGGCCTGAAATTCAGGATATTCTGAACTAATTTAGCCACGAGGACCCAGTATCGAATTCACGGAATAAAATTCTTAAAGATTGTCGAAGCACGACAAATTTTCTCAATCTTGTAGATATTTTACCGTTTGAAGTTATTTACGAATTAAAAAGAGCTGATAATACTTCACTGGGTATTGATGGTATTCAATACAAAGATCTTGCTCTTCTCGACCCTGAAGGTCTCTTGTTAAGTTTCCTGTTTAATAAAATCATCAGTAGTAAAATCATTCCGACTAGCTGGAAAACTTTCAAGACTATATTAATTCCGAAACCTGATAAGACAGATAATTATGATAAAGTTTCATCTTGGCGACCAATAGCTTTCCTGTCTGTTATTTATAAAGTATTTGAGTCTATTTTAACTACACGCCTAACATCATGGGTGATTTGTAACGATATTTGCATATTGGGCAAAAGGGTGGCTCTGTCCATGAAGGTTGTCTCGAGCACAATTCAATACTTTCCTCTGCACTTGTGCATTCGAAATATAGCAAGGATTCCCCATTAGCTATTGCTTCTTTAGATATTAAGGACGCATTTGGAAGTGTTCCTCATGACTACTTGTGAAATGTTCTGAAAACTATTGGCGTTAGCGGAGAGTTTATTACTATTGTCAAATTACTTTACACCGACACTCAATCTTTCTACAGCTGTGGCCCAATTGTAACACCTAATCTTTCAATCAAAAAAGGAGTTAAACAAGGATGTCCTCTTTCAATCATTCTTTTCTCGATTGCCACTAATCCTGTTCTTGAAGCAATAAATAAATCATGTATTGAACCATTTATGATTGGTGATTCGCCCGTTCAAGTTCTAGCTTATGCAGATGACATTGCACTTGTTGCAAACAATGTCGATGACCTTCAAAAAATTGTTGATGTTGCTGTTGAAGCTGCTACAGAAATAGTATTTGAATACCGACCGGAGAAGTGTGGCTACATGCAGCTTCCCAGAGTTAACATCAATGATGAAATCTTGATTAATGAAAAGGAGATCAAAAAGTTGTTGTCAAAAGAATTTTATCAATATCTTAGTATTCCAGTAGGCGAGGGCAATGATCAAAGTCCCTATGCAATTCTTGATAAAGTTGTTAGTGACACAAATAAAATTGCAGATTCCGGTTTATTTGGTTGGCAAAAACTCAAAGCTCACAAGATTTTTATTCATTCTCGACTAACATTTGCATTCCGAACACGTGAAATTAAAACTAGTGCTCTATCAGCTTCTCAAGGAAATACTAATCCCTGTGGCAATAACTCAAGTAAATTGCGTGGCCATCTGAGAAGAATTTTGAACTTGCCGCACAATTCTGAGACAGTTTATTTATACAACTAAACTGAAAATGGTGGAGCTTCGTGTGTCGATTTGCTTGATAACTATCATACTCAAACAATTGTGCACTTTTTCCGACTGTTTACTTCCAATTGCGATTACTCGAGAAAAGTTAATATTGACTCTCTAAAGTTTATAACAGGTCCTCGTCTTGGAATCAAAGAGCCTACATTACAACAAAGTTTTGATTGGATTAATGGTGCTGAAACTAAATTGAATCATGGTGGAAAGAAAAGGAGATTTCAACGTGTACGTACTTCAATAATTTACTTTAAAAGAGAACACTCAATTTCAGTATCTTTTCATATTGTTAAAGAGCAAGTATTTTTATATCTGATAACAAAGAGTCATGGAACTTTCATACTTACGACTAAGTTTCGAAAAGCAATTTCTAAGATATTTCACTCTGCATTGTACGACTCATATATGCAAAGGTGGCAACTAAGCAATAAAAGCGACATGATTCAGCGGTTATAAAATTATCTCCTAAAATAAATAAAGCAATTTTTAAAAGTAAACTTGGCGAATTTGCATGTAACTTTATACATCGAGCGCGAACTAATACACTTAACATCAATGCAAAGCCTAATAGAAAAGGGGATTCTAGACTTTGTAAACGTTGTGAGAAAGAGGATGAAACTATGTCTCATGCATTACAGTCATGTAAGATTCACCAAATACTGACATTAGTGAGACACAATGACTCCCTAAAGATAATAACGAATAATCTAAAAAATCCTAATTTTATTGTCGTGGTTGACCATTCTTGTTTTCTTGTCCTGAATTCTAAACAACGCGTCGATCTTATAATAACTGATACTAAAAGGAAAGGAATATTCATGATTGATATTAAGTGTCCAATGGATTCTGTTTCTCATTTTGACTTCACTGGTAAGGCAACTATTGAGAAATATAGCTTTCTTCAGAGTGAATTACAGGTAGCCAAACCTGATTATCAGGTAGAGCTTTACACTTGTATTATTGGAGCATTAGGCTCGATTCCTCCATCAACTTATGATCTGATTTGTAAACTTTGATAAGAATCAATAAATCTCAAGCTAATTTTTCCCAAGTGAGCAATTAATGAAATGAATTTTTCACTAGTTATTGATATACATCCTAAAGCCCAATTTTTAAATTTACTTAATCCATATTTTAATGTGTGGTGCATATCATATCCCTTTAAGTTATGGAAAACAATTGGTAATACTTTATTTATTTTTCTATTAATATTACAGTCATTGCAAGCAGCACCCAAGTATTCCCCACTAAAATGAACATGATTTCTCCCTGGATCAACAATGTCTTTTAAACAAAGATAACATTGTATACAAGTATCAAATTGAATCTGTTGTAAGTTTGTTAATTGCTTAATTGTTTGACGTCCCATTTTATAATAATACGGTAATACTATATATTTTGCTATTTTTTCTACTGATTTTAAAAATTGTTCCACACAAGTTTCACCTATAAATTCTTTATATATTGTACTCCCATCAAAATTATTTATTAATAAAAGTCCTGCCGAAATGGGAAAATGTATTTGATGGTGTACGTCGTACTTTGGCAAAACAGATTCGAAATCTGCATATATAACATATGGCGGGGTTACGGTTTTGGAGCAATCAGTGAATTTAATAAACTTATTTTCTGGGAAAGTATATAAAGTTGTCCCTAACTAATTTCTCATACATAATATCTCATGCTTGTCCAATGCTTTTTTATCACTAAATCCGTTCAGACATCTATGACACCATAATGATTGAATTCTTTCTATTGAGGTATTTTTACTTTTACAATTCAATAACCTATTGAGTGATGTTATTTCTTCTTTATTTAATAGTAATAAATTAATTATTGTTTCTTTTGTAACTTTGGACCTATGAATTATGTTTAAAAACGGATGTTTTAAAACAAAGTCGTTGTGTTCGGGTTTTTCTGTTTCATCATAACTAAATACATTAATTATTAGTCCTTCGTTATTTGATTCAAATTTTCTAATACCATTTAATTTCATGGGCATATCTTTTGGGTCATAATTTAATTCATTTAGATATTTAGAGTAACTATAACTATCTTTTCTATGTCCACTAACAATTTCATCTTTTTTAATTATTGACAATACGCTATAAATAAAACATAAATTATCGCTATTTTTCACATTTATTAAACACCTTTTGTTAGCCAATTGTTTTGGTGTTTTATGTAACTTCTTCCAATCAATCTACTTATATTATTTATTTTTGTTACTATAAAGTAAATTTCAGTTATTTTTCTAATAACCCAACTACTCCTTAACTAAGTTATTGAAACAATTTTTTCATTGATCTTTTGTATGCCTTCATCAAAGAATGATTGAGTAATTGGTCTTGCGCTGTTACTAATGTTATTTAATTTTATCTCTCCGTCTTTTTCGAAATCAATTTGTATTGCAAATTGAATTTTCACATATCCTAGTTCATCTATTGTCTCTCTTAACTTGTGAATTAAATCTACAGGAAAAATAATTTCCTTAATGTTTAAGTTGGTAGTACCTATACTAATACTTTGATGAGAATCTCGTAAATTGCCCAATTGTTTTTAACCAACCAGATCCGTACTGTTTACCTACAAAATATGATAGATCCCCACCATTTTGATGGGTGCTATAAAAGTTTACAATGTGTGGATTACTCTTTTATTTCATAGAAATGTAATGTCAAGTAAGTTTTATCTTGTTTACCAAATATATATTTTCCACTGTCATCACAAATATTGATTTCTAGATTTCTAGATTTCAATAATATTTGTATAAATCATCATTTGTATATTTCTTTGCATTATAGTAGGTAAACTAGATCCAACAATGATCTTTTCACTATAAGATTCTTCAATTAATCCCAAACTAAGAGTCAATAGTTTACTAAATTTAACACTACTAACTACATTATCTTCCAATTCGGTTTTAACAAGTTGACCTTGTTTAATTTCACAAGATTTGAACGGATGGGGATAAAATGTCCTTAACTGATCAGTGACTTGTAAAAGTTCAGTAATGAATAAATTTTCTTTAAATGTCTCAGTATACTCTACATCATAATAATAAGTTATAGTTAATCTTATAGTATCAAATTTTGATTTCTTATTTGGTATACGCATCTGATTCAATTCATCATTAAAGTCTACTTCTTTTTTATTAAATTCCAAGCAATTAGCTTCTTTAATACTATCAAATGTTACTTTGAATGGAAAGTATTTACAATTAATGTTCAAAATTTTATTGTCAATATATATCAGATAAAATGTAGAGTTGTGACTAATTGTATAGTTTCCTTCAATATAATAAAAATATTCATAACTATTATGTAATGTACTCTAAATATATTTAATATGAGAGTTGTTATAAAATGGAAAAATATTGTACACAAAAGTGAATTCAGTTTAAGCAACTTCCCAATCCCCATCCAAGTAAATCTGATTTGGAAATTCTGCATTAAACTTTCCAGCTTCATTATATGGAAATGTAAGTGGACAACTATTACTGGATAAATTCACGTAAAAATCTTTTTTATTTATTTATTTTTCTAAAATATAACGATAAATGTGTTTTGGTATCTTTGCTAAATTTAATTAATTTCCCACTATCATCTCGAATATTTATTTCAATGATGTTTCTAGTTGAATATGATACTGAAAGGTACATTGGATTCTTCATTTCTAATTGAACAATATCTTCTTGATCATATTTTTTAATCCAAACAGATTTTAATAGTGGAACTCTAACATCTCCAACATTTATTGGTTCAATAATATTTGAATAAATGAACATTTGTTGATGATGATGTAATAATTTTGGAATATTAGTGCCTACAATATATTTTCCGGAAAGTTTGAAAATTTGTTTCTCCCAAAGATTTTGCTAAATTTGTGTCAAAAGATATATTTGAAATGTCATGTGTAAGTGTTATTTTGACCAATTCACTATTTAGAATTATCAATTCTTTAAAAGGAGAAGGATTAAATGACAACAAATGACCTTGTAATTCTGATAAAGTGTTTATAAATAAATTATTTTCAAAATATTTTTCAAATTTTGATATTTCTTCATAACTTATAATTATCCCAAATTGTTCCATAACACCATCGTCTGTAAATTTTGGTAATTTTATTCTACAATGATACACTTCACTAATAATATATGTAGGTTTTAATCCAAAACTAAATGCGTGTTGAATATTGGGGAATGTTACTTTATATGGGACATGTGGGCAGACAATAACCAAATTCTCATATTTTGCAATAAACATGTCAACATCGGAAATATGTTTTGGATTTATTAATTCATAAGTATGATTTTGATTATTAATTTTCAATTATTTTATTTGACTACCACTCTTTATCGATTCATTACGTAGACAAGAATTACTATAATACGGAAAAGGATTAAACAAAAATGTGAAATCAATCAAAGCAACTTCCCATTTACCATCCAAGTACACAGATTTTACTTTTACATTAAAATTACTAGCTTCTTTATTAGAAAAAATAAGAGGACAACTATTACTAGGCAAGATCATATAAAACTGGTTTTCTTTCATAGTATTTATTTAATCAATTGAGATGAGGATATCCAAGTTGGAGTTTCGTATCCATGCCACTTAACGTAGTATTTTTTATATCTACCAACATTTTTGGTTTTAAAATCTTTTGAATTCTAAATATTGTTGGGATTGGAATGACTTGGAGTTCTTGTTCGTAGAATTTTCCGCTGATTTCTTTATTCTCATGATCTGCTATTAAATACATTACAGGATTCTGTTTAGTATATATTTTCTTTATTTCAAATACTTCATCGCTCCAATTGTTGTCAAAATTCTTGATGAACGGAGAAGTAGTGATTTTACTAATTCTTACATGATCACCAACCAGGTATTTTGGCTTATTGATTTTTTCTTTTTTTAATACTCGGTCTTTTTTGGTAATGTGTACTTTGTCGGTAATGTCAACTGGTCTAGGTCCTTTTAATCCTTTATGCGGCGAATGACTGTAACTAAAAATAATTTTCGGTAAAACATGTATCCAAGCTTTATTACCTTGATGCAAAAAATATTTTTTCAATCTTTCTCTCAAAGTTCGATTGTTAGAGTGTTGTAAACCCATTAAGACCTTAAGGATGAAATTGCACTTATTGCTGATAACACTATAGGAAATAATGTACCCAAGAACCCAACCTTTTGTTTATACATTATTCTTTTCATTAAGTGTCTATTTTTAGTGTTTACCAATGATAAAAGGGATATCTTATGTCTTTGTAATACTACTCTTTTAGCTTTACTAATATTGACATTACCTTGAACTATATCTACAATAACTTCAAGCAATACTTGTATTTTTTGTTATTGATTTACTTTAGGTTAAAGTTTTGTTGGTAAGTAACCAAATATTTATTTGTTCAGTAACTTGTTATCGGTTACCTAATATGTATACAAGTAGTCGGAATGAAGTTCCCAACCGGAAAAACTCAACGTGTAGTGTATAGAAGTAGAAAATATCCAATCTTTTTCTTCAAGAGCGGAAAATGCAGGATAATGGGATGCAAGTGTTGGGCCAGAACACAGACGGCCTTGTAAATGTTTAAATGAATCGGTAACACACATGCAAATATAACATGCAGATTTAAATTTAAACCTATTAAAACACCAATTAACCCTATCAAAATGCGAGTAAGAAAACAATTAAATATAAAATTATAAACACAAAAATAAATTAAAATAATAACAAAGTGCAACAAGATCCGCACGAAATAAAAATAAACATAACACGAAAACCCACGATTTTGACCGAAATTTGACAATTTATTAAAAAATGCGAAATTTCATGAAAATGAAATAAAAATCAAATAATTTGAATTAGAAATAATTCAATTAAAAATCTAAAGAAAAAATTGTCAAATAAAATCTCAAAATAATAAAATTAAAGATTAGAATATACCAGAAAATTCCAAGGTCAAATTTTGTTTTATTAAATCAAAAAGAACACGCAAGGTTAGGGTCATGCAATAGGTATATATACCGATTCATTTTTACACAATTTTAATCAGTTTTTCAAAACTTGAAATCGTTTTTACTCATCAAACAGTTTTCAAAACTTGAACATTATTTTCACGATGTAAGTGAGAGTTTTTATTTGAAAACTCTCTCCACGTCGCATCCTCGCAATCTCAATGGAGCTCTGCTTGGGTGTCGGCGGGGGGAGAGCGGTGTATTTATGATTTTTAAATTTTTATGATTAATATAACGAGTAATTTATATTTTTCTTTTAATGAAATATCTAAATAGCATAAATTTGTTTTATATTGTCAAAATTTTTCCGGCCCACAGCCTAAACCGCTACAAGTCATTAAAATCAAACATACTATTCGAATTCGTGTAAGTGCGTGGAAAATCGCCAATGATTCGTGCCCGTGAAGGCCCCGGCGTGCGGAACGCAGGAGCCGGAACGTCAATATCATTCCGTATAGCGGAAGAGGTGGATAAGGAAGTGGTCTTTTGGCTGTTTCCTCGTCTCCCAATTTCCATAAACTCGACCTAAAATCATATCTTCATACGGCTCAAAATCACTACACGAGTAGTCCAGTGGGCACTCATTAATTTATAATGTGAACACAATGCGCCTAATGCCAAGTAAAATGGAAAGTGACAGGGAAAATTGAAAATAAAATCGTTGCTATGATCAAAATATAACAAAGTACAATGAAAAATCGATAAACTTATTAATTAAATGCTTGAATATGAGGACTTTTAATAAAGACAAATAATTAACGAAACGACGTGTAGGAAAATGTATTAAATTACTGAGGAACCTGCTCATACTATTCTTATCAAATTAGGAACTTTATACCGATAAGATTAAGTTTACCAAACCTATAAAAAGTAGCGAATTATCTAGCACTCGTAAGGCGTAAACTTGAGATATAAAACGACCAGCCCATAGAGTGTTGAAGAATAATAATTAAACAAAGTAAAAAATTTGAGATACCCCAATTAGGTAGGACAGAAATTACTATAACCAACAGATCAGTTTGACTAACCACATAGGAGAATTACTGTTAATCAAGATCCAAAAGGTAATACGCCTTGTGAATTTGCATACGATACCCTATATAAGAACTCTAACCGAGTCCATTTGGTTAATAAGATAATTTCTCACCCCAGATAATAACTCTCAAATAGTTTTCGTCCTTAGTCCAAAGCCAAGTCCGTAAAATACGAGACTATCCAACTAAAATTCGAGCTCAGAAGGATCTATTCAAAATGCAATTTAGTAAATAAATAACTGGGAGAATTCCACAATAATACAAATTAATTTATTTTCATTCTTCCCATTGACATTACAAGAATAAGAAATCAGGTAAAAATTCTTCCGAATAAAATTCAGCAAATGAATAACCAAAATTCCGTCTAAAAATTCAACTAATGATATCACAAAATTAGAATCCTTCTCCCAGCCACAGGAGAAGGACAGAGAGGCCCATCTTTGTGTATCGGGAGCACCCTTATGCGCGGCCGGCCTCAGAAGAACGCGATGATGGGAATGACCGAACCCCGCATGTTCAATGACGAATCGATGACATTTAGGAAAATTAAAATTAGATTCCAAATAAATGTTTAGTTAATTTTCTATTGTCTTTTCATTTTTGTCGGTTCAATATTATTAATATTTGGATAATCAATTAAATAACTTGAGATTTGTAGATCAGAATTAATTTTCGTTGTTTACAGAGATGGAATCACTGAAAATTATGCAGAAGGAATTGGAGCATGCACGAAAAATCAATAAAAACTTCTACGAGCAAATTATCCAATTGACAACAGAAATCCAGCAAACAGAGCTGTCGATAGAAGACTTGTGCTCGCTTTTGATTATCAGTTCCCCTTATGTCGTAAATTTTATCATTCGAGTCCATCAAATTCTTTAAATATTTAAATAACGTTTAAATAACGACAAATATATATATATATTTTTAAAAGAAAACAACGCATTCGATACATGCAACTACATATGTTGTGACAGAAGCGATGCATTTCTAATGAGTCGACTGCGTGTTATTTAATATTCGAGCGGCTCGGCGCTTGACTCGCTCTTTACGTCCGGGTCGATTGCCGCTTGTCGTTGGTGTAGTTTTTGGAGTCGCTGCCGTCTCTCGGTAGGCCAGTTGGGCAGGGACAAAGACGAGGGGATATGTTACTACTGCCCCTTCTTGGCAGGCCGACAATGCGACCTCCAGTCCCTTTATCTGTGTTCTTAGGCTTTGGTTTAACTGCCTCTCGTCCGCCCATCCCTTTTGGGCTGCTGTAAGCCTTTGATAAAGCGCCTTTGTTTTCCTGGGCTCCATCCAGGCGGCCTTTGTTTGTTGAACTTCCGTTATTAGCTGGATGATCTGCTCGTAGAAATTCTTAT
Organism: Schmidtea mediterranea; assembly: GCA_022537955.1. Lineage (NCBI taxonomy): Eukaryota > Metazoa > Platyhelminthes > Tricladida > Dugesiidae > Schmidtea > Schmidtea mediterranea. The sequence goes on from CM039680.1 coordinate 187,540,504, forward strand.
TGATTTTCCGCGCGTGCTCTAATTCTTTCTGTAGTATTTTCAGGGATTCCATCTCTGTAACAACGAAAATTAATTCTTGACTACAAGTCTTAAATTATTTAATTTCTCAAACAAACGTTAATATTATGGAAAATAAAAATTGAAAGAAAGAAAATTTTGAATGTCAGCTAATCATTTATTTAAAACGTAGTTTTGAGTGTGTTCAACGTAATCAGATCATTAATGTTCTTCTGAGGTCCGCCGAGCATAAAAGCGCTCCCGATATACGAATATCGGTCGCTTCGTGTTTCTTGTGCGGTTGGGGCTGGGTTGCGGCGTATAAGTATCCGCGATCCTGCCGGCCGCGATATCGTCTTCCACATTCGCCAGATATTGCCTGACCCTGATCACGTGGAAGTTGACCTGGCGCTGGCTGTCCTCGAGGCGTGCAAGGAGAGATCGGGCCTGATTACAAATTTCTTGGGCCGGGTTTCGGCCACCAGCTTGTCTGCCCGCTGCGAATGATAGCGTATCGTCTTCTACCGGCCGTGAGGTGTTCCACCGGAGCTCTCCCTGCTGGGGCGCCGTGAAGCCCGCTCTTCGCATAGATTGCCGCCATTGATCTGCAACCGGCGTGGGAATACGAAAAATGGCTCCCGATCCATCTGAACAAGATCGTGATCAAAAAGGTTTGTCATTATTCTTAGAAAATTAATTACAAAGAAACATCAAAATTCCTATTATAGTTCTTAAAATGGTATCGAAAATCATTGTCGTTCTTCTAAGAAAAAATTTTAAATTCATAGCGTAGGTCCGATTTCCTATTAATAACAGTCTCTATATGTAGACGCAAATAGAACCTCATAATGTTATGATTTACATTACCTATGTGTGACAAAACCATACCCCATAAATTACATTTGTTTTGTTATATTGGCCGACAATTATCTAATAAAAATTTCCTACACGATATTAATAAATAAAACTAAACAAACGCACTTACAATAAAATTTAGCGTTTCAAAAAATAATTTTAATTTGCTATTAATACATTTAAACAATTTCGGCAACCTAGTAACCATAAATGGCAAAAAATCTAAAAACTTTAAAATAATGTTAATTAATTATGAAATGAATATAAAATCATTATAAAATCACCTAACATAAACAAATTTTTATCCTAATTTTTAAACGCATTAAAATAAGGTATGAATAAAATATTGACAACGAATATTAACCCAGATATCCTGTATAACATCGAAATATCCCCATGGTGCCTAAATAAAAATGCAAGAGAGTTAAACAATAATATTCCAAAGGAAAACAGGTGTCTATGCGAACAATTACTGAAGAAAAATGTAAAAAAGTGAAAAACGGCTTTCAATTTGCATATTTTAGATTTGTATATTAAACTTTTCCCATTTTCAATATCTAGACCTGTTGGACAAAGACTAATTTTTTCGAATCGCCATACTTCATTCATTTTCAAGTTGGTTTCGGTACAATTCAGTATTGTCTAGGCCTACCTAAGGTGAATTGGAATATTTGCCGTCGTAGTTGGAAAATTCATCCCTGTCATTATTAAAATTAATTTCCAAGAATTAAAATTTCCTAATATAGTTAAAAATTAATTATTGAAAATTTACATCTCTTGGGAAATCGAAATCATTAAAATTAATTGTTAAAATTTATAACGCTTCATATAATTATAAGAAGATTGTTTTTATGATCAAAAAAAATTAAAACATCACGTAATAAAATTTTACCCCCAATCTGTGGATTTGGATTCCGCGTCGTTTCCCCGCTTGACGTCCTGGTTGTGGCGTTCCCATTATTGAAGTCCTGTGGTTGGTTCATTTCTCGAAAATTGTCCCAAATTTTATGATCGATCGGAATCGTTGGCAATACTTTATGGAAGCTGGCGGTTGGTGGGCGTATGCTGTGTATGTGTGCGGTGTGCCGTTCACATTTATTACTATTCCCCAATGCAGTACTGGTGTCGTGTGCGTTGAACGACTTATTGATTTTTCCAAAATGTCATGGTCTGCACTATTCTTAAGTTCGTGATAAGACGGCATGCGCGCTAGCTGCGGTTGACTAATTGGATTTCTGCCCTATGTGTTGATGCTTGATATCGACTATTCTTTACATACACATTTTAGTTTTGCCATGGATTCAATATTCCAGACAGTAAGGTTTTTGTTCGTTTCCAATTAATTAGATTTATATTTTAACTTTCAGTAAGTCGTTGTTATCTGGACAGGTTTTACCAGAAAATACGGTTAGAAAATTCAATTATTCATCTATTAGGACCCTATGGTCACTCTGCCAGCTCGACCATCAGATTCAACCGGATGATGCCGCTGCCTCCTGATTGGAATTATTTAATGGTTTTCACTAATCTGGCTTATGGATTGTTTGCTCTTACCGATCGTGATATTTAGGGTATTTCGTCTGTTATAATTATGGTAAATCAATGTGGATGTTTTCTTTTTCCTCATTTTATAATTATTTAAATTATTGTGAAATTTTCTTTTGAATTCAGAATGTTCAGGAGTCGCACTTCCTAATGCATCAGTTTATCAGTGTTGTTCGGAGTTCGTATTGAGAAATCGTGGGTTTTTTTATTAGATTTTAATTTACGTTTGAAAAGCCATTAAATAGAATTTAATTAGGCAAGTTTTAATTTTACCTATTCTAAATTTTCTTAATCTGGATTTTTATTGAGTCACCCTATTCGCTATTGGGTTACAGTAATTAAATGCGGGTGGGTATCATGAAGGCGGGTTGAGCTATTCGTTCCTTTATAATATAGTAAAAGTTTGTTGATCTTAATATTCTTTGTTGGGCCAGAACGTAAACGGCCTTGAGGAATGTTTTAATGGATCAGTAACACACACGCAAAAATAACATGCAATTTAAATAAACCTATTAAACACCAATTAAACCTTATAAAATATGAGAAAAAGGGAATTAAAAATAAAATAATAAACATAAAAATAAATCAAAATAATAACAAAACGCACCAAGATTCGCACGATACCTACACAAATACAACAAGAAAACACAACAAATTCGACAAATTGAAGAAATTAATAAAAAGTTCATGAAAATGAAACTTAAATCAAAAAATTTGAATTAGTAATAATTCAATAAAAATTATAAATGAAAAATTATAAAAATAAATCAAAAAATAATAAAATTAAAGAATAGAATTTACTGGAAAATAACAAGGTCGAATTTTGTTTTACTGCATCAAATTTAACATGCGAGAAAAATAGGTATATATACTGATCCATTTTCACATTAAAAAAAGAAGACCGTTTTTCGAAACAAAACCAAAAACCAAAAAACCATTTTTTCAAATTATTTTGAGATCGTTTTAAAGCCAATTTTAAAACCATTTGCAGAACCATTTTTTGAAATAGTTTAATTTTTAGGTGAGAAATATTTATGTTGGAACCCTCTTTCCACGTCACATCCATTGCATCTCGGTAGAGCTCTGCTTGGACGTCGGCGTGGGGAGAGAGGCATTTATGTTTTATTTTATGATATGCTATTTTATGCAATTGTATGGATTGGTTATGAAAGGTAACTATGTTATTTTTGTCTATAATTAATAAATATTATTAATATGCATAAATTGTTTTATATATATATTTTTCATAAATTAAACTGTTGAAACTTTTCCGGCCCACAGCCAACACATAACGCAAGTAAATAAAATCTACACACAAATCAGATTCGTGTAAGTGCGTGGAATATCGCCAATGATCTGTGCCCGTGAAAACCCGGCGTGCGGAACGCAGGGTTGGAACGTCAATACTATCCCGTATAGAAGAAGTGAGGAATAAGGAAGGAGTCTACTGGCGGCTTCCTCGTTCCTCATTTCTGTAAAATCGACCTAAATTTATTTTACATACGGCTCAAAATCACCACACCGAGTAGTCCAGTGGGCACTCAGTAAATATAATGTAAACACAATGTGCGCTTAAGGCTTATTAAAGGGGAATGGTACGGGGTTGAATTAAATGGAAATCGTTGTTACATCTAATATTTCGAATTAAATTAAATAAATTAGTAGAGATCATTAATAAATAATTCATTGATTTAATTAAAGTAACCATTGCTTGAAAATAAAGAAGTCTAGAGTAACTCATTAAATGATTATAATTTAAATGTAGAATAAATCTTTGAGTTTATAAATTATGGATTATCAGTGAAACAATCATCAAGTAACAATAAATATCTTATTGAATAGAATAGTTATTAAGTAAAATCAATGCAGCTTCTTGATTAACAAACAAAGTTTTTTCTTAATGCAAATTGAGAATTGAAGCCGATTAGTGTAAATTCGTTGACTAACTGTAAATTAAGTCGTTGAGTGAACTAAAGAGAGTCATGAGTTGAACCAAGTGATTCCTCGATTTATATTAAATCCAGTTGAATAGAAGTAAAATAATGTACTGATAAAATCCAACAAACTTGAGTAAAAGAAAGTAAAAGCTTTGATTTGTTAATTAAGAAGTAAAGTAATTGATAAAGGTACATCAACTATTAGCTAAATAATCCATCAGCTGTAAAACAGAGTAATTCATCATATTGAAGTAACATAAATAACAAAAAATTTTTGGAGTTTTTGTTGATTAAATTAGTTAATGAATCAAAGACAGAGGCAATTAGGTGAGAAACCCGTCGCTTAGCGATCACTTCACAACCCGCTAAAATTGAACCACTGTTAAACGTTATAGCATTATCGTGACGAAAATCGATACCATTATTGAGAAATCGAGAAAAGCGTTGATAGGAGTTGTTGAATAATTCATGCATGGCAGTGTGTCGTTTGAAAATTTATTCCCAGTGAATCTTGCGACTGAAAACCCAAATCTGACCCCTAAAATACAACGATTAATACTTAACCGATGAAAAATCAAGCCTGTATAAAGATGTAAGACGATAAGACAATCAAGGCGACATGTAAAATTGTTATACTAACATCACACTAAATATCAAAACTATAAGGAAGGCTTACCACTGATTTTTCGACCATATTGATGATATAATCCGAATATTTGAAACGATAAGAAAATTCCAAAGGATAAATTCCACATGATAACATCCCCAATAGAGCGTAAATCGAGAGCACGATACAGGTAATTTTTCCTTAAAAACGGAATTAGAAAATATTCAAATACAACAAAGACATATAACTCACCGATAATCCACGATCATGCGATCTTAAAGTTCGCATACTAAAAATGAATTTCACCAAATTCAAGATATAAATATAAACATTCGCTTGAAATAAATCAAGTAGATAATAGATTAGAAAATAAACAATCTAACCGTTGACGTTTCCGGTAATATAAATAATCAATTTATCACCGGCACCCACTTCCTGTCGTCCGATTTTCAATTAAACAACCTGTATTATATTTATCATCAACAACCGAACATACGTCATTTTCTTGTCTCATTTATCAAACCATGCATTCGCCAACTATTTCCAACGAGGAGTTAGAACTCGAATCCCCAAATATTACAGAAGATTCATTAGGTAAATTTTAATTAGTTATTGCCGTAATAAATTTACGTTCGCATTCAAGCTACAGGGACGACCCAAAATCACTAAACTATAATTGACAACATATTTTACTACCCTTACCCCAGACGAACCCAAAATCCGGTCATTCTGTCACAAAACACGACAATCAATTTTAGTTACACACTTTCGTTAACCGCGATAGATCTGCAGTGCTGCAAATATTCAATTGGAACTCATTAAGTAAAGATTCTGTCGCAGTCGCATTTGAAACCGTCAACAATTTATAATTTTCGTTGAACAAATTACCCAAGTATTTCAATCGGTCAATGGGTCAATCATTACATATGTATCTTATAACCTTTAGCACGGGTGTATTTTCAAGCAATTAAACGATGACGGAAAGAATCTCTTTATCTCGCGCAAGTATCAAATTAGCGGTTTGTACAAGATAACTCATGAAACTCTGTTAATAAATATCGGGAGAATATTTCATAAAATGTTATTATCGTACTGTTCCTTCATTTTTATTTACATTTAATTATATATTTGGATTGTTTTGTAGATTGTCATTATAGAATTATTCATTCATTTTTATTTTCATATTTAAAAATATACCTAGTCAAATAATGAATACATATATACTATTCTAGTGCTAGCAATAAACCAGTTGTGCGCTAAGGTGAACGCGAACACGAATGAATTACAATGTGATTCCGCAGCCCACCAAAGATGTTTTTAAACGCACCCTTACGGCGCGAGAACGCCCGAAATACCAGTCCCCCTCTCTTCCAGACGCATTACTCGTAAAACACGTCCAACGTCGAGTCCCGTGAATTGTAACGCAGTTAAGATCGAGTTAACTAGTTTCTTCTTAAATGACAAGAAAGGTTATATCTTTGCGAACCACCACATCACCGTTCCTACCTAGAATGTCAGGAGAGATACTGAATAAAAACAAATTTTTCCATTCAGGACACACTGGAGCTATGGTTGATCTTCCGGCTCACATCGTAGAACAATGGAGGCAGGCATGGAATCCGGTGTATCAAGAGCGCTGCCCTGACGTGCCTGAAGACGATCCGCAAGAGGAAATATCGCCGGAGGAATTTATGAGACAGTTCAGGAAGAGGTCTGACGAACCCAATCCATCGCAAGACATCCTAACGCAGGCCCAAGAGCTTCTGGAAGGCCTTCTACAGTACCAGCGCCAAGTCGAGGCAGAGGTAGCACGGGCCACGGAATACCTGGCCAACGTCGAAGATGATCTGGCGGCCGGACGGCTGGCTAGTAGCTACCCGCCCTCGCCAAGACCAATCCGGAATCTCAAGCGACCAGTATTCGTGATCCCTGGGTACTCCCCTAAAGAAGGGATCAAACGATTCCTCGCCGACGAATAATCTTCAATGATTTGAACATTTTATCACTTGATATGATATTAGTATGATAAATTTAAAAAATCTTCTGTCTCTCCTTTTCATTATTATTGCCGTTTTCGCTTCACAAATATGTTTATGTTAAGTATACTCGTCTTTATGCTAGTCATCATCAAATTCAACCCTCACTATTTTAGAAATGGATCCCGTGAAATTACTCCAAAACGAGTTGACCCAAGCGAGACAGGCCAATAAGAAACTCCACGACCAGCTCATCCAGATAGTCCGCGAAACACAGCAAATTAAAGCAACGTGGATCGAGCCCATAAGGATCAAACGATTGTACCAAAAACTCACTGCGGCCCAGAAGGGGTGGGCAGAAGAGAAGCAGTTGGTACAAGGCCTAAAAACTCAAATCAGGGGGCTAGAGGTAGCGTTATCCGCCTGTCAAGACGGAGCAGCGGTAACCTACCCTTTAGTCTTTGCCCCGGCTCAATTGGCTTATCGCGAAGCGAATCCGACCTCATCTACAACGCCAATCACTGTCGAGACCACCACTCCAATAACCCCATCAACAACTGGTCGACGACCTGGACGCAAGGAGCGGGCTAAGCGCCGAGCCGCTCGATTCGCTAATCAGTGTATTTAATAGACAAAATAAAATATCATTTATATATATTGTGGTTTTCATGTACACTTTGTTATTTTCATATCATCTCGGGGTTTGAAGCAACATTGTCGAAGGGTTAACTAAACAGTACTACCTATTCCATTGTTAGACGATAAACTAGATAAACAGTAGCAACGGACACGCAAGGGGACCAAATAATTTTAAAGCGAGCATAGGTCTTCTATCGACAGCTCGTGAACCCGAGGATTGTCCGAGCAATTACAGTATTAACAATAACACTCACTTTTTGCGGGCAGTCCACCACTTGAACACATTACCAACGTTGCCTAGCAACCGGTACCAAGTGGCAGTTAGCATCATTTTGTATGGCGTTACTGGGTAACCATAGGTTAATTCAAACAAACGACGAAACCCTGTAACCCACCATCTTTTAGACGATTTCTAACATGATAATGAAAGTATAAGTTACCTCGGAAAGTTTAAAAGTTAATCATTCATTAGCTTCTCGGAATCTTTAGGATTTTGGGGAACTGTCGTATCAATTCTATTCGTGCATAGTCTGGGTTGAACCTAAATTATATTATTTTGGTATTTTGTTCTCTTTTTGGACTTAGTGTTATTTGATTTTAATCGTTGGTTATAGTAGGTTTGTTAAATTTCGTTATTTTCAATTTGGTTAACTGATAATTATTATGCAAAATTTCGTAAATAAAACTTGAATATCATCCTTGTTAACTGATTTATATTATGGGATCACGTTCTAGGGGAGTATTTACCAGTTTTCCTAGTCAAGCGGAGAGGTATTTCTCGCCTTGATTTAGAGATTTTACATTAGATACACGTTTGGGGTAAACTTGAATGTAGATTACTTCTATGGGTTATTAAATCTTCGGCTTCGGGTTTTCCTTAAGTGATCGATAAGTTGGGTGAATTTTACTTAGTCAAATTCCCATGGCGTTAAAGTTTTATATACTCTTGTGGTTACAATCGGAGTAATTGAGTTTAATTATGAGGCGTCGTAAGTTTCTTTTAATTTAATAACCGTTCAATAACTTTGGGAGTTTCTCATAAAGCTGGGTATCTACCAGGATGGGGTACGGGTTAGTTTTCTTATGGGCTTTGTTGCAATCTTTATATTTTAATCTAAATTCTTTCTGGGTTTTCGTTAAAAACTCTTTTACGAGATCTATCATGTTTGGTCCTATCGCCTCTAGTTACTCTTATGATTGAAATTTGGGGAAGTAGTATCCAAAATTGAAGCCATTAAGCGAATTTAATTAACAAGTGTTGGAGACTTTTAATAAAGTTTTTATCATAGCAACGATTTACATTGATCTCCCAGTCACCTTCCCCTGCTTGATCCTAGGCGCACTTGTGTTTAAATTATAATTAATGAGTGCCCACTGGACTACTCGTGTGGTGATTTTGAGCCGTGTGTGAATATAGTTTAGGTCGGGTTTATGGAAATTGAGAGACGAAGAAACAGCCAAAAGACCACTTCCTTATCCCTCTCTTCTCCTATACGGAATAATATTGACGTTCCGGCTCCTGCGTTCCGCACGCCGGGGCCTTCACGGGCACGAATCATTGGCGATATTCCACGCACTTACACGAATTCGAATAGTATGTTTGATTTTAATAACTTGTAGTGTATCTTTGGCTGTGGGCCGGAAAAATTTTGACAATATTAAACAAATTTATGCTATCAAAATAGTTTATTAACAGAAAAATATAAATTACCCATTACATTAATTATAAAATTCAAAAATAATAAATACACCGCTCTCCCCACGCCGACACCCAAGCAGAGCTCAATTGAGGTTGCGAGGATGCGACGTGGAGAGAGTTGTCAAATAAAAACTCTCACTTACATCGCTGAAAAATGATTTCAAATTTGAAAAACTGAATTTTTACGATTAAAAACGATTAAAATAATGTAAAAATGAATCAGTATATATACCTATTGCATGACCCTAACCTTGCATGTTCTTTTTGATTTAGTAAAACAAATTTTGACCTTGGAATTTTCTGGTATATTCTAATCTTTAATTTTATTATTTTGAGATTTTATTTGACAATTTTTTCTTTAGATTTTTAATTGAATTATTTCTAATTATTTCATTTTTATTTCATTTGCATGAAATCTCGCATTTTTGTAAATTGTCAAATTTCGGTCAAAATCGTTGGGTTTTCGTGTTATGTTTATATTTGTTTCGTGCGGATCTTGTTGCATTTTGTTATTATTTTAATTTATTTTTGTGTTTATAATTTTATGTTTAACTGTTTTTTCTCTCATATTTTGGTAGGGTTAATTGATGTTTTAATAGGTTCGATTTAAATCTACATGTTATATTTGCATGTGTGTTACCGATTCATTTAAACATTTACAAGGCCGTTTGTGTTCTGGCCCAACAAAATTATGTTAAAAATTTCAAATTTGAAAAACTGAATTTTTACGATTAAAAACGATTAAAATAATGTAAAATCATTGGTGGGCTACTGGGTTTCATTGTTTGTTTGAATTAGCCTGTGGTTGCCCCAGTAACGCCATACAAAATGTTACTTCAACTACCACTCGGCACCCGTTGCTAGGCAACGTTGGAAATGTGTTCGAGTGGGTGGATTGTCCGCAAAAATTGAGCACTATTACTAATACTGTAATTGCCCGGACAATTCTGTCCCTTGTGTGGAAATTCGAAATTCATGCTGACCAGTAGGAAAAGAACACTATTTTTCCGACGACATAATGAGAGTATTCACGACCTTCCGATGATCATTCCATTTTTAATTATATTGAGAACATACTAATTTTGATTCAATCACAGTTAAAGAAAAATGCAGTTCAATCTGTCAAGTCATTTATTCAAGATTATTTTTGTCTAATAGATGTTCGACTTTGCGGCGGGCACGTTCTTTGCGTCCCGGTCGATGACTGCTGGATGGGACGGTTGGAGAATCTTTGGCCGGTGTAGGATCGTGGGCCTGAGTCTGGTAGGGTAACTGGGATGGGGCGAAGATGAGCGGGTAAGTTACCGCTTGCCCCTCCCGAATTGCTGCCAGGGCGACTTCCAGCCCTCGGATTTGAGTCCGGAGACTCTGGTTTAACTGACGCTCTTCTGCCCAGCCCCTTTGGGCCGCTGTTAGGCGTTGGTAGATGGATTTTAGTCTGGCTGGGTCCACCCAGGTAGATTTCACTTGCTGTACCTCCTTGGTAAGCTGGATGATTTGTCCGTAGAGTGATTGGTTGTTCTGTTGTGCTCGGGATAGTTCCTGTTGCAATAATCGAGTAGGATCCATAGCTAATACAAACAAAATTAAGTATAGAAATTCTGGTTAAGGGTATAATCACATCATATTAGTGTTACTTTAAACAAAATTCATCTAGTAAGAAGAAGAATTTTATCGGGTAGAAACAACTAACGACAAGTTTACAAATTTTATTTTTAATGTTGATATAAGAGTAGCAAGAAATCACAAGTTACTAATATTGATTTAAAACAAATAGAATCGTCACAACTGTTAGGGGAAATGTCTCGCCACCCACTCTTCAGGTGTGAAGCCGGAAATGGCCATCGTCGGCCTTTTAGTATTGCGGGTCTGGGCCGCGTTGTTTGGTGAGGTCTGTTGGGGGTGCCAGTACGAGTTGGCGATTCGACCCGCCAGCAAATCTTCTTCTACATTTGCCAAATGCTGGCGAGCTCGGGCCACCTGCGAATTCAGGTCTCGTTGTTGCGAGACTAGGTTTTCTAATTGCTGTCGGGCCTGTTGATAGATTTCTTCCGACGGGCTCCATTGAGTAGACGTGCCTACTCCCAGATTATCCCGGTCGAGGAATTTCGACGGCGGGAAATCCGGACATCGTTCTTGGCGGTATTGGGCCCAAGCCCATCTCCAGCGATCTGCGAGGGAAATTGTGGAATTGAGAGCTAAAAATAAATATTGTCAATAGGGTATCCATTTACGGGAAAGCCTCAGCTACGTATTTGTTATTTAACTTGTAGTTTTGGTCAACAGTATTTGACACGAATTATGATTGCAGATTGATGTTGGAAATAATTCCCTTGAGATATATTTCAGGTATTTAGCGTCAGGGTGTTTCTTTCTTTATTATTATGGTTGTGAAAAAAATGAATTTCGTGATTAAATATATTATAGATTAAGAAGATATCATATTATATTGTCTTATCGTGGATACCATTAAGACTCTTATTAATTAGATCTTTTCTTTAAGTGTTGCATCATCAATCCTCTAGGGGTTCGGTATCTAAATTGTGGAAATATTTAACAATCTGCAACTCCTCCAATATTAATAATTTTTTGTTTTAATTCAATAGGTTTATCGGTGAGTAATAAATATACAAACTAGAGATACTATATTAGCGAACTAATTCTAATGCTGATTCACCATATACATCTGATAATGCATTTGAAATAAATGTTTTAATCTACAATTTATGAATCAGGTTTGTAAATATTAAGAGACAAATATCAACTATCGCTTTCCTCAATGAGACTCTTGACTACAGGAACTATTCCTTCTAACCGTAATTCAACGACATATTGTTAACATTGATATGAAACTGTCCAGGTTGATAACACTATACGCTAGAATCCAAACTATCTTATGAATGGTATCTTATGATTTACACAGTTTCATAAAATTACCATTGTTTGTAAAAAGAGAAATTAAAATCATTTAATAAGATTAACAAGATACATCGCATTTATAATCATTTAACTATCATTAAAGAAAGACGATAAATATTGTAAAATTCAAAATAAGTTACCACTATTTACAGCGACCAATTTTTCCGGTCCTTCTCCCTTCAAGAACATTCCTGGTTTTATGGTTGTCTCCTCCGAATGTGATGTAAATTCCACTATGCAAATTTTCCTGATCAGATTTATTGATTCGTTTCAGCCAATTCTCCGTATGCTGAAATTATTAGATTATTAACGGCTAGAATAGTTAGAATATACATATATTCATAGTTAGAATATACATCCTGTCGAATTTGTCGGTTTCCGATCATTGCGAGGTGAAATGGCCAATGGTCGATTATTGATTTTCGGCGATTGTCGACCATTCGACATTCCGTGATTTGGTACGTTTTCTACTTTATGTATCAGCTGTTAATGTTATTAATTCTCTTTAGATATTGTTAAGTATCTCTGTTTGGTTTGCCGAGGATGATTCTACAACGGGTTTTGCAAATGGTTGGTATTCTAATTTATGATTTTTAATTTCGCACAAATTTAACGTCGTCATAGAAATTCGGGAGTTACTCCTTATCAACTATTGGAAGAATCATTTTAATGGAATTTTATTGCTTCTTGATGACGTTCTTTACTCTTTATCGGACGATGGAACAATTATTTTTATTGGAATAAATTTTATTACTTTTCGATGACGTTCAATTGTTTTATTCAATTCTCATTTTCTTATGAGATGGTTCAGGAAAATGTATTTTCTCGTACTTTGATTTGGATTTAGATTATGGTGCTGAAATTATGGGGTGCAATCATTGGATTTTTTCTTCAACTACTTAAGTAAAATTATGGTTTTTCTTTTCTTTGAATTCATATTAATTATTAATTAAAATTTAATTCCATCAATTTAATTCATTTACAAATTTAATTCATCAACGATTCTATTTTTTATTTTTTAACAACGATTTCGGATTAATTCAGTTTTAATTGGTGAATTTGTATTAATTTAATTTTTAAGCAACGAATTTATTTTATTTTATCTTTAAGCAACGAATTAATTTATCTTTAATCAATAATTTTATATTATTTTAGCTTTAATCAACAAATTAATTTATTTTTAATCAACGAAGTTATATTATTTTATCATTAATCAACAAATTAATTTATTTTTAATCAACGAATTTATATTATTTTATCTTTAATCAACAAATTAATTTATTCCCCGTACCCCTGCCCTTTAATAAGCCTTAGGCGCATATTATGTTTATATTATATTTAATGAGTGCCCACTGGACTACTCGGTGTGATGAATTTGAGCCGTGTGTAAAATAATTTAGGTCGATTTTACAGAAATGAGAACCGAGGAAGCAGCCAAAGGACTTCTTCCTTATTTCTCTTTTCTTCTATACGGAGCAATATTGACGTTACGACCCCTGCGTTCCGCACGCTGGGTCTTCACGGGTACATATCATTGGCGATTTTCCACGCGCTTACACGAATCTGTACTGTATATATTTTACTAACTTGCGATTTCTGTTGGCTGTGGGCCGGAAAAATTTCGACAGATTAATTAATTTTATTAAATGCATAAAAACAATTTATGAATATTATAAATAATTATTTATATATTAAAGATAAAATACAAAATTACTTGACCAAACAATTAATTCACAAAGGCATAAAAAATGCATCTCTCCCCACGCCGACATCCAAGCAGAGCTCTACCGAGGTTGCGAGGATGTGACGTGGAGAGAGAGCTCCAAAATAAAACCATTTCTCACCTAAAAGTAAGGCTTCGTGATAGATTTTTAATCAATAATTCAAAATCAAATTTTGATTCAAAATGGTTAAATTTAATGTGAAAATGAATCGGTATTTATACCTATTTTCTGTCCCTAACCTCGCGTGTTAAATTTGATGTAGTAAAACAAAATTCGACCTTGTTATTTTCTAGTGTATTCTAATCTTTAATTTTATTATTTTTCAATTTATTTTAATAATTTTTCATTTAGAATTTTTATTGAATTATTTCTAATTCAAATTTTTGATTTAAGTTTCATTTTCATGAACTTTTATTAATTTGTAATTCTCGGTCGTTTTCGTGTTATATTTGTGTTTGTATCGTGCGAATCTTGTTGCATTTTGTTATTATTTTAATTTATTTTTATGTTTATTATTTTATATTTAATTCTCTTTTTTCTCATATTTGATAGGGTTTAATTGATGTTTCAATAGGTTTATTTAAATTTGCATGTTATATTTGCATGTGTGTTACCGATCCATTTAAACATTTCTCAAGGCCGTTTGTGTTGGCCCAACATCATGTATAAAAAATTCATCGATAAAACTCTATTTAAAAATTTAACTTAAAATATTAATTACATAAAAAATTAAAATACAAAAATTTGAATTAAAAAAAATGCGCCAAAATTTGAATTTAAAAAAATCCGAAAAATAATTTCAAAAAAAATGTGCGCATACAAAATTAAATATGTTGATTACGTAATTAGGGTAATCTGAGGTTAGATTACGTCATTATGTAATTTAATCAGTCGCGAACTCCCTCTATTTTTATTATGCAATAGTGCGTGGGCGCAGAAAGCTCCTAACTACCTACTAAGTTATGTTTAAAAAATATGTTAAAAATTTAATAAAAAACAAAGTGGAAAGATGGAAATTTGGTTGATTCAAATGGGCAAAATTGGTTATGTTGGAGAATGAAGCAGAGATTAAAATAGGAATTCGAATAATTTAGGATAAATGCTTGAGCTGAATGTAAAAATAAAGGATTTTTTTTAAAGAAACAATTGAAGTACTGAGAATTCGACATTTGGATGCACTACAAACGCATCGGATGAATTTTGTGATGCAGTAATAAAGGATTCGAAAAAATTAGGAATAAACCAAGAATCTATATTAAATAGATTGGAGTTGGAACACATGCTTATGTATGATGTATCAGAAAATTTAATTAATAAACCCACGTTATGTGATAACAAGTTTGGAAACTGGATTAAAAACAATGGCGGTTCGAAAAATAAGTTACAACCATTTGTAACTTAAACGGCAGATCAAAGATCAACGTTTTCGTCTGAAGTAGTAAATATGACCCATAACCAGAAATTTTAAATCAATCCAGATCATAAAATTGAAGTGAATAAATTTTAGTAATGGGAACTGTTCTGCTTATTTGTCAAAATCATTTTGATACATCGAGCAGGTTTAACTGAAGTCGTAATAGCAACTCAATTGAATAGACCTGAATGCCAACAATAAAGATCTGCATTAATAGAATTTCCCATTGTAAATGATGAAATGATTCTGCTAATTATGGAAATGAATCAGCACGAATTCACATCTCAATTTGGAAATATAATAAATTCCAGAATTGCATGTTTGAGGCAATTAAACTATACCATAAATAATAAATAGCTTTTTGAACATATACTAAAAAATAATATTTTCTTAAATTTGTATTTAAGAATAATGTTCAATTTGATACAGTTTCCATCATCTAGATCCTGCTCTACATATTTTGTTGTAAAATGAAAATAAAAAGTCAAAGTAAATAATTATTTTTAAATATCAAATTAACAAACAACATTAGTAGAAAAAAATAATTCCATATAACTTCATAAACTATTACTCGGTTGAGGTACTCCAAATTTGGCAATATGGGCCTCGCGCTTCGCATGATTTAAACACTTGATAGTATCTTAAAATACACAATTATGCAACAATATTATTTACTTCATTATGGACATAAGAATCGCATTCATAACACCAGCTGCTTAAATCCACAAAACTGAGAACTATAGCGTGTCTAGTATTTTGGAAATGTTGCATCATATGGGCTTGAACAAAACGCCCACAAAAAACCTAACAATAATTTTTAATTATTAATGAGGAAAATTTACTTGGTAACAAGTAAGGCATAGCCAATTTTCACGAGTTGATGGACAAAGAGTACATGAGGCATTTACATCAATTTCATTAGCAGACGGAGACTGTTGGACTTGATTTAAATGCTCACACCATAGCAGAGGCTGTACTGCATAAACTCGTTCAGGAAGCGGATCATTTGATGTCTATAAAATGTTAACGTATTTCTTATAATAATATACATATCGGTTAACAAATTGCGTCAGCAATCGGTTAACAAACATAAAATAACAAAAAAATGAACTTACAAATTATTAAAAAGGTAATTTTAAAAATTTATGTTGATTTACAAAATAAATCATTACAAAAATTAACATTTCAAAATTTAAAACTTTGACAATATTTATTGAAAAATGAAAACTTATAAATTATCAGCGTATATATTGAATTAATTTTTTTACAATTAATAACAATTAAGTTACTCATATTTAATAATACTCTTCATGTTATGATAACCAGTTAAATGTCGATGATGATCAGTCATTTGAGTTGCTCTGCATGATATAAATTTGCCCACCAGATTACAAACTGGAGTATTCTTATTTCTAAATGCTTCCAATAAAATTGTAACGTGTCTGTTCCAATTGATAGATTAAAATTTAATATTAACACAAAAAAATAATTTAATTTTTAGATTTTGCATAGTTAAAAATTAATTTGAGTTTGTAAAAATGCTTACGATAAGTACTTTATAAAACAGATATTACATAGGCAATGAAAATTGTTTCTAAGCAATTTCGAAGCATTATAAAGTCTCTACTTTTGAAGAAAACTAGAAGTCAAGAAATCATGTTTCCAAGAGTGAGTGCCCGAGTAAAGCAACAATTTTCATCTGGATTCGGGATTTTAAAAGTGAGCAGTATTTTAAATTTGGAAAAGTATGGCAGAAATGCTTGAGAAAATCGATATGGCAGACCGTCACAAACGTGCGTTACATAACTTGCTGTAAGAAATAAGTCTCAGGAAACTGTGTTCACGATTTATGCCACGACTGCTTACGAGTGATAAAGGCGATTCGAGTGCATTCAGAAAATAATGCACCTCTGTTTCTATATATCACTGAAACTAAATGTGAGTCTACCATATGGAATATATGACAAGGAGAACCAATCACTGAAATTGAGAACTGGAACATCTTACAAGAAACGTATGATGATCAATCTTTTTGGACATGAAAAGCTTTCTCCAAATGGATTTAGCTGTATCAGATTTCAAAATCAAAAGCGACTATTATGTAAAACTGGTAAAGTGGAAAGAAATAGGCAGAAAGTGGAAGAAATGACCTCTCTGTATTGTATGGCAATTCTCCAATCCGCACATCGCCTCTGACAACAGCAACAATTAACTCATGTGGATTGCCACTAGTGTCTCACCCATCATACAATCCTGATCTTTCTCCTAGTGATTTCTATCTTCTCCGACAACTGAAGAAGGGTTTGCGAGGAAAATTCTTTTATTGTGCGAGTTATTTACAGAAGTACACCACGGATTTGCTGACTTATTATCCAAAAACTTTCTATGAAAAGGGCATCCAAGACATATTGTTTGCTTATTGATAAAGTAAGTCATATTCTAAAGACATATCAGAAAAAATACAAATCTATCAAAGTATTGACAAAAACTTATTACTCAAAGTTACACGAAAAGAAACATTCGGAAACAATTCAGAATTTTCAATTATCATCAAAAATTGTTTCAAGATTTCTGGGTGAAAGTTGATATCTTAAAAAAAAGTATTTTTGTAAAAATTAAAAATGGAATAAAAACAAAAGTCTATCATCAAGACATTACAAAGTATTTTAATATTCGATAAGCTGCTATCTGTCAATCGGTCAATAAAGAGTTCCAGAATTTAAGAAATTATTACTGACATATCAAAATATTTTCCTCAAAATGTCAAATGAAAGAAATGGTGGATGGACTGGAATTGTTTTGCATTTAAATAAAAAATAGATGCCTTATTTTTTCTCCATAAATAAATCCAGAATTAGTAAAATTCATTTAAAATTCAATAAATTAAGAAAATTTATCATTAAATTAATTTTTATAATAATTTGTCATCAAAGCAAATTCAAACTTTAAAAAGCATTTTAACAATTCTAAGGTGCAATTAAATGTCATCCAATCACAGAAGCAATTTGCTGTATCAATTGTAAACTTACCAATCCTAGAAAGTGATGAATATCGCTATTGCTGACACCGCTTAAATTCATGATGTCTTGCAATACCAATCCAACCGAGTTGCCTTCATTAATGACCCGAGACACATTAGCACTAACAGGTGTAGCTCCACTGGACTGATCAACTGACAGGAAATTAGCAGAAATATTTTGAGTAGCATGAGTAGTGCTGTTAATGGATGATGTTGTTGGAGGTACTTCGACAGCATTGTCGGATGACACTATTGGCGGTAAATGGATTATTGGATTAGAGGAATTCGGTTCTGTGATAAATGTATCGTTTCTTGGTTGTGATAACGTTTCTTCTATCGATTGCTCTGTTTGGAACGTCACTTCCACAACTTCAAAAATTAATTATTCATCAAAATGTTTACAATATATATCTACTTCCTAATTGGCGGACAGATTCTGCCAATGTATTAGTTTCGATTTGAACAATATTGTCAAGTGCCGCTGGATTGGTCTGATTAGGACTAATTTCTGTGTAGGTCACCACCAAAGGTTCTAAATAGCATCGAGTTAAATAAAATTATGGGGATTACCAATTATAAACCATAAAATTTAAGACATTTCCAATACGGTTTTTGATATTCTAACGTTTTACGTATGGCTTCAATTCCACTAAAAAGTGCTCATAAATAATGAAGATATGAGTAAATACCTTTTATTTATGGGAAAATTAATGATTTGATTAGTTGGATATCCTAACAAAGAACTCACACAATGTGACATACAGTCAGATATGACATTAAGATTATATCCGCCTTCTAGAGCCAAAATAACTTTTCCATTGGCTAAAGACGTTAGCATTTGAGTCATGTTACCGAAACATTCAGGTGTTACAGTTAATCCACCCTTAATTTGTCGTAAACAAATTTAGAATTAATTAAATATATTTGTAAAATATTATGATATAATATTTTCAGTAAAATAATTTTGATATATCTATCAGGGTTGTTCGGAAATTCATTTCGTATTTTAAGTGGAAATGAAACACGATTTTTGTAGAGTGTATAAACATTTTATTAAATTATATATTCTCCATTTTGGACCAATACCTTTTGCCATCTTTCGGGCAGGAGATTGATTCCACGCTCAACAAAACCTTCTGATCTTTGCTGGCAAAAAACTGGTCAAAGTTATCTTTGACGTCCTGATTTGAAGTGAAGGTCTCGCCGTTCAAAACAACTTTGCAGTCGCCGGAACAAGTAATAGTTCGAAGGTGCCAAATCTGGAGAATATGGTGAGTGTGGTAGTACATCCTATTCAAGCCTGAAAAGCTTTTGGTGAGTTACCAAATTTGTATGAGGTCTCGCATTATTGTGGTGGACCATATACCGTTTGTATTGATCAATTCTGGCCTTATTTGTTTGAGCGAATCATTCAATTTGTCCAGTTGATCACAGTACACTTCAGAATGAATCGTGGAATTGTCCGGTAGAAGCTTAAAAAAACGATCCCCTTGAAATCCCACCAAACAGACAGCATAACCCTTTTTGGTGAATATCGGCCTTCGAAGTGGATTAAGCTGGTTCATCTCTATGACGCCATGATCTATTGCGCTAAACATTTTTGTAAACAACCCATTTCTCGTCGCCAGTGATGATTTACTGCAAAAATGGATCATTCTCTTGGCCTTTGAGAAGCAAATCACAGTCGTTGATGCGACCAGGCAATTTTCGTTCTGTTAGAACATGTAGAACCCATGTGTCAAGCTTTGAAATTAAATCAAGACGTTTCACGTGATCATGACCAGTCAAGTTCGACAAATTTAACTTCTCAGCAATCTCGCGAGTTGTTATTTGGCGGTTTGCATATCAATGCCTTTATTTTGTCTTCATCGGCTTCAATGGGCCTTCCAGAACGTGGTGAGTCAGGGCAATTGGACCACAGGAAGTGATCTCCCACAAGCATTAAAAAATACATGTGAGCGATTTTGCAAAATACTTCAGCGCACGTAATTATGTACATTTAACTTTAATTTGTAACTGTGCACACATTCATACTGAAAACTAATGTATCAGTCAGAAAAACTACTTCCAGGCAGTTAGACAGTTATTCAGGTTACTGGAGACTGAGGCTCTTGATGTGGTCCTTTTTAGTTGTGCCTGTTGATAGAAGCTTTGGTTTATATTTAACAACCTGATACCGTAGCTGGTGTTGTTTATCATTCTTTGTCAGAATTCGTTTAAGTCGGTTGCGAGTCGAACTGTCTGCTTTGCAGTCATTAACAACCTTTAACGGGCGGACAGTCCTGTGAGCAGCATTGTAGTTTTCACGTGTTTTTCACGTGCTAACTGGTACCGAAAGGAACTCCTGTGGTGGATGAAGGGCTTCAAACCGATTAAGGACGTTTTGGAGTTGTACTGTTGGACAAGCATGTCTGTAGATAGTAAAGTTCATCGTCGAAGTCAAATTGTTATCTGAAGAATCATCTGATACATGTGCATATAAAGCAGCATCAGTGGCTGAAGTTTATTCTGCCTTGTATCGTTGATAACGGTGTTCTGTCTCCTGATGTTTAAAGTTCTTGGTTGCCGTATCTTGATATTTAATGTCCTCCGTTGTCACTGGCATCTGCCTTGGGCCAAACTTATCAATGAGGAATGTCGGTCTTCCATAATTTTTATTCTCCATTCCCAGTCTGCATGTGTAATGTTGAAATGTTTGTTCAACATCTGCGTTAAGTCTACCTCCCAGGCAACTTGGGTGGCCAGTCGTCTATGTTTGTGCTAACAGACTCAGACATGATCCTGGTGGATGACCTTCAGCATGGCAACAAAGTGTGGTTTTGCAGTCATTATTTTGTTGGTTTTTTCACACAGCAACATTACTTCATCTGCAACTACACTAATGGCTGCTGGCATAGTAGTCTTATTCGTTTTCATCTCATAATAAATGCGACGAAGAGCATTACAATTCGTAGACATTTGATTTTGTTCGTATATCTTACGAGCCATATTACAGTTCACAAGCACGCAATAACTATCACGCCTGGAGACTTTGAGGCCATTATCCTTACAGTTTGAAATACAACAACATGCATTTTAATGATGTCATAGATGAAATAATTATACACTTCTCCTTTATATTCACGTAAGATATATTTTATGATATAAAATTATTTTAAAATATTATATATTAAATTAAAATACTATATTTAACTGCAACTTCATTCAAACTATAAAATGAAATAATAAACCTGTTTATTGTGAGTTGAAATTTTAAGTAGTATAAAATGAAATGTAAAACCAAAATCTAACGATCAATTAGAACTTCAAAATCGTAATTAATACGTTTATATTAATAAGCCAACTTGAGAAGACAGCTGGTGTATTGCCTACCATCATTCATGAAATGCACCAAATAGTACTAAGTAAATAATATTATAAAAAAGACCACTTCATATTGTAGTATTGCTCTCGAAGTTTTACCTTGTGGTTATTACACTAATCCTCCTCAAATAAAACAGGTTGCAATGTAAAATAAAAATGTTAAAAATTTTATATTTAAAAATTATATATATCATAACAAAATCCTTTTAACATCCCAAAAAATTACACCAAACACATAAAATACACAATTCACATTCAATTGTTTAAATATGCCCTTAGACTGAGCATTTTGAACATTAATTATAGGATTTAAAGATCTTCTCGACATGCTTCACAAGATATTACTCGGGTTTTTAGCAATTGTCTTGAAATCAGTAATACATATTTTCTTACTCGTACATTTCTAAAAGATCACTGATGTGAGTCAATCAATCTATTGAGTTACAAATGCTCAATAATTTAATAGTTTTATGATTTTCGATTATTAATGGTTAATTTGTTTAAATTTTCTTGTTTTTATTTAGTTATTGCTAATGTGATTTCTAGCCTGATGAAGACTGGTAAACGGTCAAAATATATAGTGAAATGTTGTAAAAATATATATATAATTAATTATACTGAAATTAAAATTATTAAAATATCCTTACAAGGGGATCTCCACGAGCTGCATCGAAACCAGCTGAAACAATTACCAAATCTGGATTGAATTCATGAGAAATAGGCATAACAATATTAATAAAAGCTGAAATATATTCTGAATCTCTCACTGGCCTCTAAAATAGTAAAATAAAAGTAGTTGGCTCGCCCACGACAGTCCATACCTTATTCCAAGCAATGTTTACATTAAATCCTTCAGCATCAACCCCCCCGACTGCAGATGGAGATCCATCTGTACTGCCGGGGAAAAATAAACCATTATCATAGCGATGAAGTGATATATATAAAACACTAGAAAAAATTATAACTAAATTAAGAAAAAATTTCTAGACTTTTTGTTTGTCCAAAATTGATGCTGAGTACCGTTACCATGATGGACATCCCAATCCACTATTAGAATTCTAACAATAAATATTATGACGCGCAAAATACCAAATTTACTTTTTAATTGATTCTGAATATTTAGTCAGTGCATAATTTGCAGCAATAGCAACATTGTTAAAAAAGCAAAATCCTAACGGATAATTTACTTCTGCGTGGTGACCAGGAGGTCTTATAATAGCAAAACCGTTTTCCGACTAGGAAAAGTTACAGTAAAAGTTTATTTCAAAATTTAAAAAATTGTCTAAACCCTGTCAGAACAAACTTCATCTATTACATTTAATAACAGTCCACAAGAAAGCAGAGCAGAAATGTAACTGTGCTAGATAAATGTAATAATATTTCTTTTACTTTTATTATTAACTAAATTTTTACTTGATTAATATATATTGAGTTAAATTCCTCTTCGAATAGATGATAAATAGTTGGGGATTCCTGGCAAATATTTCCCAAACTCTCTACATAATTTGGAGAATGAATTAAACCTATTTCATCTTTTGATGCAAGCCGAGACTGGATTTCGAAATATTTAAACAGTAAAATATCGAACAAGTAAAAATTGTGTAAACTAGTTGATATTTATTTATTTTTTAATTGAATAAAAATATATTTTTGTGTAAAGAATCAAGTTAAATTTATTGTTAAATGAGTTCAATTTACATAATTTTCCAAATTTAATTGGCTATTAGCAAACAATTTTTAGTCACTCACGTGATATTCTTCGATTTTCGGTTTGGAAATACACAAATACACAATTTTGTGTTTGTTATTTTGTTGGAATTTAATATGGAAAATTTAGATCCGGATGTATTATAGCGTGAATTTGTGTATGGTTGCGTCGGGCAGTAAACACATATTTTAGCTTATAGTAGATAAAATTTGGAAATGATGTACATTAACCCTTTGTACTCCAAAGATACATCTTATGCTCACCAAGCTATTATTGGTATGTAGAGGTTTAATCACAGTTATGTTGGCCATAAGTGATTAGTTCACATGAATTAGAATTTGAAAGCACTATGGCTAGTTGTTGGAACACTACACAAGGAGATTATAAATTACGGCACTTAATTCACTGCATATTTATCAACTATGCCTATTGGTTGCAAACCAACATTGATAAAACCGAATCTTCTTGGTTGAATGCATGTCACAAAGTATAAATAGCTTTAAAATTTGTGTTTGTTTTGTTTATGTGAAACGAAAACAAGTTGTTATTGGCCTTCATTTATTACATTTTAAATACTATTTAGCATTCACTTATCGGTAACTTATTGGAACCTCGTCACATTATTAACAGACAAATATGGTAAAACCACCTACTAAAACAATCCAATTAGTGATAAAACACCTATCGCAAACCTAGAGATTGAAAAAATCTGTATTAGTTCAATTACGGGATTTCATAATTCGGATAGAATTGTTTTCAATCAGATTGAATATTATGTTTCTATCAATTTTCGATAAAACAAATTGCTTTCGAAAAGCGATTTTTTGTAATATTTAATTAAATGATGTAACACATTATGTCTTCATTTTTTATTTTAAAAAAATGATTTCCAAAAACAATACATTTAAAGTTTTATCGTTCTATACCAGCTGTGGAAAAAGCATCAATCATCGTTATAAAAACGTATATACTGTTCCTAAATAGTAGTTAAGGGAACCACCTTTTTTCAAATAAGATCCTTTCTTTTTGAATCTTGGATGCAAACATTTCGTCAGTGTATATAATCGTAAGTAGTCAATTCATTTCTTTAAGTAAGTCATCATCCAATTATGCAGTTCGTTCACGTCTTTCTATGAAAGTTTTGCAACGATTTGGGGTAAGTTACAGTAGGTTTTGAAGAAGATCCACTATCATCCTTTTGCATTAAACATGTGATAAAGAAACGCACAGATTTATATATTTCTTAGTTTAAAAGAATATTTCGTGTTGATAAATTTGAAGTCAGGCCGTATAATATCAACTGTTACCAAGTCAGAATTTGAGCGAAAAGGAGCTTTTACTATTGATTTTGTTGAACACAATCCATTGATACAATAATATAATACCATATTCACATTCTGTCAACTGCAATGATTTTTTTGATTAGTTTTAAAATCTATTATAGACTCTTGAACGCAATTTCTGAGCAAATAGGATCTTCCCAGCATATATAAAGACTGCTCCATCGAGTTAGACAGCCTTTAATTTAATTTTTTCTTTGGTGAATTCTATTTTGACATCTTTCTTGAAATTATCATCAATTTTGATGGGGAATTTCTAATGTTAGTATTGGTGTCAGAATCACGAAAACTTTGATAATTTTCATTCTTTAATACTTTACAGTCAGCAGCAAATTTTTTGAGTAACAAGCACAGGAAAAATATAAATCAAATTCGTTTTTCTATAATATGTAGGAATGAATAGATTGTCAAATATTCTATGCAACTATAAATGCATTGATTGAATATATGTTTTGTATGGTACTAAGTGAAAATATAGAACTTATTGTATAAAATGTTTTAGCGAATTTTGGTTGTAAGTATTTTATACATTTATATTAATATCACAGCGTAGTATTTTCTTGAATATTGCAAAATAAATGAAAAAATTTCATCAAAATTCCGAAATCCATGGATTTTGTGGCTAAACCTTTTTGGGTTCTGGGATTGCAATCCTTAGTCAAATTACACATCAACAAACCATCAACGAACAAAATACCTAAAACCCTATTATTTGCTTCAATTTGAACGCCGAGTTTCACTTACCATCACATTCTGTAGTCGCAACGGTAATTCTCATTAACCATCATTTTATTTAGATAGACTGATTTTAGAAAAAGTGTATTTATAATTATTTTTGTCGTCAAATCAATCATTATTTATCGCAGTATCAGCACGCATAATGTAAGCTAAAAATTCCATTGGTAAAACACACCGTACATATTGTAAAGTAACCTTTATGAGAACTTTGTAAAATACCACACAAACAGAATTATAGAGTTCCAAGTTTAATTATAATATTTCTAAATCTTAAAACTCCAAATAAAACGTTCTAATAAAACTGTCAGTTTTGTTTTATGTTGTTTAAAACTTGATTTATACAATAAAACTGGTAAGTTAAAAGTCCAACGTCAAGGCAGGGGTGGCAATAAAAGAAAACTACCCACTCGAACAGTAAGATTTTTGGCTCGTAAGAATATAGAAAACCCTAGATAAACCGCAAGGGAGCTTCATTTCTCTGTTAGTCATGAGGTCACAGTTAATTTTTCTACTTTTAAATGCTCGCTATCTCGTCCAGGAATTTTTAGTAACAGACCTGTGAAATCGTCATTATGGATCTCTTCATTGGGCTAAAGCACATCAAAATTGATGAGTTCATAATAAATGGAATAAGGTGTTTCTCAATATTGCATGTGCACTTGAACTTAATGTTTTCATTTTCTCAGGGCATCTCCGTCTCTTTAAATGCACTTAAGTATCACGATACCTCAAGACAATATCCCATGTGGTAAAGCTGTTTCTGTTATGGTTAGGGTGTTCGAATTTCGGATAGGCATTAATTCCATTAGGAATTAATGTGCTATTTTCAAACAAAAGGTTCGTACAAAGCGCTACACATCTAAAGATGCACAAATCGCCTATATATTTTAGATATTTGGAGTAACGATATTGATATTAAGAATGTTTGCTCCACTTTTTGACGTATTTTGCATATTTTTTTAGTATTCCGACAAATTTTGTGTATTGCCATACATAAAATTAGCTTTTGTTATTCCTAGCTCACTTTACATATCCATAACAAGAGAAAACAGTGCGCGGAAATGATTGAGTCGATTAATTTGAGCGTTACTGTATCTACGAGTCCTAGTTGCATATTTTATTTTGTATTATTTCTTTGGAAATTAAAATTTGTTCTTGATTTTTAATAAGAAATAATCAAATATTCAAGTGAAACATTATAATATAAATTAATCTTAGTAATTAGAGTTATGAATAATAGTTGTATTTTATTATAAATAGAATTATATTTGAATTGCATGGCCAGTAAAAATTCCGTTAGCCCAATTTTCTTGTGAATAAACCTCTCAAAACAATTCAATACCAGCACGTTGAACGATTGCTGTATGTCAATTATAATAATTTACATTACCTCCAACTGTTTACATCGGCTTAATAAGCTGTTGTCTCTCAAGAATTCAAAAATCATTTGAGTTCTTCTTGGAGATTCGGGATGACTAAGATATATTAAGCATTAAAGAAATTATCCATAATTTAGTTACATTGATCTCTCATTCATGTGGTTCTCCATTCTACAGTCATAAACAAAACACGTTCTAATTTCTAGTAAAATATCGATGAAATAATTATACGTTATACTTGTTAGGATAGTTGTTAAATGCGTTTTTGGTTCTAAGTTCATAGATTTTGTGATTTAATTGATCCTTTTCTTTGCATTTATTTGGATTGTCTTCAATTGGAAGTTTAGGAACTTTTGAAGAATTCCTACATAATGAATATATTTTCAAGATTTGAAACAGTCACAGATTTAGCTTATAAAATCTAGCAAATTTCGACTAACTGGTAACCGCAAATAGTCAGTGAACCCATATTAAAAAATACATACGAATTAAAAGTGTGTAAAAAGAACAATTAGATTTTCGAAACGAGTTTTGATTTATATTCAACCAAGAGTTTGGTTTCAATTATGCACTAGTCGTAAAAATTCAACAAACATTGATTGTTGTGAACTTTGCCAGCTATCAAAATTTAATCTATCAAATAAAATTCGTCAAAAAAGATAATTAATTGTGCTAATTGTATAAGAAAAATATAAACTTACATTATTTATATTAAAAAAGTATCGAGTTTTGCCAGACATAGAAAATCCAGTCAATTTTTATTTGCCTGGGAAATAATATATAGCAGGGTGGACAATTTGATAAATATCCAATTTTATAATATAGCATGTTATAATCTATCAATTTTATTTTAAACTGATTGTTTAAATATTTAACACACTTTAGAAAATGGACAAGGGTGCATCATGTGATTATAGAACATTGATTCAAAGTCGAAAATCCTCTTTTTTTAAACAAATTTGAAACTTGCAGGAAAGACTAATCGTATTTTATACTAAATATCTATGTGAACTGACACTACAACATAATAATAATAATAATAATAATAATAATAATAATAATAATAATAATAATAATAATAATAATAATAATAATAATAATAATAATAATAATAATAATAATAATAATAATAATAATAATAATATAATAATAGTAATAATAATAATAATAATAATAATAATAATAATAATAATAATAATAATAATAATAATAATAATAATAATAATAATAATAATAATAATAATAATAATAATAATAATAATAATAATAATAATAATAATAATAATAATAATAATAATAACTAATCGGAAATTAGATTACAGTTAATTATATTAATATAAATGGTTCCGCTATTGACAAAACACAGCCAGGCAAAATGTCGAAAATCCAAAATTCCTTATCATAACTTAAATTCCTTGATGTTCTTTTATATTTCATTTTTAAATTTTTTTAAAAAATTTTCAAGTATTTTTAGAATTTGTGAAAATTAAAATATTTTAATGTCAAAAATCATCACTTTTTTAAAGTTCATATTATAAATAAATTACGCAGTTAACAATTAACTGGCTAAATTAATATTTTTTCATTAAATTTTAAATGTCATTTTATTATTTAAAATTAATTATAATTTAAATAAGTTGTACCATGTAGATTCTGGTAAATGACGCATATATTCCGGATATGGTTCGTGGTTATCAGCAACATTTACAGATAGACTTTTCCAATAGAAATGAAGAAATTTCAGACAATTTTGTATTGTTTCTTTCACACTATGTCAGGGAATATAATAGAAGATTTTATCAATCAATTTACCTATCACATGGTTCATCAAAGTTTTCGAGTTTAGGAGGCGCCTTTCCTGTGAGTGTTGCTAATGTCAAAACAACACTATCCTTTAAAGACTCCATGCAATAACCGCCCTATAAGTATCATAACGCTAAATAATTCCCATAACTGTCAATACTTCAAGAAGCACAACTACTCTTCCACGAGCTAAATCCATTAATTTATGTGTCATGTGTGCAAAACATGCAGGGTGCACATCCATGGAACCCTGAATGAATTTAGTAATATTTATTTATTGCTTATCAAAAAATAACTTCGGGGCACCCGATTGCTGAATCAAATCCAGCTGATATCAAAACCAATTCAGGATTGTACTAAATTCTATATTTATCGATATCAATCCAAATTGTATTACCTCGTACGCAATAGGAAGAATAATACTATGGAAAATTGATAAATAGTCACTATTTGTCATATTGGTCTAAATAATTTAATGCAGATGAAATAATAAAAATTAGTGATTATGTCAAAATATGACTCTGTAAAAATTTAAAAATTAAGATACAAAATATACATAGTTAAAATTTTGAATCTAAATGTCGAAAAAATGATGGCCTATTATTAATAAAAACACGAATAAACCAAATAAACGAAATATATTTCGAGGAAATTATTCTCATTATCAGTTTGTTGTCATAATCTTTGTAATATGCTATATACGGAAACAATAATGTAAAATTATAAGGACTTTTTTGTTTCACCTCTGATTGTTTTATAACTGACATAATATTTTCTACAAAATCTGATTCATAGTCAAATTTTGTAGAAAATATAATAATGTAAAAGTTATGATTTAATTAAAAAATCTCATAAACTTGTTGCTAATTGAACGTTTATTTTAAGGGATTGTGATTTAATTACCAAAGACTCATAAAATTCTTTCCCACTTATTATTAAAGTTTTAATATAAAATGTTAAAATCTTTTAAATCAGTTGTTCCTTTACACATTTATCTATGCTCAATAATATTACTCACGTCTCTAAATGTATTATGTTCCTGAACCCGTGTCTCCAATGTATATGGCATTGAACCCATTACATGTAAATTTATATACTAGATCAGAAAATAAACTTAATAGGGTTTGAGATTTATTACTAAACATATTAATTGATTTTAACGATTTTGACACTATTTTAAATACATTTGAATTGCCAAAATAAAATTGTTAAAATATTCAACATCACATCATGAGCTTTGAAATAGCAAATTTCAAATACTTTGAAATGTCTTAAATGACTATATTCAAAAAAAAATTGATATAAATTTTGCCATGCAAATTATTTTGCAAATAAATGATTAACCCTTTCACTGCTCAAGCCGTATAAACTCGCACAATATGAATGACCCATACGCTCCGAATTCTTCTCGGTTCAACACAACTATTCACACAGAGTACTCAAACAAGATAGGTACAAAAATGATAAGATGATGTTTCACTTTTAGCATAGTAAAATCGAAATTTTGTGCATCTGTACGTACAATAATCGGAAGAAAAAACAAAATAAATTGATTTTAATGTTTCAAATTTCAGTGTAAATACGAACAGATTTTGAGTTTTGTTATCTCTTAAAAATTAAATTTAGAAATCTAGATCTTCTTGAATTTCAAACTAAAGCGTACACAATATTCTGTCAGCTTTACCGGTATCTATTGTGTAATGACTGTCGTTGAGTCAATAAAAAATTTTGTCTTATATTTATTTAATCAAAAGTTGAGTACCTAAACCTAAACATATACTTTAAATCAGTGATTCCCAAAGTTGGCAATACGGCCTTTTAGGAGGCACTGGAACCATTCAGGGGTGATAATAGCATCGTGTGCATTAGTTGGGATTGAATAAAAATAAGGGGTCGGTAAAAGCATTAAGGAAGAGAAGATAAGAAAACCCATTCGTACATTTTCAGTTATTGTGTAATAGTAGGCTGTAAGGCCAAATAAGTTTGGGAACCTCTGGTTTATATTCTTTAAATTCCAGTTGGTAATATGGCTTATGATTCGAGAATTCAATAATAATTAAATTTTCTTAACATTTATTTTTGTTGGTTGTTCTATTTATTTTTATCGTATACAGATTCCTTTCTATTAATTTATTTCAAAAAGTAAAATTTTAATGAACTTCTAGTAAACTGTATTGAAGTGCAAAATCATTGGGTTATTGGACACTGAATCGCTTATCAATCTTTAAGAATTATATTAAGTATTGAAGAACATATCAAGCAAACTAATTAAACCTCAATGGCTAGAAATGAAAACCAGAATAATTTGATTAAAAAATATATTTGAAAATAAAATTACTATTAAATTTCAAATATGAAAAGGGATTTTATATCATAAAAAACTTCAGGATCACTGAACAGCAAACTATGTGACAAATGTAGAGTTTGGTAATGTTTTATTATTGAGAAACTTGTCTACTAAGCTTAAGTGTTGAAACTTGAAACGCATTATTTTTTTTTCGATTCTACTTAAACTCGTAATCCTGTTTAGTTCAAGATAACTTCTGGGTAAGAAAAATAATTTCACGACAAATTCAGACTTATACCAGTTAATAATTTAGGAAATGTATCAAAAAATGCAGTAAAACTTTGGTGATCAAAAATATATCCAAAAAATATATAAAGCTTTAAATAAAATTGATATTGACAGAAAATTTTACAAAAACAAATCAACAAGATGTACGTTTTAGGTGTCTGTGTTGAAGATCGGTCTAAGGTACTTAGAAACTTAAAATTTCACTGAAAATTTATTATTATTAAATGCAAAATAAATTTTCTTCAGTAGTTTTTAGTGTCTTTTATCCCAGAAATGTAACGGCTGTCCGTCGTATTGATGTAATGATATTAATTAATCTATATTTAAATTCCAATGTAGTATATATATTAAAGATAACCAATTCATTTTGTCGTGAGTCCAACAGTGCACTCGATATCAGTTGACTATTCGACACGATAATAAACTGGATTTCAAGTGTATCATAATTTGTGTATTGTACCTTTAATCTTTCACTTAAAGCTGGTATTATAATCAGTTTCGAATGTTATATTTTCCAATATAATTATATATAAAAAGTTTAAGTATAAGAGAAATATAGTGAAAATATTGATTTATCGTTAATGTTCTTTATTTTATAATCAGTTTCGAATGTTATATTTTCCAATATAATTTTATATAAAAAGTTTAAGTATAAGAGAAATATAGTGAAAATATTGATTTATCGTTAATGTTCTTTATTTTCTACTTTTGCTAATTCAGTAAAAGGCGTTGATTGGTTGACATTAATGACGATCAAATCAATACCTACCAAACCAGTGAGTGTGTTTTAAATTACCAACACAATCGTCACAAAAAATTGAGGTCTATCAGAGACCTCAATTGATGTCTTGTGCTTTTTAAAACCTTATAGGAAGTCTGAAGAATAGATTTATTAAAAATTTATTATATTTTTGTTTTAATTATGTTATCTTTTGAATAAAATTGATGGAAATATTAAATTTTTATTATTTAAAAAATAGACGGGAAATCCCGGGATTGAAAAAGCGTCCGGGAAATCCCGGGATTGAAAAAGCGTCCAGGAAATCCAAGGATTAAAAAATACCCAAGATATACCGGGATTGAAAATACGTCCAGGAAATCCAAGGATTAAAAAATACCCAAGATATACCGGGATTGAAAATACGTCCAAGAAATCCAAGGATTAAAAAATACCCAAGATATACCGGTATTGAAATACGTCCAGGAAATACCGGGATTGAAAAAATACCAGGGAAATCCCGAGATTGAAAAAGCGTCCAGGAAATCCAAGGATTAAAAAAATACCCAAGATATACCGGTATTGAAATACGTCCAGGAAATACCGGGATTGAAAAAATATCCAGGAAATACCGGGATTGAAAAACGTCCGAGAAAATAATCCACTAAATATAAACACTTGAGTATTTTCCTGTTAACTATTTTATAGTTTCTAATGGAAATATATCGTGTCAATAAATTCGTTAAGGACGCCGAAACCTCCTTTGCATTGACACTGACAATAATTATAAAAAGCATACTAAAAATAACTTTATAAAGAAAATATTATTTATAAAAAGCAAAAATCGATTTGTTGAAATTAAAGTTACTTTATTAAGAGGTATATTAATATTATATCCTCTCCCTTCATTTGCACCAATATAATCATAGTTACTCTCTCGCAATTTCGGCCAAAAATTGCCGTCTTCGTATCGATGAATTGATATGTAAAGCACTCTAATAATTGCAATTTAAAAAAGAAAGCTATATTGGAAAAAAATTTACTTTGATGTGTTATAAAATTGATATTGAGTAGCATTACCATGGTGAACATCCCAATCAACAATTAGAATTCTATAAATTTATGAAACAAATAGATAAAAAATTATATAAGAAAAACTTCTGCGTGGAGTAATTTAATTGAGCATATTTTGCTGCGATTCCTACATTGTTAAAAATGCAAAATCCACTGGCTTCTGATTCCATAGCATGATGACCGGGTGGTCTGTTAATATAACATTTTCGTGAAAGTGAATTAACAATAAGCTTCTGATAAATATTAGAGTAATTTGTATAAATTTTATTTTTGTTTATTTTTCAAAATAACAGATAGATGGATTATTTGTTCATTTATTTAAATTTTTCAAATTTTTACGCGTGTTGAAACACGTAAAAATTCAAAATTTTCAGGTTATAATTGATCTCCAAAATTTATGATTTTCTATTCGATAGTTTTTCAAGTACTTTTAGTTGTTTGACACAGAATGTGTACAAAATTTCAAAATTCGCAGTTTTTTTAAATATTTCTCAAAGATCTTAAGCTTATTGGGATTGAGAATAAAGTTATTTAAATGATTTTAAAAGTCTCCAATTTTGACATGAAATAATAAATAAATTATTTTTAGCTTATTTGACTCGTCATAAAAGCTTTTTGTGTATTGTATCTGTATTGCGTAACTACTCAAATTAATTTAAATTGCTATCTATTCGAACAAATTACATAAACACACATGTATTACTCCTATGTATGTGTCTATCATATAAGGTTGTTGATTTTTTCATTTTTTTAGAAGTTGCTATTTAATTGAAACAGGTCTAGAAGTGTAAATTATAATGTGTAAATTATATGTAAATTTTAACCCTTTCAGTGCCAAGGAGCGCGATCGCGTTCCTCAATACACTGGCCGAAAATGCCAGGAGCGCGATCGCGCTCCTTCTCCAACATAGACAAATTCGATCTCTATTTCATACTTGTCGATTTTTATTTATTTATGCTATATATTATATCTTTATGTTGAGAATAGTCCAGTTTTCGAATTGAAAGACGCACAATAATCACATTAGTTAAATGCAACCCTATTCTATTTATTATATTAAATTTCTATTTTCCTCTAGCAGAGTGGCATTGGTTAGATAATCTTCTTAAAATCATGTTGGCACTCAAAGGGTTAATTAGTGAATCTAGTCAAAATTTAAATGCATTTGAATAGTAGACGTATTCATACTTCAGTGAAATCTTCATAGCTAGTTTTATCTATTAATATATTTTGTTTAAGCTCTAGCTAAGGTAAAAGAAAACTGACAACTAGGTTATATGAACTGCTTGTTGTTTAAAGTACTTTAGGACGAATTAGTAATTTCTTATAATACTCTGTTACAATACATAAAACTTATGCGTTAAGCAATGTTTACATAGTTGCATGATTATTAAAGAGACCATCCATATTATTCTCATTGCCCCCTTCTTTTCCCTTATTCCCGTTTTTCTATTCTCCAATCCCGATCAATTGAATTTAGGATTTGTACGTAAACTAAACCACTTTTAAGCAACAGCTTTTGAAACTAAATTTATATTAAATAAGTTATTACTACGAAAGTTATCAATTTTATCACAATCAGCAGCGTAGCTAGTATTTATAGGCCCTTATTTAAAAATGATTATTGGGTCCTCTTACCACAAAAATTGAATGAACTAGGCCAGTAAGAACTACCAAAATCAAGAAGTTTTAACTTTTACACGAAGTTTTAGATTTAACTAATCTGTAGTTCAGGGGTGACCAACCCAAATGATCTTGCGGGTCACTTTGGAAATGCATCATAACTCCGCGTCCCACGAGTTTATGTAGTTCATTAATTGCTCAGAAAAGTCAATTTACAGGAACGCACATGTTATAACATTAATTTATATATTTTTATTGTGGTTTAATAAATAAATAATAGAACAATAAAAACTATTTATTATTGAATATGGCACAATAGCACACCACTATGATTTATTTTTAAATGTTTTTCCTCGTTTAAACTAAGTTCTAAATATATATTGTGCATATTTATTTTTTATTTACACTGAATTGATCAAAAGGGCCCCCTTAGGTTTCTGGGCCTTTATATATTGCTTATGCTTGTTATGTTGTAGCTACACCGCTGTTTACATGACATTTATTTATCTATTTTTAATAAAAAAAGTTAGTTTAATCAAAAATCCACAAAAATATTATTTTTTAGTGGACTCAAATACGGTTTACAACAATGCAAACAAATTGCGAAATGGCATCCCTTTATTATTTTTCATCAATAGGTTTTGTGTGATTTGCATTTGGTTCGTTTGATGATATTGAGGAATCGGTTATCAACTGACACCATAATTCTATCAGAGATGTTCTTACCTTCAAAATATTTTCTTTATAATTGTCCGTTTCAAGTCTGCCAATTTACGACTATGTATTGTCAATGATAACCTTTTTATTTTGTTGTGCAGAGTAGTTAGGTGCATTGTTAATGATCCGGCACAAAACAATAACATATTGATAAATTATTGACAAAACCTAAGCCCCTATTATTAACAATGCCGTGAATTTTTTAAATTCACTGTGTGAATGATAACAATGTTAATTTTTGAAATGAATTACTTAATTTGGTCGAGTTATGATGGCTCTTAAAATTGAATATATTCAACAATAAAATTAAAATTGTGCATTAGTCAAAAGTTCAGAATGATTTGGAAAATTTTTAAAATAACCTAATTAAGCAAAATCCATTTTTGGCCCTGTCATCCAAAACAGCTTTTAGTACTTCAATAGTAGAACCGGCAGAAATAAATGAAGCAAGCTTTGTATTCTAAGAGTAATTTTAATCATATTTCAAAATTATTAAAAAACAAACATTGTCAAAAAATACACAGTCATGTTGAGATGACAATTCTTTTAACTGAATTGCTGTCATAGTTTGTGTGTCTTCAATTAACTGAACATGGGATTGAGAATGACTATAATATATTAATTCGTTATCTATTTCTTTAGCCTAATTTATTTTAAAAATGTGCATAAAATTTATAAAATCCAGTCATTTTACTTGTATTCGAATACAATCTTCCAATAAATTTGTTTCACATATGCCTTCATAACAAACTCTCAATCTGTCTGGTCGTTCGAAGTATAAATTATCCCACATGTTTGAATGAAGTAGCATTTGTTCATCATATACAAATGCAGTTCTAACTCACAATTGTTAAATGATAACTCTTTATAGCAATTTATTACTTGTTAGGAAAATTTATTCTGAGTTCAATATTCTTAAAACATTAATAAATTAATACATGAAAATTTTTAATTATTACATCGTATAAACCATGATTCGATTGAGCCGCTGGTAAATCCTCATCTCCAAACGGTGAATTTGACCTTGACCGTCTGCGCCGTCTTAGAACCTGACTCTAAAAATCAGTTTAAATAAAAAAGGAAACATCAAATTACTCTTAAGGAACGAGGTGAAGATTGTGACATGTAACTGGTAATTACGAAATCTTATTCTATTAGTAAAATAAAATAAGTTTTATCATATATAATCTAAAATTAAGATGCATTTATCGTTTTAAACAATAAACTTAATGTGAAATTAAATGAAAATGATTAAAGAAAATTAAAGATAGGAAACTGTTAATTAACTGAAATTTTTTGCAATATTTAAAACCTTTATTAATCAGGGAACATTATAAACATTTGCGAAATACAACTTTAAGAAAGAGATATTAATATGTCACGAAACATGAAATGTTTTAATAAAAGAAAATATGTAAAGTCAAGCAGGTTATTCATAAAATGTAACATGTCAAAGCCTATAGAAATTAACAAAATTAAAAAAAAAATTTGATGAAACAAGATTATTTGATATACTTTATTGGGTATTTGATATAGAATAAGATTATCCATACTGGTGGGTTACAGGGTTTCGTTATTTGTTTGAATTATCCTGTGGTTGCCCCCGTAACGCCATACAAAAAGATTCTAGCGACCACTTGGCACCCGTTGCTAGGCAACGTTGGTAATGTGTTCAAGTGGTGGATTGCCCGCAAAAATTGAGTATTATCGCTAGTACTATAATTGCTCGGACAACCCTCGGGTTCACGAGCTGTCGATAGAAGACCTACGCTCGCTTTTAATCATTTGGTCCCCTTGCGTTTAAATTTCTATCGTCTATCTAGCCGTTTTACTGGCATTAGTTTGGGAAAACGAAATGAGTGGTGCTTTTTATTTAACCCTTCCACAATGTCATTTCAAAACCTTACGAGGACATAAATACAATAAGAGATATGCGGAACTACAATATAACTAAATGATGGTTTATTTGTCTATTAAATACACTGATTAGAGAATCGAGCGGCTCGGCGCTTTGCCCGCTCCTTGCGTCCAGGTCGTCGACTAGTTGTTGAGGGAGTTATTGGAGTAGTGGTCTCGACAGTGATTGGCGTTGTAGATGAGGTCGGATTCGCTTCACGATAGGCCAATTGAGCCGGGGCAAAAACTAGAGGGTAGGTTACCGCTGCTCCGTCTTGACAGGCGGATAACGCTACCTCTAGCCCCCTGATTTGAGTTTTTAGGCCTTGCACTAACTGTTTTTCTTCGGCACACCCCTTCTGGGCCGCAGCTAGTTTTTGATATAATGGCTTGACTCTCGTGGGGTTTATCCACGTCGCTTTGATTTGCTGCGTTTCTCGGACCATCTGGACGAGTTGGTCGTGAAGATTCTTATTTGCCTGTCTCGCTCGGGTCAATTCATTTTGGAGTAACTTCACGGGGTCCATCTCTAAAATAGTAAGGGTTGAATTTGATGAAGACTAATACGAAGATAAGTATTTTTACTTAAACATATTTATGAAATGAAAACTACAATAATGATAAAAAGAAGAGACAGAAGAAAATTTTTTAAAATCTATCATACTAATACTATAACAAACGATAAAATGTTCAAGTCATGGAGGATTATTCGTCTGCGAGGAAACGTTTGATCCCCTCTTCCAGAGAATATCCAGGGATCACGAATACTGGCCTTTTGAGATTCCGGATTGGTCTTGGGGAAGGCGGGTAATTACTAGCCAGCCGTCCTGCCGCCAGGTCATCTTTGACATTGGCCAGGTATTCCGTGGCTCGTGCTACATCTGCCTCGACTTGGCGCTGATGCTGTAGAAGGCCTTCCAGAAGCTCTTGGGCCTGCGTTAGGATGTCTTGTGACGGATTTGGTTCGTCAGACGTCTTCCTGAACTGTTTCATAAATTCCTCCGGTGATGTTTCCTCTTGTTGATCGTCTTCAGGCACGTCAGGGCATCGCTCTTGATACACCCGATTCCATGCCTGCCTCCATTGTTCCACGATGTGAGCGGGAAGATCAACCATAGCTCCAGTGTGTCCTGAATGGAAAAATATGTTTTCACTCAGTATCTCTCCTGACATTTTGAGGGGGACGGTGATCTGATGGTTCGCCAAAATGCAATCTCTCTTGTCGTTTAAGAAAAACTCGTTAACTCGATCTTAAATGCGCTACAATTCATGGGACGTTGGACGTGTTTTACGAGTAATGCGTCAGGACGAGAGTGAGACTGGTATTTCATGCCTTCTCGTGCCGTAAGGGTGCGTTAAAAATCATCTCTGGTATGCTGCAGAATAACATTGCAATTCATTCATGATTGCGTTTACGTTAGTACATAACGGGTTTATTACTAGCGTTAAAATTGTAATATGTGCCCGTTATTTGACTAGGCATAAAAATAAAATAAAAAAAAACGAATGAACAACTCTGTAAGGACATTTTACAAAACAACCTAGACATATGTTTAAATAAAAACAAAAAATAAAATGAATGAATAGTGTTGCAATAACATTTTATAAAAATATTCTTTAGATAGTTATTAAATTTTCGGAAGGAACAGAGTTTCATGGGTTATCTTTTACAAAACGTTGATTTGGTACTCACGCAAGATAAGGAGATTTTTCCATTACTGGTTCATTACTTGAAAATACAACCGTGATAAAGGCTACTAGATGCATATGTAATGTCTGACCCATTGATCGATTATTGGGGTAATTATTTGAGAGACTCATTCACGAGAATTATAAATTATTGGCGACTTCAAATGTGACCAAGATAGAATCTTCACTTAATGATTTCCAATCAACTATTTGTAGCATTGCAGATCTATAGCGATTAACGAAGGTGTGTAGTCCAAATTGTCGTGTTTAGTGAGAGAATGGTTGGATTCGGGGTTCATCTGGGTAAGAACCGTAATATATTTTGTCAAGTATGGTTTGATGATTTTGGGGTCGTCCCTATAACTCGAATGCGAACGTAAATTTGTTATAACAATAATTAGTTAAAATTTACCTAAGGGAGCTCCTGTAATATTTGGGGATTCGAGCTCTAACTCCTCATCGGAAATATTTGGCGAATGCATGGTTTGATAAATGAGAAAAATGATGTAGGTTTGGTCGTTGATGATAAATATAATGCAGGTTGTTCAATTAAAGTCAGACGGCAGGAAATGGATGCCGATTATGATTTGATTATTATGGTGAATTACCGGAAACGTCAACGGTTAGATTGTTTATTTTCCAATTTATAATCTACTAGATTTATTTTAGGTGAATGGATTGTTTATATTTTCATCTCGAATCTGGTGAAGTTCATTTTTGGTATATGAACTTTTATGATCGCATAGTCGTGGATTATCAGGTGAGTTATATGTTTTCATTGTATTTTAATATTTTCTAACCCCGTTTTTTTTTAAGGAACAAATATCTGTATCGTGCTTTCTAATTATGCTCTATTGTGGATTTTGGCGTCTGGAATTTATCCTTTGGAAATCTTCTTATCATCTCGCGGAAAAGTTCGGATCATCTCATTAATATTGTCATAGAGTCAGTGGTAAGCCCTTCTTACAGTTTGATATTTAGGGTGGTGTTAATATAACATGTCGTCTTGATTTTTATGCATACTTGATTTTTCATAGGTTAGGCATTAATCTTTGTATTTTAGGGTTCAGATTTGGTTTTCTTGTCGCAAAATTCGCTGGGGATAATTTTCAAATGAAACACTACCATTACTGAATTATTCAACAACTTCTATTAACGCTTCTCTCGATTTCTCGATGATGGTATCGATTTTGCTATAACGTTTGGCAGTGGTTTAAGTTTAGCGCATTGTGAGGTGATCATTAAACGACGGTTTTTTCATTTACTTATCTTGTCTTCGTTCCGTTAATTGGTTTAGTCAATAAAACTCCTTATTTCTACATGTAAATTATTTTATTTCAAACCGACGAATTGCTATATTTTTAAGTCGATGGATTATTTAGCTAAATAAATGATGTAATTTTAAAAGTTGGTTGGTCAATTACTTTAGTCAATCAACTACTCTACAGAATTAAAGCTTTACTCAAAGGATTTGCTGGATTTTTATCGAAGTATAGCTTTACTTTTATCTAAAGGGATTTAATGTTAATCGAGGAATCTCGTGGTTCAACGCACGATTCTCTTTATTTCTCTCAACGAATTAATTTACGGTTAGTCAACGAATTCACATTAATTGGCTTTAATTCTCAATTTACCTTAAAGAAGACTTCGTTTATTAATTAAGGAGTTGCATTGATTTTCTCAATATCTATCTTATTTAATGGAATTTAATCAATAAGGTATTTAGTGTTACTCGATAATTATTTTCTTAGTAATCCATAATTTATAAACAATCTGATTACTTAATTTTCCTCAAATAATTTAATGAGTTACTCTAAATTTTCTTTATAGTTACTCTAATTAAAATCAGTCAATTATTTATTTCATGATCTTTACTAATTTATTCGAATTGTAAATTTGATTTTGTTCGAAATATTGATCCAAATTAGTTATAAAAACGATTTCCATTTAATTTAATCCCCGTACCATTCCCCTTTAATAAGCCTTAAGCGCATATTGTGTTTACATTATATTTACTGAGTGCCCACTGGACTACTCGGTGTGATGATTTTGAGCCGTGTGTAGTATGAGTTTAGGTCGATTTTACAGAAACGAGGAACGAGGAAGCAGTCAATAGACTTCTTCCTTATTCCTCAGTTCTTCTATACGGGATAATATTGACGTTCCAACCCTGCGTTCCGCACGCCGGGTTTTCACGGGCACAGATCATTGGCGATATTCCACGCACTTACACGAATCTGATTGGTGTGTAGATTTTATTTACTTGCGTTATGTGTTGGCTGTGGGCCGGAAAAATTTCGACAATTTAATTTATTTTATATAAAACGATTTATGTATATCAATAATATTTATTAATTATAACAAAAATAACATAATTACCCTTCATAACCATTCCAAAAAAAATTGCATACAATAGCACAAAATAACATAAATGCCTCTCTCCCCACGTCGACGCCAAGCAGAGCTCTACCGAGATGCAATGGACGCGACGTGGAAAGAGGGTTCCAACATAAATATTTCTCACCTAAAAATTCTGAAAGTAAAATTCTTGAACAAAATTAAACGATTTCAAAAATGGTTTTTAGTTTTGTAAATATGGTTTGTTTCGAAAAACGGTTTTATTTTAATGTGAAAATGGATCAGTATATATACCTATTTTTCTCACATGTGAAATTTGATGCAGTAAAACAAAATTCGACCTTGTTATTTTCTAGTAAATTCTATTCTTTAATTTTATTATTTTATTATTTCTTGATTTATTTTTATAATTTTTTATTTAGAATTTTTATTGAATTATTACTAATTCAAATTTTTCGATTTAAATTTCACTCTAATGAACTTTTATTGATTTTTCCAATTTTGTCGAATTTGTTGTGTTTTCTTGTTATATTTGTGTTGGTATCGTGCGGATCTTGGTGCGTTTTGTTATTATTTTAATTTATTTTTATGTTTATTATTTTATATTTAATTCTCCTTTTTCTCATATTTGCTAGGTTTAGTTGGTGTTTTCATAGGTTTATTTAAATTGCGTGTTGTATTTGCGTGTGTGTTACTGATCCATTAAAACATTTCTCAAGGCCGTTTACGTTCTGGCCCAACAATACGCACATACCAATTATATCCACATTAATTAAGGTCATAAGAATCATGTAACCATTAGATACCCGTCACGAAAGACGTTGAAAATGTGTTCCAATGCGCGATTTTAAATAAGGTAAGCTATATCATTATGACTGCTGGTAGGTTTCTGGGTGTTGAAATTTTTGAGACTATATGGTTGTTACCCATAGAACCCCATACAAATATTTTTCGCTTACCACTTGGCACCCGTTGTTAGGCAACGTTGGAACTGTGTTCGAGTGGGTGGATCGTCCGCAAAATGTGAGCGCTATTACTAATGCTATAATTGACCGAACGATCCATGGGTCCAACGAGCTGCCGATAGAAGGCCTGTGCTCGATTTTGATGTGAAGGTCCCATTATTCTCCTATCTCCT
Organism: Schmidtea mediterranea; assembly: GCA_022537955.1. Lineage (NCBI taxonomy): Eukaryota > Metazoa > Platyhelminthes > Tricladida > Dugesiidae > Schmidtea > Schmidtea mediterranea. The sequence continues at coordinate 187,582,955 of CM039680.1, forward strand.
TAAAATATTAATCTATACTGTTATGTCATTTATCATTATGTCCATTCCATAGTCCTCCTTGTCGTTTTTTGTAATATTGATTTTACTATGGCCTGTACACCATTCGTTATGTTAAATATTGTTGTGGTTATAAGAAAACATAAATAAAAATAATGAAATTTTAAAATTATCAAAATCAGTTAAAGTTAATTAAAATTTTGAAAAAGTAAAAATCAATATTTTTCGGAGACAAAAGTGATAACCAGTGGAAAATTTGATTTTAAAGACGAATAAAATACTATTAGATTGAGATTAGGTATATTGAAGGGTCGAGAGCACAACAACAAATTAATTAATTAAATTATTTACCGACGAACCCATTAATCAAGGGCCGCGGAGCTGAACGTCAGCTTAATGGGTTTCCCGGAATTAGTAAAATCGGCAATATATTATCCGAACGAGAAAAAATTGTTTCCATAGTACTAAGCCAAATTAATTTCAACCCAAAATTATAAAAGGAGCTGACAACAAAATAAGTTACCAGTTGGTCGAAGAGAAAAATTTAACGAGTTTGAAATACGAGTTGAAAGTAGTAAACAGATAAAGAAGTTAATCAGATTGCAGTGGCTTATTTCGTGATACCCTTAGTATGTTTACGACAAGCAAATAATTTTATTTTGTGGTGAATATTTTTGAATAAAGATTTCTTTGTTGGGATTTTGTCTTATTGATTATTGAACACGAGTAGTCGGATCGAAAGACCTATCCATCGACGAATATTTAATATCCCAACAATTTGGTGAGCCCGGCGTTATCTGAATCGTCGGTGGGAAGTATCTAAAGAGCAACCAAAGCTTTGTGAAAACTGTAGTATACTGAGAAAGAGATATCGAAACTTTTAAAAGTGTTAATATTAGACGTTCTAAATTGGAAAAATAAACAATAACCGTACAATCTACGAAGCAAGCAACGAATAGAGATTGCTATGAGCAGCAATAATTCAACTACGTCGACAACTACAGCACCAATAGTTTCAAGATCAGCAGTGACCGTCAGAGATACAAATGATTATGCAAGTTGTCAAAGGTTACCAGTAAACCAGTACGGAGGAGATAATATAGAATATTACATGTATGCAATGGCCTACGATTGCCACTTTATCTCAAAGAGGCAGCACGAGAGGTATGGCAGCAGTTGGACAAAAGGAACATTGGAAATGACTGGTCAAAGTTAAAAGATGAACTTGCAAATAAATTAATCGGTGGCGATATAATGCGCATAATGAGACAAAAATTTTACAACAGAGTTCAAAGATCAGACAAATAAATGAGTGAATTTTCTCGAAATTTATGAAATGTCGAAATTTGAGTCTGACGACGAGCTTGAAAGTCATATGATATCCAAAACAGCTATAGAATCTCCAGCAACGTAAAGCGACAGTAATTCAATAAAGGATAATTTAGAAAATGAAAAACTGCAATGTTGATCATGCGGATAGAAAAGTTGTTGGAAAACAGAGATATTAACGATCCAAAATTGATGCAGGGAATGCAAGAGCTATTCAAGATGTTGTTGAGTATCAGAAAACTTAAAACAGTGATTAAATTGTTCGCCGATTGATATGAATTGGATCCGCAGGTGAAGGTCGAGATCGAAGTTTTGATAGTAAATTTGGTAGAGAATTTCGAGCAAAAGAGTGGTTAGATTTTATTTTTGTTGATATTTCAGATAAAAACAATGAATTTAAAAATTGTGTAAGTTGTGCAGCATATGGTAGAGTAAAAGATTTAAAACAAGAATTGCAACAAGAAACAAAAAGGACAATGATTGAATTAGAATTTAAAAGGAGATATTTGAAAGACGATGAATTTTTAGTTGATTGTGGATTAATTCCAGTCGTTAAAAATGAGTTGAAAATGATAATTATAACTAGAGTGTCAGAAGAAATGGTAGACAATGCAAGAAGAATTATAAATGATTTTACAGATGCGATATTAATTGGTGATGAAGATAAGATTAATTAAGAAATAGGGGTAATTTATAATTCTGAATTCAAGGTAGAAAATAAAATAAAAATCGTTGATTGTATACCATCATACTTATATGATAAAACAAGATGTAGTGAAAAATTGAAAGAGATGTTACGAAAAATGGACCACGAGCTCAGAGAGGCAAGAGTAGAAATTGAACTGATGGAAATTGCGCTAGAATTTGAAAATTATGGTGAGATAGAGTATACTCAGGAACATTGGTGTGAAAAAGTTTTGAAATTGAGAAAACGAAGTAGGTGCCAAGTGAACACTCAAATCTTTTATGCCCCTTTTCACCACACTAAAAAGAATCACATACTATTAATTTTGGAACAGATGAATGTGGAAATCCTCTGCTTTCGTTAAATAATCTTTTTGCAATGTTCTTCATAAAAACTGTTGGCAGCTTCCTTTCAAATCCAATTGAAATTCTATCGCTTCTAAAAGATTGTTCTTTTTGAAATTGTTCTTGACGCCCATGGTAGTCTTCTGCGTGTCGTGCTGCTTCATGTATAGGATGTTGAGGTCTCACTATTGCTAACCGAGATCTCAACGTGCACTGGTATTAGTATATAATTATTTCAATATATAAAAAGCAAGTTCAATATAATAAAATTTATTAAATTCAAAATTACCGATTTCTAAAATGATAATGATTTCAAATTCGGATTGATTATAAATACTGTTTACAATTTCAGATGTATGCGTGCAAATTATGTTTTGTTTTATGTTATGTATGCGTGTTATTTTATCCTTGCAAAAAAATTATGTTGAGCTCTGCTCCTGATTAAATTCTTCTTGAGATTGCCTCTAGAAGAACAAGTAAGTCGCTAAATTTTGGGCGAAGATACTAAGTTTTACGTCAGTATATATACTGATTTTATTATGGGCTTTTAATTTATTTTTATTTTATTATCATACATATATTATAATACAGAAATAATTTATTATGTTTTTATTGTCGCATATTCATTTCCTGTATTTTGGCTGTTAATAAAAAATTTTTAATTGCCATTATTTGTCACGAAAGATATTTTCTGTCCACAATAAATTTAACAATAATAATATCAATAATAACAATAATAATAATAACAACGATTGAAAATAATAATAATAATTTTAGTAATAATGATTTTACCCTTGTATATAAAAGTTTATGAAAATATATTGAATTACACAAATTTACACAAAACAGATAAATATCGTTTGATGTCACTAAATAAAACAGATAACCAATAAATAAATAAAATGAATTCAATAAATAAAATGAATTACACAATTAGCAGATATCCGATAAATAATTGTCAATAAATAAATTGAACAGAACAGATAATAATGAGCGAATATTGTATATATACAGATGATGTCAATAAGTCAATGGTAGATTGCACGCTGTTCATCATTCGGCTTTGGATTTGGTTTGGGATTTGATTGTTGGTTATCTCTCCACATGGATATTATTGGTTTGGGATTTGGTTGTTGGTTATCTCTCCACATGGATATTAACTCGGTACTTGCTAGACCCAGTTCTATAATACTTTGAAAGTACGAAGGTGTTTAAAGGTTTTCCTTCGTCATTTAACATTCCTCCATGGTCCGTTAAAGTTATGTCTTCATTACCTTTATCACTAAGAACTAGTTCGATTTCGCAGCCATTTCTTTTCATAATAACGCGCCTGAACCCTTTTTTAAGTGCTAGGTTCATATGTCTCTGTCCTTTATTCGTCTACCGAAATGGCGGTACAGTTATTTATGTGATATTTTTGCCTGGTTTTCATCGATCACAAAGTCAGGATCTTCCAATATTATATCTGGTTCGGGTCAATATTCATCGTTATCTCTGGTTGTTGAGTTTTTGTGATGAGTCTTGATTATCTTCTTCTTCGAAGGAAAAATATTCTTCATCCGAATTCATGTCACATTCCATTTTATTGTTTTCTCTAAGTTGTGGTTCGCTTTTGATAAAGATTTTATTACTCTGTGGCATTTCTTCTGAGACAAATATTATATCGTCGTCACTATCCATTAGTTCGCTTTTGAATGTTCTTCTAGTGCCGTTTCTTTTGATTTTTAATTCCCATTTTGAGGGTTCAATGTACATGTCTTCTTCTATATCTTTGTCTTCTAGGGTATTTGTTATCATTCCTTCGCTTTTTTGATCTTCCTTTTCATTCCCTTTGAGACTTGAGGGATTCCATTTAACAACTTCTTCTCACTTTTGTTCTGCGATACCAAAAATAACTTTTATCAGTATTGTTGTTTTGTTTGCTGAAAATGGTTCGGGTTTTTGTAATATACGGTTAATGATTTTGTCTTTGAACCACTTGTCATGGTATCTGATTACTTGGTATGCCAGATTAGAGAGTTTAATTTTGTGGAGTGCTACATTCTTGACGAAGGAACACACAAAAGAGTCTTCAGCCATTTCTCTGACTCCCATTACGTTGTAAATGTCCAAGGTAAGAGCTTTTAATTTTTCTGTTATGCCGTATCCCACAGTTATTTGGCCATATAGGAGTTTTTGAATATCTATCAATGTTTGGTATTCGTCCTCGTTACCAATGATATTTTCCTTGTTCGCTCTTGTTTTTTCCGGATAGTAATGAAGCATTTTTGTTCTCAGTGTGATCTTCTTGTTGAATAGGACGATTCAGTTGAAATCTCTAATACATACTTCTACTGGTCTTTGATTGTTGTTGATGTCGCAAACAAGTTTAACATCGACGAATTTTATCATTTCTTGTCTCTCCTTTGTCGCTAATTCCTGGTGCGTGAACGATACACTTTTGTTAACGAGTGCTTGAGGAATGTGTAGGTTTGATATGATATATTCCAGGTTCACGAAAGGGTTGGGTATTGTTGGTATGTATAAAACATCAATTGCGATGACACATGGCAGATTATTCATTTGAACCGTAAGGTTGTTGAAATCATTTGACATTCTTCCTTTTTTGATTGTCTTTATTATAATCGAACAATTGCTCGTTGTGATTAGTGGGATTCTTTGTTGACAAATAGAGACCTCTGTTTTGGTCATATGGAAGATTATTTGATGGGGCACCTTTTTTCCTTCAGCTGTAGCCCTGTCTACATTTGCGAATTCGTCGAATGCTTCGATAAGCTCTTTGAGTTTTACTCTTCTAACTTCATTGAATTTGATCAGGTGCAGCTCGCCATCTTTCAAATCAATATCGTTAAAATATAATTTTATTTCATCATTTGGCCCTATTTTTCAAGGCCATTTATCTCTTGCCAATTGTCGTATTTTGTTTACCATTGTACATACATGAACTTCTGTTTTTGATAATACCATTTGAAGAAAATATTCGTCTTTAGTATCCAATGTTATGTTTAAAAGTTCATAAAATTTCGGACTTTTTCTCACAAATTCCCCGTAACCTTTGATCATCTCTTTTTACTCTATCTCTAATTCAAATACTCGTGTTTCTCTTTGTCTCTTTACCATTGATGGGATTAAACTGGTTAAATGTTCCGGATCAATTATGCTTACTTGAACTTTATTTATTACTCTCAATGTTTCATTGTCATCATAAGGTCGTTTTTTCAAAACTTCTTTTAGTTCCTCTTTCATTTTCATTTGTCTATCTGTTTCGCTCATTAACTCTTCATTATCGATATCAACTTCATTTATAAAACACTCATACTCGTTAAGTGACACCTCCGGCTTTCTCTCCATGATTCGGCCATATTGGGTTTTAAACTCTTTTAACTCCTCTCTCAAAGTATTTATTTCATTACTCGTATTAGAAAATTCTACTCCATTTATTTGTTTTACTTCGGGTTCACTTTTAAATTTTACTCTATTTGGTGACTCACTTCACTTGGTTGTTGGTTATCTCTCCACATGGATATTAACTCGGTACTTGCTAGGCCCAGTTCTATAATACTTTGAAAGTACGAAGGTGTTTAAAGGTTTTTCTTCGTCATCTAACAAGGATATTCGTCTCTTATTGTTTCATAGTAAATGAATGGTTCTTCTGATTAATCTTTTTGTGCTGGTGTGGATCTAGTATGCTGAGTATTCTACTGGGCTCTTATTTGGCCCCTCTTAGTCACGTTTGTATATGTACCGATAGCTTTGATATATTCTTTTTTGTTACTTCTAATTTTATTATTTTCAAAAATCCTTGCCAGTCCTCTGGTTTCTTCAATTTTTGTTTCTGGCATTGTCAGTAATAGTTCTCTGAGTCTTGCATCTCGTTCTTTATTTTTAATGAGATCCTGAACAATGTATTCTTCTTTTTGCCCTGAATTCCAAACTTCAGTTAAACATTTTCTTACTCGAATTTCAAATGCTGCAAATCTTTCATCATCTTCTTGCTCCAAATCTGCCAATTCTCTAATTTTGTCAGTTATTGATTTCTTTATTGTGAACGTATTTAAAAACCACGTTTTGGCTTTGCCATCTGTTGTTTCTGATTCTCTGACGTTTTCTCGCAATGTCTTAGCTTCTGCAACTAATAACCCATCAAATGTTCTTGTCCATTCTTCTGCTTCTTTTGATCCTCGGCCATTACACCATCGAATGTTCAGTGTAAGCATATCTTGACATGATTTTGGCTGACATTCCATTAATGATTTCGTTATTTTTGAAACTGTATTGATGGTCTTATTTTCGGCATGGTCGCCAGTGTTGGGCCAATACAAGGTTTTGTTTAAATTAATCGGAAATAACACGCAAACACAGCAAAGCAAATTTAAAATCAGACCTATTACCATCAAGTAAACAACCCTAAAATATAAGGAAAATGTAATTAAATATAAGAGAAAAAACATAAAAGTAAATTAAAATAATAATAATAATAGATAAGCACCTAGATTTGCACGAAGTTAACATAGAAATAACAACATAATATAAAGATTTGACCGAAAAAATGAACAATTCATAAAAATTAGCAAGTAACAAATAAAATAAAGAAAAAAGGAATATTTTCAATAAGAAATATTCCATTAAAAAATTAAATAAAATAGATTGCTCATTTAATGTAGAAAAATGATAAAATTAAAATTAGATATTACAATTAAAACCAAGGTCAAATTTTGTTTTAATGCCTCAATAAGAACACGCAAGGTAAAGGTCACAGAATAGGTATAAATACCGATTCATTTTCAAAATATTTTAATCATTGGTGAAAAATAACTTTTCTTGCAAAAAGCTAAGCTGTTTTTTGTCAGAAGAAACCGGCAATAACTTTGTGAACGATCACTTTTTCCTTGCAAAAAGCTTTAACCGTTTATTGTCAGCAAAAAATCAGTCGACTTTACAGAATACCACCAGTTTGGAAAGGAGTCTTACGATCACTACGAATCAATTTCATTTAACGTTGTGGATTTTTACCAAGTACGGGTAATTTCGAATGAAGAATGATGATAAGATAAATGATGTGCTAATGTTATAATGATCAATTATATGTATCAGATGTGAAAATGTGTTATGAAGTCGAAATTTTTCCGGCCCACAGCCAAGACCTATCGCAAGATATTAAAATATACATACAAGTCGTGTGTAACGACGGATCCAAACGTCAATTACGAAGCTTATAGGGACAGAGGGAAGATAGGGGATCAGTCTTTTGGTTGACCCTCAGTCATCCTCCCCGAAAAATCGACCTAAAATATTTCTGACTCATCGGCTTAAAATCTATCACACCGAGTAGTCCAGTGGGCACTCATAAATTTTTAACATCAATATGTCTTACCTAAAGATCAAATATCCAAGGGGTGAGTGGGAGAAACTAGCAAAATTTTTGCAACGATAAGAGTAAAAATTTAATCTAATCAGAAAAATTCAATAAATAGAATAAAATGAAAACGAATTAGGATCAGTTAGTAATCACAAAAATATAAATCGACTAAAATAAGAATAACTACAGAGAATAACTACTAGAGTAAAATGAGAACTTCATATCAGTAAAGAGTAAACAGTATATAGAATACCATATGAAAGTTATATAAATTAAGAACGTGCAGTAATCGTAAAAATAGCTTGAATAAAATGAAAACTCCAGAGAAACTTGAATTATGTATTAATCGTGGAGAAAGACGAATAGAATGAAATGAAGAATATATGATATTTAAGGATAATTAATAATTATGAACATTAACTAAGATAAAGATAAAAATCTTCAATTAATATTCGTTAAATGGAAGAGGTAAATGAGGATTAGTAGAGATAATCAGCTCCACTTGGCAGATAAGGAAAGATTAATAATTCTTAAATTAATGGTTAAAAATATGTAGCCATTATAATAAGTAACAAAAATGACAATATGAACTATCCAGTAGCTATAATCATTAAGGGTTCATTTAATCACGACCGTAAACCATGACGCAACCGTAAAATACATTCTTAGTCCAACTATGTAGATTAACCAAAACCCGAGTAGTAGTAAAGTTAATTTAATTACCACACGAGACATTTTACGATCGTTAATTATAGAAAAAGTTAAATACAATACTATCAACGACGTCCAACTAAATCACCACTTAGATCGAATCACAAATAAAACTCAGTTATAATTGGATGGAAAATCTCAAAACATGACGACTAGAAAATCAGAAATAACCCAGTATGGATGTCATGAAAGTCGGATCGAAGCTTAGAGGAGTTTTGTCGAATATCACAGTACCAACCGAGACCAAATAAGGAATTTTAAAGGCCCATAATCGATCAATAAACTAGAAAGAGTCTAATAAATATGTATATCTAATAAATCTGCAAAGAAGAAATTGCAATCGATTTATCCTTGTGAAAATACCAGGATGTGTGCTCAACTTGTTTGGAATTCATATAAAACACCAAGTAGATGAGAGACGAATCATTTCTACACTGACATTATGAACAACCAACCGAATGAATTTACTAATTAGGAGATACTTATGACCCCGAAAACGGACAGAGAACGCCCAGAAGCACAGCACAGAAGAATTCCTAGGAACCAAACGGAAGGCAACATTAGATTAATCGACGAGAAACGCAACACTCACAGACGAATCCTGGAATGATGATTCTAGGATCACAATTCGATTCCCGGCAAGGACAGCTGCCCGATGTCGCCAAGCGATGTGGGATGCTGAATACTCGATATCCCAAATAGACGGATCGAACTGGCACAATTTCTCTAAGAACCGCAACGATGAGGTCGAGCTGCCCTGTGTCGCAATTAAGCGCGAACTATGTCGAAACCCTGCGCAAGAAGCTCGGCAGTAGGCCGAGTTTACATTGGCCAAACTGAAGGAACATCAACAACGGACGCAATGGCAGATAGTTATGTCTCGCTGTCATCTAAACAGAGTCAATGTGGACATCGCCGCAGGCCGGATTACGAGTACCGATGGGTACGCGCCAAGCTACGAGATCTCCTACGAGTTGGATGACCTGGCCCGGTTCCTATCGATGTGGTGGTACCGAGGCGCCTGATTCGAACAACAGCTCTAGACAATATCGGAGTGCCACACCAAGATGAGGAACACGCATACACAAGTTATAGGCCGAAGAAATTTTCGAATTTCCGGTATTATGATAGTCGACGAAGATATGACCGTCCATGAGCGAAAATGTAAAAGAAAAAAGTGATTGTATTATCGATAAAAATAAATTTATGGATTTTGAATTTATATTGAATCAGGTTAACAGTTAATTTTCTATCCGTAATAATTAAATAAAATAAAGATAATTAAGCAGCTAAAAATACGAGTAAAGTAAATGACCTGAGATAAAGGATCTAGCGACAATCTATAAATTTACAAGCCCAAATTAAGCCAATCTTAATACAACGGCACAGTCACTTACATGAACGAACCTTTTATTAAACGATTATGATTTACGGAAAAACTTAACAGATAATTCATTTATAGATATGGGTACTCTCCGAACACTGAGCAAAGAACTAATAAAATCTTGACGAGAAAACGCGAACTTGTACACTCAGTTACTACAAATGAGCCGGGAGATACAAAAAGACCAAGGCAACGTGGATCGAACCGTCGCGAGCCATACTCACCTATCAACGACTGACCGCCGCCCAACGGGGGTGAGCGGAAGAAAACAGATATTTCAAAATCAAAGGACTCAAAACAGAAGCTTAGAGGTAGCACTTTCGACTTGCAAAGAAGGCAACGCAGTTACCTACCCTTTGGTATTTGCTCCAGCACAGATAGCCTACCGAGACTCCAAAACCACAGTCCAGCAGTCATTACCCAAACGATCTCATCCCCGACCTGGAAAAGCGAAGCAAGCAAAGCGACACCTAAAAAACCAACGGAAAATCGTCTAGAATGAACTGACTAGTGAAATGGAAATCTAATCAATATTGTTGTATTGTTGGGCCAGAACACAAACGGCCTTGTAAATTGTTTAAATGAATCGGTAATACACAAGCAAATACAACATGCAGATTTAAAATCGAACCTATTAAAACATCAACTAACCCTGCTAAAATACGAGAAAGAGAACAATTAAATATAAAATTATAAAACACAAAAATAAATTAAAATAATAACAAGTGCAACAAGATCCGCACGAAATAAACATAAAAATAACATGAAAACCTAACAATTTGACCGAAATTTGACAATTTACCAAAAAATGCGAAATTTCATAAAAATGGAATAAAAATCAAATAATTTGAATTGGAAACAATTCAATTAAAAAATGCAAAAGAAAAATTGTCAAATAAAATTACAAAATAAAAAAATTAAGAATAGAATATACTAGAAAATCACAAGGTCAAATTTTGTTTTACTAAATCAAAAATAACACGCAAGGTTAGGGTCGTACAATAGGTATATATACCGATTCATTTTCACATAATTTTTAATCAAATTTTTGGATCGAAACCATCGTCTAATCAGTTTTAACCAGTTTGGAAATCTAGAAACTTTGATGTGAGTGAGAGAATGTTCGAAACTCTCTCCACGTCGCATCCTTGCAACCTCGAATGAGCTCTGCTTAGGTGTCGGCGTGGGGAGAGAGAATTATGATGTATGATGCACGAAGATTACTAATGGTAACTATGATGTAAATGATATGGCAAAATATATATTTATCTAAACAAATAGACGTTTTCCGTCGAAATTTTTCCGGCCCACAGCCGAAACATCTTACAAGTCATTAAAATCAAACATACAATCAAATTGTGTAAGTGCCTGTAGAATCGCCAATAATTCGTGCCCTTGAAGGCTCCGGCGTGAGAACGCAGGAGCTGAAATGTCAATATCAATCCGTATAGGGGAAAAGAGTGAAGGGGAAATAGTCTTTTGGCTGTTTCGTCGACACCCAGTTTCCATAAACTCGACCTAAAATACTTCCACACACGGCTCAAAATTACCACACCGAGTAGTCCAGTGAGCACTCTTAAACTATTAATATCGACACAAGCTTATCTTAGGATCAATTTAGGGAAAGGTACGGGGAAGGCGATGTCATCAAATTGTTGCTATGATCTTAAAAGAAATTTTGAAAAGTAAAAATTCTATCGATTACTAATGTATTCTAAGTCATAAATAATAACTAGAAAGTCGATCGTAATTTAATCTAACTTTTAAAAACTCAATAATAACTCACTCAAAGATATATTCTGATCATGAAAGAAAAATCCCAAACTTCTAAAGTGCGGTAAAAATCCAATGAACCGAAAATATGCCCTTTATATTATCGACAATTCCAAAATTTCTGTGAGAATTTATAAATGAGAAAACGTTGTTCGAAAACCATTACTTCTGGTGGGTTACAATGTTTCAATTCTTGCTTACCCTCCTGGTGACCCTAGTAACGCCATACAAAATGATGCTAACCGCCACTTGGCACCCGTTGCTAGGCAACGTTGGTAATGTGTTCAAGTGGTGGATTGCCCGCAAAAATTGAGTACCATGTGCTAGTACTATAGTTGCTCGGACAATCCTCGGGTTCACGAGCTGTCGATAGAAGACCTATGCTCGCTTTACTTGGTCCCTTACATGGAAGCGTGAATTAAATGTAGACTGATTAGTGTAGATGAGTTCGAGTCTAACCCACTATGACCGAATACATAAGAGCTAATTTATTTAATGAACAAAAAAAATGTATATCAATGGTCAGTTAATCCGATCGACTTGCTGCTTGTGCGGCTCGGCGTTGGGCCCGTTCCTTACGTCCCGGCCGGCGGAGGGTTGGTTGGATGGCTGTCGACTTTGAGCTTGGTGCGGCACCACCAACGGCACGTTGACTCGGTAGTTGGGATGGGGCGAAGATAAGCGGATACGTTACCGCTTCCCCTTCCCTACAGGCTGCTAGGGCAACTTCTAAGCCCCTGATCTGCGTGCGTAGGCTCTGGTTGAGCTGACGTTCTTCGGCCCAGCCTTTTTGAGTAGTAGTGAGTCGATGATAAAGTATCTTTGTCCGTTTGGGGTCTAAACAGGTCGCCTTGACCTGTTGCACTTCGCGAGTTAACTGCAGTATCTGGCTGAGTAGCTCCGCGTTTGCCTGCCTAGCGCGGGCTAGTTCATTTTGCATTAGTTTCAGGGCCGCATTTCTATAAAGAAAAATATTAATTTTGTCTACTATGGAGAACTCTAATTATTTCAACCATAATCATAGCAGGAAAACTTATTTAAAACCAAAATTCTAAGATGACAACTCATTATAATTTATCATTAACAACATCACTAGGATACAAATGTTAGTTATGATTGTGTCTGGAGGTTCATGACTCTTCGAGAAATTTCCTGACTCCCTCTTCCGGCGGATAACCGGGAATAATGGGCACTGGTCGTCGGAGGTTGCGTGCCGGTCGAGCCGGGTACGTCTCCGCGATGCGTCCGACGAGGATGTCCTCTTCAACGTTGGCGAGGTACATCCTCGCCTTCACAACCTGTAGATCGACCTCCTCCTGGATCTTCTCCCACTAAGCCAGCAGGTTTCGAGCATGGTCGACAATCTCCTCGGCAGGGTACTGTTCCTCCTCTGGTCGGCGGGGGTCATCCCCTCTGCCTAAAATTTGCCACAGAGTTGGGCATGATCTCTTTGGACGTGGTTCCTCGAGAGTCATTGACGGGCGCGCTCGTTTCCAGGCTCGGCGCCATTCATCGGCCTCTTGTTTGGTAATCCAATTTGGGAGCATGAGTTCTTCTGAAATGAGTTAATATAATATATTCTCGCACTATTTACTAGTAGATGAACGTTTAATCCATAATCATAGGCTCATATGCTTAAAGTGCTCGTTAATTTCAGGGGGTACATTAATTGATTACGTTAATGTTCGGGAACTTGATTTTTGATATTTGAACTGAAATCATAGGTTGGTGCGTTCGGATGACTTCTGTGGTTTCTCTATGTTGGATTTGGGTCGTTTATCCTTTAATATGTTACCATAAAAATTTATCCGCGTTTATCGTATAGCGGGATCTTATCGATTTGTATTCGGTTCCCCTATTGTATGATTTGGATTATCGACGATCTTTGGTGTGTTAGTAATTTTTATTGTTTGCCAAATTGCAACGATTATCTGCACATTTATGGTGCTATTTATTTCTCGAATGGGAGTAATTACTAGTGTACTCATGAATTTCAAGTATTAATTAAATTGAAACAATTTACTAGTATCTACATAATTTAATTATTTATCAATGTAGACTAATTGTTGACGCATTCGTCATCCGTTAATGTCGAACAGGATGTTTGCCGTCGACATTCGAGAATCCATGTGTTCCTAATGGCGACATCCGTTCGCCCTTTGTGCCGGGTATTTGATTATAACGGATTTACTATGAACTTTAATTCAGGTTTATTAATTTATTATTTGAATCTAAATTATTTATCTTTTTAGAGGACGAAACTTGGAGTTAATTATTCGAATCTAGTTTGGTGCATTTGGGTGATCTTTATACTATGGGAGTCAGTGCGGCTGTGACATGGATTCACGGATTACTCTATGGAGACAGTGAGTTTTATTTTTCTTATCGAATGGTTTATGATTTTACTTCAATGCAGTTATCGCGTTTGGGAAATTATTCATGGCGCTTATCTGAACACGGTTTTTCGATTCACGTTATTCGAATTCTGATCGATTTAGTGTAAACTTATAAATGGCAGTCATCAAGGGAGTTTTATACTAACAGTTGATTTATTCGTGGGGATTTTCGTCAATAGATTCTTATTCATTTTTTGGTTTTGATTTATTCTGACATTATCTAGACTATTCGAACTTCCTTCAAAAGTTAATCGATTTTCTTTGGATTTTCATGCTTAATTACATGATGGCCTTGTCATTATTTTAATTACTAAACGCGCTTGGTTTGGATTTAATTTGGTAACCGATCTCAATTTACCTATTGAATCGTTTCAATCCTATGTCGCAGGTAGTTATCAATTTTAGTAATTTGATCTTTATCGCAGTTTCACTCTACTTTTTCCACACATTCCTTCAGCTTGATTCGCGGTTCACTTGATCCATCAGTGGAAATTTAGTTAGTCTTATCTCGTGTTGGATATAGTAACTTTTTAATCTACAAGCCACTCGAATTTTCTTAGTTAGATACTTTAGGAGGGTTTCTTTACCATTAACTTATATTAAAACTAAAGTACTTTATTTTAATAAGTTCGGAGCTTCAAACTAATTTATCCAAAAAATTTCAGGATCAAAATTTCCTTTACTGACACTGGATTACTTTAATTTAAACAGTGGATTAATTTAGTTCAAATATATAATTTACTCAAAATCCTTTTGACGATTATTTTCATTAAATTAAATCAAAACGTTATTTAGATCAACGGATCAAATCAATTTGAATTACTTTTAATTTTATAAAATGAATTGTAGTAATTTAATTAATGGCTTACCTATTCTTACCTAATAACAAATTAGTTCAATTTACTGCATGATGTATTTATAACCAGTTTACTTTTACTCCATTATTTAACCAAAGGGATATTGTAACTAAGTTTACTTTTAATCCGTAATTTGCTTTACTTTACTCAAGGATATAGTTGCAATCAATTTACTTTCAATCCATACTCTAATTTAATTTAAGCTATGCGATAATTGTAATTAATCTACTTTTGATCCATAAGGTAATCTAGTTTTTAAATCCATAATTTAATTTAATTGATTTATTTTTCAATCCATAAAGTAATTTAATTTAACGATTTTGGTAGTTGTTCCGAAAAAACAAATTTAATTTAGTATAGCAATGATCAAATTAATTCAAATTAGTAATTCAGGTTAGCTATATCAACGACTTCAGTTTAACTCATCCCGTACCTTTTCCCTTTAATAGATCCTAGACGCATTTGTGTTTACATTATATTTATTGAGTGCCCACTGGACTACTCGGTGTGATAAGTTTAAGCCGTATGTCATGTAAATTTAGGTCGATTTTTCTGAATTGAGAAACGAGGAAGCAGCCAGAGACTTCTTCCTTATTTCTCGCTTCAGCTGTAGGGATAAATATTGACGTTACGACCGCTGCGTTGCGCACGCTGAGTCTTCACGGGTGCATATCATTGGCGATTTTCCACGCTCTTACATGCATCTGCACTATGTTGATTTTACTATCTTGCGTGATGTGTCGGCTGTGGGCCGGAAAAATTTCGACATTTTTAATTTATAGAACAAATATATAAAATAATTTATGTAAATAATATTTATTAATTATAAAACAAAAATAACAGGTTACCATTCCAATTCATAAAATAGCATAAATTCATGTATCATACAATAAAACCAAAATACCTCTCTCCCCACGCCGACGTCCGAGCAGAGCTCTATAGAGATGCAAAGAACGTGACGTGGAAAGAGGGTTCCACCATAAATATTTCTCACCTAAATGTGCTGAAAATAACTTCTGAATAAAACTAAACGCCTTCAAAAATAGTCTCGAAAATAGTTTAAGATTTTTAAGAACTAGTAAAATGGTTAGATTCGAAAAACAGTTTAGATTTTCAAAAATGGTTAACTTTAATGTGAAAATGGATCAGTATATATACCTAATTTTTTGGTGTGTGAAATTTGATGTAGTAAAACAAAATTCGACCTTGTTATTTTCTAGCAAATTCTATTCTTTGATTTTATTATTTTTTGATTTATTTTTATAATTTTTTATTTGAAATTTTTATTGAATTATTGCTAATTCAAATTTTTCGATTTAAATTTCACTTTAATGAACTTTAATTGATTTTTTCAATTTCGTCGAATTTGTTGTGTTTTCTTGTTGTATTTGTGTAGGTATCGTGCGGATCTTGGTGCATTTTGTTATCATTTTAATTTATTTTTGTGTTTATTAATTTATATTTAATTCTTTTATTTCTCAGATTTTATAGGGTTTAATTGGTGTTTCCTGATTTATTTAAATCTGCATGTTATGTTTGCATGTGTGTTTCTGATCCATTTAAACATTTTCCAAGGCCGTTTACGTTCTGGCCCAACATAAAACACTCGGGGGTCCG
Organism: Schmidtea mediterranea; assembly: GCA_022537955.1. Lineage (NCBI taxonomy): Eukaryota > Metazoa > Platyhelminthes > Tricladida > Dugesiidae > Schmidtea > Schmidtea mediterranea. The sequence goes on from CM039680.1 coordinate 187,599,407, forward strand.
TAAAATTGCGACCCGCAATTTCAATTGATTTCAAAATAATACATACATGTTCATTTTCCATATTCGCATTCATAAAAAATATCTACGGTAAGGTCACTCATCAAGATAAAGATGGACTTAAGGTCCGGCTACTGTACATAACCACAAAAAAAATCGGATAGTTCAGTTTTAATATCAGTTCAAATCACTATAGGTCAGTATGAGTTAATCAGTTCAAATCAATGTAAATCAGTTATATTTGGCTTCGAATGAATCACTGACGGCTTGGGTTTCGCTTTCGAGCTGGGTTGATCTTGAAGGGTGATTGATGGAAATCTGCGAGAGTCTTGTCGTTTCGTTGGTTTTGTCGATTTTTCGAATTTGGGTGAACATTCTTCTGAATTTTTGAATTTGGGTATTTTGCCTTTGCTTGTTTTTTGTTAGGCCGAGGATGAGACAGCATATTAGAAGTATCATGTTAGAGGTTATACTGATTGGTTTTATAAGTTCGATTGATAGACTTGTTGTACGGGGTTCGTTTTTAATTTGTTTTCCTTGTTGCCTTTTGATTGATAGGGCGATTTCTTGGATTGGTTTATTATTGGGATTCGCTTTGGCTGTTCTTTGGATTTGTCTGATGATATTTTCTAGGGTTTTCTGTATTTTTCGGTTCTCATTTTTTATATTGGCTATCTCTTCATTATTTTTCAGTAGGGTTCGTACCATTGCTTGGGTTTTCTCGATATTCTGTTTTATCTCGTCCTTGTTCTCTTTCATGGGGCATTGTATACATTGTAGGTTCATTTGTTGACATTCTTCATTATCGGGGTTACTACAGATTTCTTTGTAATCGGCACAGGTGCTGTCCTCTCTTCTGAAGGGTTGGGTTTTCTCGCATTTTTCCAACGGGTTTTCAGTGCCACACTCTCTCGTTATTATCATTATCATTATCCACAGATTTGGGTTCATAACTTCTATTTTCGAATACATAATCAATTTTTTATTTATTTACAAGATTATTTCGTTTATTTACAGTGGAGTTTAGCCCTTTTTACTCTTTCTCCTTTTCTGGGGTTGAGTGTATCTCGCACTCCTCTTTAGTTTTATTTTCTGAGAATCTCATTATCAGGACTTGGGCTTTTATTAATCGCTCGGTTAGTTTTGGTAGTTCTTTTAGTCGTTCTTTGTTTTCTTTGATTACTCTTTGGTGATTATAGATTTTCATTTGGAGGTTTCGTTCTTTTGTTTGTTTTCTCTTGAGCTGACGCTTATAATTGACTCGTTTGGTTGTTTGTTTTTCTAATTTTCGTTTCGCTTCCTGGAGCTGTTCTGTTAATGTTTTAATTTCGTCCTGAGCTTGTTGATGGCTCTCTTTTATTTCTCTGGCTTCTTTACAACTGTCTTCTAGTTGTATTACATACCTTTGTTCGCTTTTTCTGCTGTCTCGCATTCGTTCTGCTTCGGTTTTCCAATAATCTTCCAGGATTACACGAGTTTTTATCTCAGCTAGTTCTCGTTTCAATTGTTCGTTTTCTCTCTTTTGATCTCTGTTTTCTCCCATGCTGGATGTTAGTTTTCGTTTTATCATATTGGCTAACTGTTTTGATTGTATTAGTTGTTGATTTATTCGGGCGATTTCTGAATCTTGTTCCTCCACTAACTCTTGCCATTCTTTTCTTTCGGATCTCCACCTTTTACTATAATACCTCAGTGGGTCTTGCTCGATTGGTTCTACTAGTTGAATTGGGCTTGGTATGCATTTTCCGTCTTCTAGATTCATTCGGATTTCTACTTTATTCGAATTCATGCTAAATATACATCGATTACAATTTTTGTTTTTATCATTTTTTATTATTTTTTTTGTCTTTTTACACTTTTTACAATTTTCTCTTTTAGGTTTATGTTGCCGCTTCGTCCGTCTCCCCGAATCCTTCATCGGGTTCGGCGGGTACTTGGGTTGGGATTTCAGTTGGATATAACGGCATAAGCAGGATTGGTGGTCGGTTCTGCAAGGTATTTATCTCTTCACGTAAGGCGATTGATATTTGTATCTCTTCGTCTAAGAGATAGGCAAGATAGTCTGCGTTTTCAGTTAATTCCTCTACTTGCATTTCTAATCGATGCGTGTTTTCCAACGCTTTTAACTTTTCAATCTCTTTTCTCAAGTTCTGCTCGTTTTCCTCATATCCTTGCTTCATCGTTTTTATCTCCGCTTCTACTTGTTCTTTCAACTGTTCGTTGACTTCGAGCTGATGTCTCAACTGAATCTCTTTAAATACTGCAACTCCTCGGTGTCCGTTCACATCCTGCTGGAGTTCTGTTATCCTCTCGTTTAATTGTTGATTTTGTCGTCTTTCATCCGTTTGTTCGTGTAGGGTTTCCTTTATCTTTTGATTTAGCTGATCAATCCATTTTCTGAGGTCCTTGTGGGTTTTCCTGAGCCTTCTTATTGTATTTTGTCTGGCTCGTTCATGGTATTCCATTGTTTGGATTTCCTCGTTCAGTTCCTCAATTGTTTCTTTCTGTACTTCGACTTGTTTCCATAGTTCCCAATCCTCCATATTCAATATCTTTTTGGGTAACAGTCTTATCTCTTTCTTGGCTTCTTGGTACTGGTTCTTCCATCTTCTTGCTTCTGATTTGATCCACTTTTCTTTGTCTTCCGTTTTTATTTGTTGTATTTGTCTTTGTTTAAGAGTCTTTTCTTGTTCTACTAGCATCTCCTTCATTCTTGTTTGTTGCCATACTATTTCGTGATCTTGTTTTTGTATATGTTCCCATTGTATCGCATTCTCTATTTTCGACAATCTATACTTGTCTTTCCACTTTCTCGCTTCTCCTGTTGTTTGGATTACCATTCTTTCCTGTCTATCGTCTCTGGGCTCTCTTATTTTCTTTGATGGTTTTTTCCCTTGATTTCTCAGCTCGTTGACTTCCCTTTTCGCGTCTTCCCATTTAGTTTTGTATGCTCTCGTTCGGTCCTCCTCTTCGGCTATTTGCTGAATATAATGTCTGATCCGCGATTCCCAATTACTTCTTGATTGTTCTCTATCTTCTGTCCATTTGATTTTCCAGTATCGCGCTTGTCTTTTTGCCCATTCTTTGGCTTGTTCCATATGGGTTCTCTTTGTCTTCTCTATTCGATATTGAGTGCTAATTTGCCCAATTTCCTCCTGCATTTGTTGTATAATTTTTATCGTCTCTTCTCCTTCTTCTCGTATCTCTGCTTCTTTATCTTTTATTACTTCTCGCAATCTTTCTATTTCACTTTGTTGATCTTGTTTCTCTTGCTCTAGGGTTTGTATCTCTTTCCTTTGGTTTTTGATTCTAGTTTGGTTCTGCATAAATTCCTTTACTAGCTCCTCTTCCCGTCTTTGATATGGTTCATTATTTCCTTCGGAATTTTTTGTCTGTTGTTCTAATTCTTCTCTTATCATCTTTATCTTTAACGTATCTCTCAGTAGCTCTCCTTCTACTGATGTTAATATTTCTTTTAATCTCATCGACCTTTGTTGCCATCCCTCTTTAATCTCTTTTAACTGTTCGGATTGGTTTTCGGTTTTTGACTCTTTGTCCTCTGTTACAGTTTTCTCTATCTTTTGGTTTATCGTCTCGTTTTGGTTCATTGTAGTTCTGAATATTAATAATTGATTAGTCTCTCTTTTCAATCATCTCAAAATTTTATCATAATTTACATCGTCTCGTATTTTTGTGATTTTTGAGTTTTATAATTTTTTGTTTTTACGTTTATCTTTATTTACACTTTTTACACATTGTTTTCGTTTTTTATCTACTGATCAGCGAAACGGAACCCCTTGATCCGCCCGTTGATCGGCTTTCTACATACTGGACATATATCGACTTTTAATCCACATGCTTCACATGTGACCATATGTCCACAAGGCGTATAAATTATTTCTACATGTTTCTGCCAACATGTCACGCATTGATACTGCTCCAAAATAGCTTCTTTTATTATTGATTTGTCACGATTTTCTTTTGGTTTCTCTTGATATCGCTTGATTGCTCGGATTACTGCTTGTGTTGAGTCATACCATTCTAAATTATTAGCTAACCTTTCTTTGATTATTTTTCTCATTTTTTGAGTGTCTACTCCTGATAATAGCATTATGGTTCTCGTTTTTGGTCGATCTAGGATATCTTCTATTTGTTGGTCGGAAATTATTACTTCTATATTCTTTGACTCCTTTTCTTGTTTATACATACATTTTCTCTTGTGCTTTAGTTTTTTGACATTCTGATCTGGTATTGGCTGTTGGTTTTTGCATCCTTCACACATTATTCCTCTGGCTGTTTGGCAATATCCTTGACTCGCAAATTCTGCTGCTCTTGGATTTCCTTTGAAAGTTTTAATTCTTTCTTCGAATGTTCTATTTATAGTTTCTTTTTCCCATATTAATTCTGCTGGATCTTCGAAACTCTTTATTATCGTTATCTTTTTCTCACCTCCCTTTTCATCTTTGTCTAATTCTGAGTGTCGGAGTCCTTCCAATCTGTTCATCGCTTGGTTTCTGACGTCTAAATTTAACATAAATGGACATCTCGGGAGTTTTTCTCGATGTTCCCGTTTTGCTGTTTCTCCTTTTTTCCATTGTGCGAGTTTTCCTTGGCAAAAGATGCATGTTACTTCGTCTGGTCGTTCTGGCGTTCCTGTAAAATAAAATCCTTGTGCGGCCATTTCTTTGCTTTGCTGGTCGCTAAATACTTTATTATTTTTAAACGTTAGGTATCTTTGTTCCTCTTTTCTCATGTTTTCGTCTTTTACCCTCATTGGTGGGTATACTTTTGTCCTGATTTGTTGTGGTCTTTCTTCCACATCAAAATCCGCATAGTATGTTATTGCTGCTGTTAGTATGTTGGTTTTTTCCTCTTCTTCTGGTTTTTTCCATAATCTCGTCCATATCGAATCTGGTCCTTCTCTCATCTGCACCGTTGTTTCCTCGCTGATTCCGCTTGCCATCTAAATATCGTCATTATTTTTGAATTTTTGTTTTTCTGGTTTTTCTGATTATTTGTAATTTTTTGATTTTTATTTGATTTTTTATTATTTTATTTACATTTATTTACACTTTCTTTTCCTCTTTACAACGTCTTGTCTGGCTTCTCTACTTCTAACTTTATATACAAATTATCTTCTCGCAAGAATCCCTCTCCTCTCAATCGTTGTTGTGGATAAAATCGTGGTGTCCCAATCGCTGTGTTCCAGTCGGTTGTTGGTCTTCCCATCTGTGGTTCATTTCCTGTTCTGATTGGATTGCGATAATCCTCTTGTCCTTTCATTGTTAATATCATATTTTGTTTAAAAGGCCATGCTAATAGCTCGTCGTAATCTCCTCTTCCTACTCTAATGAAGACACTGATGTGGGTGCCCGTTGCATTCCCATCTCCATTTGGATATAGTCTAATGCCCAATTTGTATCCATTTTCCCAACTGTATATTGGTGGGGCTGTCTAAAATTCTCTGTGTTCCATCTTTTGCTCTCTGAAGCTTTTCTGCGAATTCGGTTATTTTCCATATAAATGGTGCTGTAGGATGTTTTCTGGCCATCGAACTGTTGGTTTCTAGTTCCTTTAGGCTGTTGGTCATCTGTTGCATTTTCTTTTCCATTTCGGTCATTTTCTTGAGTGTGTCTCCTTGGCTTCTCTCGAAATTCTTTCTGGACTCTAATATTTCTCTTATTAGTGCCTTTTGTGTATCATTTTCTGTTCGTAGGCTTTTTACTTCCCATGCCAACATTCCTATCGTTTTCATCATAATTTCGGTATGCTCGATACTATTTTCTATCATATGCTTTTGCATTTCTGCAATTGGTAGTTGTGTTTGGCAATTGAATAATTCTAATGGACATTTGACTGGTTTGCCGCTACATTCGTTCCAATGTTCTTTTAGTTTGACTTTATCTTTCTTGTCGCAGTTGTTTGCGCATATCCCTTCGTATCGATCACATATTTGTTCCTCTTTTGGATTCCGATGTTCCATTTCTATTTTTATCCATTCGTCGATGACTCCACAGAACTCGCATTTTTCCTCTCTCTTGATGCACACTTTATGGTGTTCTCTCATAGTCTTTTTTGTTATGATCGTTTGGCATCTTTCGCATAATATCTCGTTATATTCGCAATCGTTTGAGTGGCTTTCGGCTTCCTTCATAAGTCCTTTCCATTCGCATTCTGTTACTCGGCATTGAACTAATAGATTATTGATTTCTTTGTTGGTGGCTTTATCCATTGTTGTCGGATCTTCATCTCTTTCAATCGTCTCGTCGCATCCAGGGCATTTTATTGTTTCTGTTTCTATCACTTTTATCGTACAATCTGTGCATATTCTGCATCCACATTTCGTCTGTCTCGCTCCAATCAGTAATTCTTTACATTTACAACATTTTAATCTTTCTTTTATATCGTTCACCACTCTGGTTTTTTCCTTCATTATTCGTCTCGTAATTTCGGATGGATTCTCGCTTCCTCTAATTCTCTCGATAATTGTCTGCATATCTACAAAAATTTTCTGATTACTTGACGTTGCTTTACTTCTATCGTTTTATTTATACATATTTACAAGGTACGCTTTATTTTTACTCTACTGTTGAATCCGGTTCCGGGGTGAATTCTGGCATTGATGCTATCCATTCCACCCAACTTGCTGGATCTACATGCTGCTGGTTGTTACGTAGTCTTCTAATTTCGTCAGCTTGCCATCTAACTTGATCTGCTAGTTGTTCATTTATTCTCTGTAATTGTAGTATTGTTCTTTGTTGCTCTTCTAGTCTTATGGCTTGTTGTAGACCTCTGTTCACGCTTTCCGTTAATACTAGATGAGTATTTGTCCACTGAGTTTGCGCATTGTTCGTTGTTAGTGTCATTAATTCGCATTGTCGTCTCCATGTTGCCTCGATTCCTTGATCTTGGTATATTCCTTGGTTTAATTCCACAATCTCTATAGGTGCATTGGCAGCTGCTGGTTGTTGTATTGCTTCTGTGAACGGTGGTATTCTTACTTGGTTTGGTTGATTTACGTTATTCGGATCCATCTATTGATTATAATACATCATTAATTCATCGGCATTCATTTCTGTTTGCTTACTATTTCTGACACATTTTGTACAATATTTATATATACATATGCATACTATTACTACTATTATACTACATAATATTTTACACTATATACAACGTCTCTTTTTCGTTTTACACCATCGTCTCCGGGGACTCTATACGCAATGTTCGTATATCCCCGTATTTCTCATTCATTATCTGGTATACATCAGATTCATTTGACCATTGTTGTGCTTCGATAATGGGCGGTTCTTTTAACCAGAGTCCGTTTGTACTAGAATTTCCTATAACTTCATATTCCTCAGTTCTTTCTGCGTCGTATTGTCCTAATTCGATATCGTAGTTGAATTTTTCTACTGCTGGCCATAATCTTTTCTTCGTTGGTTTCTTTCTGCATTTGGTAGTTCTCACTAGTTGAATTATTATCAGCATCACTACGCTGCTTATTACTGCTGTTGTTATCCAGATCATTTTAATCATGTAATTCTTTTCGTTAGGTTGCATGGTTGTATTTTCTCTTGCATTGGTTGTCTCCATTATTCCTTCTTTTGGTTGTACATTTTTAAGTGCTTTCTGGAGTTGTAAGTGCTTCGTGGATTGAAAGGTGGCTGTCGTCCATGATCATTCCTTTTTCCATGTTTCGTTTCTTGGTTTTCTCTCAGATTGTTTTATTATAGGTTGATCTGTCGCATTTGACTTTGGTGGTTTCTTTGTTATCGTTCTCCAATGTTCATGAGTTCCCTTTTGGATATTTATTACATATTTTCCAAGTTTCCTTTTTGTTGGGATGCGATACTTTTGATTCTTTATATTTTTGCTTGTTTCACATTGGATCCTTTTATTTACTGGTTCGTTTCTTTTAGGTTCGTATACGCAGATTTTTGTGATAGGTTTTTCACCTGTGTTTTCAATTAATATTTCCTCTTCATTTGCCGCATTTGACTCTATGGTTATTATTACTGCTTTACTTTCTCTGATCTGACGTTGGTACAGTTCCTCTTTTGTTTCTTTTTCTGGACGTTTTGTCGTAATTGCTTCTAGTGACTTTCTTGTTATTGATTTCCAGTAATCATCTCTTCCTCTCTGAACGTGTACTATATACTTTCCACGTTTTCTTTTAGTTGGGATGCGGTATTTTTGATTTTTGATATCCTCATTTGATTGACATTTGATTCTTTCATTCATCGTTCCGTTCTTTTTAGTTTCGAATATACAAACTTTTGTAATGGGTTCCTTGCCCATATTTTCAACTATTATTTCCTCTCCGCTCTTTGGGTCTGATTCTACTTTTATTATTATTTCTTTATTTTCTCGTGCTCGACGTTGATAAGGCTCTTCTTTTGGTGTTGTGAATTTCAATCCCAGAGTTTTGGCTAATGTGCAGGTTATTATAATGTCATCGTTGGCACATATTATATATTCTGCATTTCCTTCTAAGCTATCCCATTCGCATTTCTTTCCTGCTTTCATATTCATTTTCCAACAATCGATAATTTTGTTTTGTATACACACTTGTTCGATTGTTTCCATTCCTCTATTTATTATTCGCAATTTGCCTATTCCTGGCTCTACTTGGATTCTTACATTTCTTTCTTTTGTAGCGTCTCTACATACATCTTTGGTGGCTTGACATGATGATGAGTTTTCGGATCGTATTTCCATCTTTCCTGGTTTTCCTATTGAGTCGAATTGGCAACTTATACTTGTATTCATTGTCAGTTGTAAGCATATTCCCTTGCTTGCGCTTCCTTTCTCATTTATTGTTCGTATTCTGAACGATTTTATTCCCTTCGTGACGTTTTCATCGGCTTCCGTTAACTTGATGGACGTGATTAATATCATTATTTTCTGTAGCAGGGTCGGTCGGTTTTGATTTTTTCTTTGTTGTAGTATCTTTCCATTGTGTAACAGCATCCCTTGGTTTTGTTTTCTCTTGTTATTGTTGTTGCTCGTTTCTTGACGTTCCTCGTTAGATGATTCCTTTTTCTCTTGTTGTGCGGATTTATTTTCGTCTTTAGCATTTGGTTTGATATCCAGATCATCTTGGTTTCTGCTGTTGTCATCCCCTTCTTCATTATTATTTCCATCCGGGGTTTCCTTTGAAATGTCGTCCTCGACATTTATTATTTCAATTGTTTCCTCGTATACTTTTATTATTCTTGCTTTTATATCATCCATTTCTTTTATCTCTTGTTTGCTCGCTTGAAATCTTATTTGCTTTCGGTGCCATCTGTGTACTATCATTAATAACTGTTCTTTTCTGTCTCCAATTCGTATTGCTTCTTTTGGATGATTGGTGAATTTCAGTCCTTCCCATTTTAACATTGCTTTTATTGTCTTTGGGAATGGGTAGTGAGCGTATATTGTTTCTTTTAATAGGACGTTCCTATTTCTTACCATATAGTTTACATTGAATACTTTAAGTGATGAGCCTTCGTAGGTCCATTTCATCAGATTGGCTGCTGCTTCGTCTTGTTTGGCGTCGATAGCTTCCCATAATGTTTGAATTGTTTTACCCATCATTTCCTTTTCTCTTATTGTCGCATTACTGGTTATAAACTTTATTGCGCTTGCTTGTCTGGATTTCAGCGCATAATGTAGTACATTATTTTCTCCATTATCTTTTTCTTTAAACGATGATCCTGTTTTTAGTAGTTCCTCAGAACTGTTGTAGAAACATCTGCTGCAACTGCGAACATTAATGGTGTTTGTCCCTCTTCGTTGGTATATTTGAGGCGTGTTCCGCATTTCTGCATAAGTTGGATTATATCTATTATCCCTTTGAGTTGTTTCTGTGTTTACTGCAATATGTAAAGGTACGTTCCTTCTACGTCTGCCCATAGTGTAAGATCATGGGTTATACTCTCTTGATTACGATCCATTTTGGTGGGCTTCTAGCTCCTTTGGCATAATCCATAGCGATTTTTCCCGCTTTGTTTACTATTCTCATCCATCCTTTTCCTTCGACCCATTCTGGCATTATTTCTCTGATGGCTTTTACTATTATATCCATCTTGTCTACATTATCTTGGGTCGCGTTTAGCTAATTTTTTGATTCATCGGTTTCGTTCCTCTGCGGTATTATTTGCTGCTCATTCTATTTTTCGATCATTGTTAGTCCGTTTATACTCAGCTGGTTGAGTTGTGATCTAGTTTGCATACTCGATTCGGATCCTTTGGTTATTGTTCTAGGTATCGCTTTACATCTGCTCACGTTCACGTAAATAGGCCTAGTAAGTGGGTTATGACCAATTAACTCGAGCATTGTTCTCGTTTACATACATTATCTCGTAAGCCTTTCCACATCTTGTAATTTTCTGCTACTCCGGCGGATTAATTTCGGGGTTGCGATTAATTACCCAGTCTCCAACCTGAAAGTTATGCTCGCAGTACATCTCGCTTTTATCGTCTGCATCTTATAACTTTCTTGCATTTAAACTAATTTCATACCTGCCGTTCCAGATCTCTTGCATTCGCCTTCCTTGAATCCTGTTACATAATCATCAATTTCCATATACTGTGATATTGGCGGTTGATATTCTAGTCTATTGCATGTTGATTCTCTGCCGTACATTAATTTGAATGGACTCATTTTTGTTGCTGAATGTATTGACATTCTATAAGCCATAAGGCATAGATTTATATATCTATCCCAATCTTTTGGTGTCTGCTCTACATAATTCGAACATTCATTCTGCATCAATATGCCATTGAATCGTTCGGTTTGTCCATTTGGTTTGCGCGATGGTATGGTGATGTTCTTAATTCGCAATTCTGAAGTAATTGTACTTCTTCTAAATTTCGCTCATAAGAGTTGGTTCCTTGATCGGTTAGGATCTGTTGGGTGTTCCGTATCTACAGCATATTTTTCTACTAGGATTCCGCTATGTTCTGGCTTTTTTGATCTGGTATCGCGAATGCTCCGGAATTTTGGATAAATAATCGTCACTACTAATATGTAAATATTTCCATCGTTGGTTTCTGGTAATAGTCCCCCCCCTACTTACATCATTGCGATCATGTCAGGGTTTCTGGTGAATTGCATTGGCTTTAACGGTGCCTCAGTTTACTTCCTGTGCTTTTTTGGTGCACAATATAGCAAATTCTTATCCATCCTTTTACATCTTCTCCGATATTTGGCCAATAATATTTTTGGCGAAGTCCCTTGCTTCCGTTCTTTTTTTGCTGACATGTGCCTCAAGTTTTCCATGGTTATGCATTAACCTCTTTTCGTTTACTTTCTGGTAAGCAACATAAGTCGTTTCTCGCCATCCATTAATAATAACCTACCCTCTTCTCTATGTATATCGATGTCTGTGTTTTTCCATTGCTCCTTTAATTTACTGTTTGTTTGTCGAAGATTTCATCTCATTGGTTTCTATAAATTCGGATTATGGTTTTAACTCCTCGTCTTCCTTCTGCTCATTTCTTCAATTTTGTTAAAATCGATATCTTTCTGCGTAATCATGCAATATCGTCTTTCATGCCTGATCCATTAGTTCTTCGAAACACAAATCTTGACATACAATCTCGTGCGTTCGCTTTCCTATTTGAATTTATTCGCGTATTTCTTCACTGCATCGGCCCATCTCATTAGTCTGCTAGAGGCCTCTGTGTTGGCCCTAACCATACCATGGTTGGGATTCTGTAGGTGATATATATCTTCGGACCCCCATAACATATTTCGAAGTGTTTAATAGCTTGATTATTGCTAATGCCTCTCTTTCAGTCACACTGAGTAGTCTTTTTCATGTTTCTTGAATGTTTCGACTGTAATATTCAATGACTCGTTCTCTTTTCTCGTCATACCATTGTCCTAGGACTGCTCCGACTGATGATCCGCTTGCGTCTGTTGCTAGTCAAAACGGTTTCTTGAAATCTGGGTGTACGAGTAATTGTCTGCTTGATTATCGTTTATCTCGATCGTTTCAAAGGCTGTTTGCGTTGTTCCTCTTTCCCATATAAACGGGTATCCTTTTTTTGGTCTATTCTTGTATTGGTTTCGCATAGTTGCGTAAACTCTTGATGAACTTTCGGTATACCCACATAAGTCCTAAGAATTCTTGCACTTGCGTGACTGTTCTTTGGTCGGACTGTGCGGGGCAATTCTTTATCTTCAATGTTTTCTTGGATCTGGTTCTTTGCCCTTTGCTGACACAATATGTCCTAAGAAGGGATTTTTTCTTTTGCCCAATCACATTTTTGATGGTTTCAATTTAACTCCATTGTCTCAGTCGATACGAATACATTTACGATATTCTTTTAAAGTTGCTCGAAGGTGCTAGAATAAAATTAAATAATCAGTCATATTATCATACATGTTTTTAATGCCGTGAGTTACAAAGTTCTGCATTCTGAAATGAATTGGTGCTTTAGTAGTCGAAAGCATTTTCTTGAATTGGATTAAGATCTTTCCAATTGTAACGCAGTTTCTCTCTATCTTTTTTCCTCTTTGACTTTTATTTGCAAATAACCACTTTACCAAGTCTAGCCGATGTAAAATAAGGCTGCTCCGTTAATGTTTTACTTCGTTTATGTCTCGGTAGCGCGTAATGTATCCCGTTTTGTACTGATTGAATCGTCCAGATAAATCTATACCAGAACCGTTGTTGTTCCGTCTTTTTTTTACCATGCACCACTGGAAAATTGCCATTGGTGAGCAACTTGGTTCGATTACTCCTGCGTCTAACATCTTTTGAACTTCTTTTTCTGCTACTGATTTTTGAGCTTCTGCCAATCGATATGGCCGTAATGTTATTGGGGTATCATCTGTTAATGGTATCGTGTGTTGCGTTACATCGCTTGTACCGAGATCTAAGTCAGATGCTGCGAATATATCTTTAAATTCCGTTAGCAATTTTTGTAATTGTTCTTTTTCGGTTTCGTTTAACAGCTGACTGTCGATTGTCCATAATTCTTCCTCAGTTCCTTCAGTTTTTGTTGTTGGAAGTTCAATATCCATCATTGGTGTTAGTTTTCCCAATCTTTCGTTTTCATAAATGACTTTATCTTCTTCATCGAAGTTAGTAGTGTTGATTGGAATTTCATTGTTATTGTTTACATATACTATCTCTCTGGCTAATGGCAGTTCTTTCTTTTTCTCAAATTTTTGATTAGGTTCGAAAATCATTTCACCTCTAGTTTCCTCGTTTACTTTTACGTAACAAATCATTTGTGTGCGCCCTGGCACTACTATTTTCTCTGAGCATCTCACTTCTGATTTTAACATACATATTCGTCCGGTTTTATCTCTCAGCTCCATTGATCCTAGATCGATTATTATTTCCTTTAACAATTCTGGCATGAGATCCGTTCCAATTATACAATCTGCGCTCAATCTCCTGATAACTGCTAAATACGTATTGAATTTTACATTTTTATATTCGATTATTGACCAGATTTTTCCGATGACTGCGACCGATTCTTTGCTGCAAGTTATTACATCCATGTTAGCTTCTTCTATACATGGCCACAATCTTCCGGGTATTTTATCCATTTTTATTGCTGATATGTTTGCTCCGGTATCGATCATTGCTTTTATTTCTACCCCATTTATTTCTATGGGTACCGTTAGTGTTGGTCCAGCTAGCGTTTGTAACATGGCTATGGTTCGAGTTTCTGGATCCTGATCCACACTTCTCGATCTTTGGCTGGTTCTTGGTACTAAGTCTGCCCAATTTGATTCGTATGGTGTCGGATAAATGTTTCGTAATGTTGTTGGTCGTGGTATCGGTACGTGTCGTTCTACCGGTGCGTTCCTCTCTACTGATGATGCTGCTTTCTTTAGACATTCATATACTGGTGGTGGATGATTATAATGTCCACTATGTCTTGTCTTTCGATTTTCCCATTGTTTGAGTTGCTCTTGAGTTAGCATCTGCGTTCCTCCTTGGTTTTCGTCGTTGTCGCTGTTATTACTGCTATCATCTTTGAAGTTTATCCATCGTTTCCAGTTACTCGTTTTTTGTCGCTTCATTCTGGTTTTCTCGGCTTCTAGTCTCATTATGGCTTTAAATTTTCGTCCGACTTCTTCATCAGTACCGTTCATTTTGGTTAGAATTCCTACTAACCTTTTTATCTTGTGGATATCTTTTGAGTGTCCATGTAACACCATTGTTTTTGCTAAAAACGGTAAAAATCCAATTGCCATGTTCCAGTTGATTTTCCTTTCTCTTTTGTAAATATCGAACATGCAACATTTGTGTTAGGATTACTCTTACGATTTGAATAATGAGAATTATTCCTAAAATTCCTGCCATCATTTGTCCTAAGATTAAGAATCTTCCCCACATGGCTTTCATCATATTTGCCGTAGCATGTTGAAAATGGTCTGGTGATAGTAACAATTCGTAGTTGGGTTTCTCTCCATAGTTATTACCTCCCGTTATCGTTACAATATTAGATAGTATGGCTTGCCTTTGACTGGGAAATATAAATGTTTCTTCTGGCTCGTTCCAAGATCTTTCGTTTGGTATATTCCACTCTGGTGACTATATCAACTGGTCCTGAATTTCTGCTTCGCTGGCCAATTCTGTTAGTCCAAATATTTTTGGTGGTGCTACTATTACTCGGGTTGGAAATTGTAACAAACTTCCATCTCTTATTTCGAATAATGGTCCATATACATTACTACAACTGTAAACATATTAGTACGAATTCTCATGGTATCATCCTTGTTACTGGACTGAGCGAATCCTGACTTTCCTTAGGCTTATTCCAAATTCATTTATACATTATCTCTGGAATTGTTGAATTCTCTGGTAATTTGCCAATTGGCTTCCATTTATAGGAACATAACTTTCTCCAACAATTCTTCCGAAATATCCCTTCTTGGAGTGGTAATAATGAATTGCTATCTGGTTCGTGTGCCATTGCCAATTTTGTTTTAATATTTCTCTATCAACGATTACAGTCTTTTACTTAAATTCGTAATAAATATTTTCTCTGTTGATGCCAATCCTTTGTGATATAAGAAATCCATCTTTGTTTATTTATATAGAGATATTGTTTCACATCTTTGGGTCTATTGCTGTTTGCGTTTGGTATTGCTGTTGCGTTGATAAAACCTTTATAATTGGTACTCTGGTACCATTTTCGTCCGCATATTACTCACCATCGTTCCTTTTATTAATCTCATTCCGATGTGGATCAGTTGATTCTACCGTGGTGTGACTCTGATCCGATAGTCGTGTAATCGTTGGTTTCCGATTCTCCGGTCTCCGTAATTCATCTATCGCTTTTTGCGTGTTAATTTCGGGTTTTCACTGTGCACTCGTCCTTGCACTTCGTCAAATATGCGCTTTCAATAAGGTGAGTCTACAAGTTCTGGTATCGGCGTGGATATACGATCGTGACTTCCCGTATTGCATGTCTATCTGTTGGCTAAACATTGAGGGTACTTTTTCATTTGCTTCGTATCTGGATCAAAAGTATCCTGATATTTCTCTAACTTTACTTGATAGGCTTTCAATCACTACTCTCCTTTGACTAGTTGATTCAATAGGGTTACTCTCCTCCTTGACACGTTTCCGTTTCCAGCCGTTATCCTTCCCGCAGCATATACTCGGGTCGTTTTCTTTCCTTCTTCGGCTGCTACATTACTCGTCCAGCTATTGAGATACGTCCTTTCGTGAATCCTTCTTACATTCGCTCCGCGTTATTGATACTACTTGTGTTTCCGTTCCAGCATTCTTATAATGTTGAATGTGAGTGGTGTCCGCAGTGAATGCCACAATTTTCGCGTTACTGACATTCTTTGATTTCCGTTTTGATGAAAATCTACTTTCTTTGGTATACATTATACGATACTGCTGTTGCTGTGTCTGTAATCTACCAGGATTTGCAGCTTTGCACTCTTCCGTTTCTTTTAGGGAATTATTTATCACCAATCTTTATGTTATCACAATCATATACTACAAACGGTTCTACTCCCTTTTACGCACTTACTTCATATGAGTATTTGGGTGCAATTATCGCATTCATCCCTTTTCTGGCTGTTTTTGGATCGGCTGCACTTAATCGCGTCTCCAAATTCTGTTAGTAGCTCTTTCAAACTGACCTGCATCATCTCGTTTGATCATCTTTACTTTAACCATATTTATAAAAATTGCCATCCACCTTGATGTTAGGATGAATGGTCGATTACCTTCCTGATAATCTCTGTATTGCGAATTCATACCCGTTGGGTTGTATCTTGGAGTCGCTTTCTGTATATCACTTCGTATTATACACAGAAGGCCATTACCTACCATATCTGTTTGGGTCATCAGATCGTCGTTAAATGATTTATTATTCACAATAAATTCCTCTGCGATCTTTGGTTGGGTCGTATTTGTTGTCATGATTTTATATATTGGCTTTATTGTTGCCCAAAGTTGTTTCGCTCCGGCTCCGATGATTATGAGTTTTAAATCTCTTTATCTCGGGATTTGCTAATCCCAGGCCATATCAGTATTAGTCTGTGATCCATTTTGCTCCTGGTTCTGGTCCTTTCAGTTTCCTTGTACTGCTTTCGTTACTTGACTGAGGCTTGTTAATTTGTTGTTAATTGATCCATCTGCATTTGTTCTTTAGTTTTCTTTCTGGTAGCTGTCTATCGAGTTTCGGTCGTCCTCTGATTTCTTTCCATTGCCGTACCATTTCCTTTCGTTTAGGTGTCGTCTGTTGATTTCTACAGATGTTGTAGCTCCTCTTTCGTTTATCCAGTTTTGTCCCCATTTCTCTCTGTCGAGCTTCGGCGTCTTCTCTCTTTCTTTTATTTTCTCTTCGGTATCGGCTCTATAATTTCTACTGGTGCTGACCACATACTAGCTCGTCGTAGTTCATCTGTTATTTAGTGCTTTCCATTTTCTGTCATAACAAATCTCTGATTCGGTATTCTCCGGGTTGTTTCCTCGTCTACGATATCGTTTGAGATCGTTTAGTATCTCTCATCTCCTTTGTGATGACAATACTTTCATTCTGCTGCAGTGGAACTTCTGGCGTTATTTAGACTTTCTTGTTCGTCTATTGGCGTTTTCGTTTTGATTCTCTTTATTTGAGTTTCTCTACCCGCGATCTGCTACCGTTAATATATTTATTGAATCCTAATTGATTTGGCGTAACTCCTAATTTGAGATCGATCGTCTAATATCTCCTTCGATATTCGTAATGAATGGTGGTTCGTACGGTATTCTCTTTTCACTTCACTTACTTGTCAGTGGATATAAATTCTCTTTCAATTGTTCGAATCTGGCCCGTTCATAATTTTAAACTATACTTTCTATGTTTCGGCTGCCCATTCGGTATGTTTTCCATTTTCGGATAATTCTCGAAATTGCTCGGTTACCACGCATACATTCTCCGATATTCTCTCTTATTTCCTTTACTATGTTTCGCATGTCTCTACTCTGTTACAAGAATCGATTATCCATTTTGCTAAATCTGTTACAGTTCGTCTTTGATCTTTGCTCCGGTCTAATATCGCTGCTAACTCTCTACTTTTTGCGTTTCCGTAAGCGTGTTAATCCTCCTCCACAGGAATCATTCTATATCTGTGGGCAAATATTACTCCTGGAATTCGTTTTTCTAGTACACTGATTCGCGGTCTGCTTGGTTCTTGTTGGATTCGCAATTTCATTTCTCGTTCTGTTTTCTTACTTCGATTTAATGTATATCGTATCTCTTTTAACAAATTGGGTGTTACAATTTTCAACAGAAATTGTGGGTACTCCCCTGCAACCATTTTCAGTGGGATTTTGCTTCTGGCTATCATTGATCTGGGTCTACTCCCAATTTGTTCGCGTGTGTCGCTTGCTCCCATTTTCCGGTTTGGCGATTGAAATCGTGCTTTCGATTAAATGGCCATTTAATTTTCCGTCATATCTACCATACTTGCTAATTAGAAAATACACTGATAGATATTTTCCTTTTCCTACCCCATCTCCGTTTGGGTATACTCTCAGTTTCATTCGGTATCTCCGATTCTGTTATAGAATTATGACTGTATACGATGATTTTCTCTCTTCGGCGATTTTCTTTTTAGCCCATCCACCTATCCATGTGTATGGCTTAATCGAGCTCATCACTTATTCCTCGTCTTCCTCTGGTTGCCATTCCATTTCGTTTAGCATTCCTCTGTTAAGATTTTCTATGTTCATCTTCAATAACTCTAAGGTTGTCTCCTTAGCTGGTCTTCTGGTGTTCTCCTGGTTATATATTTCTCCATTTTGGTTCGGGTCTCTTCATTTCATTTCCACTCTTTTGTCTTTATCTACACCTTTTTCCATGTTGGTTTGATAGGCTCTCGATCGTCTATCGGTAATTTTGCTACCTTCGCATCTTGTCTCCATATGAGATAGTAATATTTGTCCATCTTTTTCATTTTCCTCTTGAAATTTTCTGGAATCTGTGTTCCCTTTTTGTCGTATTTTTTCTCTCTTGGTTCATCCATAGCTATATATTAAATGGTTTGTCCGTCTTCCCATATACCTAATTCGTATATCGGGGGTTCGTTCTCGCCGGACTTATTTGTCGTTTATGGTACCTTATTGCCACACGTCTACCATACCATCGTCACTATTTCGGATTATTTGTTGGGGATAAAATTTTTCTCGATTATTCGTCGTATAATTCGTGATTTTGGCAGTCGGATCTTACTAGTATTCTTTATATTCATCATTTGTTAGCTTTATTATCTTTATGTTATCTCCTCTCATATCTCTTTGATGCTCTCCTATTTGGGGCTATCAGCTCATCTGTTCTCTCGTTGTTCAAAATCTCATATGCTGTGTCTCTACGCTTCTCAAATTTTTTCATTAGATCGGTCTAGTTAACGATAATGGTAATATTTTCTAGCTTGATCTATTCTTGTTCTGTCATTTTGATCTGGTATTTGCTCATTATCTTTGTCTCTCTTTTTCTAATCCAAGGTTTTATTCTTGTATACAAATATTTGAATTTTTGCCATATTTCTGCTGTCGTTTCTTCACTTCATTTGTTAACGTTTACCCATTTATATTCCGTTTGGCCTATTAGAGGCATGCCGCGAAGGTTTGTCTCGCTTATTTTCTCCTTGGTAATATAATAGGTTTGTTTTTATAACTGGGTCCTAACTTCCACAACCCACATCATATACCTCATTTGTGCTTTCGGCCTTCTTGTTGCTATTATTTGTTCGGTATTCTGGAAAATCAATAATTACCTGATATTCTTCTTATTCATATTTCTTCAGATTCTCTTGTACTTTTTTATCATGTCTTTCCATATGCCGTTGAAATGTACCATTATCTTGTTATATGCCTTTCGCAATCAGTTCATTATCTGCTGATGCGGTTGTCTCTGAGGTTTAGGAACATTTGATTCGATCTACTTCTTCTACAATCTCGTAATTTCTTAAATCCGGTTTCATCTCTCTTGGCCATTGTTCCATTTCCTCCAATTCGGATTTTGATTCATCTTTATTCGTTTATTTTCCCGCTATGACTGAAATATTTCTCGCACAAGATACTTATCTCGCTCGTCCTTCATCTGTTTGATCGTCTGGTATTCGTCTCAGCATATTAATATGTGGTTGTTTCTCCTCTTTCATTATCTTTGTTGGCCCTTTTGTTTGGAACCATATCCTTTTATTCTGTTCTCAATTATGGTTTCACTCCACGTGGGCTTTTCTTTTCTGTTTTGTTTCTATTTTTTTTGTAGCAGTATCCTCTGGATTCGATTTTTGTTATTATTTGGTTCTGATATCCTTTCTTTTCTTGTGACGTTGACGCTTCTGCTCATCTTTTTGCGTGGTTTAATTCTGGCTCTCATTCTTTGCAATAGCACTTTCTTTGCCCATTCACTTCTATTTTTTGACTAGTGCTTGTTCTTGTTCTAATGTTTCAACGCTCCGTCTATTTTTAATATTAGTGCCTTCTTTCTAAGTTCCGCTTTCTCTTGTTTCAGGATTGCTTCTTTTTCTTTTAATTGATCCTCCTCTTGTTCTAAAGCTTCCTCTTGCTTTATTTTCTCGAGTGTACCTCTATTGTTTGTGTATAATTTCATTTTCGAGCTATCGTTATATCCACATTAGTGTTTCTCGTTCTTGAATCTTCCGTTATCCTTATCTCTGCTCGATACCCCTTCTGGGTTCTGGTTCGTCTGATTTCTCATTGTCATGTCTTTAGTTGTCGAACCCGTCTCGTTTTTCCTCCTCTGTAAATTCTTGATGGCCTCTATTTTCTCCATGTTCGTATTTAATTCGGTTGTTTTTCCTTATCAGTTATTCATGTTCCTCCCCTCGTTCTCAAACACCTGCTCCGTAGTGTAATTTCCCTCTGAATTTCCATTCTCATCATATTAATTCTTTTCGGGTTTGTTTTCTGATTTTCCCATCTTTGGCTGGATTCCTGGGCTTCTTGTTGTTAGTCTTGCCATTCGCTTGTGTTGCTCTTTGGTATTTCTCTGGTTCTCAGCTCTTGAATCTTTCATTGCTTCTCATTACGTTGATTCGTTGTTGTTGTATGTGGTGGGCCATTCTGTTGGCATTCATCTCTTTTAATTCCATGGGCTTCATTGTATGTTCCCGAACATATCTATTTCTTGCCATCACGTTAATTTGTGGATTTCCCATAGAGTTGTTTGATCTGGCTGGGTTTGGTTCTCTTCTTATGTTACATTGCTTGGCGAAGTGTCCTTGTTGACCACATTATAACATGCTTTGTGATTAAGTTGTCTACATATTTTCTCAGTATGCCCTCGTTTACAATATTTGGCCAGTTGTAATTTCGAAACAATTTTCTGACCGATGTCCATTCTTTGACATGTGGAGCATTTTTCGTTTGCATTTGGTCCTAAAAATTATTATTATAACTTACTTGGTTATTACCTTTACTCTTCCGGATTTCTCCGTTACTGGTGGTTGAACATCTTGCTTGTGTCGCTCTGTAAAATTGATTCATTAGCTGGCATGGATGGTGTTGTTTTGATGTTGGCATTGACTGTTGATGTTTTGGTCTGTGTGCCCAAAGACTGCCACTTGATATCCCAGTCCAGATGGCTCCATCTACTTTGCGATTGCTACTGCTGTCTAGGGTCTCTTTGCCAACATCCAAAGGTTGGTCGTATGTCTTCCTTTTGATCCTCTTATGAAGACGTCACCATTTTATCTTTCGGCGTTAATCTGCTTCTCGAGGCTTCTTTACACAATTTCTTTAATTCACAGGCGTATACTGCATTGATTCATCTCGTCTTTGTTTCGTTTGTAGAAGTCCAATTTTCCTATTCCCCTTTTTCTCTATTCACAATATCTTATTAAGACTCTAATCTCTGTCCATGTTGTCAATTTCGTTTAGCGTCTCTTCATTTTCTGTTTGCTTATATATTTCTGGACACATTTTGTACAATATTTATCATATTACATATCATACTATTAACTACTATATACTACATAATATTTTTACAACTATTATACAAGTTCTCTTTTTCGTTTACACCATCGTCTCCGGGGAACTCTATACGCAATGTTTCGTATATCCCCTATTTTCTCATTCATTATCGTTATACATCAGGATTCAATTTGACCCATTGGTTGTGCTTTTCGATTATGGGCGGTTCTTTTTTTAACCAGAGTCCGTTGTACTTAGATTTCTATGATTTCTATTTCCTTCGTTTCTTTCTGCGTCAGTATTGTCCCTAAATTCATTATCGTATTGAATTTTTCTACTGCTGGCCATAATCTTTTCTTCGTTGCGTTTCTTTTCTGCATTTTTGGTAGTTTCTCACTATGAATTATTATCATACATACTACGCTGCTATTACTGCTGTTGTTATCCAATCATTTTTATCATTAATTCTTTCGTTTTAGGTGCATGGTTGTATTTTCTTCTTGCATTGGTTGTCTCCATTATTCCTTCTTTTGGTTGTACATTTTAATGCTTTCTGGAGTTGTAGTTGCTTCGTGGATTGAAAGGTGGGCTGTCGTCCATGATCATTCCTTTTCCATGTTTCGTTACTTGGTTTTCTCTCAGATTGTTTTATTATAGGTGGATCTGTCGCATTTTGACTTTTGGTGGGTTCTTTGTATCGTTTTCCAATGTTCATGGAGTTCCCTTTGGATATTTATTACATATTTTCCAAGTTTCTTTTCGTTGGGATGCGATACTTTTGATTCTGTTATATTTGCTTGTTTCACATTGGAATTCCTTTTATTTACTGGTTTTCGGTTCTTTAGGTTCTTATACGCAGATTTTTGTGATAGGTTTTTCACCTGTGTTTCAATTAAATATTTCTCTTCATTTGCCGCCATTTGACTTATGTTATTATTATTCTGCTTTACTTTCTCTGATTCTGACGTTGTTACGTTCCTCTTTTGTTTTTCTTTTTCTGGACGTTTTGTCCGTAATGCTTAGTGACTTTCTTGTTATTGATTCAGTAATCATCTCTCCTCTCTGAACGTGTCTATATACTTTTCCCACGTTTTCTTTAGTTGGATGCGGTATTTTTGTTTTTGATTACTCATTTTTTGATTGAGCATTTGATTCTTTCATTCATCGTTTCCGTTCTTTTTAGTTTTCGAATATTACCAGACGTTTTGTAATGGGTTCTCTTGCCCATATTTTCAACTATTATTCCTCTCCTCTTTGGGTCTGATTACTTTATTATTATTTCTTTATTTTCTCGTGCTCGACGGTTGATAAGGCTTCTTCTTTTTGGTGTTGTGAATTTCTCCCAGGTTTTGGCTAATGTGCAGGTTATTATTAATTCATTGTTGGCACATTATTTAATATTCGCATTTCCTTCTAAGCTATCCCATTCCATTTCTTTCCTGTTTTCATATTCATTTTCAACAATCGATAATTTTGTTTTGTATACAACTTGTTTCGATTGTTTTATTCTCTTTTTATTATTCGCAATTTGGCCTATCCTGGCTCTACTTGGATTTTACTTTCTATTCTTTTGTAGCTCTTCTACATAACATCTTTTGGTGCTTGACATGATTGATGAGTTTTTCGGATCGTATTTCCATCTTTTCCTGGTTTCCTTATTGAGCTCGAATGCAAAAACTTATCTTGTATTTCATTGTCAGTTGTAAGCATATTCCCCTGCTTTGCGCTTCCTTTCTTCATTTTTGTTCGTATTCTGAAACGATTTTTTCCCTTCGTGACGTTTTCATCGTCTTCCGTTAACTGATGGACGTGTATTAATATCATTATTCTGTAGGCAGGGTCGGGTCGGTTTTGATTTTTTCTTTGTTGAGTATCTTTCCATTGTGTACGATTCCCTTGGTTTTCTTTTTCTCTTGTTATTGTCTGTTTGCTCGTTTCTTGACTGTTTCCTCGGTTGATGATTCCTTTTTCTCTTGCTTGTGCGGATTTATTTTTCGTCTTAGCATTGGTTTGATATCCAGTTCATCTTGTTTCTGCTGTTGTCATCCCCCTTCTTCTTATTATATTCCATCCGGGGTTTCTTGGAAATGTCGTCCTCGACATTTATTATTTCAAGATTTTTCGTCGTATACTTTTATTATTTCTTTGCTTTTATATCATCCATTTCTTTTATCTTCTTGTTTGCTCCGCTTGAAATTCTTATTTGCTCGGATCCATCTGTGTATATCATTTAACTGTTCCTTTTCTTCTCCAATTCGTATTGCTTTCTTTTGGATTGATGGTGAATTTCAGTCCCTTCCCATTTTAACATTGCTTTTATTCGTCTCTTGGAATGGATAGTGAAGCGTATATTGTTTTCTTTTATAAGGATCCTTTTCTTACATATAGTTACATTGGAATACTTTAAGTGATTGAGCCTTCGTAGGTCCATTTTCATTCAATTGGCTGCTGCTTCGTCTTGTTTGGCGTCGATAGCTTCCCATAATGTTGAATTGTTTACCATCATCCTTCTCTCTATTGTTCGCATTTACTGTTATAAACTTTATTGCCTTGCTCTGTCTTGGATTTTCAGCGCTAATGTAGTACATTATTTTTCTCATTATCATTTTCTTTAACGATTGATCCTGTTAGTAGTTCCCTTCAGAAACTGTTGTAGAAACATCTGCTGCAACTGCGAACATTAATGGTGTTTGTCCCCCTCTTTCGTTGGTATATTGAGCGTGTCCGCATTTTCGCATAAGTTGGATTATATCTATTCCTTTGAGTGTTTCTGATGTTTGTACTGCAATTATGGAAAGTACGTTTTCCTTCTACGTCTGCCATAGTTGAAGATCATGGGTATACTCTTTGATTACCGATCATTTCTGGTGGGCTTCTAGCTTCCTTTGGCATAATCCATTAGGCGATTTTTCCCGCTTTGTTTACTATTCTCATCCATTCCTTTTCCTTCGACCCATTCTGCATTATCCTCTGATGGCTTTTTACTATTATATCCATCTTGTCTACATTATCTTGGGTTGCGTTTTAGCGTTAATTTTGGATTTCATCCGGTTTCGGTTCCTCTTGCGGTTTATTTGCTGCGCTTCTTATTTTTTTCGGACTTCATTGTTAGTTCCGTTTATACTCAGCTGTTGAGTTTGTGATCATCGTTTGCATACCTCGATTTTCTGGTTCTTTGGTTATTGTTCTAGGTATCGCTTTACATCTGCTTCACGTTCACGTAAATAGGCCTAGTAGGTGGGTTATTGACCAATTTAACTCAGCCATGTTTCTCGTTTACATACATTATTTCTCTAAGGTCCTTTACCACATCTGTTTGTAATTTTCTGGCTATTCCTGGGATAATTTCGGGGCGCTTTGCATTATACACCAGCTCCAACCTGGAAAGTTATGCTCGCGTACTCTCGCTTTTTTATCGTGCCAATTCTTTATAACTTTCTTATAAATCTAATATTCATACCTTGCCGTTTTTCCAGATCTCTTGCATTCGCTCCTTTGAATCCTGTTACATAATCATCAAAATTCATTACTGTGATATTTGGCGGTTGATTATTCTAGTTCTATTGGCATGTTGCATTCTCTGCCGTACATTAATTTTTGAATGGGACTCATTTTTGGTTTGCTTGAATGTATTGACATTCTATAAGCCATGAGGCATAGTTTATATACTTCCAATCCTTTTGGTGTTCTGCTTACATATTTGGACATTCATTTCGATTAATTATGCCATTTGAATTCGTTTCGGTTTGTCCATTTGTTTGCGGATGGTATGGTGATTGTTCTCTAATTTCGCAATTCTGAAGTAATTTGTTACTTCTTCTATAATTTCCGCTTCATAGTTTGGTTCCTTGATTCAGTTAGGGATTCTGTTTGGTGTTCCGTATCATAAGCATTATTTCTTCTTCTAGGATTCTCGCTATTGTTCTTGCTTTTTGATCTGGTATGCGAATGGCTTTCCGGGAATTGATATAATCTGTCTACTTTAATATGTAAATATTTCCATCGTGGTTTCTGGTAATGTCCTACTACATCCATGCGATCATTGTCATTGGGTTTTCTGTGGAATTGCAATTGGGCTTTAATCGGGTGCTTCAGTTTACTTCCTGTGCTTTTTTCTGGTTGCACATATCAGCAAATTCTTTATCCTCCTTTAATCTTCTCGATATTTTTGGCAATAATATTTTTGGCGCAGTCTTGCTTCGTCTTTTTTGCTGAACATGTGTGTCCTCCAAAGTTCCATCGTGGTATTGCATTATACCTCTTTTCGTCTACTTTCTGGTAAGCACATAAGTCGTTTCTCGCCATCCATAATATAACCATCCCTTCTCTATGGTATATCGATGTCTGTGTTTTTCCATTATGCGCCTTTAATTTACGTGTTGTCGAAAGATTTCATATCATGGTTTCTATAAATTCGATTATGGTTTTTTAACTCCTCGTCTTCTTCTGCTCTTTTCTCAATTTGTAAAATCGATATCTTCTGCGATATCATGCATATTCGTCTTTCATCCTGATCCATTTAGTTCTTCGACACAAATTGACATCAATCTGGCGTTGGCGTTCGCTTTTCCTGATTTGATTTTAATAAAGGCGAGTATTCTTTGCAAACTGCATCGCCACTCTCATTTAGTCTGCTGAGGCCTCTTGTGTGGCCTAACCATACCAAGGTTTGGTTATTATGTGGTGATATATTATCTCGTGACCCATAACAATATTTGAAGTGTTTAATAGCTTGGGATATTGCTAATGCCTCTCTTTTCAGTCACAGAGTAGTTCTTTTCATGTTTCTTGAATGTTTCGACTGTAATTATCCAATACTCGTTCTCTTTTCTCGTCATCCCATTGTCTCTGGACTGCTCCCGATGCATATCCGCTTGCGTCTGTTTGCTAGCAAAACGGTTCTTTGAATTCTGGGTGTACGAGTATTGGTGCTTGATATCAGTTTATCTCTGAGTGTTTCAAACGGCTGTTTTTTTGTTGTTCCTTTTCCATATAAACGGTTATCCTTCTTTGTTAATTCTGATATGGTTGCTTAGTTGGCGTAACTCTTGATGAACTTTCGGTATACCACATAAGCCTAAGAATTCTTTGCACTTTGCGTTGACTGTCTTTGGTGCGGGGCAATTCTTTATCTTTTCATGTTTCTGGATCTGGTTTCTTTGCCACTTTGCGACACAATATGTCCTTAGAAGGTACTTTTTCTTTGCCCATTTCCATTTTTGGGTTTCAATTTTTAACTTCCATTGTCTCAGTCGAACGAAATACATTACGGATATTCTTTTAATTGTTGCTCGAAGGTGCTTAGAATAAATTAATAAATCATTCAATATATCATACATTGTTATGCACGTGAGTTTTACAAAGTTCATGGCATCTCTGAAATGAAGCTGGTGCGTTAGTTAGTCCGAAAGCATTTTTCTTGAATTGGTATAGATCTTTTCCAATTGTAAAGCAGTTTTCTCTCTTCTTCCTTTGACTTTATTTGCCAATACCCTTTTTAATCTACGATGTAAATAAGCGGCTCGTGAATTTGTATCTTCATTTATCGGTAACGGGTATGTATCCCGTTTTTTACTGCGTTGAGTCGTCGGTAGTCTATACAGAACCGTTGTGTTCCGTCTTTTTGTTTTACCATGACCACTGGAAATTGCCATGGAGCAAACTTGGTTCGATTACTCCTGCGGTCTAACATCTTTTTGAACTTCTTTTTTCTGCTACTGATTTTGAGCTTTGCCATCGATATGGCCGTAGTGTTATTGGGTGTATCTTGTTAGTAGTGGTTATCGTGTGTTGCGTTACGTCGCTTGTACCGAGATCTTAGTCAGATTCTGCGAATATATCCTTATTCCATTAGCACTTTTTGTAGTTTTGCTCTTTCTCGTTTTGTTAGTAGCTGACTGTCGATTGTCCATAATTCTTCCTCATTCCTCAGTTTTTGTGTTGTTGGAAGTTCAATATCCATCATTGGTGTTAAGTTTCCAATCTTTCGTTTCATAATGACTTTATTCTTCTCACGAAGTTAGTATGTTGATTGGAATTTCATTGTTATTGTTTTACATATACTATCTCTCTGGCTAATGGCAGGTTCTTTCTTTTTCTCGAATTTGTGATTAGGTTTCGAAAATCTTTTCCCTCTGTTTCCTCTTTCACTTTTACTAACAAATATTGTGTGCGCCCTGGCACTACTATTTTCTCTGAGCATCTCACTTCTGAATTTTAACATTACATATTCGGTCCGGTTTTATCTTTCAGCTCAATTGATCCTAGATCGATTATTATTTCTCTTAAAATTTCTGGCATTTAGATTCGTTCCAATATACCAATCTGCGCTCAAATCTCCTGATAAACTTGCTAATACGTATTGAATTTTTACATTTTTTTATATTCGATTATTGACCAATTTTTCCGAATGACTGCCGACCGATTCTTTGCTGCAAGTTTTACATCATGTTAGCTTCTTTCATTACATGGCCACAATCTTCGGGTATTTATCCCATTTTATTTGCTGAATGGTTTCTCCGGTTATCGATTCATTGCTTTATTTCTACCCCATTTATTCTATGTACCGTTTAGTGTTGGTCCAGCTAGCGTTTGTGAACATGGCTATGGTTTCGAGGTTTCTGGATCCTGATCCACACTTTTCTCGATCTTTGGGCTGTTCTTGGTACTAAGTCTGCCCATTTGTTCGTATGGTGTCGGATAATGTTTCGTAATGTTGATTGGTCTGGTGGTATCGGTACGTGTCGTTTCTTTACGGGTGCGTCCTCTCACTGATGATCTGTCTTTCTTTAGACATCTTCATATTACTGGTGGTGGATGATTATAATGTCCACTATGTCTGGTCTTTCGATTTGTTCCCATTGTTTGAGTTGCTCTTGAGTTAGGCATCTGCGTTCCTCTTGGTTTTTTCGTCGTTTGTCCGCTGTTATACTGCTTATCATCTTTGAAGTTTTATTCCCATCGTTCCAGGTTTTACTCGTTTTTTTGTCGCTTTCATTCTGTTTTCTCGGCTTCTAGTCCTCATTATTGGCTTTTTAAATTTTTCGTTCGACTTCTTCATCGTACCCGTTTCATTGTGTAGAATTCCACTAACCTTTTTATCTTGTGGATATCTTTTGAGTGTCCATGTAACCCATACATTGTTTTTGCTTAAAACGGTTAAAAAATCCAATTGCATTTTTCCAGTTTGATTTTCCTTTCTCTTTTTTGTTAAATATTCGGAAACATTGCTACATTTGTGTTAGGATTACTTCTTTACCGATTGAATAATAAGAATTATTCCTAAAAATTCCTGCCATCATTTTGTCCTAAGATTAAGAATCTTCCCACACTTGGCTTTCATTCATTTTTTGCGTGCTGTTGAAAATGGTCTGGTGATTATAACAATCGTAGTTGGGTTTCTCTCCATTAGTTTTACCTCCCGTTATCGTTACAATTTGGATTAATATGGCTTGCCTTTGTGCTGGAAATAATTAAATGTTCTCTGGCTCGTTCCAGGATCTTTCGTTGTATATCCACTCTGTGATATATCAACTGGTTGAATTCTGCTTTCGCTGGCCAATCTGTAAGGTCCAAATATTTTTGGGGTGCTACTATTACTCGGGTTGGAAATTGTAACCACTTCCATCTCTTATTTCGGAATAATGGTCCATATACATTACTACACTGAACATATTAGGTACCGAATTTCTCTGGGTTTATCATCCTTGTTACTGGTGAGCGAATCTGATTTTCCTTTATGCATTATTTCAATTCATTTTTAACATTTATCTCTTGAATTGTTGAATTCTTCTGGTATTTTGCAATTGTTTCGCATTTAATGTATACATAAACTTCTCCCAACATCTCTTCCGAAATATCCTTCTTGGAGTTGGTTAATATGGAAATTGCTTATCTGGATTCGTGATTGCCATTGCCAATTTTTGTTTTTAATATTTTCTCTTTCAGAATACAATCATTTTTAACAAATCGTAATATATTTTCCTGTTTGACGCACCTTTGTGATATAGAAAATCCATCTTTGTATTTATATTAATATATAGTTTCACATCTTTGGGGTCTATTTGGCTTTTTTGCGTTTGGTATTGCTGTTCGGATAAAAATATTCCTTTATAATTGGTACTGGCTTACCATTTCGTCGCATTTACTCACCATTCCGCCTTTTATAAATCTCACTTCGATGGTGGTATCAGTTGATATTACTTACCGTTGGTGTTGACCTCTGATCCGATAGTCGTGGTATCGTGGTTTTCCGAATTCTTCCGGTCTTCCGTAATTCATCTAATGCGCTTTTTGCGTGTTAGTTTCGGTTTCACTGTGCAATCGTCCTTGCACTTCGTCAAATATTGCGCTTTTCAATAAGGTGAGTCTTCAAGTTCTGGTATCGGCGTGATATACGATCGTTGACATTCCCGTATTATGATCAATCTGTTGCTACATTGGAGGTACTTTTTCATTGCTTGCGTATCTGGAATCAAAATATCCTTGATATTTCTCAACTTTACTTGATAGCTTTCAAATCACTACTACTCCTTTTGACTATTGATTCAATAAGTGGTGTTACCTCCTTCCTTGACACGTTTCCGTCTCCAGCCGTTATCTTCCCGCAGGCATTATACTCGGGTGTTTTTAATCTTTCCTTCTTCGGCTGCTACATTTACTCGTCAGCTATTGAGATCGTTCCTCGTGAATCTTCTTCCACATTTCGCTCGCGTTACTTGACTACTGTTGTTTCCGTTCCAGCTTCTATAATTGTTGATGTGAGATGTGTCCGCAGTTAGAATGCCACAATTTCCGCGTTACTGAACATCTTTGATTTCCGTTTCTATGAATCTACTCTTTGGTATTACATTATACGATACTGCTGTTTGCCTGTTGTCTGTTAATTACCAGGATTTGCAGCTTTGCACTCTTCCGTTTCTTTTAGTGAATTATATACCAAATCTTTTATTTATTCACTCATATACTACCAAACGGTTCTAACTCCTTTTACGCACATCATCATATGAGTTTGTGGTGATTTATCGCATTTCATCCTTTTCTGGGCTGTGTTTTTTGGGGATCGCTTGCATTAATCGTTCGTCTCATTATCTGTTATACTCTTTCAACTTTGCCTGCATTATCTCGTTTGATCATCTTTACTTACCATATTTATAAAAACTTGCATCCACTTTGAGTTTAGGATGAATGGTTCGATTACCTTCCTGATAATCTCCTGTTATTGCGAATTCATACCCGTTTTGGGTTTGTATCTTGGAGGTTCGCTTTTCTGTATATCACTATTCGTATTATACATCAGATAGCCCATTCCTACCAAATATCTGTTTGGGTCATCAGATATCGTTTCGTTAAGTGATTTATTATCAACAATAATTCCTCTGGTTCTTTGGTTTGTGTTGGTTCGTACTTTTGTTGTCCATGAATTTTATTATTATTGGCTTTATTTGTTGCCCAAAGTTGTTTCGCTTTCGCTCCGATATTATTGAGTTTTAAATTCCTTTCTTTTATCTCTGGATTTGCTAATCCAGCATATCAGTTATTTAGTCTGTTGATCCATTTTTGCTTCCTTGTTCTTGGCCTTTCAGTTTTCTTTGTAAACTGCTTCGTTACTTGACTGAGCTTGTTTTAATTTTGTTGTTAATTGATCCATCTGCATTTGTTTCTTTAGTTTTTCTTTCTGAGCTGGGTCTATCGAGTTTTTCGGTTCGTCCTTCTGGATTTCTTTTTCCATTGCCGTAACCTATTTCCTTTTCGTTTAGGGTTGTTTCGTCTGTTGTTTCTCTAGATGTTGTAGCTCCTCGTTTTCGTTTATCCAGTTTGTCCCATTCGTCTCTGTCGAGCTTCGGCTCTTCTCTCTTTCTTTTTTTTTCCTCTTCGGTATTCAGGCTATTTAATTTCTAACTTGGTTGTCTTTGGACCACATACTAGTCGTCTAGTTCATCTGTTATTAGATTCGCTTTCATTTTCTTGTCATAACAAATCTTCTTGATTCCGGTTATTCTCGGGTTGTTTTCCTTCGTCTACGATATCGTTTTGAGATTTCGTTTAGTATCTCTTCATCTCCTGTGTGATGACAATTAACCTTTCATCTGCCTGCAGGTGGAACTTCTGGCGTATTTAGACTTTCTTTGTCGTCCTATTGGGCGTTTCGTTTTTTGATTTCTTTTTATTGAGTTCTTCTACCCGCATCTTTTGCTACCGTTAATATTTATTATCCTTTGCATTTGGCGTAACCTCCAATTTGAGATCGTCGTCTAATGATCGTCCTTTCGGTATTGTAAATGGAAATGGTGGGGTTCGTACGGTATTCTCTCTTTTTCACTTTCACTTACTTTGCAGTGTTATAAATTTCTCTTTCAATTGGTTTCGAATCTGGCGTCATAATTTTTAAAACTATTACTTTTCTTTGGTTTCGGTGCCCATTCGGTTATGTTTCATTTCGGATAATTTCTCGAAATTGCTCCGGGTACCACGATACATTCTCCGATATTCCCCTCTATTTCCTTTTAACTATGTTTCGCAGGTTCTCTTACCTCTGTTACAAGAAATCGATTATCCATTTTGCTAAATCTGTTACAGTTCGTCTTTGATTCTTTTGCTCCGGTCTCAATATCGCTTGCTAATTCTACAATTTTTGCGTTTCCGTTAAGCGTTAATCCTTCCTCCACAGGATCATCTATATTCTGTGGGCAAATATCTTTACTTCCTGCGAATTTCGTTTTTTTCTATACACTGGATTTCGCGGTCTCGCTTGTTCTTGTTGATTCGCAATTTCATTTCTCGTTTCTGTTCCTACTTCGATTGTAATGTATATTTCGTATCGTCTTTTTACAAATTGGCGGTGTTACATATTTCAACAGAAATTGTTGGTACTCCTCCTGGCACATTTCAGTGGATTTTTGGCTTCTGGCTTATTCATTGATCTTGGGTCTACTCCCAATTTTTCGCTGTGTCGCTCTTCCCATTCCGGGTTTGGCGATTTGAAATTCGTGACTTTTCGATTAAATGCCATTTCTAATCTTTCGTCTTATTATCTACTCTTTGCTAATAGAAATACATTGATAGATATTTTCTTTTCCTACCCCATCTCCTTTTGGTATTACTCTCAGTTTCATTCGGGTATCTCCGATTTTCTGTATAGATTGATGACTTTGTATACGATGATTTCTCTTCTTCGGCCGATTTTACTTTTTTCAGCCATCACCTATTTCCATGTGTTATGGGGCTAATCCGAGCTCTATCATTTATTTCTTCGTCTTCCTTCTGTGTTGCCATTCCATTCGTTAGCATTTCCTCTTGGTAGATTTTTCATGTGGTTCATCTTCATATAACTCTTAAGGTTGTTTCCTTAGCTGCGTCTGGTGCTTCTCCTGGTATATATTTTCTCCAATTTTTGGTTCGGTTCTCTTATTTTCCATTTCCACTCTTTTGTCTTTTTCATCATACACCTTTTTCCATGGTGTTTGATCGGCATCTCGAGTTCGTTCTATCGGTTGTAATTTTGTTACTATCCTTGATCTTGTTCTCCATAGCTGGTAGATAGTTAATATTTGGGTCCATCTTTTCTTTTCATTTCCTCTTGAAATTCTTTGATTCTGTTTGTCCCTTTTTGTCGTATTTTTTTCTCTCTGGTCATCCATGCTATGATATTTAATGTTTGTCTCTTCCCATATACCTTAATCCGTATATTCGGGGTTCGTTTCTCGCGGACTTATTGTCGTTTATGGTTACATTATTGCCACATCCTCTAACCATACCATTCGTCACTATTCGATTATTTGGTTGGATAATTTTCTCCGATTTATTCGTTCGTATAATTCGTGCATGCAGTCGGGATCTACTAGTATTTTCTTTATTTCATCATTTTGTAGCTTTATTTTTATTCTTTATTGGTTCATCTTCCTCTCATATCTCTTTGATGCTCTTCCATATTTGGCTATTCACTCATCTGTCTCCGTTGTCAAATCTCTCATATATGTCTTGTGTCTCCGCTTACAGCTTATCTACAAAACTTTCATTGAATCCGTTCTAGTTAACTGATATCTTAAATATTTTCTAAGCTTGTGCGAGTTTTCCTTGGGGCAAAATGCATGTTTACATTCGTCTGGTCCGTTCTTGGCGTTCCTGTAAAATAAAACCTTGTGCGGCCATTTCTTTGCTTTGGTGTCGCTAAATACTTTATTATTTTTAACGTATATATCTTTGTTCTCTTTCTCATGTTTTTCGTCTTTTACCCTCATTTGGGTGGGTATATTTTGTTCCTGATTTGTTGTGGTCTTTCTTCCACATCAAAATCCGCATAGATGTATTATTGCTGCTGTTAGTATGTTGGTTTTTTCCTCTTCTTCTGGTTTCCATAATTCTCGTCCATACGAATTCTGGTCCTGTCTCTCATCTGCACCCGTTGTTTCTCGCTGGATCCGCTTGCCATCTAAATGATCGTCATTATCTTTTGAATTTTTTGTTTTCTGGTTTTTTCTGTTATTTGTATTTTTTTGTTTATTTTGATTTTATTATTTTATTTAATTATTTTACACTTTCTTTTCCTCTTACAGTCTTGTCTGGCGTCTTCTACTTCTAACTTTTATATACAAATTAATCTTCTCGCAAGAATCCTCTCCTCTCAATCGTTGTTGTGGATAAAATCGTTGGTTGTTCCAATCGCTGTTTTCCAGTCGGTTGTGGTCTTCCCATCTGGTGGTTTCATTTCCTGTTTCTGATTGGATTGCGTAATTCCGTCTTGTCCTTTTCATTGTTAATATCATATTTGTGTTTAACAGGCCATTGCTAATAGCTAGTTCGTCAATCTGTGTCTTCCTACTCTAATGAAGACACTGATGTGGGTGCCCGTTGCATTCCCATCTCCATTTGGATATAGTCTAATGCCCAATTTGTATCCATTTTCCCAACTGTATATTGGTGGGCTGTCTTAAAATTCTCTGGTTCCATCTTTTGCTTCTATAGCGTGTGTGTGAATTCCGGTTTATTTTCCATTATACTAACACCAATGGTGCTGTAGGGATGCTTTTCTGGCCATCGAATGTGGTTTCTAGTTCCCTCTTAGGGCTGTTTGTCATCTGTTGCATTTCTTTTCCATTTCGGTCTTTTCTTGATGTGTAGTGCTCCTTGGTTCTCTCGCTCTCCTTTCTGGACTCTAATATTCTCTTATTAGTGCCTTTGTGTATCACTTTCTGTTCGTAGGCTTTTATTCCCATGCCAACATTCCTATCGTTTTCATCATAATTTCGGTGTGCTCGATACTATTTTCTATCATGTGCTTTTGCATTTCCGCAATTGTAGTTTATGTGTTGGCATGAAAATTCTAATGGACATTGATGTGGGTTGCCGTACATTTCGTTCCAATGTTCTTTTAGTTTGGACTTTTATCTTTCTTGTTCGCAGTTGTTCGATATCCCTTTCGTATCGATCACATAATTTGTTCCTCTTTTGGATTTCCGATGTTCCATTCTTATTTTTATCCATCGTCGATGACTCCACAAGACTCGCATTTGTCCTCCTCTTGATGCACCCTTTATGGTGTTCTCTCATAGTCTTTTGTTTATGATCGTGGATCTTTCGCATAATACTCGTTATATTCGCAAAATCTTTGAGTGGCTCGGCTCCTTCATAAGTCCTTTTCCATTCGCAGTTTCTGTTACCGGCATTGAACTAATAGATTATGTTTCTTTGTTGGTTGGTTACATGTTGTCGATCTCATCTCTTCAATCGTCTCGTCGCATCCAGGGCATTTTATTGTTTCTGTTTCTATCACTTTTATCGTACAATCTGTGCATATTCTTGCATTCCACATTCGTCTGTCTCGCTCCCATCAGTAATTCTTTTACATTTACAACATTTTAATCTTTCTTTTATATCGTTCAACCACTCTGGTTTTTCCTTCATTATCGTCTCGTAATTTCGGGATGGATTCTCGCTTCCTCTAATTCTCTCGATAATTGTACGCATATCTACAAAATTTTCTGATTACTTTGACGTTGCTTTACTTCTATCGTTTTATTTATACATATTTACAGACGCCTTTATTTTTATCTATGTGAATCCGTTGCCGGGGGAATTCTGGCATTTATGCTATCCATTCCACCCAACTTGCTGCGAATCTACATTGCTGCTGGTTGTAAGTAGTCTTCTTAATTTCGTACTTTGCCATTAACTTGATCTTTGCTAGTTGTTCATTTTATTCTCTGTAATTGTAGTATGTTCTTTGTTGCTCTTCTAGTCTTATGGCTTGTTGATAGACCTTGTTGCACGCTTTCCGTTTAATACTAGATGAGTTTATTTGTCCATGAGTTTGCGCATTGTTTCGTTGTTAGGTGTCATTAATTCGCATTGTCGTCTCCATGTTCCTCGATTCCTTTGATCTTGGTTATTCCTTTGGTTTAAATTCCACAATCTCTATAGGTGCATTGGCAGCTGCTGGTTGTTGTCATTGCTTCTGTGAACGGTGGTATTTCTTACTTGGTTTGGTTGATTTACGTTATTTCGGATCCATCTATTGATTATAAATACATCATTAATTCATCGGCATTCATTTCTGTTTGCTTACTTATTTTGACACATTTTGTTACAATATTTATATATACATATGCATACTATTACTACTTTATTACTACTAATTTTACACTATATACAACGTCTCTTTTTCGTTTTAACACCATCGTCTCCGGGGGCTCTATACGCAATGTTCGTTATATCCCGTAGTTCTCATTCATTATCTGGTATACAATCAGATCATTTGACCTTGTTGTGCTCGATAATGGGCGGTTCTTTTTCTTAACAGAGTCGTTTGTACTAGAATTCCTATAACTTCATATTCCTCAGTTATCGTCTGCGTCGTATTGTCGATTTCGCATATCGTAGTTGAATTTTTCTACTGCTGGCCATAATCTTTTCTTCGTTGGTTTCTTTCTGCATTTGGTAGTTCTCACTAGTGAATTATTATGCAGATCACTACGCTGCTTATTACTGCTTTGTTATCCAGACTTCATTAATCATGTATTTCTTTTCGTTAGGTTGGCATGCGTTGTATTTTCTTTGCATTGTGTCTCCAATCCCTTCTTTTGGATTGTACATTTTTTAAGTGCTTTTTCTTGGAGTTGTATGCTTCGTGGATTTGAAAAGGTGGGCTGTCGTCCAATGATCATTCCTCTTTTCCATGTTTCGTTCTTGGTTCTCTCAGATTGTTTTAATTATAGGTTGATCTGTCGCATGTTGACTTTGGTGTGGTTTCTTTTGTTATTCGTTTCCAATGTTCATGCTCTCCCTTTTGGATATTATTACATATTTCCAGTTTCCTTTTTGCTTGGGATGCGATACTTTTGATTCTTTATATTTTTGCTTGTTTCACATTGGATCCTTTTATTTTACTGGTTCGTTTCTTTTAGGTTCGATACGCAGATTTTTGTGATAGGTTTTCACCTGTGTATTTTCAATTAATAGTTCCTCTTCATTTGCCGCATTTTGACTCTATGGTTATATACTGCTTTACTTTCTCTGATCTGACGTTGGTTACAGTTCCTCTTTTGTTTCTATTTCTGGACGTTTTTGTCGTAATCTTCTAGTGACTTTCTTGTTATTGAATTTCCAGTTAATCATCTCTTCCTTTCCTCTGAACGTGTACTATATACTTTCCACGTGTTCTTTTAGTTGGGATGCGTTATTTTTGATTTTGATATCTCATTTGGATTGACATTATTCTTTCATTCATCGTTCCGTCTGTTTTAGTTTTCGAATATACAAAACTTTTGTAATGGCTTCCTTGACCCTATTTCAACATATTATTTCCTCTCCGCTCTTTGGGTCTGATTCTACTTTTATTATTTATTTCTTTATTTTCTCGTGCTCGACGTTTGCATAAAGCTCTTGTGTTAGTGAATTTCAATCCAGGAGTTTTTGGCTAATGTTGCAGGTTATTTATTATGTCATCGTTGGCACATATCTATATATTCTGCATTCTCCTTCTTTAACTATCCCATTCGCATTTCTTTTCCTGCTTCATATTCATTTTTCCAACAATCGATAATTTGTTTTGTATACACAACTTGTTTCGATTGTTTCCATTCCCTTCTATTTAATTATGTCGCAATTTGGCCTATTCCTGGCTCTACTTTGGATTCTTTACATTTTCTTTTTTTGTAGCGTCTCTACATACATCTTGGTGGCTTAGAACATGATGATGAGTTTCGGATCGTATTTTCATCTTTCCTGGGTTTTTTCCTATTGAGTCGAATTGGCAACTTTTATACTTGTATTCATTGTCAGTTGTAAGCAATAATTCCCCTTGCTTGCGCTTCCTTTCTCATTTATTGTCGTATTCTGAACGATTTTATCCCTTCCGTGACGTTTTCATCGGCTTCCGTTAATCTTGATGGGACGTGATTATATCATTATTTCATGTAGCAGGGCGGTCGTTTGATTTTTTCTTTTGTTGTTAGTATCTTTCCATGTGTAACAGCATCCCTATGGTTTTGTTTTCTTGTTATTTGTTGTTGCTCGTTCTTTGACGGTCCCGTTAGATGATTCCTTTTTCTCTTGTTTGCGGATTTATTTTCGTCTTTAGCATTTTGGTTGATTCCAATCATCTTGGTCTGCTGTTTCTCCCCTCTCATTATTATTCCATCGGGGTTTCCTTTTGAAATGTTCGTCCTCGACATTTATTATGCAATTGTTTCCTCGTTACTTTTAGTTTCTTGCTTTTTATATCATCCATTTCTTTTATCTCTCTTGTTTGCTCGCTTGAAAATCTTATTTGCTTTGCGGTGCCATCTGTGTACTATCATTAATAACTGTTCTTTTCTGTCTCCCAATTTCCGTATTGTCTTTTTGGATGTATTGGTGAATTTCAGTCCTTCCCATTTAACATTGTTTATTGTCTTTGGGAATGGGTAGGAGCGTATATTGTTTCTTTTAATAGGACGTTCCTATTTTCTTACATATAGTTACATTGAATTTACTTTAAGTGATGAGCCTTCGTAGGTCTTTCATCAGATTGGCTGCTGCTTCGTCTTGTTTGGCGTCGATAGCTGCCCATAATGTTTGAATTGTTTTACCCATCATTTCCTTTTCTCTTATTGTCGCATTACTTGGTTATAACTTATTGCCGCTTGCTTGTCTGGATTTCACGCGCATTAATGTAGTACATTATTTTCTCCATTTATCTTTTTCTCTTTAAACGTGATCGTTTTAGTAGTTTCCCTCAGAACTGTTGTAGAAACAATCTGCTGCAACGCGAACATTAATGTTGTGTTTGTTCCCTCTTCGTTTGGTAATTGGGCGTGTCCGCATTTTGCCATTAAGTGATTAATCTATTACTGAGTGGTTTCTGTGTTGTCTGCAAATATGTAAAGGTACGTTTCCTTGTCTGCATAGTGAAGGATCATGGGGTATACTCTCTTTGATACGCTCCATTTCTGGTGGGCTTCTAGCTCCCTTTGATAATCCATAGCGATTTTTCCCGCTTTGTTTACTATCTCATCCATCCTTTTCCTCGGACCCATTCTGGGCATTATTTCTCTGATGGCTTTTACTATTATATCCACTTGTTCTACTTATCTTGGTGCGTTTATGCGTAATTTTGGATTCATCCGGTTTTCGGTTCTCTGCGGTATTATTTGTTGCTGTCGCTTCTATTTTTCGACTCATGTTTAGTCCGTTTATACTCAGCTGTTGAGTTTGTGATAGTATTTGCATACCTCGATTTCTGGTTCCTTTGTTATTGTTTCTAGGTATCCTTTCATCTGCTCACGTTCACGTAAATAGGGCCTTAGTAAGGTGGTTATTGACCAATTTAACTCTAGCACTTGTTCTCGTTTACTACGATATCTCTCGTAAGTCCTGTACCACATCTTTGTAATTTTTGGCTACTCCTGGGATAATTTCCGGGGCGTTGCGAATTACCAGTCTCCAACCTGAAAGTTATGCTCGCGTTAATCTCGTTTTATCGTGCAATTCATTTATAATTTCTGATTAAATCTAATATTCTACCTGCCGTTTTCCAGATCTCTTGCATTCGCTCCTTGAATCCTGTTACTAATCATCAATTTCCATGTATACTGTTGATATTGGCGGTTCGATATTCTAAGTCTAATGGCATGTGCATTCTCTGCCGTACATTAATTTGAACTGGACTCATTTTTGTTGCTGAATGTATTGACATTCTATAAGCTGAGGCTAGATTTATATATCTGTCCCCAATCTTTTGGTGTCTGCTTACATAATTCCGGACATTCATTTCGTTATATGGCCATTGAATGGTGCGGTTTGTACATTTGTTTGCGATGG
This sequence comes from Schmidtea mediterranea, assembly GCA_022537955.1. Classification (NCBI taxonomy): domain Eukaryota; kingdom Metazoa; phylum Platyhelminthes; order Tricladida; family Dugesiidae; genus Schmidtea; species Schmidtea mediterranea. Next base: position 187,639,105 of record CM039680.1, read on the forward strand.
TATGGTGATGTTTCATAATTTCGCAATCTGAAGTAATTTGTTTACTTCTTCTTAATTTCGCTCATAAGTTTGGTTCCTTGATCGTTAGGATCTGTTTGGGTGTTCCGTATCTACAGCATAATTTCTTCTACTAGGATTCTCGCTATGTTCTGGCCTTTTTGATCTGTTATTCGGCGAATGTTCCTGGGAATTTGATAAATTATCTTGTCACTTACTAACTATGAAAATATTTCCATCGTGTGGTTTCTGGTAATAGTCCTACTACATTCCATTGCGATCATTGTCATGGGTTTGGTGGAATTGGCATTGGGCTTTTAACGGTGCCTTCAGTTTACTTCCTGTGCTTTTTTCTGGTTTGCACATATCAGACAATTCTATTATCCATTCCTTTTACTCTCTCGATATTTTGGGCAATAATATTTTTGGGCGCAGTCTTGCTTCCGTCTTTTTGCTGAACATTGTGTCCTCCAAGTTTTTCCCATCGTGGTATTGCATTATACCTTCTTTCGTTCTACTTTCTGGGGTAAGCACATAAGTCGTTCTCGCCATCCATTAATATAACCATCCTTCTCTATGGTATATCGATGTCTGTGTTTTTTTCCATATGCTCCTTTAAATTTACTTGTTGTTGGTCGAAGATTCATATCATTGGTTTCTATAAATTCGATTATGGTTTTTAACTCCTCGTCTTCTTTCTGCTCATTTTCTCAATTTTGTAAATCGATATTCTTCTGCCGATAAATCATGCATATTCGTCTTTCATCTGATCATTAGTTTCTTCGAACACAAAATCTGACATCAATCTGCGTTGGCGTTCTGCTTTCCTTGATTGAATTTTATATACGGCGATTTATTCTTGCAACTGGCATCGCCCATCTCATAGTCTGCTAGAGGCTCCTTGTGTTGGCCTACATTTACATGGTTGGTGATCTGGGTGATATATATCTCGATGACCCGCATAACAATATTTGAAGTTGTTTAATAGCTTGATTATTGCATGCCTCTTCTTTCATCACAGAGTAGTTCTATGTTTCTTGCATGTCGACACTGTAATATTTCAATTGACTCGTTTCTCTTTTTCTCGTCTCCCATGTGTCCTAGGACTGCTCCCGATGCATATCGCTGCGTCTGTGCTAGCAAAAACGGTTTCTTCTTGGTGGGTCAGTAATTAGGTGCTGAATATCAGTTTATCTCTGAGTGTTTTCAAAGGCTGGTTTGTGTTCCTTTTCCCATATAAAACGGGGGTATCCTTTTTTGGTAATTCTTGTATTGTTTCGCATAGATTTGCGTACTCTTTGATGAACTTTCGGTTAATACCCACATAAGCCTAAGAATTCTTGCACTTGCGTGAAACTGTCTTTGGTGCGGGGCAATTCTTTATCTTTTCAAATGTTTCTTGGATCGGTTCTTTTGCCCTTTGCTGACACAATATGTCCTAAGGAAGGTGATTTTTCTTCTTGCCCAATCACCATTTTTGATGGTTTCAATTTTAACTTCCATATTCTCAGTCGAACGATACATTACGGATATCTTTTAAATGTTGCTCGAAGGGCTAGAATAAATTAATAATCATCAATATATATCTACATTGTTTAATGCCATGATGAGTTAAAAGTTCATGCATCTTCTTTGAAATGAGCGGTGCGTTAGTTAGTCCGAAAGGCATTTGTCTTGAATTGGTAGTTTAGATCTTTTCCAATTGTAAACGCAGTTTCTCCTATCTTCCTCTTTGACTTTTATTGCCATAACCACTTTTTAAGTCTAGCGATGGTAAAAATAAGTGCTCGTGTAATGTTTGGTAACATTGCCTCGTTTATGTCTGTAGCGGTGGTATCTGATATCCGTTTGTTACTGCATTGAGTCGTCGAGTAAATCTATACAGAACGTTGTGTGTTCCGTCTTTTTTCTTACCATGACCATGAAATTGCCATGGGTGAGCAACTTGGTTCGATTACTCCTGCGTCTAACTCTTTTGGAACTTCTTTTCTGCTACTGATTTTGAGCTTCTGCCAATCGATATGGCGTAATGTTATTGGGTATCATCTGTAATGGTTATCGTGTGTTGCGTTACATGCTCTGTACCGAGATCTAAGTCAGATGCTGCGAAAGTATATCTTAAATTCCGTAGCAATTTTTGTATTGTTTCTTTTTCGGTTTCGTTACAGCTGAACTGTCGATTGTCCATAATTCTTCTCAGTTCCTTCAGTTTTTGTTGTTTGGAAGATTCAATATCCATTCATTGGTGTAGTTTTTCCATCTTTCGTTTTTCATAAAATGACTTTATCTTCTTCATCGAAGTTAGTAGTTTGATTGGAATTTCATTGTTATATGTTTTACATATACTATCTCTCTGGCTAATGCAGTTCTTTCTTTTCTCCAAATTTTGGATTAGGGTTTCGGAAAAATCATTTCACTCTAGTTTCCTCGTTTACTTTTACGTAACAAATCATTTGTGTGCGCCCTGCACTCTATTTTCCTGAGGCATCTCACTCTTTGATTTAACATACATATTCGTCCGGTTTTATCCATCGCTCCATTGATCCTAGTCGCATTATTATTTCCTTTAACCAATGTCTGGCATGAGGATCCCGTTCATTATCACTTGCGCTCAATCTTCTTGATTAACTGCTAAATACGTATTGAATTTTACATTATAAAATTCGATTATTGACCAGATTTTTCCGATGACTGCGACGATTCTTTGCTGAGTTATTACATCATGTAGCTTCTTCTATTACATGGCCACATCTCCGGGTATTTTACCATTTTTTTTTATTGCTGATTATTTTGCTCGGTATCATCATTGCTTATTTTCTACCCCATTCTATTTCTATGGGTACCGTTAGTGTTGGTCCAGCTAGCGTTTGTAAACATGGCTATGGTTTCGAGATTTCTGATTCCTGATCCACACTCGCGATCTTTGGCTTGGTTCCTTGGTACTAAGTCTGCCCATTTGATTTCGTATGGTGTTCGGATAAATGTTCGTAATGTGTTGGTGTGGTATCGGTAAGCGTGTCGTTCTACCGGTGCGTTCCTCTCTACTGATGTGCTGCTTTCTTTTAGAATTCAATTACTGGTGGTGGATGATTATAATCTCCACTATGTCTTGTCTTCGATTTTCCCATTGTTTGAGTTGCTCTTGAGTTAGCATCTGCGTTCCATCCTTGGTTTTCGTCGTCTGTCGCTGTTATTATGCATCATCTTTGAAGTTATCCATCGTTTTCCAGTTACTCGTTTTTGTTCGGTTCCATTCTGGTTTTCTTCGGCTTCTCAGTCTCATTTATGGCTTTAAATTTTCGCGCACTTCTTCATCAGTACCGTTCATTTTGTTAGAATTCCTACTAACCTTTTTATCTTGTGGATATCTTTTGAGTGTCCATGTAACACCATTTGTTTTTGCTAAAAACGGTAAAATCCAATTGCCATGTTCCAGTTGATTTTCCTTTCTCTTTTTGTTAAAAATATCGAAAACATGCTCATTTGTGTTAGGGATTACTCTTACGTTTGAATAATGAGAATTATTCCTAAAATTCCTGCCAATTGTCCTAAGATTAAGAATCTTCCCCCACATGGCTTCAATTATATTTGCGTAGCATGTTGAAAATGGTCTGGTGAATAGTAAACAATTCGTAGTTGGAGTTCTCTCCATATTGTTACTCCCCGTTATACGTTACAATATTTACGATAGTATGGCTTGCCTTGTGCTGGAAATAAAAATGTTCTCTGGCTCGTTCCAGATCTTTCGTTTGGTATATTCCACTCTGTGATATATCAACTGGTCTGAATTCTGCTTCGCTGGCCAATTCTGTAAGTCCAAATATTTTTGGTGGTGCTACTATTACTCGGGTTGGAAATTGTAACCAACTTCCATCTCTTATTTCGAATAATGGTCCATATACATTACTACAACTGAACATATTAGGTACGAATTTCTCTGGGTTTATCATCCTTGTTACTGGCTGAGCGAATCTGATCTTTCCTTTATGCATTATTTCCAATTCATTTATACATTTATCTCTTGGAATTGTTGAATTCTCTGGTAATTTTGCAATTGTCTTTTCGCATTTATAGGTATACATAACTTCTCCAACAATTCTTCCGAAATATCCTTCTTGGAGTGGTAATAATGGAATTGCGTTATCTGGATTCGTGATTGCCATTGCCAATTTTGTTTTTAATATTTCTCTATTCAAGATACAGTCATTTTTAACTAAATCGTAATATATTTTCTCTGTTGATGCCAATCCTTTGTGATATAGGAAATCCATCTTGTTATTTATATATAGATATAGTTTCACATCTTTGGGGTCTATTTGTGCTTTTGCGTTTGGTATTGCTGTTCGTGATAAAATATTCCTTTATAATTGGTACTGGCTACCATTTCGTCGCATTTACTCACCATTCGTCCTTTTATAAATCTCATTCCGATGGTGGTATCAGTTGATATTACTACCGTTGGTGTGACCTCTGATCCGATAGTCGTGGTAATCGTTGGTTTTCCGATTCTTCCGGTTCTCCGTAATTCATCTAATGCGCTTTTTTGCGTGTTAATTTCGGTTTCACTGTGCACTCGTCCTTGCACTTCGTCAAATATTGCGCTTTTCAATAAGGTGAGTCTACAAGTTCTGGTATCGGCGTGATATACGATCGTTGACATTCCCGTATTGCATGATCTATCTGTTGCTAAACATTGAGGGTACTTTTTCATTGCTTGCGTATCTGGATCAAAATATCCTTGATATTTCTCTAACTTTACTTGATAGCTTTCAATCACTACTACTCCTTTGACTAGTTGATTCAATAGGGTGTACTCTCCTCCTTGACACGTTCCGTTTCCAGCCGTTATCCTTCCCGCAGCATATACTCGGGTCGTTTTTATCTTTCCTTCTTCGGCTGCTACATTTACTCGTCCAGCTATTGAGATACGTCCTTTCGTGAATCCTTCTTCACATTCGCTCCGCGTTATTGATACTACTGTTGTTTCCGTTCCAGCTTCTATAATTGTTGAATGTGAGTGGTGTCCGCAGTGAAATGCCACAATTTTCCGCGTTACTGAACATTCTTTGATTTCCGTTTTGATGAAATCTACTTCTTGGTATACATTATACGATACTGCTGTTGCTGTTGTCTGTAATCTACCAGGATTTGCAGCTTTGCACTCTTCCGTTTCTTTTAGTGAATATTTATCACCAATCTTTATGTTATCACAATCATATACTACAAACGGTTCTACTCCTTTTACGCACATCATCCATATGAGTATTGTGGTGATTATCGCATTCATCCCTTTTCTGGCTGTTTTTGGATCGCTTGCATTAATCGTCGTCTCAAATTCTGTTAGTAGCTCTTTCAACTTTGCCTGCATCATCTCGGTTTGATCATCTTTACTTACCATATTTATAAAAACTTGCCATCCACCTTGAGTTAGGATGAATGGTTCGATTACCTTCCTGATAATCTCTGTTATTGCGAATTCATACCCGTTTGGGTTGTATCTTGGAGTTCGCTTTCTGTATATCACTATCGTATTATACATCAGATAGGCCATTCCTACCAAATATCTGTTTGGGTCATCAGATCGTTTCGTTAAGTGATTTATTATCAACAATAATTCCTCTGGATCTTTGGTTGTGGTTCGTACTTTGTTGTCCATGATTTTATTTATTATTGGCTTTATTGTTGCCCAAAGTTGTTTCGCTTCGGCTCCGATATTATTGAGTTTTAAATTCCTCTTTATCTCTGGATTTGCTAATCCCAGCATATCAGTTATTAGTCTGTTGATCCATTTTGCTCCTTGTTCTTGGCCTTTCAGTTTTCCTTGTAACTGCTTCGTTACTTGACTGAGCTTGTTTAATTTTGTTGTTAATTGATCCATCTGCATTTGTTCTTTAGTTTTTCTTTCTGGAGCTGGTCTATCGAGTTTCGGTCGTCCTCTGGATTTCTTTTCCATTGCCGTACCTATTTCCTTTCGTTTAGGTTGTTCGTCTGTTGTTTCTCTAGATGTTGTAGCTCCTCGTTCGTTTATCCAGTTGTCCCATTCGTCTCTTGTCGAGCTTCGGCGTCTTCTCTCTTTCTTTTTATTTTCCTCTTCGGTATCAGGCTCTATAATTTCTACTGGTTGTCTTTGACCACATACTAGCTCGTCTAGTTCATCTGTTATTAGATCGCTTTCATTTTCTGTCATAAACAAATCTCTTGATTCCGGTATTCTCCGGGTTGTTTCCTCGTCTACGATATCGTTGAGATCGTTTAGTATCTCTTCATCTCCTGTTGTGATGACAATTACTTCATCTGCTGCAGGTGGAACTTCTGGCGTATTTAGACTTTCTTGTCGTCCTATTGGCGTTTTCGTTTTGATTTCTCTTTTATTGAGTTCTCTACCCGCGATCTTTGCTACCGTTAATATATTTATTAATCCTAATTGCATTTGCGTAACTCCAATTTTGAGATCGTCGTCTAATGATCGTCCTTCGTATTGTAAATGAAATGGTGGTTCGTACGGTATTCTCTTTTTCACTTCACTTACTTTGTCAGTGATATAAAATTCTCTTTCAATTGGTTCGAAATCTGGCGTCATAATTTTTAAACTATACTTTTCTATTGTTTCGGCTGCCCATTCGGTATGTTTCCATTTTCGGATAATTTCTCGAAATTGCTCCGGGTACCACGCATACATTCTCCGATATTCCTCTATTTCCTTTACTATGTTTCGCAGGTTCTCTACTCTGTTACAAGAATCGATTATCCATTTTGCTAAATCTGTTACAGTTCGTCTTTGATTCTTTGCTCCGGTTCTTAATATCGCTGCTAACTCTCTACATTTTTGCGTTTCCGTTAAGCGTGTTAATCCTTCCTCCACAGGATCATCTATATCTGTGGGCAAATATTTTACTCCTGGAATTCGTTTTTCTAGTACACTGATTCGCGGTCTCGCTTGTTCTTGTTGGATTCGCAATTTCATTTCTCGTTCTGTTTCTACTTCGATTGTAATGTATATCGTATCGTCTTTTACAAATTGGGGTGTTACATATTTTTTCAACAGAAATTGTGGTACTCCTCCTGCAACATTTTCAGTGGATTTTGGCTTCTGGCTTATCATTGATCTTGGGTCTACTCCCAATTTTTCGCTGTGTCGCTCTTCCCATTTTCCGGGTTTGGCGATTGAAATCGTGACTTTTCGATTAAATGGCCATTCTAATTTTCCGTCATATCTACCTCTTGCTAATAGAAAATACACTGATAGATATTTTCCTTTTCCTACCCCATCTCCGTTTGGGTATACTCTCAGTTTCATTCGGTATCCTCCGATTTCTGTATAGAATTGATGACTTGTAATACCGATGATTTTCTCTTCTTCGGCCGATTTTACTTTTTCAGCCCATCCACCTATTTTCCATGTGTATGGGGCTAATCGAGCTCTATCATTTATTTCCTCGTCTTCCTCTGGTTGCCATTCCATTTCGTTTAGCATTTCCTCTGGTAGATTTTCATATGGTTCATCTTCATATAACTCTAAGGTTGTCTCCTTAGCTGCGTCTTCTGGTGCTTCTCCTGGTATATATTTTCTCCATTTTGGTTCGGTTCTCTTCATTTTCCATTTCCACTCTTTTGTCTTTTCATCATACACCTTTTTCCATGGTGTTGATCGGCATCTCGAGTCGTCTATCGGTTGTAATTTTGTACTACCTTCGCATCTTGTCTCCATAGCTGGTAGATAGTTAATATTTGGTCCATCTTTCTTTTCATTTCCTCTTGAAATTCTTGGATCTGTTGTTCCCTTTTTGTCGTATTTTTTCTCTCTGGTTCATCCATAGCTATGATATTAATGGTTTGTCCGTCTTCCCATATACCTAATTCGTATATCGGGGGTTCGTTCTCGCGGACTTATTTGTCGTTTATGGTACATTATTGCCACATCCTCTACCATACCATCGTCACTATTTTCGATTATTGGTTGGATAATTTCTCGATTTATTCGTCGGTATAATTCGTGCATTTGGCAGTCGGGATCTACTAGTATTTCTTTTATTTCATCATTTGGTAGCTTTATTTTTATCTTTATTGGTTCATCTCCTCTCATATCTCTTTGATGCTCTCCATATTTGGCTATCAGCTCATCTGTTCTCTCGTTGTCAAATCTCATAATGTCTGTGTCTCGTACAGCTTCTACAAATTTTTTCATTGAGATCGGTCTAGTTAACGATAATCGGTTAATATATTTTCTAGCTTGATCTATTGCTTGTTCTGTCATTTTGATCTGGTTTTGCCTCATTATCTTTTGTCTCTCTTTTTCTAATCCAGGTTTTATTTCTTTGGTATACAATATTTGAATTTTTTGCCATATTTCTGCTGTCGTTTCTTCACTTTCATTTTTGTTTAACGTTACCACATTTATTCCGTTTGGCCATATTAGAGCATCCGCGAGGTGTATGTCTCGCTTTATTTTCCTTCCTTGGTAATATAAAGGTTTGTTTTTATAACTGGGTCCTAACTTTTCCACTACCCAATCATATAACTCATTTGTGCTTTCGCCTCTTGTTGCTATTATTTGTCTCGGTATCTCTGGAAAATCAATAATTACCTGATATTCTTCTCTATCATATTCTTTCAGATTCTCTTGGTACTTTTTTATCATGTCTTTCCATGATGCCGTGAATGTACCATTATCTTGTTGATATCCTTTCGCAATCAGTTCCATTATTCTGCTGTATGCGGTTGTATCTCTGAGGTTTAGGAACATTTGATTTCGATCTACTTCTTCTACAATCTCGTTAATTTCTTTTAATATCTCGGTTTCATCTTCTCTTGGCACATTTGTTTCCATTTCCTCCAATTCGGATTTTGATTCATCTTTATTCGGTTTATTTTCCTCGCATGACTGAAATATTTCTCCGCCCAGACTACTTATCTCGCTTTCGTCTTCGTCTGTTTGGTCGTCTGGTATTCGTCTCAGCATATTAATATGTGGTTGTTTCTCCTCTTTCATTATCTTTGTTGGCCCTTTTGTTTGGAACCATATCTCTTTTATTCTGTTCTCAATTTGAGTTTCACTCCACGTGGGCTTTTCTTTTCTGATTCTTGTTTCTATTTTTTGTAGCAGTATCCTCTGGATTCGATTTTTTGTTATTATTGGTTCTGATATCCTTTCTTTTTCTTGTGACGTTGACGCTTCCTGCTCATCTTTTTGCGGTTTTAATTCTGGCTCTTTCATTTCTTGCAATAGCACTTTCTTTGCCATCACTTCTATTTTTTGATCTAGTGCTTGTTCTTGTTCTAAATGTTTCAACGCTCCGTCTATTTTTAATATTAGTGCTTTCTTTCTAAGTTCCGCTTTCTCTTGTTTCAGGATTGCTTCTCTTTCTTTTAATTGATCCTCCTCTTGTTCCAAAGCTTCCTCTTGCTTTATTTTCTCGAGTGTACTCTCTATTGTTTGTGTCATAATTTCATTTTCGAGTTCGTCTATCTCGTACATTAGTGTTTCCTCGTTTTGATCTTCCGTTATCCTTATCTCTGCTCGATTACCCTCTTGGGTTTCTGGTTCGTCTGATTTCTCAGTTGTCATTTCTTTTAGTTGTCGACGTCTCTGTTTTTCCTCCTCTGTAAATTCTTTGATGGCCTCTATTTTCTCCATCGTATTTAATTCGATTGTTTTTTCCTTATCAGTTATCATGTTTCCTCCCCCTTCGTTCTCAACACACTGCTCCGCAGTGTGAATTTCCTCTGGAATTTCCATTCTCATCATATTAATTCTTTTCGGGGTTTGTTTTCGATTTTCCCATCTTTGCTGGATTTCCTGGGCTTCCTCTGTTTGTAGTCTTTGCCATTCAGCTTGTTGTTGCTCTTGGTATTCTCTGGTTCTCAGCTCTTGAATCTCTTCATTGCTTCTCATTACGTTGATTCGTTGTTGTTGTATGTTGGTGGGCATCTGTTGCATCATCTCTTTTAATTCCATGGGCATTCATTGTAGTGTTTCCCGTAACATATCTATTTCCTGCATCACGTTAATTTGTGGGTTTCCCATAGAGTTATTTAATCTTGATTGGTTTGGTTCTCTTCTTATGTTACATTGCCTTGCGAGGTGTCCTTGTTGACCACAATTATAACATGCTTTGTTATTAAGTTGTCTACATATTTTCTCAGTATGCCCTCGTTTACCACATATCTGGCAGTTGTAATTTCGGAAACAATTTTCTGACCGATGTCCCATTCTTTGACATGTGGAGCATTTTTCGTTTGCATTTGGATTGTTCCTAAAATTATTATTATAACTTACTTGGTTATTACCTTTATCTTCCGGATTTCTCGTTACTGGTGGCTTGAACATCTGCTGTGCTCTTGGTATAAATTGATTCATAGCTGGATTGGTGTTGTTGTTTTGATTGTTGGCATTGACTGTTGATGTTGTTGGTTCTGTGGCCAAGACTGCCACTTGATATCCCAGTCCCAGATGGGCTTCACATCTATTTGCGATTGCTACTGCTTTGTCTAGTGTCTCTGGTGCCAAGCATCCAAGGTTGGCTCGTATGTCTTCCCTTTTGATTCCTCTTATGAAGACGTCTACCATTTTATCTTCGGGTAAATCTGCTTCTCCGAAGGCTTCTTTACACAATTTCTTTAATTCACAGGCGTATACTGCATTTGATTCATCTCGTCTTTGTTTTCGGTGTAGGAAGTCCAATATCTTCCTATTCCCCTTTTTCTCTATTCCGAATATCTTTATTAAGAACTCTTTAATCTCTGTCCATGTTGTCAATTTCGTAGCGTCTCTTGCTTCTTCCACGAATACATCCTGTGCGCTCCCTTTCAGATACAAGGGTAGTCGCTCTTTTACCTTTTGATCTGTCCAGTGACAGATATTTTTATACACTTCAAATTCCTTTATAAATGTATCCAATTTGTTGAGACTACCGTCGAACGGTTCTCCTCTAAACTTTTCTCTGAATTCCCCCACTATCACGTTGTTGTTATTTAACATTGTATTTGCATCTGGAATTGAAGAGTTTATAGAAGCTGTCATGTTTCGGTTGTTGTCTAGATCTTCTTCGTTCACTGATTCTATTGTCGCTAACTGGTTTTCGATATTACGTAATTCGTTCTCTTCGCTGCTATTAAATTCAAAATCGGTCAATCCGCTATCTGTGCCGGTTCCGGTTGCAGTTGATACTTTGGTATTAACACTTCTACTGTTGCGAACTTTTTTCTTTTCTTCTGCTTTTAATAAACTCTTTTCGTTATTCTCTTTGCTTTTGCTTCTCGTATGGTTGCTGATGCTATCAATGTTTACGGTTATTCGTTTACTTGACTGGTTTCTCTTCTCTTGCTTTGGTTGCTTTGAAACTTCTGGTTGCTTATCTGCTTGTAACTACTCTGACGGTTATTCCAAATTCTTTTCTGCTCGTTTATTCAAGTTTCTTTGTTATCGCTTTGCTTTGTCGTTTGCTCTGAAATATTTTCTCCTTTGCTTTGCTTTGCACTTGACTTGGATTGCTTTGTTTGGCTATTGATTCCTAAAAATAAATGACACTCCAATATTCTATACTCTATACTAATTTCTCCTCCGTTTACCATACTATATACGTTATCATCCCTTGTTCGCATTTATCGTGGTGGTCTTCTTTATCTGACTCACCCCCCTCATTTTAAGTCTATTTTTAATTATCTATTCCTCGTAATAATTATCTATTAATCTCGTATCAATTATCTATATAGTCTTATCAGTTATCTATATAGTCGTATCAATTATCTATATCATGATATCAATAATATAAAATCATCATATTCATACTCTCATTCAATCCATTAATTATTTTTCCTATGTCTCCCGAAAAATTCGTTACTTAATCTTCAGTCGCTGGCGCTCTATGCCCTCTATAATTTCCGTTGGCTCTTCGGCCTTCGGCTTTTAACTCTTTTACTGGTCATCTATGACCTTAATATCTATCCATAATCATATTTCATCTTTACTCATATCGTATCTTATCTGGCGCTCTATGGCCTCTAATATCTAATCATAATCATATCTCATCCGGCACTCTATGGCCTCTAATATCTAATCATAATCATATCTCATCCGGCACTCTATGGCCTCTAATATCTAATCATAATCATATTCTATCAATTTCATCTTTAGTCATATTCGTATTCGTCTTATTCATATTATCTCTCATTGTTTCACCGGACTTGAGCTTATCAGTGACTTTTGGGTATGTTTGAGGCCTCACACTGACTCTCAAGCCATGGCGTCTTTTGGCCGCGCATTCTTCCGGTTACGCTTTACTCACCACCATTCGGATATTTGGTACTCGGTGTGGGATCCGGGTTATTGTACCAAACTCCTCGCTGGGCAATAAAAAAACATTCCCTCGGTACTCGGTGTGGGATCCGGGTTGTGTACCTCGGAGAATATAAAAGTATGGAAATGCCTAGACGTTCAATCAAGTTCCAAAAGCGGTTTACTTGATTTCCCGAATAGTGAAAAGAAAAGGAAGCGATTAAATGTGGGAGCGGAAAATAAACTATCAAATCTCTGCCCGCTCCTTCCATCAGATTTCCCGGCTCAATTCGGTCGCTCTCATCTGGCTTTAGTAGGACATTTTGAGTATGAACCATTTACCGGTTAGTTCACATCTCACCTACCGTTTGGTCCCCGATACTCGGTGTGGGATCAGGGTTGTTGTATCGAGTTCCTCCCAGCGAAAAAAAGAATCGTTCGATACTCGGTGTGTGATCCGGGTTTTTGTATCGAACGGCTCAGCGCCATCAGTCCCTTGGCTGATAACAACCTGAACACGACAGTCCGTAGCTGTCCTCTGGTGACTCACCACCGGCTATGGAAAAAAAAGATCATCTCTAGGTACCTTTAATCAAAACTATTAATTCTGTTCCGTGCGCACTCTTTCTCTCACCTCTCGGTCTATCTCTTCACTCCCCCCTTCAAAATTTGTGGTAATCGCATCAGCAAGCTCCCCAAAAGAGGTGATCAATCTCTCGCCGGTTACTTGCTGACATACGCGACTTGGCCTACCAGTTCCTTTCTCAGTAGGGTTGATCAGGGTTTCCCTTGGGTGAGCGTACTATCATTAGATAGCTCAGGTTAACCATTTTTCCTCGTCCTATCTCAATATAATATCGATAAAACAATAATATCAATAAAACAAAAAGAATTATACACTAGGAAAACTCGGTTGTCGAAATTTTTCCGTCCAATATTTTGTGTCTCTGTGCATGTGTTTTAATTATTTTCTTAATTCGGCTTTCATGTGTTCGGTCTATTACCTTTATTTATCGTTGTCGGGTTATTTTATCTATGAACATTGCATATTTACCTTTTCGTTATTTTACACCTAATCATTTATTTCATCATCAGATAATAATTCGAATAATGAATAACACATATTTATTTCATTTCATCATAACAATTCACGGAAAGTAAACAGCTAGTCTTTCCTTTATCTTCCGCTGACATAACATACAGTGCGACTCTTGTGCGCATCCATGACAGTAACTCAGGTGTCCGCAAGGTATCACCATTACTCGTGCTTCCTCTGTTTTGCACGCATAACATTCCAAATAAGCCTTGGTTTGCTCTTTCATTGTTGTTGCGATCTCGTCTTCGATGTTTTCGACCCTTTTCATTAACTTGTTCCATCTCTTCCCAAATTTGGTTATCTCCAATCTCATGGATAGGATTTCATATATCCTTTCGGTTGTTACATCTTTATCAATATCGAGCAATTTTATTAATATGCAATGTTCGTCGGAGTACAGGTTTGAAATCGTTGATATATCCTCTTTAGCTCGTTTAATTAACTTTTGTTTATTAATTAGTTCCTCAAGATTGTCATTTTCGATGTTTAGAATCCCCTTTAGTTTTTCTATAATTTTTGTTGGTTCCATCTAAAATTATTAAATTACCCTTTAAATTTATCTAAATACTAATTAACTAAATGGTATGTTTAAACTTATTCATTCAACTCCTAGTTTACTGTTTTGATTCATTTTGTGACTACTATTTTAATCATCACTCGTTGTAATTTATTCTATTATCATTGACTTCCTCTACTTGGTTCTATTGCTTTCCCTTGTTTATCGTTACTCCCCTTACTTACCCCATTTCATTTTATCCCGAATTTTTCCCTTTTAATTATATGTTGTTTGCTTATGCGTCTTGTCGTGCTGTCGGTATCTTACAAGGGTGTTGTGTCGTCAAGTATTGATGGATGTTGAATGCTTTGGCGTTGCTGTCTATGTAACTTTAATGTCCGTTTGTTTCTTTGGGGTTTTGCAAAACAATCGTTGTATTAATGGGTTGGTTGTTTTATTGTAGTCAGTGTGGTTGTTTTTCATTGTTTGTATCGTTATCTTGTAGTCGGGTTGTTCGTTTTTCATCCGTTGTTCTCCGGGTTTTTGTTTCATGATGTTCTCATCTCTTTGCAATATGTCGTCTCAATATTTCTGTTTAAACCTTACACGTTTTGTTTATATTCCTTGGGTTCTTTGTAAAAACAGTCGTTTTTGAGCCCCCAAATTTGTATCTAGTAGTCAGGTTGATCGCTTTTCATCGGTTTTTTCAATTCTCTCATCGATCGATTCTCTCATCGATCTTTATATTTGATTTTGTAATCTTTAAACTCTATATTCCATCTCTCCGGGGTTCGGTAAAATGTCGTCCCGATATTTAATTTTATTTCGGTTTCTTTTGGTCCTTTTCCAACAAAGTTATGTTAATCCCGGCTGAGGGTGTACTGACAGAATTCTCTGTTGTTTCTTAACTTGATTGTTTTGGTCTTTCCAAATAACAAAGCTTCAATCCCGGCTGAGCCCCCAAATTTGTATGGTGGGTTACAGGGTTTCAATTCTTGCTTACCCTCCTGGTGACCCTAGTAACGCCATACAAAATGATGCTAACCGCCACTTGGCACCCGTTGCTAGGCAACGTTGGTAATGTGTTCAAGTGGTGGATTGCCCGCAAAAATTGAGTACCATGTGCTAGTACTATAGTTGCTCGGACAATCCTCGGGTTCACGAGCTGTCGATAGAAGACCTATGCTCGCTTTACTTGGTCCCTTACATGGAAGCGTGAATTAAATGTAGACTGATTAGTGTAGATGAGTTCGAGTCTAACCCACTATGACCGAATACATAAGAGCTAATTTATTTAATGAACAAAAAAAATGTATATCAATGGTCAGTTAATCCGATCGACTTGCTGCTTGTGCGGCTCGGCGTCGGGCCCGTTCCTTACGTCCCGGCCGGCGGAGGGTTGGTTGGATGGCTGTCGACTTTGAGCTTGGTGCGGCACCACCAACGGCACGTTGACTCGGTAGTTGGGATGGGGCGAAGATGAGCGGATACGTTACCGCTTCCCCTTCCCTACAGGCTGCTAGGGCAACTTCTAAGCCCCTGATCTGCGTGCGTAGGCTCTGGTTGAGCTGACGTTCTTCGGCCCAGCCTTTTTGAGTAGTAGTGAGTCGATGATAAAGTATCTTTGTCCGTTTGGGGTCTAAACAGGTCGCCTTGACCTGTTGCACTTCGCGAGTTAACTGCAGTATCTGGCTGAGTAGCTCCGCGTTTGCCTGCCTAGCGCGGGCTAGTTCATTTTGCATTAGTTTCAGGGCCGACATTTCTATAAAGAAAAATATTAATTTTGTCTACTATGGAGAACTCTAATTATTTCAACCATAATCATAGCAGGAAAACTTATTTAAAACCAAAATTCTAAGATGACAACTCATTATAATTTATCATTAACAACATCACTAGGATACAAATGTTAGTTATGATTGTGTCTGGAGGTTCATGACTCTTCGAGAAATTTCCTGACTCCCTCTTCCGGCGGATAACCGGGAATAATGGGCACTGGTCGTCGGAGGTTGCGTGCCGGTCGAGCCGGGTACGTCTCCGCGATGCGTCCGACGAGGATGTCCTCTTCAACGTTGGCGAGGTACATCCTCGCCTTCACAACCTGTAGATCGACCTCCTCCTGGATCTTCTCCCACTAAGCCAGCAGGTTTCGAGCATGGTCGACAATCTCCTCGGCAGGGTACTGTTCCTCCTCTGGTCGGCGGGGGTCATCCCCTCTGCCTAAAATTTGCCACAGAGTTGGGCATGATCTCTTTGGACGTGGTTCCTCGAGAGTCATTGACGGGCGCGCTCGTTTCCAGGCTCGGCGCCATTCATCGGCCTCTTGTTTGGTAATCCAATTTGGGAGCATGAGTTCTTCTGAAATGAGTTAATATAATATATTCTCGCACTATTTACTAGTAGATGAACGTTTAATCCATAATCATAGGCTCATATGCTTAAAGTGCTCGTTAATTTCAGGGGGTACATTAATTGATTACGTTAATGTTCGGGAACTTGATTTTGATATTTGAACTGAAATCATAGGTTGGTGCGTTCGGGTGACTTCTGTGGTTTCTCTATGTTGGATTTGGGTCGTTTATCCTTTAATATGTTACCATAAAAATTTATCCGCGTTTATCGTATAGCGGGATCTTATCGATTTGTATTCGGTTCCCCTATTGTATGATTTGGATTATCGACGATCTTTGGTGTGTTAGTAATTTTTATTGTTTGCCAAATTGCAACGATTATCTGCACATTTATGGTGCTATTTATTTCTCGAATGGGAGTAATTACTAGTGTACTCATGAATTTCAAGTATTAATTAAATTGAAACAATTTACTAGTATCTACATAATTTAATTATTTATCAATGTAGACTAATTGTTGACGCATTCGTCATCCGTTAATGTCGAACAGGATGTTTGCCGTCGACATTCGAGAATCCATGTGTTCCTAATGGCGACATCCGTTCGCCCTTTGTGCCGGGTATTTGATTATAACGGATTTACTATGAACTTTAATTCAGGTTTATTAATTTATTATTTGAATCTAAATTATTTATCTTTTTAGAGGACGAAACTTGGAGTTAATTATTCGAATCTAGTTTGGTGCATTTGGGTGATCTTTATACTATGGGAGTCAGTGCGGCTGTGACATGGATTCACGGATTACTCTATGGAGACAGTGAGTTTTATTTTTCTTATCGAATGGTTTATGATTTTACTTCAATGCAGTTATCGCGTTTGGGAAATTATTCATGGCGCTTATCTGAACACGGTTTTTCGATTCACGTTATTCGAATTCTGATCGATTTAGTGTAAACTTATAAATGGCAGTCATCAAGGGAGTTTTATACTAACAGTTGATTTATTCGTGGGGATTTTCGTCAATAGATTCTTATTCATTTTTTGGTTTTGATTTATTCTGACATTATCTAGACTATTCGAACTTCCTTCAAAAGTTAATCGATTTTCTTTGGATTTTCATGCTTAATTACATGATGGCCTTGTCATTATTTTAATTACTAAACGCGCTTGGTTTGGATTTAATTTGGTAACCGATCTCAATTTACCTATTGAATCGTTTCAATCCTATGTCGCAGGTAGTTATCAATTTTAGTAATTTGATCTTTATCGCAGTTTCACTCTACTTTTTCCACACATTCCTTCAGCTTGATTCGCGGTTCACTTGATCCATCAGTGGAAATTTAGTTAGTCTTATCTCGTGTTGGATATAGTAACTTTTTAATCTACAAGCCACTCGAATTTTCTTAGTTAGATACTTTAGGAGGGTTTCTTTACCATTAACTTATATTAAAACTAAAGTACTTTATTTTAATAAGTTCGGAGCTTCAAACTAATTTATCCAAAAAATTTCAGGATCAAAATTTCCTTTACTGACACTGGATTACTTTAATTTAAACAGTGGATTAATTTAGTTCAAATATATAATTTACTCAAAATCCTTTTGACGATTATTTTCATTAAATTAAATCAAAACGTTATTTAGATCAACGGATCAAATCAATTTGAATTACTTTTAATTTTATAAAATGAATTGTAGTAATTTAATTAATGGCTTACCTATTCTTACCTAATAACAAATTAGTTCAATTTACTGCATGATGTATTTATAACCAGTTTACTTTTACTCCATTATTTAACCAAAGGGATATTGTAACTAAGTTTACTTTTAATCCGTAATTTGCTTTACTTTACTCAAGGATATAGTTGCAATCAATTTACTTTCAATCCATACTCTAATTTAATTTAAGCTATGCGATAATTGTAATTAATCTACTTTTGATCCATAAGGTAATCTAGTTTTTAAATCCATAATTTAATTTAATTGATTTATTTTTCAATCCATAAAGTAATTTAATTTAACGATTTTGGTAGTTGTTCCGAAAAAACAAATTTAATTTAGTATAGCAATGATCAAATTAATTCAAATTAGTAATTCAGGTTAGCTATATCAACGACTTCAGTTTAACTCATCCCCGTACCTTTTCCCTTTAATAGATCCTAGACGCATTTGTGTTTACATTATATTTATTGAGTGCCCACTGGACTACTCGGTGTGATAAGTTTAAGCCGTATGTCATGTAAATTTAGGTCGATTTTTCTGAATTGAGAAACGAGGAAGCAGCCAGAGACTTCTTCCTTATTTCTCGCTTCAGCTGTAGGGATAAATATTGACGTTACGACCGCTGCGTTGCGCACGCTGAGTCTTCACGGGTGCATATCATTGGCGATTTTCCACGCTCTTACATGCATCTGCACTATGTTGATTTTACTATCTTGCGTGATGTGTCGGCTGTGGGCCGGAAAAATTTCGACATTTTTAATTTATAGAACAAATATATAAAATAATTTATGTAAATAATATTTATTAATTATAAAACAAAAATAACAGGTTACCATTCCAATTCATAAAATAGCATAAATTCATGTATCATACAATAAAACCAAAATACCTCTCTCCCCACGCCGACGTCCGAGCAGAGCTCTATAGAGATGCAAAGAACGTGACGTGGAAAGAGGGTTCCACCATAAATATTTCTCACCTAAATGTGCTGAAAATAACTTCTGAATAAAACTAAACGCCTTCAAAAATAGTCTCGAAAATAGTTTAAGATTTTTAAGAACTAGTAAAATGGTTAGATTCGAAAAACAGTTTAGATTTTCAAAAATGGTTAACTTTAATGTGAAAATGGATCAGTATATATACCTAATTTTTTGGTGTGTGAAATTTGATGTAGTAAAACAAAATTCGACCTTGTTATTTTCTAGCAAATTCTATTCTTTGATTTTATTATTTTTTGATTTATTTTTATAATTTTTTATTTGAAATTTTTATTGAATTATTGCTAATTCAAATTTTTCGATTTAAATTTCACTTTAATGAACTTTAATTGATTTTTTCAATTTCGTCGAATTTGTTGTGTTTTCTTGTTGTATTTGTGTAGGTATCGTGCGGATCTTGGTGCATTTTGTTATCATTTTAATTTATTTTTGTGTTTATTAATTTATATTTAATTCTTTTATTTCTCAGATTTTATAGGGTTTAATTGGTGTTTCCTGATTTATTTAAATCTGCATGTTATGTTTGCATGTGTGTTTCTGATCCATTTAAACATTTTCCAAGGCCGTTTACGTTCTGGCCCAACACTTCACACTAATCATAAAATTCAAAAAATATTTAAATTTAATATTATAACCCGCTCTAATACGAATAAGTCAAACATATATTAAATCACAGTTTCATAATAAATGTAATCATTTGGAGAACGTAAACCCAAAATTTAATCGACGAAATCACACCGGTAAAAACCAAACAGAAAATTTTTGCACTCCAATCAAGCATCGATGTAGATCAGTATGAAAAGCCGTGAGTACTAGTTGACGAATTGAGACCCTTGCGATGCAGAGGCACCACTGTTGAGACCGATTGCTCCAAAAATTTGGCGTTCGAGTCATCAGAACATAACCATTTTACTACAGTTTCTAAAAATTTAATCAATATCTAGAAAATATTCACCTGAGATTTACGTACTTCTAACATGAAAATCTGAGGAATCAATGCCTATAAAACCGAAATTTATTGCAGTAAGCTGAATTAAATAAACCAAATTTTGGCGATGTAGATTTAATTCGAGTAATAATGAAATAAATTACCGAAGGCTACATTTGAGGATAAGAGTGCTGACAAATGGAATTCGGCAATAGAGATTAGACGCACACAGACTGCTAACATCTCGACCTGACCTTAGTAGAACTATATCAATAGCGAGGAATTTAGACACCCATAAATTCAATCACCCATTGGAATCTTAGTATGCACACATTGAAATCACAATTGTGGTGTGTGTGACAATCAATTCAATCACCGGTGTTTATACCCATATACAAATATAATCTAAGTGCACAAATTCCACATTCATTTTGTTCTGAAAATTTTTGATGCATCGAAATACTCAAAGGCATAGTTTGAAAGCTGAAACTCCACGGAAGGCTGACGGGGAAGTAACAAAGATGACGAAGGTAACCTTGTTGACACATCTTTATAAAAATTTTAATTATCATTTCCGAGACATAACATTAGATAATGTTTCTCCAACTTTGCAAACCTCGATGATGATCCCCTCATTAGAAAAGCGACAAGAGAGTATGTAGAGGATACGAAACTGTATTACACCCTACGATTATCCCTTCGTTGTCCGATTCGTTCAAAAATTTATGCCACATTTTTGCAAGGATTGGTCGCGTAAATGAAGAATAATTCCATAACGTTCCTCAGAATCTGACAGAATGGGCGGGTAGGACAAGAGGCGTTCATCCGTGACGTCCAATCAACCTGTTGATAACTATGACCCATTAATGTCGGCTTAATTCATTGAAATCCGTAGTTGACGGACTTAAGGAAGTTTTTTATTCGTGATGGTTGAACTGCCTCCACTGAATTCACATCACCAGAATCCGGAAATTATAATGATCCCTAAATAGAGATCTCAAAGACACTAACGATTAATACGAACTAGTTTGATTTTTTTTTGTTGTTATCGAAAAGAAATGTTCTTTACCCTGTCTTTGCGTTTGATCATTTGTCTAAGAATATTCGTTTCAGTCGATATGTTTACGATAATGATAAAATTAAATTATATAAATTATTAGCGTTAAATCTCTCCACATTCGATCATGAATTTACTTAAACAGTGACAGAGCTAAGCGAGCATAAGTCTTCTATCGACAGCTCGTGAACCCGAGGGTTGTCCGAGCAATTACAGTACTAGCGATAATACTCAATTTTTGCGGACAATCCACCACTTGAACACATTACCAACGTTGCCTAGCAACGGGTGCCAAGTGGCGATTAGCATCATTTTGTATGGCGTTACTGGGGCGACCACCGGTCAATTCAAACAAATAAGGAAACCCCGTAACCCACCATATGCATGGGGTCAAGGTTGCAAACCACTAACCCCACACCAGTTACATCTAACTCATATTTATTTGAATTAAATTCCATCAAGATTTATTTCATAAAAGTGCCAAATTATCAATTATTTAAACACAAGATAATTTAAATATCTTAATTTTACATATATACGTGTTTCCATGTGGCTGTTTCTGTGCGTATAACTTGATTTTTTAAAATAAAATGAGCTTTAATTTTAATTTTTTCTTTATTTTCTTAAATTTTTATAATTTATAAATTAAATAAAATTATGTTAAGTGTATATTACATTAAATATTTAAAATTAAAACTTAAAATAGAAAAACTAATTTTTTTGTTGTCAAGGTGTGTTTAAATAAGCTTTGTTATATCATAAATTAAGAACTATTAACAATTTTAATTATTTTTAGCTACTCATTTTTTGTTATTGTGGCATAATGTCTCATATACCAGAGCAAATTAATAAAATTAATAAAAATATCGTCGAAGCTGAATCAATTTTATTGGATTTAAAAAGACGTCCTAAAACTGAAGTAAAATTTATACCAACAATATCATCTATATCACTTTTTCAGAATGTTGCTGAACAAATAGAGCATTTTGAGTCTATGCTCAACAAATTAAATTCGTTAAAAGAAAGCTATATGCAGCTTTCTACTCAATTTGAAGCCGCTAACGACTTAAAGAGATCTTTAAGCGCTTCACCTGGAAACCAAATTGCTAATTCAGTTATTTGTTTATCACCTCAAGTTTTAATTAAAAATTTTAATAGGATATCGCAAATATTGAAATCTCAAATGGTGTAACCAATATTTCTTCACCGAACTTATTAAATATCAGAAATATGGTTAGGTTTTTTATAGCAATATTTAAAATTATTAATATTTATACGTATTTATTTTAAATTGATATTTTATATACTTTTTAAAAAAAATTACTGTTGTTAAGTCTTTCGATATAAAATTTAAACTTAAAAATCGATTTTCCTTTAAATTTTCTTATAAATTATATCCAATTATTGCACTTTGTTATTATTTATAATAAATTAAATTTACAAACTTATTTTTCTAAATGCTGATTTTTTATGTCTAATATTTTTACTCCCAGACATCATTTATTACAGAAAACTTGTTTGTAAAACTTTTTCGATGAAAATATTTAATGTATTGCTAATTTATTTTTTACAAAACAAACTGGTAAAAATGATTTTAGTTTTCAAAATTGTGAAATTTGATTCCAAGGGTTTCGAGAACCTAAAGTTTTTATCCCCGTTTGACATAAAAATATGATATTTACATATATTAATGGATAATGAATACTTTAATTTATTCAAAAATTTACCTTAATAAATAAAATTATTCTTTTTATTTCTTACAGCTTTATTGTTAGATTTTTCTTAAAGTTCCTGTTCTATCGAAAATTATTTTATTTACTAACTCTTCACTCACAATTAACGAAAACAGTACAAACTTTGGAAATTTTCATTGAGAATTGAGGTCATTGGTGAGCTTATTTCATTATTTTCAAGATGCTTCTTAATAAGACAAGGCTTTAATATCGCCAAACTTTCAAAAATATTATACAAAAAAAGCATAGGGTAATCACAAGGATTCTTTTCTGATCTGCGTCTAATACTAAAACAATCATTCACAAAATTTATAAATTCTTTCGTTTTGTCCGGATTTGTATTCCATATTCCTATTGTTTTTTAATTATACATTTGATTGGTATCTTATGTAATAAAATAAAAGCAATTCATCAAATTAAAGATCCTAAAGCTTATTCAATATGCGCAAAATGTCATTGCTGACATTAAATATCAGATTTTCTCTTCTATCCTACTGCGTTCTTACCGCATTTACTTTACTTTATTATACAATTCATATCGTGCAAAAACAGATCGGTAATATAATCTGTCATATCTTTCTGATCTTAGATCTACAATAATTGTTTTTCAATAATGTTTAGTTTCCATTATTATTATTATTATTATTATTATTATTATTATTATTATTATTATTATTATTATTATTATTATTATTATTATTATTATTATTATTATTATTTTTATAATTATAAATAATAATAATAATAAATAACTATGACCACCAATTAATGCATATAGTTCTTTGCAGTCAATATTAAATTTTTTAATGTGAAGATTCGTGAATTTTCCTACAATAATTTCACCATCTTCAATCTTTTAAAAATTAATCATCAATAGTGCTCAAATTGTCTTCAATCCACGTCTTTTGCTCAATATTTGTTGGCGAAGTTAACTGAAATGTTTATTTATTTGACAACATTAAATAATTTCACATTAAGTAATTTCCCAGATTATCTTCTAATACACTTGATAATTTTTCTGTATCACTGTAATATGATTATTAATTAATTTTTTTCATCTGTATTTAATTTGTAAAAATAATATTTGATTCATTGAATCAATTTAATAAAATATTTCAATTTAAAATTGAAGATTAAACCTAAATAAGGGTATGCCAACATTTGTGACTATCCTGAAGAATTTTCGTATCTTATTTCATGTGAAAAAAATTATAATTTTTCATTTATGAGGCGTTTATTTTGAAAAGGGAGCAACTCCATTTATAACGAGATATTTAAAGGTTTGTGTTTCAATAAATTTAATAATATTGATTAGCTCTCGCAAACAACTTATGGGGGTTTTGTAGTTATAGATAATGTAAATTTATTATTCAATACTATTTATTAGAACTTTCAGTACCACCATAATAGTAAATGTTTATTACTTTAACGCCAGTTTTTAAAAAAATGATTCACTATCGTACTCAAATAAATTTAATTAATTTAATCACTGATTACATACTAAATTGCGCAATGTAAACTGACATTGTCGGTGATATTCATGGTATTGAAAAAAAATGGACCTGCTTCACTTTCAAAAGAGGGCCATGTAATAAACACAATTATTTTTTGTCATAACCTGGGTTTGATTTTCAAAGTTTTATAATTGTGGATTAAAATAATCTATAGAACGACTATCGTCATATGTGCTTCACATTATTCAACTTTTCCTTTATTATAACTTTAAATTTTAAATTGCTTTTTTTCATTGTTTAATTTAATATAAAATAATTTATTTTCGCCTACGAATGATACCAACTTAAAAATTTATTAGACCATAAAATTAATTTGATTATAACCCTAGATTATATTATTTGTACTGATGAAAATATCAATATTTGCACTACACATAGTAATTTTGCAGCAAATTTGAAGATGAACATAAACGTGGGTCAGTGGTTACTCTGCGCTAAATAAAATTCAAAATTTACTGATAAAGTATTTGTTTAAATGTGACATAATGCTTATTTAATTAATTTAACTGTAATGTCGAGCGTTAAGTTTCATAAAAACGTATTTGGTACAGCAAATTTGTTAATCCAAAACAGATGTGACGATTTGGTAACATTAAAAAATGGAAATGTGAATATTTTTTAATGTAATGTAGTTTTTATATTAACACATTGTTGATCGGTCACCAGTTAACTCGTGTTTTCATTGCCAAACATTGCCGACCAGCCACGAGTAAACTCAATGCGCTTTTTTCGCTTTTTTTTAATTATGATGAACCAAGACTATTTTTCAATGTTATACCATCGAAGACATTCGTCTTTAAGGGTGAAACTTATCATGGAGGGAAATTAAGTAGAAAGACTTACTGTTCTTTGTACTACAAATTCCAAAGAGCAAAACCCTTGGTGCTTCAAAAATGTCAAGTAATTTCTAAAAAATTCTGCCAATAAAAAACATGATTTGAAAAACAGTTTTTTAGCTCCGATGCTTTGATGGGAGCTAAGAAAAGAAAAATTATTTTATTTCTAGATAGATTTTCTGCTCATTCAAACAAGGTTAACACTAAGAAATATAAAATTATCTCTTTTCCCTCCGAATTGTACTAGTGAACTGCAGCCTTTGAACTTGAGAATAATCTGTTCTTTTAAAGATTAATATCCCAAATATCTGGTACAAAACTAGAAGTAGGAGATCGGAAAAATTTTAATTTATCTACTTTAAATGCTATGTATTACACTGTTGTGGTATGGGGTTAAAATGAAGAAATAACTATCAAAAATTATTTTTGAAAAGCTGAAATCGTTAAGGAACAAGAAGACAAAATAGAAGATACTAGCGATGAGAATCTCAGCGGAACCGAGCCTGAAACACTCGTAGAAGATATTATGGTTCACAATGTTATTGATGATTGGGAAAAAATTTCTATCGAAACTTTACCAAATTATATGAACCTTAATATTAACACGATGACATCTGAAGCTACGGATATCAATGACATATTGGACGGTCACTTCCAAGAAAAATTATCCAATAAAGAATTAGTTGGTGAAGAAGATATCAACAATATCAACAAAAAATGATGCCTTGAAGCATATTTAAGGTCTCAATAGCTGCTTTACTATCTTTGAAAACGTTCAAGACGAAACTTTATTATCGATTTATAAGATCGAAGGAGCTCTAAATCATCAAAAAATATGTACAAAACCGATTTGTATAATTATCTAAATAAATTTTTTCTAACCCCAAATCTACGTTTTCTCTATATTTACGTTTTTATCAGTCCCTTCAAAATGTTAAAATGTTGCTTCACTGTATTTACCATTGATACTTTTCATTAATAGATAAGCAATAAAAATCTGATGACGTAATTACGAAAAGGTTCATATACCCAATTTTTCATGATTGTTCACTTATTTCTAGTAGTGTTTTGCCTGAAAATTAAGTGACATTCTTAATACAAAATTGCGAAATGTAGTCAAATAAAAAAAATATAAGCATTATTTTCCGCTTATAAAATGAAATTACGTTTTTTCGTACTACATGCCATAAAATTCCAAAAAATGCTATGCATACTGACTTGTATTGCTGTGAAATGAATGAGTAAAAAATAATTATTATTTTATTTATGGAAACTAATCCGTTATAATGATGAATCCTGCATCTAATCTATCATTTGAATCATGACCCATGTCCCACAAAATATTACTATATTACTTTTTATTGATAATTATATTCATTATATATATTTTTAAAAATCCAAAGTTTAAACATAAAACCTTTGAGAATTTCGTTTTTTCTCTAATTATAATTTTCATTTACAATTTATAGCGTGAAAGGGTTGAACATGTTTGTTTGGCATATACTTATGTTGAGCGTATTTGTTTTCAAATATTACGTTCGATTTATAACAAAATTTCACAACAAACTCGGTAGTTATAAATTGAGTGTTCCTTAAAATTGACCTCGTTATAATTGAAGTCTTTTCCAATACTTTATTGTCTTTTCAGGCAAGGATAACGATATCTGTTTGCTTTACTACGTGATTAGCAGTGAGTTTAAAATCATAAAATTTCTTAAGTTTTTAAAGATCCAATCAAAAACGAAAATTCTTAATATCACTTGGACTCTTTATTATCTGTTAAGATTTTTATTTTATTTTAGCTATCATCTGTTGATGAATTAGAGCAACTAAAACAAGAAAGAGATAGATTAAAACGATTACTTCAGGAGAGAGGGTTAAATGTAGACATTGGATCTTATCAGCCTAATGCTACATCAAGTCTCGAAATTGATGTAAGAAACGAAATGAGACTTTCCCAACAAAGTCCACCGAATATTGTAGATTTAGATGATGCCGGATTTGATGTAAATAATTCAATTTCCTAATTTTAATTAATGGCATATTAGCAAAATTCAAAGTCTCAAGTAGAACTATCTTTTTATATATCAATATTAAATCATCATATTGACATTGGCTCAAAAATGGTTAATATGGTTGAGGGTCTAGCTTTAAACACAGTGAGAGGGAAATAAGTTCCATAATACATTGATTGTATTTGTAGAATGTTCAGCAGGGTATAAATCTCTTGAAAGATGTCATGCAAAGATTAATTGAACTACAAGAGAGATTTCAGTGCGTACAGAATGCTAGAGAAGTAATTTTCAATATTTTTAATTAAATTTATAATTAATAATCAATTTTTGATTTGTTTTATAAAAAAAAAGTTTTTATATATATTTAACAATGGTAAATTATGATTTTGAAATATTCAGAGTATTGAAAACGAAGGCAGTCTAGTTCCTGAGGTAATTAATATAATCACATATTTCCTATTTATGCCGATTAGATTGAACCGTTTTCCACAATCTCTGATGATTTGAAAATCAATTTTGCAACTGGTGTTAAATGCTTCAAATCTGCCATGGACATCATTCAAGCATGCTTAGATCCAAATTTAACACAAGTCTATAAATATCTATGAAAATCAATTATAAGATTGAATAATTTTCAGCCCGATTCTAATGATGTGGGAACAAATGAGGAGGAAAATGATTTGAGATTACGGGATAATGGATTTAGGTCATTGACAAATGAAATTAGTGAGATGGAAATAAATTTCAGATAAAAATTATCTAACAACCATCCTACTAGGCAATTCAAGAAACGAATTAAATGTATCGTATTCTGGTGACTTTACTCCGGCTGAAAACAAAGCAAAAAATGATAATAGCGACTCAAGCAGTGAAGGTAACCTTCAAGAGGATGAGGATGATGTGAACAATGATGCTGAATATGAAGAGAGTATTGACAGTTGTCATGAGAAAGATCAAGATGAATCTATGGAAATTGGAGTTATAACGAGTTCCGCAGATCCTACAGAAAACCATGATACTATGCATCAGTTGAGAATTCAAACCGAAATAGAACAGAAAGAGATTTTGAGACTTTTGGAAGAAAAGCGAATAATGCAACAAAAGTTGGCAGATTTGAAAAAGGGTAATTTTTGAATTTTGTAGTAAATCGTTAAATTTCAAATCAAACACAAAACTTAATAATTTAAATAATTTAATAATTTAATTTTAATCACTTATTAAAGGAAATAAGTCTCCTATCAGATCAAGAATTATTGATATAAATTTGATATACACCACTTTTTAAAGTAATCTCTGCGAACAAATTGCACCCAAATTAGAAAAATAGTAGCAGAAAAGCGATACCAAGAAAACAATTATTTTTCCACTATCTATGTTCTTTTTTATACTATTTGTTTCGAAATAAACTTATGTTTTTATGAATATTTAGGTTTCTGTTTTATTGCGGTCCACAATAAGTGAGAGGAACAGTTGGAACATAATATTGAAACTAAATACACAGTGCAATGTTTTTTTATTTCAATGTGCATAAATTATTCGCATTTTGATTTTAACCATTCGAATACTCGATACAACTAATTAGTTAACAAGTTTCATAAGAACTATTATTTTCTGCCTAATTATAACATCAATGCCTAACCAATGGCTCCAATAATTATACCGATTATATAGTACATGTGAATCAGGTTAAACGTTTGAATGATTTATAAAATATTCTCAATTTTGAGTGTCATAAATAACTTACTATTATTATTTTTTCCGGCACTTCATATCAATATGAATCAATGTAAGGCAATTTTACAAAATAGAAATATTGAAAACCAGCTACATAATAACATAACAAACATTTCGGGTAAGTAAATAATAAAATAAGCCTCGCTGTAAAGTAATTATTATATTGATGAAATAATTTAAAATCAAATTGAAGAGGATTATTTGATAATCGAAAATTATTTCATCAATATAAAAATCTGATATTTTAATTTATGCTGTTACCAAAGAATTACCGTTTTATATAACTAACATTGATGTTAATTAAAACTAGAATTTGCATTATTATATTTTTATATATAATTCTAATTATTGTTTTACCTTTTCAAATGACATTTATAATGAAAAATTATAATCAGAACTTAGTTAAATATGTGGATAAAATGTATTATAGGTGCTCAATAATATTATAATTGCTTGTTTTCTTAAATTTTTTTATCAAAAGTATAAATTTCTATTTATATCCCATGCGTAAGTTGTGTTACATTTTTAGTTAACTCCGTGTTGCAATTTCGCAACACAAGTTTTCAGCATTTATTAAAATATAAGTTAATAAAATTTTCAGTCGAATTTTGTGTTTCTAAGTAATTAAGATCCATTATTGCACACATGCAATAGTTAGAGCTCGATATTCCACATTCATATCCGATACAACCACTTAGGAACGTTCATCGTGTTGATTAGTTTTTGTATCAATTATATTTAAACTTTATTTGAAGCTTTAACCACATCAATCAGATATATGTTCTCTGTTTCTATTATTTGCTATGAAACGAATATATTGTTTGGATTCGGTTTTGATCACCAAAAGTCTACTGAACCATTAATTATCTTCAACTAAACAGGGTTAAGTGAGTTTAACCTGTTTAGCGTTCCATATCTTTTCAGTTGTGCTCCTATAAACTGTCATATAATTTTCCAAATATACTCCCGAATCGCAACGTTTGATTTCTGAGGAGATTTAAATCTATTCTTTTCCTTTATTATCAGCGTGACAGGGTTCCTCCAATGAAGAATGTGAAAATCTACGTTCGCTGTCAATGAATGCTAGGATATCTAGAATTCGAATTTTACCTTGGAATTTAAGTAACGATAATATTTCGAAATGAAGATAAAATAAATTAATTATTTGATTAGTCTTTAAAGTTTTAAAACTTAGATAGTAATCTTATTCTCTTATTATACTGGCATTTTATACCGTTGACTTAAATCTGCTATTGGTAAACAAGATTTTTTGTACATAATATCTATATCAAATAAGGTTTTAATTGAAGGCAAAGTAAATAAATCAAAAATGCTATTCGTGTTTGGTCTTTACTAAAATTAGTAAAATGAGTCAAAAAATTTACATATAACAAAAGAAAGAGCTCAGAATCCAATGATAAATCTTGTTAAAAATGGAAACATTTTTAATTATTTTTCTGTCAATAAAATTTAATTAATGACAATAAATCCATTCAGCCATTTAAGTCTTTTCACTTTCGATTATTATTAACAGCTGGAAGGTTGGTTTCGGGAACTAGTGTTATTCCTTCTGTAAATATTAGTGAATATCTTCCATCATAATATCCCTCCATTCGATTTCATACTGACCCACGATAAAAAAAATAACCTCATAATAATCTTTATTAACATTGTTAAAAAGAGACACAAGTGCCCAATATTTATTCTGACGATAAATCTTCAACATACTATTTTATAGCTCTTCGTTACATAACATCTGCAAAGGAGTTTATTGGGTTTCTAATTATTGATACTGAATACCTTCACACATACTAACATTCAAACAAAATCACCAAGCATCGTAACCAACTCCTGATCTCTTAACTACAAATTTGACATAGTATTGCATAATATTTTATTTTTACTAAATATAAAATATTCTTTAATTATCCTTACACACATAATTTTCCATTAAAATCCATTTCTAACTTCTGTATTACACTTACATATTATGCAAATATTTATTATTAAAACTACACAGAGACTATTGGTAAGCAAGTATGAGGCAATCCTATATGCCTTGCTTAGGGATATTGGCATATTGGTACACCCTTTTCAATATCTCAGCTTAACTGCGTGGAAACCTCAGTGGTATTCGTATGTCTTCCAGGAACCTTTGATAACACGCTCAATATTTCACATTTCAACTCACATTACGACATGAATTGGAATAAAATAATAAAATAAATAGAATTGAAACCTAAGTGAACAATTGAACAATTCATTTAAATCTGACAAATAATAATCTACTTGTAGCAAAAGAAAGAGCCCAGAATCAAATGATGAATCTTGTTCAAAACGGAAACATGTACGATGATTTTTCTGGATTTTTAAGAATTTGTCCAGAAACAGAAAGGACTAATTCCAATAGTAATTCATCTGTTGTTCAACGACCTGAATCGTTAGATTTAAATACCGGCAATATGGTAAATGATATGGGATCACTTCTAAAGCTTTTGTCTGATATAAAAGTAGATATTAATAATGAGGCCCCTCAACATTTGTCTAGCAGGTTTCTATCATTATTTTATTTCCTTATTACCATAAGTCTAGATCAACGAATTCTAGTTGCTCCAAAAACGGAAAAGACTCAAATAATGCGCCTCTGAGATCAGCTTTTAACAGTGAATCACCAAACCATATGAGACAATATGTCAATCCAAATGCTTTGGTAATGCCGGATATGTCTACCAAGAATGAAGAACTTCAACAGCAAACGGAAATCCTACAGCAATCACAATCTCGCATTCACCAGTTGCAAGATATTCTCAATCGAATTAAGAAAGACTCAATCAATCTCGACGATTCTATTATCAATGAATCTAATGATCAATATTTGGAAGATCAAAATAATGATCGGGAAATATCAAATAACTGTCGGCCAGCTAAAGGTCGGGATTCTGTGACGTTTCAGGTAGTTTTCCTTATATTTGTATGATCTAGTCTGATTTGATTGAATGTTAAATGTCCGGAAAAATCAATTGAAATTATTGATTACGATACATTATGTTTGTGTATGTTATAGGAGCCGGTTGCTACGTTTATTGCCAACGATGAACTCTACGAAAATATGAGAGAAGTTCGAATGAGACGAGAAGAATTAAGGGATCTCAGTGCTAGAAATTCGAATTCCGATCCACGATCCCCAGCTGGAAGAGTTATTGACAGTGGAAATGCTCCTGGAGCACCACCGGAAGTTCCAACGAGAATTCCTGTAACAAATCACGATACAGCAAGCCAGGATCGTACAACGGCGGCTACCTGGGGATCATCATCTGGAGGCGGAGATGATTATGAGGAATCGGCACCCAACGGTAACATTCAGAATGAAAATATCCGAATCAGAAACTCAGGAAACCGAGTATCCACCTTGTCAAATGTTAATGACGAAGGCAGCCGTGTCGCGCCAATTGGCCAATCATCAACATTTCGCACTAAAACCAAAGATTCATCATATATTAGAAATGTTATCGATACAGGCACGTTTATAATGCAATTATCGATAGATAGTCTTTTTACGTCCACTATCATTTCAGATTTTGCCAACTTGAAATCCCAAATCGAAAATATTGCTACGATGTGCAGAAGTATGGCTCTGGAACAAAATCGATTGGCTCGTGATATTTCCGACATGAAACGAGGATCTTCTCCTAGAATCAACAACAATGGACCAGAATTAGGAATCAATTCTTCTTCTTCGGCTAATGTCTCCAAGCATCCTTCGCATGCGCCGAATCTGTTGACCGATGACAATTTGCAAAATTGGGCATCCCCGATCAATAGTGGAGTACCTCTTACCAATATTAGTTCTTCAGTCAGGAATGGCAACTGTTTAACGACAGCTGATTCGACACTGAATTTCGGCAGTGGCATGCGTCCTGTTGTTCAAATGGATTCTAATTGGGACGATGCTTCCGTTACTTCATCAAATGCTATCCAATTAAACAAGCAGACTGGGTTCTATTATCCGCCAAATAATAATTATCAGAACATTGTGAACCAGCAAAACATGTTATTGCAGGTTAGCAATTGCATATATTATTTCCCCTGTGCAATAACACCATAAAATAAATCAATTTTATATTATTTCTACTTATCGAGGTGAAAGGCGGATATTTTAATCACTGCCCTAAATTTTATTAAAATTATTACTACTTCGTTCCGTTTGCTCTCTCTGTCGTATAATCAATGTGTGAATGGACCAACTAATACTCAAAAAGCGACAATAAACACCGATAACATGAGAAATCCATACCAAAACTCAAGCCATCCCGCTGCTCATTCCTTTGTCTCAAAAAGTAATC
This sequence comes from Schmidtea mediterranea, assembly GCA_022537955.1. Classification (NCBI taxonomy): domain Eukaryota; kingdom Metazoa; phylum Platyhelminthes; order Tricladida; family Dugesiidae; genus Schmidtea; species Schmidtea mediterranea. The sequence goes on from CM039680.1 coordinate 187,672,197, forward strand.
ATGGTAAAGGCGTCAGCCCCTGACCGCGGCCCACTAAAACTGCATATAATATTATTATAAAATCAATAATTTTATAATGTAGGAAACGCAAACTTGTATGATAATAAAAATACATTGCAATCAAAAGAAATCAATAAACCGCGCTCACTTATTAAAAATTACCGATAAAAGATAAAAGTCCATATGTGTATATTTAATACACGTGGATTAATTACTGCTTGTTATTTTTGCACTTTATTCAGGAACTTGCAATTACACTCTTGGTAATTGTCACATTTGCCGGTTAATGTGTACATTCCCCAAGAAGTTAGGTATATGTGAACTGAATACAATGTATATGTACATTTCCCGGTAAATATGTACATTTACCTTTACGTTTTGGTAAATGTATACTCTTAGCCTTATGTTTTAAGAAAAGTTATAATACAAATTAAATACAATTTTCGTCTTGGATTTTCAGAACCAATAAGGTGAAAAAAACAAATAATGATAACAACATACTTAAAGAGTCTAGATATCATTAATTTTTATAATTCGGCTACTCCGACTCTGATCCTCCACCCTGATATAGATATCATACAGAAGTTCGCTCAAACGAACTTATTTAAACATAAATTTATATTTTGAAAATTAATTTAATTTTCTACTAACAGAGTCATTCAATGTTTATGAGATTGCAAATGTCGTTGATTGCATCACAATTAGAACAACAACGCTTAATGTGCAATGTATCTATTCAACAAAATGGTTGTCTTTATCCTCAGTATCCCGTTTGGCCAATGAGAAGTATAATTCCTCCTTTTTATCCTCCCCCCGGTCCATTGCCAGTATCTAATTGGAATATGCTACAACCTAATTCAGATGTCACTGGATCTCAGCACCCAAATTTCAATGATCCTGAGTATATTCTATATTCATCTAATTATCCACCAGATTCTCGAGAAACTGTGAACACATCGAATCCTAATACAGTATATTGATTTATTTTTATTTCTTCATTCTATAATATTAAACTAATAATATTAATAAAAAATTATTATTTAATGTTTTTATTATTATTATTAATTATCATAACTATTATCATTATTATTTATATTAATATTATTATTTATTATTATTATTTATTATCATTATTATTATTTATTAAACATTATTATTATTTATTATTATTATTTATTATCATTATTATTTATTATCATTATTATTTATTATCATTATTATTTATTATCATTATTATTTATCATTGTTATTATTATCATTAATATTTATATTATTATTCATTATTATTTATTATTATTATTCATTATTTATTTAATATTAATTCAACCTAATATTCCAGACATCTAATATGAATGTCAATTCATGGAAAAACGGGTCTTCAAGTAGAAATAATATGCATAGAAATTAGTAAAATTCTCAATTTAGAAATATTTTTCTAAATATATTTTACGTTTTAGCATGGAATAATGTTATCATCCGATCTTGTGAATGAGTTAAGCATTTCACAATTGTTTTTATTTATCCTTTTTACTGTTGCTTATCATAAACTAATAAATTTTGTTCATTGCTATTTGTATTTAAAATAAGTAAGACGTTTGAGTTATGTTATCTGATACATGGGATTTAAATTCGATTTTTTGTCTGTAAAAATAATGTTCATTTATTAATATTTATTATTTTATCTGGAAATAGGCAACCAAATTCTATTGCATGGAATTTCCTGTTATTTATCGGAGTTGTTATGATATAAATAAAGAATTGAAATACAAATTTGCTCATCAATTACCGTAAAATCACTATATATGAATTATTTTCTAGTGAAACCGATAGAAGATGTCGTCACTTAGGAAGAGTTTATAAAATGTAATTGATTAACCCTAGGTGTAAGATGTTTTTACTTACGATTTTAGAGATTTCCTACTGTTAAAATATTATAAGTTACTTTTGATTAAGTAGACTTTTATGATATTAGAATATTTAAGACATGAGGACTATCTCGGTCTAATAATCTGCGTAATAATGGCTGATTACGAATAAGTTGTTGATGTATGGGAGAATAAACAACTTAATCATTACAAGCTTATAACTGAATTTTTGCAGAGAGGAAACTAAATAACCAGGATTTTTACTAAATATTGACAAAACCGACCAATTTTTCCATTTAATTGATTAAGACTTTCATTTTAATGATATTCGGTAGGACTAATAAATATTCCACATGTCCTATTATTTATTTATCAAAATCCATCAATGATGTATATTGTTATATCTATATCGCTTCAAAATTAAGTATGTTAGAAACTAAAATTTAATTAAATCGAATTTAAAAGTACACACACAATACTGTTGGTATATCGTACCAAATGTTAATCACTTATCAACCTACTCTTATCCATAATTTTTATCTCTGTCCATAGTTGTTTTGCTTCTGACCCAAAATTGCCTATCCCCAATGTTCTTTTAACTTCAGGATTTGCTAATCCCAACTATTGATCCATTTTTTGTTCCCTCTTCTCGGGTTATAAATTTTCTTTGTAAATGTTTCGTTAACTAACCCAGTTTGTTCAGTTTTGTTGTGAGTTGATCCATTTGCATCTGTTCTTTTGTTTTCCGTTCAGTTTCTGGTTATTCAACGGTTGGTCTCCCTCTCGGTCTTCGTTCAATCATTGTGCCTGTTTCTTTTCCGTTTGATAATTTTCTTCTTATCATCGGGCACCCTTCAGTCCGAATAATAAATTATTTGATTTGACCTTTAACTTTTATTTTCATTCAATATTTCTCATTCATAATAGTTGAACTAAAAATCAAAACAATTCTTTATCCGGTACACATAATTTTGGCCCAACCTTTGATCAAGGTTTAGAAAAGGTTCACCACTTACATCGACTCAACGAAAATTTTCATTCCTATATCTTTAAAAAATAGCGACCTACTCCCTAAATTCTTGAAACTTATATTTTAGTTTTTATTAATCGTGAGTAAGTGACCCGTGACCTTGTAACCCAGTGTTGGGCCAATCCCAAATTTTGTTTAAATGAATAGAAAATAACATGCAAACACAGCAATGTATATTTAATATCAGATCTATCAACATCAGCTAAGTGTTGGGCGCACAGGAGTTATTAAATTTCAGAAATTGCTCGTCCTATGGATGTGACCTTCACTAGTAGTGACTAGGGAGAACCCCCTGATGCGCCGCACGATTTTAGTAACCATTATGTACCCGTGACCGAAATCACGTTGGTACCGTACACAATGGCCGAATGCCATTCGAGCAGGTGAGCGCCATTACTAGCACTACTCCTCGAAGGACCTTCGTCTTTCCCGAGCTGTTCGCTGCCGTTAGAATGACTTATGCTTTCATATATGGGTTTTCATTACGTTTCAACCCCCCGGAGAGAAAATTATGAGTGATCATCAAACCTCGGTAATAGTTCATCACAGTTTATCCCTTTTATTCGCACCACGCTTCTCATGAATCAAGTCCCTTAATTTAGGCTCAACGTGAAAACGAAACAAAAGGGAAACATCATATTATTAACGAAATTGATTTAACAAGACAACAAGAACAAAATATCATTTAATATTAGTCATGTCAAGTTGTCGAGGAAGGAAAAATCCACGCAAGCTCTTTAATCACACTAAAATCAGTTTCGATTTTTCGTTAGTCTTCTTCATCAATGTCCGTCGGGAAATATTTTCTCTTCATTGGCCTGTATGGCGGAGGACTCGCTAATTGATTTTCCTCTCTCCGAGTCGAGGGACCCGCTATCTCTTGCGCAGCGATAGTGTTAGGCACTTCGCCCGTGAGAGCGGCGATGTCTTCGGTTCCGAGCCCCAATCCATCGAGGATTTGTGTGACCGGGAAAGATTCCGGATCCTCGTCGGTCAGATTAATGTGAATGGACCGGGCAGGCGATCGGAATATTATATCGGGAGCATAGAGGATATCTGGGTCAAGCTCCGGAAATTCGAACTCCTGGTAGGGTGGAGGCGGACCACTGACCGGGCAGGAGGTCTCAACGGTTTCCAATCCTGTGAGCACTTCTTCCGCTTGACGGCGTCGTGCGCGACGTCGCCGATTTCGGTTCGGTCGCCGCCGCGTCCGGTTGATAACAGCACTTTCTACAACTCCGATAGGCGGGTGAGGAACGACTGACTCGACGGGTAGGACGGGAGCTTCGGAAATCGGATTCATGGAGGTGGAGAGGGAAGAAGAGACACTGGTAACGGGAAGGTGATGGGCTGGCATTATATCTAGTTGACTGGCCCTGATGCTTCCCGGGACGTGAGCCCGAAGCTCGACGTCCGTAAACGCACGTCGGAGTGCGGTTGACTGCTCCTTGATAAGCAGTCGCTGAGCGCGAGATTCCGTGATCAGCTCATCTCGCGCCGGAGTGAGCCGTTCTATCTTCCGCCTCAGCACTTTGATGGCATCGGGCGGGGCCCAAGTACATTTTATCCGATCATATTTGGCCTGGAGTGCATCATACTTCTGTTTCAGCTCCTCATATTGATGGCAAACGGCCACGATCGAAGGTGGAAGTCGGGGTATTTTCGGTAACCCATTCAATCCGGAATTGTTATTATTATTCATCCTGAAAGTGGAAACAAGAAAAAATGAAACGAAGTCCTCCGAGAGGCGAAGTAGTAATAAAATACGGGGACATTGGGGAGGGGTCGGATGGCGATTTTACGGATTAACTCCTATTTTGGTTAATTTCCCCTGTATTTCATTATAATGTAACCATTTATTATTATTAGACGGGATTATTATCCTTTCTATTTATTCTATTATGATGCAATCGTCGATTATTATTGGATCAACCTATTATTAGGTTTTATGTATTTTATTATAAGTTAACCATTAATTATTAGTAACTTCACTACTATTATTTTATTTATTTCATTTCAGTTTACCCAACAATTATTATTTGATTCAATTATCATTGCCTTTATGCATGCTATTATAAGTTAACCATTAATTGTTGTTACGTTAACCACTATTATTTTATTCATTTCCTTATGATTCAATCACTAATTATTATTAGATTAAATTATTATTATCTTTGTGTATACTATTATAAGTTGACCACTAATTATTATTAAATTAACCACTGTTATTTTATTTATTTCATTATAATTTAACCAGTAATTATTATTTGGTTAAATTCTTATTATCTTTATGTATTTTATTACTAAAATTGATTCTCTACGTATAATCCTATGGGTTCTCAAACAGAGAATGTATACAAATATTAAGATTAATTGATTGTTAACGGTCTCTTCAGGTTAATAACGTCAAAAAAAATAAAACCCAATATTACCTAATTATTCCCCGAATAAAACACATTAATTATAATGATCATAATAGAATACAAAAACCAAAATTATTCTGTTGCGATTTGTTCTTCGGAGAGTGAGGTCAAATTTTGGCATTAAAACTGATCAATTTGCTGACGGTATTCATATCTATCTTTGGTGTATGTTATCAGTGTATGCAATTTGATGTAGTAAAACAAAGTTGTGTCGGGCCAGAACACAAACGGCCTTGAAAATTGTTTAAATCTATTAGTTATGTAGCATGAAAACCCAGAACTAAGATAACTTAAAATACAACATACAACATCAATTAAACACCCTAAAATTTGAGACAGCATAAATAAATATAAAATCAAAAACACAAAAGTAAAGTAAAATAAATACAAAATGCATCAAGAACCGGACGAATTTACATAAAAATTAACATAATAACAAGAAAATTTGATCAAAAAACGATAATTTATATAAAATTAGAAAATTAATGAATTAATAAATTAAAATAAAATATTTTTGGTTAAAGAAATTCAATTAAAAAATTTTAGAAATAAATTGTCAATTTAAATTAAGAAAATAATAAAAATTAGATTTAGATAACATATATAATTTCAAGGTCAAATTTTGTTTTATCGCAATAAAATTAACGCGCAAGGTTAGGGTCACAGAATAGATATTATATACCATTTCATTTTTAATCACATAATGTTAATCACTTTTTTCTAGTGAATAGCTCTATTATTTTTCATTAGCAAAATAAGATTATTCTTTAACAGAAGCACTTTTGTGTGAGGCAGAAAGCTTGTGTGAGAGAAATTTTCATTACAGAATCAACTTTGTATAAGAACTCACGTTAAATGAAGTGAGGAATTATTGAGGAATGAATATGCTTATAAATGTAACTATTGTCGTTGATGAATTATATGTATTCGAGCAGGTATATTATTCTACTATATCATAACTAAAAACTATGTCGAAATTTTTCCGGCCCACAGCCAATACATCTTACAAGAAAGTAAATACACACAATTTACCGATCCATGTAAGCGCAATCCATCTTCAACGGAGCTGTGACCGTGAGGGTTCGCCAGTGTTAAACGGCGAATCTAAACGTAAAATGATAGCTTATAGTGGTAGAGGGAGATCGAGGAACTGGTCTTTTGGCTTGTTTTTTTTTCACCCAACGCCAGAAAAATAGACCCAAAATGAATTATATATACGTCTAAAATACTACACATTGAGTAGTTTAGTGGGCACTCATTAAATACAACATGAACACAAATAGATCATAAGGACAAAAAATGAAAGGTAGCGGCGAAATCGCGAAATCTTTGCAATAGTGAAACAGAATAGCCATTGGAAAAAGATTAATCCGAACTACCAAAATCATGAAAAGGGAATAATTTAAATAATATCTCAGAACTAAATAAATTATTTTGAGTTGAGATGAAAAATATGGGAGGGACCCTGCTCAAATTTTCCGAAATAACTAAAATACTTTATCGAAAACTTTAAAATAAGGAGGTAGTATGGCTCAATTGTTTAAAAATATTCCAATAAAATTGAGTAATAAGGGCGGATCCCTACTAAAAATTTAATAATTAATAATAATAGTAATGATAATGGTAATAATAATAATAATAATATTAGTTATAATATGACAAGTTATAATAGGAATATGGGTAAGAGAGTTACTGTGAGAATATTTAACATAATTTATGGTGTACAGACCATAGTAAAATAATACGAACAACGACAAGGAGGACTATGGGAATGGACATAACGATAAATGATATGAAAGTATAGATTAACACTAGAATTGGATAGGAGAAGAATGGGACTTAAATGTTAAAATCATGCACAGGCTTTCTATAGGCAGCTCTTTGAACCCATGTATCGTTTGGTCAACTATAGCATTAGCAATATCGCTCAATTTTTGCGGACGATCCACTCACTCGAACACAGTTCCAACGTTGCTTAGCAACGTGTGCCGAGTGGTAAGCAAAAATATTTGTATGGGGTTGTCCGGGAACAACCATATAGCTTCAAAATCTCAACACCTAGAAACCCAACAGTATTCAACTAGGCTGGGCGAGTTGATGCACAACGGTACCCAATAATTTGGTTTGTTGCGCCAGAACACAAACGGCCTTGTAAATGTTTAAATGAATCGGTAACACACATGCAAATATAACATGCAGATTTAAATTCAAACCTATTAAAACACCAATTAACCCTATCAAAATATGAGAAAGAAGACAATTACATATAAAATAATAAACATAAAAATAAATTAAAATAATAACAAAAAGCAACAAGATCCGCACGATATAAATATAAACATAACACGAAAACCCAACAAATTTGACCGAAATTTGATAATTTAACAAAATGTGAAATTTCATGAAAATGTGAAATAAAAATCAAAAAATTTGAATTATGAATAATTCAATAAAAATTTCAAAAGAAAATTATCAAATAAAATTGCAAAATAATAAAAATTAAGATTAGAATACACTAGAAAATTCCAAGGTCGAATTTTGTTTTACTAAATCAAAAAGAACACGCAAGGTTAGGGCCAAAAAATAGTTATATATACCAATTCATTTTCACATAATTTTGAATCGTTTTTGAAAATCGTTAAATCAGTTTTTTGAAAATCTATGTAAGTGAGAGTTTCATTTGAAAACTCTCTCCACGTCGCATCCTCGCAACCTCGATAGAGCTCTGCTTGGGTGTCGGCGTGGGGAGAGTGTTGTTTTTATGATATTTTGTTATGTGTGGATCAAGTAATTTTTATGTTATTTTTAATATTAATAAATTATTTATAATACATAAAATTATTTTCTTTAATTATTTTTTTAATTGTCGAAATTTTTCCGGCCCACAGCCAAAGACACATCACAAGTTAGTAAAATCAACATATTATTTGAATTCGTGTAAGTGCGTGGAATATCGCTGGAATATCAATGATTCGTGTCCGTGAAGGTCCGGCGTGCGGAACGCAGGAGCTGGAACGTCAATATTATCCCGTATAGATGAAGGGAGAGATAAGGAGGCGGTCTTTTGGCTACTTCCTCGTCTCTCGTTTTCTTTAAATTCGACCTAAATTATTCTACACACCGCTCAAAATCATCACACGACTAGTCCAGTGGGCACTCATTAAATATAATATGAACACAGTGTGCCTAAGGTCAATTAAGGGAAGGTAACGGGGAATTATAAATGAAATCGTTGTTATAACTCTTAAAATCAACTATAGATTCAAACTATTACTATAAATCCAAATAGTCACGAATTTTAAATGGTGGATAATAATTTAAATAATCATAAATATTAAGCGGCTACCCTAAACTCTTAATAATTAATAATTCCAAGTTAAGATCACGGATTTAAATAAAATTATAGATTCAAGTAGTCGTCATAACCTCAACACTCTTAGGAAAAATGAAAACCAATTTTTTGTTACTTCGTACAAAAATCAATGATGTAACCGTGAGGAACTTTTGATACGGTAAGGCTTTAATTCGATATAGATAGCCAAATTGCTCAAACTAATTCCCGCAATAGTTACAAAATACTAACGTCAAATTGAGAGTCAATAGAAATCATTTGGATGAACATAAACTCCAGGTAAAGCGATGAACACTCATTGAGGGAAACTTATAAGTTGAGATGCAGTAACCCCGTTATTATAAATCCAACGTTTCTACATAAAAGACAATGAAAACCTCTTAAATATGAAAGTCATTCCCGATAAAATAGAGTCAAGAGAGGAGCAATAGAATAATGTTTGATGGAAAAACTGTCCATGAGATGTTTGGAACTAAACTGAATTAATAATTTAAAAATCTACCAAACCCTTAATAAGAAATCAATCATTTCAAGTATCCTCGATACTTAACTATTGAAGGGAAAAAAACCGCAAGGTTCCGTAAATAAGAGTGAATGAGTAAGGTATATGATACATTGTGCCGGGGAAAAACTAAAATAAATAAAATCCAAGGGAAGGGTAGAATATCTGAGGATTAGGGAGTACCTTAAATAAATTTTGTTAAAAAAATTCATTTAATATAAAACGAAAAGTCCAATAGAAGTGATGAACTTACATTGGACTCTATTAATAAATTGAAACTGCAAATAAATATTGTAATAGTAACTGCCCTATCATGGTTTTAAGTAAGGGATAAACCCCAGGTTACATCAGCTATTCCTTCAATCATTTCCTAGAAAAATCAAGAACTAATAATATCCGTGAAAGTTTTATTAAAATAATAAATAAGCTGAAATCGCCGGCAAGAATCTTGTTGGGGATCCCACTTCAATAGCTAGAAAATAATACTAAAGGATTCAACATCCGTAATTTAATAAAATCAAATCATACCATTTATTGAATATAGTGCAGCTGAACATATTATCTGACCGACCCAACCCGTTGCAGGACGACCCTAGTGGAAAAGGAAAATATATAGGTCATGAAAATAAACGAACCTGATTATTCGTCCACCCGATTAAACTACTGATCAAAAAATGCGAACATATAAACGAAATCAATAAAATAAATATAATTAAAATAAACGAACCTGATTATTCGTCCACCCGATTTAACTACTAATCCAAAATCTAACAAATGCGACCATATAAATAAAATCAATAAAATAAGTATTACCCACAGGTAAAATGCATGTTAGGTATTAACACATGACGTCCGACACTACGCAAATCAATACAGCCGTCATTCGCTGATGACGTAATGTTATGAGATAAACTCCTGGGAGAGCGAGAATTAAAATTAATTGGTAGAAGTAGAAGTTCAATCCATACCAGCAGCTAATACAATTTAACTGGAATAAATTGTCCCCGAACAGCTAGCGTGCCTGAATAGGTAAGAAAAATTCACAAAATAAAATTAGAGAAAGGTTGTAAACTTACTACGCCCAACTGCCTGGACTCGCACCACCTCACCAATAGGCGACGCAACTCGGCAACACACTCTCTCTTGCAAGGACAACTAATCTCATCCAGCATGGGTGGTAACCGCACACACTTTCCTTCATCGAACCACACACCCGAGAATATAAGATAGAGATTATCAATCAGTATTTCATAACTAATTACAATGTATCACAAAGTAAACCGAATTATCGAGGACGCACCTACCAGGGTTCCGGACAATTATTAAACCACCGAACTTTAGATCAGTTCACAACAAAGTGTTCCATCTTTTTGGCGCGATTTTTTTTTGGGCCTCAGGCGATAACTAGAATACGCTATTATTATATTTTTGTTCTCTAGTAAGTAAATCATATGATTGTTAAGGTCGTACCTTTTGAATCGACAACTTATACGTTCATAATTTGTGTTATTATTATCTTTAGGAATAAATTATTTGAATTTAATTTGATTATGTTTAGGAATAAATCATTTGAATTTGGTACTATTATTTTTAGGAATAAATCACTTGAATTTAATTTTATTATCTTTAGGAATAGATTATTTGAATTTAATTTGATTATGTTTAGGAATAACTCATTTGAATTTGATTTTATTATTTTTAGGAATAAATCATTTGAAGTTAATTTTATTATTTTTAAGAATGAATCATTTGAATTTAACTTTATTATTTTTAGGAATAAATCACTTGAATTTGATTTTATTATTAGGAATAAATCATTTGAACTTGATCTTATTATTTCCATAAACTTAATTTTAAAATCTTACGCATAATTCATTTAAAATTACTTTTATTATTTTTATGAATAGATCATTAAAAGGTTAATTTTGTGTGTTATAAATTACCAGTAATGGGTTGACTATAACCTATGCCGACCTAGGTAGTAAATAATTTTTCGATGTTTTTTTTTATTTAATCTTACCTTTATTTGTGTGATTAATATTAACGAATAGGATCATGGATAATAGTGCACCGAACGATTCAATGAATTGCCTATACCTAGTAAACGCATCCACTCGGATTTTCATTTATTTATGAGATATCGAGAGTGAGAACTATAAACAATTTTTGGGGATGAGATATCCTTGTCGAGTTGGAGTAAGCCTCAATAGTATAAACCCCCGTTCAAGTATAATTACACGAACTCACAAAAGACAAAGATTCAGTTAACATTAACACCTAGATGTCTACCCGAAATACAAGGTCGAGCTTCAACATGAAATTATGGGTTCATTTCCGTGAGTCATGAAATTTACGTTTTTCGGCTGATCTAATCAAACCATGTTTACCTGTAACCATCTAAGTGAAATTTAATCGGGAGATAATATAAGAACAAAACAAAATAGGGGCCTATCATAATCACCTCCTCGTGAAAGGTATTCGCTATAAATCCAGTTACCGAGTAATTTAGGGCATAGTGAATTTTGCTTAATCTTGTGACAATAATTCCACTACCTAGGATATAATCAATTAGTTAGTTTAAAAAAATGCGATATAAAATATTGTTAACAAAACACTTCAGTTATTCGTTTTGCTAAATAGTCGGAGATTTTATTAATGTGAGCAAATTGTAGATACATCAGGACCTTTTATTCGGGTCCCCACACACGTTGCCGACCAGTGGAGGCAAGCGTGGCGACGTTTCGGGCGGTAAAGGTACCCCGAGTTGCCTCAACCAGAGTCCCGACGAACCAATTGGGAGTCGTTGGGAAATAGCGGCAATCCATTGTTGCCTGATAGACGATGGGATGATCAGAGTCCGGCCCAAGAAATCCGGGATCATGCCCGATACCTCCTCAACCGCCTCGAAAACCATCAACGGCAGGTCGACTTGAACGTGGTCAGGGCCAGACAATACCTGGCCAACGTGGAGGACGATATCGCGGCCGGTAGGATTGCGAGTTCCTACTGTTACCAGCCGCCGCCCGGCTCCAAACCGGTACGTAACACAAAGCGACCGGTAATGGTGTTTGATGAATACCTATTCCCCCAGCAGACTACGGATACCCAACAACATTGGCAAAATACAATTTAAAATTAATAAATAATTAGTTTCTGTTCACCATTTTCTTTGCTTATTAATTAATATTACAAATTGTGTGATTAACCCATAACTAGAGACTTATAGACAATAAATTGATAATATTATTTATAGAAATGGAACCCATTAAAATCCTACAGAAAGAACTGGAAAACCCAAGGGCAATCAATAGAAACCTTTATGTCCAAATCACTCAGTTGTCCCTGGAAGCACAGCAGATCAAAGCCACATGGGTAGACCCCAGGAAGGTAAAATCGCTTTACCAACGACTCGCCGCAGCCCAAAAGGGATGGGCAGATGAAAGACAACTGAATCAAAGTCTGAGGATTCAGGTGAAGGGGTTAGAAGTGGCATTATCAGCCTGCCAGGAGGGAGCTGCAGTTACCTACCCTCTCGTTTTTACTCCTGCCCAACTAACAGGCCGAGAACTAGAAACGACTCCAAAAACTACCCCGTTAACAAGCAGTTATCGACCCGGACGAAAGGAGCGGGCTAGACGTCGAGCCGCTCGATTATTTTTTTTTTTTTTCAAAATTTTATTTTATAACAAAAGCGGTCTTTCGGCTTATATGCGAGCTGGGCTCAGCATTTCAATCACCTATGGTGTTTTTAACTAACTAACACAAGTCTGCAACGCCGATGAATTTACCAGCGTTGCTGCATACACTCACACTACTTAATGATTATCAGTTGTATTTCCTCGTTTATGATGCATATCATCCATCTGAATATGTTTATTATAGGTAGATGAAGGCCCTTTTTTGACAAGTAAAGTTTTCAGTATATTATTTATTGAAAGCTTATTTTCATTGTTATCATAATTACGATAAGTTGAATCAAAACCACTGAAGGGATTTGATGACCAGCTAGATTGTTTAGTGATACTCAGGATCGGATTTCTGTGATTGCAAGGTATATGCCAGTTTGTCGATTTAGTCCAGGTAGCAATATAATCTGTGGTAATAAAGGAGATATCATAAGGTTTTGGGCCTTTGATATCATGTATATCATATCTCTTTATTTCAGGGTCAAATTCAATTGTAAGATGTTGGAAGTGACTTTTTAACGTTACGTTCCTTCGGAAAAGTTTTTTGGTAGTAATTATGATAGGGTTCTCGATATGTTTGTAAATTTCATTATGTTACGTTCTTTCGGAAAGGTTTTTTGGTAGTAATTATGATCGGGTTCTTGATATGTTTGTAAATTTCATCGAGTCGACCAAAGGTCGGTGAGCTACGTTCACTATTTTCGTGCGCCTCATGCGCACGAACAGATTCATCGCAGGAAGTTGAGGGCACAATTTTGGCGAGTCGACCGAAGATCGGCGAGCTGCGTCCACTATTTTCGTGCGCCTCATGCGCACGAACAGATTCATCGCAAATTTCTTTATTTTTTGTTGTAGTATTATATTTGTTTATATTTTTTTCTATGTTGTTTTCGATTATTACATTTGCGAGTTGAGTGGAGCTGCTTATTTTCGTGCTATGCGCACGAATTTTTTTTTTTTTTTTTTTGTGCTGCTCATGCGTATCATACATTCATGCGCAGTTATTTGAGGGCACAATTTTGGCGAGTCGACCGAAGGTCGGCGAGCTACGTCCACTATTTTCGTGCGCCTCGTGCGCACGAACAGGTCTATCGCAGGAAGTTGATGGCACAATTTTGGCGAGTCGACCGGTGGTCGACGAGCTACGTCCACTAATTTCGCGCGCCTCGTGCGCACGAACAGGTCTATCGCAGGAAGTTGATGGCACAATTTTGGCGAGTCGACCGGTGGTCGACGAGCTACGTCCACTAATTTCGCGCGCCTCGTGCGCACGAACAGGTCTATCGCAGGAAGTTGATGGCACAATTTTGGCGAGTCGACCGGTGGTCGACGAGCTACGTCCACTAATTTCGCGCGCCTCGTGCGCACGAACAGGTCTATCGCAGGAAGTTGATGGCACAATTTTGGCGAGTCGACCGGTGGTCGACGAGCTACGTCCACTAATTTCGCGCGCATAATGCGCGCGAAAAATTTTTTCATCATTGATAATCATATAGTTTGTATTATTCTGATAGTTAAACAAATTTAATAGTGATTTGATTTTCAGCTGAATTATAAAGATATAATTTTTTATGAAAAATTTATAATTTGCATTTTGAAGATCATTTTTAAAATTTAGAATTATTTCACTATTAATTAGTTCTAAATAATTATCAATTAGTTTTTTAAGATCATTATTGACAATATTTTCAGGAATTATTCAGGTTACTGAATGAGGACGATTATTTGTGTTATCCATCAGTAAGAATTTCTTCTGTAAATATTTGATTAGAAGGTAGTTATTCTCAATAGTTGTCTGACCATCGTTTTTTAAAGAGAGTTTGGAATTGATAATTTCGAAGAGATCATTTGTTAATTTCTTCAATTTTCCAAGATATTTTCCTTTTTTCTTCTTTGCTAAAATATTATTTTTAAAAGAGTTTTCTGATTTAATTTCTTTATTCGTTTTTAAAACAGTTTCAATATTTAATTTTGAATTTTTTTAAAAATATTTTTTTTAACTGTGTTTTTTGATTTAAATTCTTTATTTATTTTTAAATCTGTTTCACTTTTCTCATTAATTTTTATTGACTTTTTAAAATTTTCAATAAAAATACTTTTTTCTTTAAAAATTCAAAAAATGAAGAAAATCCTAAAATTCATGGAGTATAGTTTACTATTTTTTACTTTAAGTAAAAATATTTTAAATATCAAGTTGTTTGATTCAAGAGTTTCTAACTTTTTATAATATTTTTCATATTTATAAAAACAATTCCTCAAGGTTGTGAAATTTTCATTGTTACGCAGGTGTTCTTCAATTTTAAATTGCTTTATCCAATTTTCATTCTTTGTTTTAATTTTAGTTTCCAGGTTGTCTTCAGAAATTGAGCAGGATCCAAAGTCAGAATTAGAAGAATTCTTTGATTCAAAACTGTTAGCTGGCAATTTCTGCCCGGTGCTATCGAATGTCAATGTGTTAAATTTTTTCATCATTGATAATCTAAGTAGTGCATAATGAACTTATCAAATGTGTCATTTATTTCATAAAATACATATTTATTGTTATTTAAGCGATATTTTCAAAGATATGGTAAGTATCAACCCACAGAGGTAGTAAGAAGACATCACACCGCCTGCATGAGAAGCTGACGCGAGAATTATAAGGGCAAATAGTGACATAAGGGGAACGAAATTCAAAAGCGAGCATAGGTCTTCTATCGACAGATTGTTGGACCCAGAGATCGTTCGGGCAATTACAGCTGTTGGGCCAGAACGTAAACGGCCTTGAAGAATGTTTAAATGGATCAGAAACACACACGCAAATACAACATGCAATTTAAATAAACCCTCTGAAACACCAAGTAAACCCGATAAAATCTGAGAAATAAAAGAATTAAATATAAAATAATAAACATAAAAATAAAATTAAAATATTAACAAAATGCACCAAGATTCGCACGATACCTATACAAATATAACAAGAAAACACAACAAATTCGACGAAATTGAAAAAATCAATTAAAGTTCATTAAAGTGAAATTTAAATCGAAAAATTGAATTAGCAATAATTCAATAAAAATTTTAAATAAAAAATTATAAAAATAAATCGAAAAATAATAAAAATAAATAATAGAATTTGCTAGAAAATAACAAGGTCGAATTTTGTTTTACTGCATCAAATTTCACACGTCATACAAATAGGTATATATACTGATCCATTTTCACATTTAACCAACCATTTTTGAAAATTAACCATTTTTCAAACCAATTTTGGACTTTAACCATTATTGAAAACTAACTATATTTTCAATTTGATTAAAACCATTTTTAGAAGCTATTTTAAAACTATTTGAAATCGTTTGTAGACTATTTTGAAAATCTTATTTTCCAATCGTTGTGAAGCTATTTTAGAACCTTATTTTCAAGCTATTGGAGCTAATTCAATTGATTTTAGACTATTTTGAAATCTTATTTTCCAATCGTTGTGAAGCTATTTTAGAACCTTATTTTCAAGCTATTGGAGCTAATTCAATTGATTTTAGACTATTTTGAAATCTTATTTTCCAATCGTTGTGAAGCTATTTTAGAACCTTATTTTCAAGCTATTTGAGCTAATTCAATTGATTTTAGGTGAGAAATATTTTGGTTGGAACTCTCTTTCCACGGCGACGTGGGAGAGAGGCATTTATGCTTTCTGTTATGATATTTTATGTTATTGTTTGAAATATTTGGAATGGTTATGAAGGGTAATTCTGTTATTTTGTCCTAATTAATAAATATTAGTAATATACATGAATTATTTGATATATATTTTTTTTAAACTAAATTGAAATGTCGAAATTTTTCCGGCCCACAGCCGACACATCACGCAAGATAGTAAAATCAACATAGTACAGATGCATGTAAGTGCGTGGAAAATCGCCAATGATATGTACCCGTGAAGACTCGGCGTTGAGAAACGCAGGGGTCGGAACGTCAATATTATCCCTATAGCTGAAGCGAGAAATAAGGAAGAAGTCTCTGGCTGCTTCCTCGTTTCTCAATTCTGTAAAATCGACCAAAAATTATGTTACATACGGCTTAAAATTATCACACCGAGTAGTCCAGTGGGCACTCAATAAATATAATATGAACACAATATGCGTCTAAGGCCTATTAAAGGGAAAGGGTACTTGGGTTAAATTAACTGAAATCGTTGTTATAACTATTTTGGATTAACATTTTGAAATAAATCAAATTTATTGGGAGTCATTGAATTTGATTAAATTGAAATTATTGATAAAATTTAAAATAACCATTGATTGTAAAAGTAAAGTATTTTATGGCTAAAAATTAAAGTAAATATTGGGTAAAGATAATTTAAACGCTCGTAAATTATTGATTAGAGTATTAGCAAATAATTTCATCAGTTAAATTATTATAGTTCATTTCAATAAAAGCAATCTGATCTTTGGGTAAGAACGAGTAATGTGTTGATCTAATCCAAATCAACCCCGATAAAAATAAAAGCAGTTAAGAATCGAATTCATTGATTTCAAATAAAGAAACGTATCAATTAAAGGTAAAACGATTTTTGAATAACAGTATGAAATCCCTTAACTTAATTGTTGATTAAAAATTCAATGTCACCCCACATAATTCACCGTTAATTCATTTTGATAAAATTGAAGAAGTGAGCGAGTAAATCAAGTATTAAGATTTAATTATTGATTAAAAAATAAAACGAATACAAATAAATATATCGTTTATTAGGTTGTAACAATGTATTGATAACAGTAAAAATGATTAAATTAGTGCAAATAACTATTGAGAAAAACCCAAATAATCCAGCTCTGGTAAAGTAAAATATTGAATACGGATAAACACAATAAGTTCCTTAACGAGCTATGATTAGTGGATTAAAGTAACTCGTAGATTAAGATTAGAGATGAATTGAATAACCGTATAAATGTAAGTTGAATTTAAAATGGATTCAAGGATTTAAAACGATTAGCATTAAAATAACTTTGTGGGCTAAAGTAATAGTTGATCCAAATAGCCTTAGAGAAGACTATTAGAAATTGGAATAACAGATGTCGATATTTATTACTGATAATAAAATCTCTTAACTAGAATTAAAATAACTCATAAATCTATAAATAGGTTTCTAATTATCGTAAATGTAGGATTTATAGCAAATTGATTAGCGGTAAAGTGAATGAATATTTACGTAAATTAAATCAATATAATTGAAAAAACACCAAAGTTTAAGACAAGCGAAATTTGTATTGAACAAACAAAATTCCACATAGCGAAGTTATTCCAATAAAAGGGTATCGCACCTATTTAGAAACCTCGATAATCGCAGAAGTTTTCCTAAAAGTTGCTAATAAAGTACATTTAAACTAGTCAACGAAATAACTTACCGGAAATTGAGATAATCAGGTGTAGGCGAACATTTGACCAGTAATTCTGATAATACGACACGAATAATACAATCACCGGATGTAAACAATGTAATTCACCTTTAGCCAACCGCTTAAGTGTAATGGTAAAATTCGCCGGAAATCCTTCGCCCACCAGGATACACCTACACGCGACTAAGTTATCTCGGATCAACATCCGGCCTAAATCTTAAAATGCGAGTAACTGTAATTAAAGTTAGTAAACAAACTTTAAATCAATGTCCAAATTCTCTTAAGTCAACGTACGAGTATCCGCCTACATGAAAAACTTTTATGTTAAGACGCATATATCGACTAAGTTAAACATCAGGTTACCGCATCCATACGATTAATCATATAGAGGAGTGCACCTTGAGGAACCAGACCCACAAGGTAACCCAACCTGCTTATTAATGTCCCATCGCGTAAAGGAAGGCAATGGTCACGCGTATGACACCCTTACTAGTAACATAGACACTATCTGCTTGCTAATAACTTAGAATGGTAAATCAATCGAACCTAATAACAGTAATGTTTATACTAAACACTCGCATCATGTTACTCAACCTTAATTTCATCTCTCCGCAGGCAGATAAGCACTTAATCTTGAACGATCATGAGGGACAGAGCTAAGCGAGCACAGGTCTTCTATCGACAGCTCGTGAACCCGAGGGTTGTCCGAGCAACTATAGTACTAGCCAATGGTACTCAATTTTTGCGGGCAATCCACCACTTGAACACATTACCAACGTTGCCTAGCAACGGGTGCCAAGTGGCGATTAGTATCATTTTGTATGGCGTTACGAGGGCAACCACCGATTAGTTCAAACAAACAATGAAACCCTGTAACCCACCATACAAATTTGGGGGCTCAGTCGGGATTGAAGCTTTGTTATTTGGAAAGACCAAAACCATCAAGTTAAGAAACAACAGAGAATTATGTCAGTACACCCTCAGCCGGGATGAAGCTTTATTATTTGGAAAGACCAAAACCATCAAGTTAAGAAACAACAGAGAATTATGTCAGTACACCCTCAGCCGGGATTGAATGATTTTCGAGTGCAAACAAATGAGAGGGGACAGGTTACAGAACTATCTTTGCAAATAGAGATGTCGGGACGACTTGTTACCAAACCCCGGAGAGATGGAATATGTGGAACTTAAAACTGTAAAGAGCGATTGTAAAGATCGATGAGAAAGTGTAAAGATCGAGGAGAAAATTGAAACAGCAATAAAAAACGATCAACCTGACTGCTAGGTACAAATTTGGGGGCTCATAAAGGACTGTTTTACAAAGAACCCAAGGAAATATAATCAAATGTTTAGAGTTTAAACAGAGATGTTGAGACGATATGTTGCAAACCCCAGAGAGATGAGAACGCCATGAAACAAAAACCCAGAGAACAACTGTTGAAAAACAAGCAACCCGACTACAAATTAAGACGCCAAGACACTCAACATCCATCAATACTTGACGACATGACACCCTTGTAAGACACCAACAACAATGACAAGACGCATAAGTAATTAAAAGGGCAAAATGCGAGATAAAATGAAACGGGGTAAGTAAGGGGGAGAAATGATAAACAAGAGAAAGCAACGGAACCAAATAGAGAAAACCAATGGTAATAGAAATAAAACACAACAGGTAATGAGTAAATAGTAGTAGATAAAATGAATCAAAATATATTAAAGAGGTGAACGAATTTAGTTAATTAGTATTTAGATAAATTTAAAGGGTAATTTGATAATTTTAGATGGAACCAACAAAAATCATAGGAAAACTAAAGGGGATCCTAAACATCGAAAATGACAACCTCGAGGAACTAATTAATAAACAAAAGTTAATTAAACGAGCTAAAGAGGATATATCAACGATTTCAAACCTGTACTCCGATGAACATTGCATATTAATAAAATTGATCGATATTGATAAAGATGTAACAACTGAAAGAATATATGAAATTCTATCTATGAGATTAGAGATAACCAAATTTGGGAAAAGCTGGAACAAGTTAATGAAAAAGGTCGAAAACATTGAAGACGAGATTGCAACAACAATGAAAGAGCAAACCAAGGCTTATGTAGAATGTTATGCGTGCAAAACAGAGGAGGCACGAGTAATGGTGATACCTTGCGGACACCTGAGTTATTGTCATGGATGCGCACAAGAGTCGCACTGTATGTTATGCCAGCGAAAGATAAAGGAAAGACTAACGGTTTACTTTCCATGAATTGTTATGATGAAATGAAATAAATGTGTATTATGCATTACTTGAATTATTATTAGATGATAAGACGAATATAAAAGAAATATGCAGTGTTTGTAAATAATAAAACCACCCGACAACGATAAATAAAGGTAATAGACCAAAAGCATGAAAGCCGAATTAGGGAAATAATTAAAACACATGCACAGAGACACAAAATATTGGACGGAAAAATTTCGACAACCGAGTTTCCTAGTGTATGCTTCTTTTTGTTTTATTGATATTATATTTATTGATATTATATTGAGATAGGACGAGGAAAAATGGTCAAACCTGAGCTATCTAATGATAGTACGCTCACCCAAGGGAAACCCTGATCAACCCTACTGAGAAAGGAACTGGTAGGCCAAGTCGCGTATGTCAGCAAGTAACCGGCGAGAGATTGATCACCTCTTTTGGGGAGCTTGTTGATGCGATTACCACAAATTTTGAAAGGGGGAGTGAAGAGATAGACCGAGGGGTGAGAGAAAGAGTGTACACGGAACAGAATTAATAGTTAGATTAAAGGTACCTAGAGATGACTTCTTTTTTCCCTAGCTGGTGGTGAGGCACCAGAGGACAGCTACGGACTGTCGTGCTCAGGTTGTTATCAGCCAAGGGACTGATGGCGCTGAGCCGTTCGATACAAAAACCCGGATCACACACCGAGTATCGAACGATTCTTTTTTCGCTGGGAGGCACTCGATACAAAAACCCGGATCACACACCGAGTATCGGGGCCAAACGGTAGGTGAGATGTGAACTAACCGGTAAATGGTTCATACTCAAAATGTCCTACTAAAGCCAGATGAGAGCGGCTGAACGGAGCCGAGAAATCTGATGGAAGGAGCGGGCAGAGATTTGATAGTTTATTTTCCGCTCCCACTTTTGATCGCTTCCTTTTCTTTTCACTATTCGGGAAATCAAGTAAACCGCTTTTGGAACTTGATTGAACGTCTAGGCATTTCCACACTTTTATATTCTTCGAGGTACACAACCCGGATCCCACACCGAGTACCGAGGGAATGTTTTTTTATTGCCCAGCGAGGAGTTTGGTACAATAACCCGGATCCCACACCGAGTACCAAATATCCGAATGGCGGTGAGTAAAGCGTAACCGGAAGAATGCGCGGCCAAAAGACGCCATGGCTTGAGAGTCAGTGTGAGGCCTCAAACATACCCAAAAGTCACTGTTGAGCTCAAGTCCGATGAAACAATGAGAGATAATAGAGGGCCGGATGATTATGATCAGAATACAAATAGAGGCAATAGAGGGCCGGATGATTATGATCAGATACTAGAGGCAATAGAGGGCCGGATGATTATGATCAGATACTAGAGGCAATAGAGGGCCGGATGATTATGATCAGATACTAGAGGCAATAGAGGGCCGGATGATTATGATCAGATACTAGAGGCAATAGAGGGCCAGATGATTATGATCAGATACTAGAGGCCATAGGGTGCCGGATGATTATGATTAGATATTAGAGGCCATAGAGTGCCGGATAATTATGATTAGATATTAGAAGCCATAGAATGCCGGATGAGATATGATTATGATTAGATATTAGAGGCCATAGAGTGCCAGATAAGATATGATATGAGTAAAGATGAAATATGATTATGAATAGATATTAAGGTCACAGATGACCAGTAAAAGAGTTAAAGCCGAAGGCCGAAGAGCCAACGGAAATCATAGGGGGCATAGAGCGCCAGCGATTGAGGATTAAGTAAATGAATTTTTTGGGGGACATAGGAAAAACAATTAATGGAATGAATGAAAGGATGAGTATGATGAGTTTATATTATTGATATTATGATATAGATAATTGATACGACTATATAGATAACTGATAAGACTATATAGATAATTGATACGAGATTAATAGATAATTATCACGAGGTATAGATAATTAAAAATAGACTTAAAATGAGGGGGGTGAGTCAGATAAAGAAGACCACCACGATAAATGCGAACAGGGGATGATAACATATATAGTATGGTAAACGGAGGAGAAATTAGTATAGAGTATAGAATATTGGAGTGTTATTTATTTTTAGGAATCGATAGTCAAGCAAAGCAATCCAAGTCAAGTACAACGCAAAGCAAAGGAGAAAATATTTCAGAGCAAACGACAAAGCAAAGTGATAACAAAGGAATTTGAATAAACGAGCAGAAAAGATTTTGGAATAAACGTCAGAGTAGTTACAAGCAGATAAACAACCAGAAGTTTCAAAGCAACCAAAGCAAGAGAAGAGAAACCAGTCAAGTAAACGAATAACCGTAAACATTGATAGCATCAGCAACCACACGAGAAGCAAAAGCCAAGAGAATAGAGAAAAAAGTTTATTAAAAGCAGAAGAAAAGAAAAAAGTTCGCAACAGTAGAAGTGTTAATACTAAAGTATCAACTGCAACCGGAACCGGCACAGATAGCGGATTGACCGATTTTGAATTTAATAGCAGCGAAGAGAACGAATTACGTAATATCGAAAACCAGCTGACAACGATAGAATCAGTAAACGAAGAAGATCTGGACAACAATCCAAACATGACGACTTCAATAAACTCTTCAATTCCGGATGCAAATACAATGTTGAATAACAATAATGTGATGATAGGAGAATTCAGAGAAAAGTTTAGAGGAGAACCGTTTGACGGTAGTCTCAATAAATTGGATACATTTATAAAGGAATTTGAAGTGTATAAAAATATCTGTCACTGGACAGATCAAAAGGTAAAAGAGCGACTACCCTTGTATTTGAAAGGGAGCGCACAAGATGTATTCGTGGAAGAAGCAAGAGACGATACGAAATTGACAACGTGGACAGAGATTAAAGAGTTCTTAATAAAGATATTCGGAATAGAAAAAAAGGGGAATAGGAAGATATTAGACTTCCTACATCGAAAGCAAAGACGAGACGAATCAAATGCAGTGTACGCATGCGAATTAAAGAAATTGTGTAAAGAAGCCTTCGGAGAACATGATTTGCCCGAAGATAAAATGGTAGACGTCTTCATAAGAGGAATTAAAAGGGAAGACATACGAGCCAACCTTAGATGCTTGGCACCGGAAACACTAGATAAAGCAGTAGCAATCGCAAACAGATGTGAAGCCCATCTAGGACTGGGATATCAAGTGGCAGTCTTGGCCACGGAACCAACAACATCAACAGTCAATGCCAACAATCAAAACAACAATACCAATCCAGCCATGAATCAATTCATTCCAAGAGCACAGCAGATGTTCAAGCCACCAGTAACAAGAAATCCGGAAGATAAAGGTAATAACCAAGTAAGTTATAATAATAATTTCAGGAACAATCCAAATACAAATGAAAAATGCTCCACATGTCAAAGAATAGGACATCGGTCAGAGAATTGTTTCCGAAATTATAATTGTCAAAAATGTGGTAGACGAGGGCATACTGAGAAAATATGTAGGCAACCTAATAACAAAGCATGTTACAATTGTGGACAACAAGGACATTTCGCAAGGCAATGTAACATAAGAAGAGAACCAAACCAGTCAAGATTAAACAACTCTATGGGAAATCCACAAATTAATGTGATGCAAGAAATAGACATGCTACGAGAAACACTACAACGAATGCCCATGGAATTAAAAGAGATGATGCAACAAATGCCCACCAATATACAACAACAACGAATCAACGTAATGAGAAGCAATGAGGAGATTCAAGAGCTGCGAACCAGGGAATACCAAGAGCAACAACAAGCTGAATGGCAAAGACTACAAACAGAGGAAGCCCAAGAAATCCAGCAAAGATGGGAAAATCGAAAACAAACCCCGAAAAGAATTAATATGATGAGAATGGAAATTCCAGATGAAACTCACACTGCGGAGCAGTGTGTTGAGAACGAAGTGGGAGGAAATATGATAACTGATAACGAGAAAACAGTTGAATTAAATACGACGGAGAAAATAGAGGCCATCAAAGAATTTGCAGAGGAGGAAAAACAAAGACGTCGACAGTTAAAAGAAACGATAATGGAGAAACCGAATGAACCGGAAACTAAAGAGATTAAACGAGCAGAAATGATGATAACGGAGGATCAAAACAAGGAAACATTATTGTACGAGATAGACGAACTCGAAAAAGAAATTATGACACAAAAGACAGAGAGTACACTTGAGAAAATAAAGCAAGAAGAAGCTTTAGAACAAGAGGAGGACCAACTGAAAGAAAAAGAAGCAATCCTGAAACAAGAGAAAGCGGAACTTAGAAAGAAGGCACTAATATTAAAAATAGACGGAGCGTTGAAACATTTAGAACAAGAGCAAGCACTAGATCAAAAAATAGAAGTGATGGCAAAGAAAGTCCTATCACAAGAAATGGAAGAACCAAAATTAGAACTACAAAGAGATGAGCAGGAAGCATCAACGTCAAAAGAAAAAGAAAAGATATCAGAACCATTAATAACAAAAAATCGAATCCAGAGGATACTGCTACAAAAAATAGAAACAAGAATCAGAAAAGAAAAACCCACGTGGAGTGAAGCTCAAATCGAGAATAGAATAAAAGAGATATGGTTCCAAACAAAAGGACCAACAAAGATAATGAAAGAGGAGGAACAACTACATATCAATATGTTGAGACAAATACCAGACGATCAAACAGATGAGGATGAAAGCGAGATAAGCAGTCTGGGTGGAGAAATATTTCAGTCATGCGAGGAAAATAAACCAAATAAAGATGAATCAAAATCCGAATTGGAGGAAATGGAAACGAATGTGCCAAGAGAAGATGAAACCGAGATATTAAAAGAAATCAACGAGATTGTAGAAGAAGTAGATCGAAACCAAATGTTCCTAAACCTCAGAGATACAACCGCATACAGCAGAATAATGAAACTGATTGCGAAAGGATATCAACAAGATAACGGTACATTTACGGCATCATGGAAAGATATGATAAAAAAAGTACCAAGAGAATTTGAAAGAATATGATAGAGAAGAGTATCAGGTAATTATTGATTTTCCAGAGATACCGAGACAGATAATAGCCACAAGAGGCGAAAGCACAAACGAGTTGTATGATTGGGTAGTGAAAAAGCTAGGACCCAGTTATAAAAATAAACCTTTAGATTATCAAGGAAGGAAAATAAAGCGAGATATACACCTAGCGGATGCTCTAATATGGCCAAACGGAATAAATGTGGTAACATTAAACAAAAATGAAAGCGAAGAAACGAGCAACAGCAATAACGAGGGAAAGCGAAACAAAGGGATGATGTTACTACAACAAAGGAAAAATCAAAACCGACCGACCCTGCTACAGAAAATAATGATATTGATTACGTCCATCAAGTTAACGGAAGCTGAGGAAAATATCACAAAGGAAATAAAATCGTTCAGAATACGAACAATAAATGAGAAAGGAAGCGGAAGTAAAGGAATATGCTTACAATTGACGATGAATACAAGCATAAGTTGCCAATTCGATTCCATAGGAAAACCAGGAAAGATGGAAATACGATCCGAAAACCCATCATCATGTCAAACCACCAAAGATGTATGTAGAGATGCTACAGAAGATAGAAACGTAAAAAATCCAAGTAAAGCCAGGGATAGGCAAATTGCGAATAATAAACAAAGGAATAGAAACCATTGAACAAGTATGTATACAAAATAAAATTATCGATTGTTGGAAAATGAATATGAAAGCAGGAAAGAAATGTGAATGGGATAGCCTAGAAGGCAATGCAGAATATATAATATGTGCCAACAATGATATAATAATAACATGCACATTAGCCAAAACCCTGGGAGAAAAATTCACAACACCAAAAGAAGAGCCATACAAACGTCGAGTACGAGAAAACAAAGAAATAATAATAAAAGTAGAATCAGATCCAAAGAGTGGAGAAGAGATAATAGTCGAAAATATGGGCAAAGAACCCATCACAAAAGTTTGTATATTCGAAACTAAAAAGAACGGAACGATGAATGAAAGAATCAAATGTCAAGCAAATGAAGATATCAAAAACCAAAAATACCGCATCCCAACCAAAAGAAAGCGTGGAAAGTATATAGTACATGTTCAGAAAGGAAGAGATGATTACTGGAAATCAATAACCAGAAAACTACTAGAATCAACTACGACAAAACGCCCAGAAAAGGAAACAAGAGAAGAACCGTATCAACGACAGATCAGAGAAAGTAAAGCAGTAATAATAAACATAGAGTCAAATGCAGCAAATGAAGAGGAAATATTAATTGAGAACAAAGGTGAAAAACCTATCTCAAAAATCTGCGTATACGAACCTAAAAGAAACGAACCAGTAAACAAAAGAATACAATGTGAAACAAGCAAAAATATAAAGAATCAAAAGTATCGAATCCCAACAAAAAGAAAACTGGGAAAATATGTAATAAACATCCAAAAGGGAACTCATGAGCATTGGAGAACGATAACAAGGAAACCACTCAAGTCAAATGCGACAGATCAACCTATAATAAGACAATCTGGGAGAAAAACAAGAAACGAAGCATGGGAAAAAGGGATGATCATGGACGACAGCCACCTTTCAATTCATGAAGCATTACAACTCCAGAAAAGCACTTAAAAATGTACAACCAAAAGAAGGAATAATGGAGACAACTAAAGCAAGAGAAAACACAACTATGCAGCCTAATGAAAAGAATTACATGATTAAAATGATTTGGATAACAACAGCAATAGTAAGCAGCGTAGTAATGCTGATAATAATTCAACTAGCAAGAACCACCAAATGCAAAAAGAAGCCAGCGAAGAAAAGATTATGGCCAGCGGTGGAAAAATTCAATTACGATATCGAATTAGGACAATACGATGCAGAAAAAACCGAGGAATATGAAATCATAGGAAACTCTAGTACAAGCGGACTCTGGTTAAAAGAACCGCCCATTATCGAAGCACAACAATGGTCCAATGAATCTGATGTATACCAGATAATGAATGAGAAATACGGGGATATACGGACATTACGTATAGAGTCCCCGGAGACGATGGTGTAAAACGAAAAAGAGACATTGTAAATAGTGTAAAAATAGTATAATAGTAGTAATAGTATGTATATTTATATAAATATTGTACAAAATGTGTCAGAAATAGTAAGCAAACAGAAATGAATACCGACGAATTAACGATGTGTTATAATCAACAGATGAATCCGAATAATGCAAATCAACAAAATCAAGTTAGAATACCACCGTTCACAGAAGGAAGTCAACAACCAGCAGCTGCCAATGTAACTATAGAGATTGCAGAATTAAATCAAGGAATATACCAAGATCAAGGAGTCGAGGCAACATGGAGACGACAATGCGAGTTAATGACACTAATAACGAACAATGCGCAAACTCAGTGGACAAATACTCACCTAGTATTAACGGAAAGTGTGAACAGAGGTCTACAACAAGCCATAAGACTGGAAGAACAACAAAGAACAATACTACAATTACAGAGAATAAACGAGCAATTAGCAGATCAAGTTAGATGGCAAGCTGACGAAATTAGAAGACTACGTAACAATCAACAGCACGTAGATCCAGCAAGTTGGGTGGAATGGATAGCATCAATGCCAGAATTCACCCCAGAACCGGATTCAACAGTAGAATAAAAATAACGCGTACCTTGTAAATATGTAAAATAACACGACAGAAAACGAAGCAACGTCAAGTAATTGAAAATTTTTGTAGATATGCAGACGATCATCGAGAGAATTAGAGGAAGCGAGAATCCATCCGAAACTACGAGACGATTAATGAAGGAAAAAATCAAAGTGGTGAACGATATAAAAGAAAGACTAAAGTGTTGTAAATGTAAAGAATTGCTGATTGGAGCGAGACAGACGAAATGCGGATGCAGAATATGTACAGATTGTACGATAGAAGTAATAGAAACAGAAACAATAAAATGCCCTGGATGTGACGAAATATTGGAAAAAGATGAAGATCCTACAACAATGGATAAAGCCACCAACAAAGAAATCAACAATCTATTAGTTCAATGCCGAGTAAAAGAATGTGAATGGAAAGGACGTATGAAGGAAGCCGAAAGTCACGCAAACGAATGTGAATATAACGAGATATTATGCGAAAAAATGCCAAACGAGCGCAACGAAAAAGACTATGAAAGAACATCACCAAGTGTGCATCAAGAGAGAGGAAAAATGCGAATTCTGTGGAGTCATCGACGAATGGATAAAAAATAGAAATGGAACATCGGAATCTAAAAGAGGAACAAATATGTGATTTATACGAAGGGATATGCACAAACAACTGCGACAAGAAAGATAAAGTCAAACTAAAAGAACATTGGAACGAATGTAGCGGCAAACCAGTCAAATGTCCATTGGAACTGTTTAATTGTCAAGCACAATTACCAATTACGGAAATGCAAAAGCATATGATTGAAAACAGCATCGAGCATGCCGAAATCATGATGAAAACAATAGGTATGTTGGCATGGCAAGTAAAAAGCCTACGAACAGAAAACGATGCACAAAAGGCAATAATAAGAGAAATATTAGAGTCCAGAAAGAATTTCGAGAGAAGCCAAGGAGACACACTCAAGAAAATGGCCGAAATGGAAAAGAAAATGCAACAGATGACCAACAGCATAAAGGAACTAGAAACCAACAGTTCTATAGCCAGAAAACATCTTACAGCACCATTTATATGGAAAATAACCGAATTCGCAGAGAAACTCCAGAGAGCAAAAGATGGAACACAGAGAATCCTAGACAGTCCACCAATATACAGTTGGGAAAATGGATACAAATTGGGCATTAGATTATATCCGAATGGAGATGGGAATGCAACAGGTACCCATATCAGTGTCTTCATCAGAGTAGGAAGAGGAGATTATGATGAATTATTAACATGGCCTTTTAAACAAAATATGATATTAACGATGAAAGGACAAGAGGATTACCGCAATCCAATCAGAACAGGAAATGAACCACAGATGGGAAGGCCAACAACTGACTGGAATACAGCAATTGGAACACCACGTTTCTATCCACAACAACGATTAAGATGAGAAGGATTCTTGCGAGAAGATAATCTGTATATAAAATTAGAAGTAGAGAGGCCGGACAAGACGTTGTAAAGAGAGAAAGAAAGTGTAAATAAATGTAAATAAAATAATAAAAATCAAATAAAAATCAAAAATTACAAATAACCAGAAAAATCAGAAAAACAAAAATTCAAAAAATAATGACGATATTTAGATGGCAAGCGGAATCAACGAAGAGATAACAATACAGATGAGAGAAGGACCAGATTCGATATGGACGAGACTACGGAAAAAACCAGAGGAGGAAGAGAAAGTTGATACACTAGCAGCAGCAATTATATACTATAAAGACTATGACGGAATAAGACGGCCAACGCGAATCATAAAAGCGATATACTCACAAAGGAGAGTGAGAGACGAGGAACTGAGAAAAGAGGAACAGAGATATCTAACTTTTAAAGATAATAAAGTGTTTACCGAACGGCAAAGTCAAGAAATGGCCGCACAAGGATTTTATTTTACGGGAACACCAGAACTACCAGACGAAGTAACATGCATCTATTGTAAAGGAAAACTCGCAAAATGGGAAAAAGGAGAGACAGCTAAACGAGAACACCTGAGGAAATTTCCAACCTGCCCATTTAGAATCAATATTGATGTAAGAAACCAAGCGATGAACAGAGCAGAAAGACTTCAACAATCAGAATTAGACAGCGATGAAAAGGGAGGCGAGAAAAAGATAACGATAATAAAGAGTTTCGAAGATCCAGCAGAATTAATATGGGAAAAAGAGACTATAAATAGAACATTCGAAGAGAGAATTAAAACTTTCAAAGGAAACCCAAGAGCAGCAGAATTTGCGAGTCAAGGATATTGCCAAACAGCCAGAGGAATAATGTGCGAAGGATGCAAAAAACAACAGCCAATACCAGATCAGAATGTCAAAAAGCTAAAACATAAAGGAAAATGTATGTATAAGCAAGAAAAAGAGTCAAAGAATATCGAAATAATAATTACCAACCAGCAAATAGAAGATATTTTGGATCGACCAAAAACGAGAACCATAATGCTATTATCAGGAGTAGATACTCAAAAAATGAGGAAAATAATCCAGGAAAGGTTAGCTAATAATTTAGAATGGTACGACTCGACACAAGCAATAATCCGAGCAATCAAGCGATATCAAGAGAAACCTAAAGAGAATCGTGACAAATCAATAATAAAGGAAGTTATTTTGGAGCAGTATCAATGTGTAACATGTTGGCAAAAACATGTAGAAATAATTTATACTCCTTGTGGACATATGGTCACATGTGAAGCGTGCGGGATAAAAGTCAATATATGTCCAGTATGTAGAAAGCCGATCAACGGGCGGATCAAAGGATTCCGTTTCGCTGATCAGTAGATAGAAACCGAAAACAATGTGTAAAAAGTGTAAATAAAGATAAACGTAAAAACAAAAAATAATAAAAACTCAAAAATCACAAAAATACGAGATGATGTAAATTATGATAAAATTTTGAGATGATTGAAAAGAGAGAATAATCGATTATTAATATTTAGAAAACAATTATGAATCCAAACGAGACAAAAGAAATTGTAAAAGAGGCTGAAGAGACGAAACCAGCAATCAAAGATCAACCAGAATCAATAAAAGTAACAAGTGAAGAAGTAGAATTGTGGAGACAAAGAACGTTACAATTAAAAGAAATGCTACTAATCGCCGAAGAGGAATTAATGCAAGAAACCCTAAAAACGAAAATGATGAAAGAAAAGTGGGAAAAACAACTAGAACAAAAAATAATTTACCCGGAAGGAAAAGAGAAAACGTACCAAGAGCGAGAAGAGGAAATGATGAAGGAATTTATGCGGAACCAAAATAGAATCAAAAACCAAAGGAAAGAGATACAAACCCTAGAGCAAGAGAAGCAGGATCAACAAAGTGAAATCGAAAGATTGCGAGAAGTGATAAAAGATAAAGAAGCAGAAATACGAGAGGAAGGAGAGGAAACGATAAAGATTATACAACAAATGCAGGAGGAAATTGGGCAAATTAGCACCCAATACCGAATAGAGAAGACCAAGAGAACCCACTTGGAACAAGCCAAAGAATGGGCAAAACGACAAGCACTCCATTGGAAAGCCAAATGGACGGAGGATAGAGAACACTCAAGGAGTAATTTGGAAGCACGAATTGACACTACATTCAGCAAATAGCCGAAGAGGAAGACCGAACAAGAGCTTATAAAGCTAAATGGGAGAGCGCAAAGATCGAGATCAATAAACTGAGAAACCAAGGGCCAAAACCATCAAAGAAAATAAGAGAGCCCAGAGACGACAGACAAGAAAGAATAGCGATCCAAACAACGGCGGAAGCGAGGAAGTGGAAAGACAAGTATAGATTGTCAAAAATCCAGAATGCGATGCAATGGGAACATATACAAAAACAAGATCACGAAATAGTATGGCAACAAACGAGAATGAAGGAGATGCTAGTAGAACAAGAAAAGACTCTTAAACAGAGACAGATACAACAAATAAAAACGGAAGACAAAGAAAAGTGGATCAAATCAGAAGCAAGAAGATGGAAGAACCAGTACCAAGAAGCCAAGAAAGAGATAAGACTGTTACCTAAAAAGATATTGAATATGGAAGATTGGGAACTATGGGAACAAGTCGAAGCGCAGAAAGAAACAATTGAGGAACTGAACGAAGAAATCCAAACAATGGAATACCATGAACGAGCCAGACAAAACACAATAAGAAGGCTCAGGAAAACCGACAAGGACCTCAGAAAATGGATCGATCAGTTAAATCAGAAAATATCGGAAACCCTACACGAACAAACGGATGAAAGACGACAAATCCAACAATTAAACGAGAGGATAACAGAACTCCAGCAGGAGGTGAACGGACACCGAGGAGTTGCAGTATTTAAAGAAATCCAGTTGAGACATCAACATGAAGTTAACGAACAGCTGAAAGGACAAGTTAAAGCGGAAGTAGAAACGATAAAGCAAGGATATGAGGAAAATGAACAGAATTTGAGAAAAGAAATTGAAAAACTAAAAGCGTTGGAAAACACGCATCGACTAGAAATGCAAGTGGAAGAATTAACCGAAAATGCAGAATATCTTGCCTATCTCTTAGACGAAGAGATACAAATATCAAACGCTTTACGTGAAGAGGTAAATACCTTGCAGAGCCGACCACCAATCCTGCTTATGCCGTTATATCCGACGGAAATGCCAACTCAAGTACCCGCCGAACCCGATGAAGGATTCGGGGAGACGGACGAAACGATAGTGTAAATTTAAAGAGAAAAATTGTAAAAAGTGTAAAAAGATAATAAAAACAATAAAAATTATAAAAACAAAAAATTGTAGCCAATGTATATTTAGCATGAATCCAAATGAAGTAGAAATCCGAATGAATCTAGAAGGCGGAGAATACGTACCAAGCCCAATTCAATTAGTAGAACCAATCGAGCAAGACCCACTGAGATACTACAGTAAAAGATGGAGAGCCGAAAGAAAAGAATGGCAAGAGTTAGTGGAGGAGCAAGAGTCAGAAATCGTCCGGATAAATCAACAGTTAATACAGTCAAAACAGCTAGGTAATATGATAAAACGAAAACTAACATCCAACATGGGAGAAAATAGAAAGCAAAAGAGAGAAAATGAACAATTAAGACAAGAATTAGCTGAAATAAAGACTCGTGTAATCCTGGAAGACTATTGGAAAACCGAAGCAGAACGAATGAGAGATAGTAGAAAAAGTGAACAGAGATACGTAATACAACTAGAAGACAGTTGTAAAGAAGCCAGAGAGATAAAAGAGAGCCATCAACAAGCTCAAGATGAGATTAAAGCGCTAACGGAACAGCTCCAGGAAGCGAGACGAAAGCTGGAAAAGCAAGCAGCTAAACGAATAAATTATAAACGTCAACTTAAAAGAAAGCAAGCGAAAGAAAGAAATCTCCAAATGAAAATCTACAATCAACAGAGGGTAATCAAAGAAAATAAAGAACGATTAAAAGAACTCCCGAAAATAACCGAGCGATTAATAAAAGCCCAAGTCCTGATAATGAGATTTTCAGAAAACAAAACTAAAGAGGAGTGCGAGATACACTCAACCCCAGAAAAAGAGAAAGAATAAAAAGGGCTAAACTCCACTGTAAATAAACGAAATAACTTTGTAAATAAATATAAAATTAATTACGTATAAAAATAGAAAGTATGAACCCAAACCTGTGGATAATAATGATGATAATAATGAGAAAATGCAATACTGAGAACCCGTTAGAAAAATGCGAGAAATCCCAACCCTTCAGAAGAGAGGACAGCACCTGTGCCGATTTCAAAGAAATTTGTAGTAACCCCAATAATGAGGAATGTCAGCAGATAAACCTCCAATGTATGCAATGCCCCACAAAAGAAAACAAGGACGAATTAAAACAGAATATCAAGAGAACCCAAGCAATGGTGCAAACCCTACTGAAAAATAATGAAGAGATAGCCAATATAAAAAATGAGAATAGAGAGATAAAGAAAACCCTAGAAACCCTCATCAGACAAATTCAAAGAAAAGCCAAAGCAAACCCCAATAATAAACCAATCCAAGAAATCGCCTTATCAATCAAAAGGCAACAAGGAAAACAAATTAAAAATGAACCCAGTACAACAAGTCTATCAATTGAACTTATACTACCGATTAGTATAACCTCTAACATGATACTCCTAATATGTTGTCTCATCCTCGGCCTAACAAAAAACAAGCAAAGGCAAAATACCCCAATTCAGAAACTCAGAAGAATGTTCAACCCAATCCAAAATACCAATCAAGTTAGCAAAACTTCAAGACTCTCGCAGATTTCCATCAATCACCTTTCAAGATCAACCCAGCTCGAAAGCGAAACCCAAGCCGTCAGCGATTCATTCGAAGCCAAATATAACTGATTTACATTGATTGATTAATTCAGACTGATCTATAGTGATTTGAACTGATCTTATAAAACTTGCATTGATATTAAAACTGAACTATCCAATTTTGATTATGTATCGTAGCCGGACCTTAAGTCCATCTTTATCTTAATGATTAACCTTACCGTAGATATTTTTATGAATGTGAATATTGAAAATGGAAATGTATGTATCATTTTGAAATCAATTGAAATTGCGGGTCGCAATTTTACGGACCCCACAGTGTTTTATGTTGGGCCAGAACGTAAACGGCCTTGAAGAATGTTTAAATGGATCAGAAACACACACGCAAATACAACATGCAATTTAAATAAACCCTCTGAAACACCAAGTAAACCCGATAAAATCTGAGAAATAAAAGAATTAAATATAAAATAATAAACATAAAAATAAAATTAAAATATTAACAAAATGCACCAAGATTCGCACGATACCTATACAAATATAACAAGAAAACACAACAAATTCGACGAAATTGAAAAAATCAATTAAAGTTCATTAAAGTGAAATTTAAATCGAAAAATTGAATTAGCAATAATTCAATAAAAATTTTAAATAAAAAATTATAAAAATAAATCGAAAAATAATAAAAATAAATAATAGAATTTGCTAGAAAATAACAAGGTCGAATTTTGTTTTACTGCATCAAATTTCACACGTCATACAAATAGGTATATATACTGATCCATTTTCACATTTAACCAACCATTTTTGAAAATTAACCATTTTTCAAACCAATTTTGGACTTTAACCATTATTGAAAACTAACTATATTTTCAATTTGATTAAAACCATTTTTAGAAGCTATTTTAAAACTATTTGAAATCGTTTGTAGACTATTTTGAAAATCTTATTTTCCAATCGTTGTGAAGCTATTTTAGAACCTTATTTTCAAGCTATTGGAGCTAATTCAATTGATTTTAGACTATTTTGAAATCTTATTTTCCAATCGTTGTGAAGCTATTTTAGAACCTTATTTTCAAGCTATTGGAGCTAATTCAATTGATTTTAGACTATTTTGAAATCTTATTTTCCAATCGTTGTGAAGCTATTTTAGAACCTTATTTTCAAGCTATTTGAGCTAATTCAATTGATTTTAGGTGAGAAATATTTTGGTTGGAACTCTCTTTCCACGGCGACGTGGGGAGAGAGGCATTTATGCTTTCTGTTATGATATTTTATGTTATTGTTTGAAATATTTGGAATGGTTATGAAGGGTAATTCTGTTATTTTGTCCTAATTAATAAATATTAGTAATATACATGAATTATTTGATATATATTTTTTTTAAACTAAATTGAAATGTCGAAATTTTTCCGGCCCACAGCCGACACATCACGCAAGATAGTAAAATCAACATAGTACAGATGCATGTAAGTGCGTGGAAAATCGCCAATGATATGTACCCGTGAAGACTCGGCGTTGAGAAACGCAGGGGTCGGAACGTCAATATTATCCCTATAGCTGAAGCGAGAAATAAGGAAGAAGTCTCTGGCTGCTTCCTCGTTTCTCAATTCTGTAAAATCGACCAAAAATTATGTTACATACGGCTTAAAATTATCACACCGAGTAGTCCAGTGGGCACTCAATAAATATAATATGAACACAATATGCGTCTAAGGCCTATTAAAGGGAAAGGGTACTTGGGTTAAATTAACTGAAATCGTTGTTATAACTATTTTGGATTAACATTTTGAAATAAATCAAATTTATTGGGAGTCATTGAATTCGATTAAATTGAAATTATTGATAAAATTTAAAATAACCATTGATTGTAAAAGTAAAGTATTTTATGGCTAAAAATTAAAGTAAATATTGGGTAAAGATAATTTAAACGCTCGTAAATTATTGATTAGAGTATTAGCAAATAATTTCATCAGTTAAATTATTATAGTTCATTTCAATAAAAGCAATCTGATCTTTGGGTAAGAACGAGTAATGTGTTGATCTAATCCAAATCAACCCCGATAAAAATAAAAGCAGTTAAGAATCGAATTCATTGATTTCAAATAAAGAAACGTATCAATTAAAGGTAAAACGATTTTTGAATAACAGTATGAAATCCCTTAACTTAATTGTTGATTAAAAATTCAATGTCACCCCACATAATTCACCGTTAATTCATTTTGATAAAATTGAAGAAGTGAGCGAGTAAATCAAGTATTAAGATTTAATTATTGATTAAAAAATAAAACGAATACAAATAAATATATCGTTTATTAGGTTGTAACAATGTATTGATAACAGTAAAAATGATTAAATTAGTGCAAATAACTATTGAGAAAAACCCAAATAATCCAGCTCTGGTAAAGTAAAATATTGAATACGGATAAACACAATAAGTTCCTTAACGAGCTATGATTAGTGGATTAAAGTAACTCGTAGATTAAGATTAGAGATGAATTGAATAACCGTATAAATGTAAGTTGAATTTAAAATGGATTCAAGGATTTAAAACGATTAGCATTAAAATAACTTTGTGGGCTAAAGTAATAGTTGATCCAAATAGCCTTAGAGAAGACTATTAGAAATTGGAATAACAGATGTCGATATTTATTACTGATAATAAAATCTCTTAACTAGAATTAAAATAACTCATAAATCTATAAAATAGGTTTCTAATTATCGTAAATGTAGGATTTATAGCAAATTGATTAGCGGTAAAGTGAATGAATATTTACGTAAATTAAATCAATATAATTGAAAAAACACCAAAGTTTAAGACAAGCGAAATTTGTATTGAACAAACAAAATTCCACATAGCGAAGTTATTCCAATAAAAGGGTATCGCACCTATTTAGAAACCTCGATAATCGCAGAAGTTTTCCTAAAAGTTGCTAATAAAGTACATTTAAACTAGTCAACGAAATAACTTACCGGAAATTGAGATAATCAGGTGTAGGCGAACATTTGACCAGTAATTCTGATAATACGACACGAATAATACAATCACCGGATGTAAACAATGTAATTCACCTTTAGCCAACCGCTTAAGTGTAATGGTAAAATTCGCCGGAAATCCTTCGCCCACCAGGATACACCTACACGCGACTAAGTTATCTCGGATCAACATCCGGCCTAAATCTTAAAATGCGAGTAACTGTAATTAAAGTTAGTAAACAAACTTTAAATCAATGTCCAAATTCTCTTAAGTCAACGTACGAGTATCCGCCTACATGAAAAACTTTTATGTTAAGACGCATATATCGACTAAGTTAAACATCAGGTTACCGCATCCATACGATTAATCATATAGAGGAGTGCACCTTGAGGAACCAGACCCACAAGGTAACCCAACCTGCTTATTAATGTCCCATCGCGTAAAGGAAGGCAATGGTCACGCGTATGACACCCTTACTAGTAACATAGACACTATCTGCTTGCTAATAACTTAGAATGGTAAATCAATCGAACCTAATAACAGTAATGTTTATACTAAACACTCGCATCATGTTACTCAACCTTAATTTCATCTCTCCGCAGGCAGATAAGCACTTAATCTTGAACGATCATGAGGGACAGAGCTAAGCGAGCACAGGTCTTCTATCGACAGCTCGTGAACCCGAGGGTTGTCCGAGCAACTATAGTACTAGCCAATGGTACTCAATTTTTGCGGGCAATCCACCACTTGAACACATTACCAACGTTGCCTAGCAACGGGTGCCAAGTGGCGATTAGTATCATTTTGTATGGCGTTACGAGGGCAACCACCGATTAGTTCAAACAAACAATGAAACCCTGTAACCCACCACAGCATTACCAATAGTGCTCACTTTTTGCGGACGACCTACCCACTCGAACACAGTTCCAACGTTGCATAGCAACGGGTGCCGAGTGGTAACAAAGAAAATATTTATATGGAGTTACCAGGGTAACCACGATATAGCAAAACAAGTTATAGCCCTGTAACCCACCAGATTGCAAGTGGAACAGTCACAAGTCATACAAACACCAAACAAAACTTTGGTTTGAAGTAAATTAGAAACTTAACGTGCTAGTCACAGAACATCATTTTGTAACATTTGAAATGATAAGTTTGTGCTAATTAATAGTTTATGTTAGATTTATTTTTTATATAAGTGGAATTAATTTGATATCTGAATTTAACAGATTATTCCATCATTGAGTGCACTTACTTTCAAATTAAAACTAAGTTAATTTACTGAATAAATTTTTGTAATATATTAAGGTTATAACAGAAAGTTACCAAATGAATATTTGACTGTTTTAATACAGTATTTTATATTAATAAGGATATCTAAATTTAAAAATTAGAGGATGAAACAAATTACTCATGAAACCTTTTAATTTTGGAAATAATCAGGGCTCATCTAATAATTCATTTCAGTTTTCAAAAACTTTTACTGATATTCCATCTGATAATGGAATCTTGAAATGTGATTACTGTGATAACATCATAGAGAGAAACACTGGTAAATGCCTTGTTTGTAATACAGCTATTCATGAAATGCCGAGTAGAAAAATTTTCGTTAAAAGTGAAGTGTCAAAAAGTACTTCAACCGCTGCAAAATTTAAAAAAACTCAGATGAATGTTAAAGTTAATCCTTTTCATAAATTATCAAAAGTTTCTGAAGAATGGACGTGTCACAATTGTCACGCGCAAACTAAATTAAGTTCTTTGTATTGTGTAAATTGTTCTTGCAAAAAGCGTTACAGTAAAACTGAAGACGAATTTCCGATTAAAAGACCTAGAATTGATGAATTTCAGATTAAAAGTTCTAGAATTGATGAATTTCCGATTAAAAAATCTAGAATTGATGAATGGACATGTTCTAGTTGCGGTTTTATTAATCGAGAATCTTATTTTAATTGTGAAATTTGTTATCAAAGCCGAACAGATTAAATTTGTATATTAATAACTTATGAAAATTCAAAATAAAACTCATTACTATGTATTTATGCTATCAATTCGTTTTTTAATCTTAGTTTTAAGTAAATAAATTAAAGTTAATTTTGTGTAAATCATTTAATATGCTTGAATAAATTCTGCTTTGACTTACACCTGGATGTAGTTAGTGAATTGGAATTTTTTGTAATATTATTTTTTATTGTTATTAAACATAGCAAATTAATAAATTTGTTGAAATGATAATTTAACATAATATTTTTAAATAAAATGGATTTGGTAATTTTTATTACAAACAATTACATAGATGGAACACTCCAAAGTTTAACTTGTTTATCAAACGAACATGTTGCGATATAATTACAGTCACGACTGATATCTGAGTGCATAATTTTCTCAGTGTGTTCCGTCATCTCCTTGATTGGAGTCCATGTTGGGTGAGCCCATATTTTGGTTTTATGATCGTATGACGTGGTTAGAATAAATTGGCTAAGCCCAGGTTGGAATTTCACAGCACTTACTGAGCTCTGGTGGGCTGGAATAGTATAAATGCATTGCTTATATCGTAAATCCCAAATTTTAGCTGTATTATCAGCACTTCCAGTTGCCATATGACAACCATTGTCCGACCAAACTGCAGAAAGAATTTTATCAGAATGACCTTCGAGAAAGTAAATGCATCTTCCGGAACGTAAATCCCATACACGTCCAAAACTATCGAAACCACTAAAATTTTAATTAAACTTAACCTTTGAAAATAATATAAATTAATTAATCGATTTATAAAAATATTAAATTAATACTGTTAGGTAATTTTTAGCAATTGCATTAAGATTGTCATAAAACGGAGAAAGAAACAACGTGTGATGATGAAGTTCCTGATGCAAATGATCCAGAAAAATATTACAAAAACCACGTTTTTAATGTTATGTTGGACCAGTTGTTAGTGTCTATAACCGAAAGGTTTCAACAAATCAAAGATTTCGAAGATTCGTGGGACTTTTTATTCAATATTAAAAACAATACAACTTGTAATGAGCTGCTGAAGAAGTGATGAGGTAAGCAGTGATATAAATGGAATCGAGTTGTGCGAGGAAATCGTATCATTGAAGCAGTTAATGATGCAAATTACCCTTTAAAATGTTTGAACTTTATAAATGACAATAACTTTAAAAGCAGTGCCAAATCTGTGGGTGGCTTTGTGGATTCTTGTAACAATTCTGGTTAGAGTAGCTAGTAGTGAAAAAGTTCTAATAAATTAAAATTAATAAAAAATTATTTGTGATCGTCTATGACAGAAGATAGTGAGTAATTTGGCTATTTTTTCAATTGAAAATAAAGTTTTAGCAAACCTCAATCGAGACAACAATCGAAAATCTTGCAGGCATAAAAGCCAGGAAGAAATATTTTTTTATAATTTTAGTTATATTATATTATACTAATAAAAAGTGTATTTAATGGGTATTTTTATTGTCATTTTTCTATAAATTTTATTCATTTCGCTAATCAATGAGTCGGAAAAGAAAATGTTTTTGCTCGCAGTTATTTTCTCAATTTTATTATAAATTATAAGTCTAGAACGGTGATTCAGATAAGTTAATAACAAAATAAGCCGTTGGTGCGAAGTAATATATTGTTGAAAAAAGTTTCGATTATTACATAATCCTCTTCAGTTTCTTGAGTTTACGATATTGAAAATTCTAATAGTTGTCATAAAGTTGCAAAGTATTTCAGAGAACGAAATAGATGTAAATACTGTCTTTCAAAGTTTCAAAGGTGATATTAGAAAAAATAAGCCATTTAAATCCAGTTAAATGCAACGAAAAGAGTTTAAGGTGTGGCATAAAGAATCACTGAGTATTTTGAAAGAGATGATATTGGAACTGCAAATAATGAAGGTTACCAAGACATTTATTTCCGATAGGGAGACAATGTTTTCTTATAAAGAAGTGGTCAATTGATTGACTGGCTTATGAAGTGAAATGAGTTATCTTTTCTACTAATCTCACAACACTTTCTGATAGTGGTTTAAAGCAGTTTTATTTACAGCCAATTTTGAACTATAAAAACCATTGTCAAAAACAATACTGATGGATGAAACCTCAGTCTATTTTGAAGAAAGGACAGATAAAGCTGCTCTCCAGTGAAAGCAACATGTCAGTTGCTATATCTGTTTGGGGAAACTAGAAAAGACTGCGAATAGAATCCAACATATTGAAATTCAGAACGAAGTATTAAAAACGTCAAAAAGTAAGGCTTGAGTAACACAGGAGATCGTAATCAATTGGATTGATTTAATGTCTCTAAGATTGTATATAAATCCAGGAAAATATTTCCAAAATGGTTAAAGAACATTGAATAAAAATGAAGTTTTAATAGTGGTCATTCCTGGAAAATTAGCATCAAATCCTCAGACAGTATATATTGGAATATCTAAAGAGTTTAAAGATTTTGTATTTTCTTACAATAATTTGAGTAAAAATTCCTCTAAATTAGATTTTACTAAAAATCTAAATCCTAAACCCCGCTGATTTTTAAAAACAATGCTCGGGTTAGAAATTCATGGGATGCTGTATCATCGGAAATTTTGTAAATTATACTTCCCTATATAGCAGTTTATGGCGCATTTTGAAGCATGATCTCTATGGAAAATTCTCTAATGAAAAATATCCAGAATCAATTGATATTGCCGAAGAATTAGATCAATTTGATATAAAAGACGAATAAATTATTTGATGGAATTGCTTGTTTTTATATGTTTTCTAATAATTTTGATTTCTTTTATATATTTAACCATCGGAAAATGTTCTATTATATTTCCTTAGTAGTATATGGCATATTTTGAAGTATGATTGCGATAGAAAATTGTTTCATAACAATTATTCAGAATCAATTGATATTGCTGAAGAATCAGATCAAATTGATATAGAAGACGAATTTGCATTGTTTTTATAGTATTTTTTTATTTATCTTTCTTGAAATCTAAATAGCATCCCTGTTTCCTCAAAACCTAACGCCTTAATTTATTTTTTAGGAATACTATTTAATTGTATTTGGAGTTATCCAATTTGTATAAAATAGTATTAATATTTTTTTATATTATTTTATAATTTATAACAATAATCGCTAATAAAAAGACATTAAACAATAATCATAAGAAAACTTTAATAATATATCTCAAAACTAAATTTTTGGTTGTTTACGTGACTTAAATGAATTTCTCCATAATTATTAACTCAATAAGTAATCTAAATAATTTTAATATTCCTTATCAATATATATTAATCTGTTTAAATTAAATATTGATTAGGAATATTAAAATTATTTAGTTTGTATATTGATTTAATAATATTATTGCATATTTAACGAATTTTATATAGGAGCAATATTTAATAATGCTAAAATGATTAATATGGCGTTTTTACTCTATTTGGATTCCAAATCAGGCTGCGCAGATAATATCTCACATGAAAAATCTCATTTGAAGATATTAATTAATTGAAATTGTTTTTGATTTTTATGTGAATTAATAGTTTTTACATTTTTACTTGGTTTAAGCTTATTTGCGTTTCATCACGAAGTATTAGTGTAAATGAGAAACAAATAAACAGAAATGTCGATTGCAAGAGGTGCTATATCATTTTAGAAAGTAAATAATAAAAGAAGAGTTTTACCCTGATAATATTAAAGATCCATCTGGATGAAAATTGATATCATAAACTTCTTTAGAATGACCTTCTTGATGTAAGATTTCTTCACCGACAGTCAGATCCCACAAGCGCCAAGAATAATCAGAGCAAGTGGTAGCTAGGAATCTACCAGATGGATGAAAATCTAGCTTAGAAACTCTATGCGGTTCATGACCTTCAACAAATCCTACAGGCTCTTGGCTAGACAAACTCCACAATTTAACACAACCGTCGTGATCAGAAGTCGCGAGATCGATTGATGTATCTGAAATAGTAGAGAGTGGATTCCACACTACTGCTGACATTTTTGTTTTATGGCCTTTAAAAACTATTTTTTGTTCCATTCCTGGAACATCGAAAATTTTGCAGTCACCTGACCATGACGCTGTTGCTAAATATTTATTATTCGGAGAGAACTGACAATGGACTATCGGACGAGTATCACATGCCACAGTACTAATTGACTCTATATCCTGGAAACATTTATAAAAATGAACAACCATCACAAACACCCAGATAAAATAGCCAAAATGTAATTTTCACAAATAAAAACCTTAAATAGATAACCTAATACTTTATATTTATTTAAATTTTAATAATATATTAACAATATGAATATTGATATTGAATAATTATCAGTTTATAATGAATATTTAATAATTATCAATCCATAATGAATATTGGCATTTAATAATTATCAATCCATAATGAATATTGATATTTAATAATTATCAATCTATAATGAATATTGATATTTAATAATTATCATTCCATAATGAATATTAATATTTAATAATTACCAATCATATCTTTGATATTTCTTTAATTTTCTAAATATACCGTTCAAATAATGTAGAAAAGAGACATCTGATGTAACATCTGATAATATTAATTTTTTATTACCTTTCTTAAGAAAGGTGTTTTAAAAATACTTTTGTGTGTGAATTGTTCGTTATCCATGAAATGGACAGGTTGTTCAAAATTAAAGCGTGTACATGTTTGTAAGTGCACGAACAGCTCATGCACTAAATACAAAAACACCGGCTCTATAAGATCCGAAGATGTTTTGCAAAACACGCGGATAACATCCATTTAAGAGTTTTATTTGCGTTGTCTACCACTGGTCTATTAAGTAATGGTTGTGATTAGAGAGGTTTAAAGAGCCTTTTTTTAAAATACTTGATTTGATTATTCAATATTGGAATGTAATTCAGGAGTAATTAAAATAAATATGAGTTATTATGATTTTTAAGTATTAATTTTGGTATATCAGTCAATTGATTTTTTGAATTAATTTATCAATATAATTTGTATTTGAATAAATATCTAGATCAATGTTATTTTAGACAATTATTAATAACTCTATTACTGACTGAAATAGTATCACTACAACTGCATTTATCCGCACCAATGCTGTAATATACAGAACGTGTTTTAAATCATAATTAGTCGAGACAAGTCACATTTAAAATCTCAGCTATAATGGATTTAAAGGCGTTTTGAAAACTATATATTTTTTTATATTCAACATGAATTTTCGATGCATATTCTTTTCGGATATTGGGATAAATAAATTAGGTGTATAAAATCAATGATGGATGTTTGGAGAAATAAATAAATTGTGTCTTGCGATAATAAGAAAGTTGGTATAACCATCTCCTCGTTTAGCCTCTATATATTAATAAAATGAGTTTATTCAAACAAAAATTAATATTTCACCAATCAACATTAGGCATTTAAACTAAGTATCCAAATTTCAAAGTCCTGTTAAAATATCTTTATTTTTCGATAAATTGTCATAGATAAATATGAAGAAAAATTTCCAAAGTCCACCGGACAGCAAAATTTCTGAGATATTATAGATTGATT
Source organism: Schmidtea mediterranea (assembly GCA_022537955.1). Lineage (NCBI taxonomy): Eukaryota > Metazoa > Platyhelminthes > Tricladida > Dugesiidae > Schmidtea > Schmidtea mediterranea. Next base: position 187,717,142 of record CM039680.1, read on the forward strand.
TTATCTTTTCTTAATTCTGAAGAGAACTAAGAAACTTTTCGACTATTTTATTTCAGATTTTTCTTAGTTGTACCAAGATGCAACTTTTTCAAAAATGATGTCTCACAAATTATGTCGCGTTTCACTGGCTTCCAAAAAGATTCCTTTAAACACAAAAAAAAATCTTTTCCTTGATTTTGGTATATAATCTTGTTTCTCATCAAAGAACACATATTTTTCATGTATGATGTCTGGGCAAAATGGGGGTTGTTTCCAAATTAATGTTTTAATATAATTGCACTTTATACCGCACTCAAAAATCCATATTTGCACTTTGAAATATAACTGCACCTTTATAGTGCAAAAAACTCCTCTGGCTATAATATATATTGTCACATTTAGCACTTTAAAATCAATAATTGCACAATAACTAGAGGTTAATCGATTACTGATTGATAAAATTCGGTTGTAAATGAGGAAAGGGAACACAAATTGTCAAATGAGAACAAAGGAGCGAGGTTTATCGATTATTGAAGTGAAAGTTGGTTATAAGACGCGGATAAGATAAATGAGTTATCAAATGAAGGTAAAATGAGCGGTTACCAAATGAGTACACAATAGATGAATTTATTGATTGATAACAGGCGAGAGACGATTATAGAATCAAGAAAAGGAAAGCCAGGTGTCAACTGGGGTGTAAATCAGCAAATTGGAATAGTGTTGTCATAGCCAACATGGTTACCAGTGAATATTACCCGATATCAGGAAGGGCAACTAACCCCACCGGATTATACACAGCTCGCCCCCCTCATTAGTTATCCATTCTCAAAGCATTTAATATACCTTTTCAATAAATTATGAATTAATCTACACAATTAAACAAATAATAACCCTAATTTTCTTTTGATATTCTTGAGCTTTTGCTTTTCTCTGTGTTTCTGTCAATGATAAATAATATTGCTTGGAATTTTCCGATCGATGCTTGGATTTTATTAACGAATATCGAAGTATCCATTCACGAGCTTCTTTTAATTCATCTGAACCTTTATGATACCAACAAACATTATCCTGGAAATCAAAGTTCGTAAAATAAAATTTATATAAATTGATTTTATTTACATCATCATTTTCTTTAACTTTTTCTTGCTCTATTCTATGACGTTTTGGTAGATTTGCATCTGTGATTGCAAGCTTTTGTCTCAATCTTTCACGACGATCTGCAGCGTCTTCTCCAAAACAGCCTGTTAAATTTGATTGCTAATGTATTCAATAAATTATAAAAAAATTACATATTGGTTCTCCTAGCTCTCTCAACTGCATTCTCACTTCAGAATCTTCTGTTGAAACAGCTATTGTTCTGGCCTAAAAATTTATTAATTTGATAAAAAGTTGTAATTTCTAACTCTTTTCTTAAGCTCTAAATGCTGCATTAAATCATCATCTCTTCTCACTATATGATCCAGACTACATTCCTCTGAAATTAAATTGCATTTAATAAATTTCCACAACACAATTTAAATAATATTTTATAATTTCTATTTGAACTATTAAATTATAAAAAATATCTATGCTGTGGAATTTAAATATATTAATACAAAACAATTTAAATGTATTAAAAAAAACTCACTTGGTTTATTATGCATAATTTTCTGATAATTGAGAAAAGTAAAAATTTAAACTTTTTGTATTTTAAAATGATGAGTTTTTAAACAAAACAAATAATTTCGTCTTTATAAAAGTAAAATTTCATTTATTTATAAATACAATTTCTAATATAATTTTGAAAGTTTATGAAATAAATTAATAATTAATTAATAAAATGGGTTATTTTTTAAAATTAACTTTATATAAATATATAGTGATTGAAAAATAGTGATTCTCAACCTGGGAGATATCGCTCCTTGGTGGGTGATCGACATCTTAAAGTGGGCAATTATTGGACTATACGCTTTTGGGGGGCGATAGTTTCTTTTGCGTGGGTGAAATCATTTTGAATACCCGCTTGCAGTGATGACTCATGCAATCCGTATATGAAAGACGCCGCTGCATTTTTATATTGCGTCGCGGTTGGGCATAATGCGCGCATGTCTTAGATTCGCTTTGCGTGTGCAACAGCTTCAAGCATTTAGTCACGTTTAGTCAAGCAGTCAGTAATAAGTAGTGTTCAATTTAATTTTTATGTTGTCTGTTGTGCTGTCGCCATATAATTTCAATTATTTTTAAAATAAACGTATTGCATTTTGTTCTGTATATCATAGGTAAGTTAATTATTACTTATACCTATTGATTTAATATTATTTTCTATTAATTTAACTAATATTAAAAATATTTAAATAAAAAAAAACGACCTAAGAATCGAACCCGGCACTATTAGATACTAGCTGTTGGGGTTAGGTGATTTTAAAAAAATTATTATAATGAATAAAAATTTGGGAAAATAAAATAATTAATTAAAAATAATCAAAAAATTAAAATCAATATTTTCCAGGGGAAATGGGTATGCGCCGATGCCAATTGACGAGACGAGTACGAAAATAATAATATAAATTAATTTGGGACCCCTAGAAAAAGTTATTAAGAAAATACAAATAAATTAATTAAATAAAATGACGAAAACAAATAAATTAAATTAGAGAGAAATTCTCCGATTTGGATAAATTTAATTACGAAGGGAACTAATTATTCCTTATGTGATTTATTTTGAGGCGGCTAAAAGATGAAAGTAAATTGTTTAACTAGTTCTCCGGGAGTCCAATGTAAATTGCCGTCAATCCGATTAGTTGTTTGAGGAGAGATTCCGTATATAAGAGAGTCTCAAATCAACAACGGAGACAAAAATAATTTCGAAAAATTGCTACTAATAGAAATGTTAAAAAGATTCGTGAGATTGAAAAAGAACTAGTCAGACTTGTCAAGGATATTTTAGTAGTTAATTGAAAAGGCAGCTTCCCGTTGGGATTCCTGCCATTATAATAAAAGTAACATTCGAATAGTTGTGAAATTGTTGGTATCAAAAAAAAGTTTTCCTGTGTTGAGTCATTCCAGTATCATTTAAAGAGGACGTGGAGTCAGAGCAATCAATTCTAGCGAACCAAATAAAATTATAACTCAACATAACTAAGATTTTTTTAATTTGAATTTTAGATCAACCTCTTAAAATGTTCCAGAAAAAGAAATGCCGGCATTATTCTTTTGAGTATGTAAAGTTTGGTTTTATTTCTTCGCCACAAAATAGCCAACTTCCAATGTGTTTACTGTACAATCAGGTATTTTCTAATGAAGCAATGAAACCATCCCGGATGATTGAACATTTAAAAAGAAAACATACCGACAAGCAGGAAAAAGACATTGAATATTTCGAAAATTTAAAAATAATGTATACCAAAAGAAATAAAATAATCGATGCATTCAAAACAACAACCACAAACATAAATAAGGGATTGGAGGTGCCGTATAAGATTTTACGTATAGCTCAAAATGCGAAACCTCATAATATTGGAGAGAAATTATTATTACCGGTTATAAAGAAAGTTCTTACCATGATTTCAGCAGATCCAGTCAATATTTTGTCAATGATTCTATTAAGTAATGATACCATATCAAGATGGATTAATGAAATGGCCAATGATGTTGAAAATCAAGTAACTGAGGATCTCCAAACACGAGAGTTCACTATTCAGTTGGATGAGAATAGTGTACGGGATAGTGATGCAATATTAATGGCTTATATTAGGTACATAAAAATGCAAAATTCATAGAAGAAATGTTATTCTGCAGACATTTAGTGCTGATCCTACAAATGCTCCTTCGCATATCCAAGAAATGATAGTAGATTTGCAGGCAAATATAGAAGCAAAACATTTCTTTGAACGAAGCAGTTTAGAAGAATTTTTGATTAAAATTATTAACACTTTTCAGAGACTGTGGATGGAAATAAGAGTTTTAATTATGGCATTTCCAACTTCATATCTAGTTGAAAAAGGTTTCAGTGCTGTTTCTCAAATGCTGACTAAGCAAAGAAATAGCCTAAATATTTGCGGACAAGGTGATTTAAGATTATATCTCTCGAAATTAGAACCAAATATTATTAAACTTTGCAAAGATCACCAACCTCAAGGTTCTCATTAAAACTTTAAATTTCATTTAGCTTATTATTTATATGTTAGGTTAAAATTAAAGCAAATAATTATATTACTTTATGTATCTTACTTTTTGTAGGTTAAATTAAAATTCTAAGTAATAGATGTTATTCTACTTTTGTTCCTTTCAAATTTCTTTGGATATATCTTACTAACGCCTAATCTAAACCAAACCTACCTTATATTAGTGATTATCATGAAATTTTTATCTGTTAAAATCTATAGGGGGCGAATTAAGAAGTGGGCTTACAAAGTGGGCGTTTGGTCCAAACAGGTTGAGAAACATTGGTCTAATGCATTAAAATTTCAAAACTAAATGACATTTGTAATACTAATTAATTTTAAATTTGAATGAAAAAATTTGAAATTTAAAAAGTGAATGACACTTTAAGTCGATGCATGTGAAAATTATTAGCACTAAAGCAGCAGAAAAATATCAAATGATACATTTCAAACTTAGAAAATATTTATCTCAATTTGTGGGTTACAGCTCTTTCGACCCTGGATAATCCTTGTATATAAATTACTTGTTCTGCCCGCTTGTTACCCGTTGCTAGGCAACATCGGTACTGTAACAAGAGGTTATGAGTCAGCCAAAAGTGAACAGTCACCAAGACTTCTCTGGTCTGGACCCATCCTGCATTCAGCGAGCTGCCGATAGAAAGCTTTTACTCGTCTTGGCTCTTCTCGTGTGGTGACTCGATACACTGTTCCAAATTACTGTCATCATAATTAACTCCGATTTTACGATTGAATTTGAAAGAGTGGATCCTTCTATCATCAACTGTAGGTTGCAGGTTCTCACGAAGTGAGTGATCTCCTGTATAAAGTTGCCTTGGTCTGTTTATCGAAGCTATGATTATTGATCGCTTCAGCACGTGTTAACCTATCAATTTTTCTCTTTTTAGTAAATTTACTTATTTGCTATTTATTTCTATTGTGGGCGTGGACTTATTTATTTATTGAACGGTGAATAAATATCAAATTAGAAAGACGTCAAGGAATTTCACATACTCAAATAAACTCAAAACGGCAATTTAGCTACCATTGTGTTGGAAGAAAAATTAAATATTTGTTATTTATTTATAATGCATTTGTAATTTGATTTTAAATAATTAAAATTTAGCTAAAAATTAAATGTTGCAGGCACTACAGGTACTTTTTTGGAAGTGAGGAATAGAACTTGTAAACATCAATTAAGTTAAACGTATGTCATACCAAGTACTTTTACTTTATTTTTACGCTGAAGCTGTTTTTACATGTAAGCTGCGAGCTTCTACAGAGTCACCAAAGAAGTTTTATTTAATTATTTAATTGTAATTTAATATTTATTTCAAAACATTTTTAAAATTATTTAGACATTAATTTTAGATATAGAATTTCAGAAATAATTAAATATAAATGCAGGAATATAAATGCAGTGATTTGAGCGATGATCTCTTGGCATGCAAAACGGATATTGCGTATTTAACTGATTTATTCTGCATATTCAATGATTTAAATTTGCAATTACAAGATGATGATATAAACCTCATTAAGGCAAAATCTAAAATTTGTAATTTCATAGAAAATCTGCGTTTCTTCAGAGACAACATTGGTCGTTGGAATTTGTCTCATTGTCGAACTCTTAAACTACAAATTGCTGACACTGATACTTCTATAGTAGATGACGACACTTCTTGATTTATTGTGATTATTTGAAATCTCTGCAGGAGGACATGATTGAAAAATACCAAGATCTTATAAATATGGAAATCTCGGACTAGGTGCTAAATCCATTTACTTATGTTTGTGGAAGTGTACGCGGATTTTTGGTTGCAGAAAGAAATTCCTGAAAGATTTCCAAATTTGTGGGAGGCAAATAAACTTTATTTTCTTGCTTTCCCATCGTCTTACATGACTGAACGCGGATTTAGTGCGGTTTTTAAACTTTTTACCAAGCAAAGAAATCGCCTGCGAATTGTAAAAAGGGGAGATTTGGGACTGCTTCTAGGCAACATCAATCCTAGAGTGAGTGAATTGGTTGCGAAACATCAGTGTCATCCATCTCATTAAAAATTCTGAATAAAAGTTGAGTTTATCAAACATTATTCTGCACCATTAAAATTTATTTACATGTAATACATTTGGAAATTTAATACATTTGATATATTATACAATTAAAAAAAAAGTTTGAGAATCACTAGCCAATACTATTTGAGGATAGCAGTTAATATTATATATTATTATACTTATATTATCCCACAATATATTTGAAGCTTAATTATCTTACAATTGAAATTATCATACTTTTTAAAAAACATCTTAACATTAATTCAAATTGTTTAGTTTTGCAAAAAATAATTTTAGTCCTAACAGACTGAAATCGACAAATGAAAAACAAAAAAGAAAATTTCACTTTTACAATTTTGATTTTTCATATTTGAATAATTATATCGCGAGTCAAAAAAAGTTCTCTTTATCATCAATGAAATAAAATAATAAAAATTAATTAATATTTTAAATTGCATTTATAGTGAAATATAATTAATGTTTACCAGTTTCCAACGAAAAAAAAACGAGGATGATAAAGTATTACATTTCACATTATCAGGAAATTTATAAATATATAAATGCTAAAATTTAATTGTTCAAACAAACCAACTAACTCAGCAAAAAACTAAACGGTTGGACACTAATAGAAAAAATTGCGGGATTATTAATTTTATATTTAGTTATATTAGGCAGCAGTCTAACGGAAAGACTTCTAAAAGCAATAGAAAATTGAATCAAAGAGTATCGGAGAAATAATTTCCTGCAAATGTTTGATTATTTACTTGTGAAATTTTGTTTGCTCATATTCGAAATGACATTCAAAATGGGAGGAGTCGGTTAAGTTGATATGCCAGTCAATTATCATTTTATGCCACAAACAAAGTGCTTGTAGAGAATACGCGCGATTCACTCGTCAATTATACACAAGACACATGCTAGTAAACTTGAAATAGAAGTCAGTGGAAAAAAATTAGTTTTTTTTGTTTTATTAAATAGATTTGCCGATCGCCTGTAAACCTTGCTGTTTAGTTTTTATTTGTTTATTAGATTCAGAAAATATTTTCTCTTTTTTTTGTACAAAATTATTAATTTGATTTTAATTAAATTATTTTTAATCATAATAAAGTCATTGAAAAATCTGTCATTTTTGATCGAGAAAAAAATATCAAGACAATGTGATCGATATTGTTTTGAGTTTTTCTGTTGCAATTTTCGTCTGTAATCAATTTGTTCTTTTATGGATTATTGATTGGATTTGTTTTCTTCGAAACTTTCACATCAAAGAGAATTACAAATAATTTTTAAAGTTTCATTGAACTACTTATGAATGAGCTTCATTGGTTTTTCATATTTTCCTTTTTTCGGTATTTCTTTAATTAATAATTCCTTGTCTAGAAGATTTATTAAAAAATTATTTTTCAAATTATTTAAATAACTTTCCAACCACACACACACACGCACACATACATACATACATACACAAAAACACACACACATATATATATATATAATTGATATATCCAAATAATATTAACACGTTGACGGACAATTGCGGCTATAGCCGTCAAAGCGAAGTTCACAATGTGGCATGACTGCTATAGCCGTCCAAAACGAAACGGTCGTTTTTAGACACTACGGCTATAGCAGCACAAATGTGCACTTACTGGCGTATACGTAGAAGCATAGTGTCGTGTTTTGAAAACATCTTTTTAGGTTGAAGTTCATATTTCACCTGTTATACGAGTTGCAGATTCAGTATGCACGTGGTTGTGAAGGGAGTAGTGCGATCGTGTTTTCTATTGAATTTATAGTTCTTATTGATACGTTTAACGATATTTATTATTATTTATATAACTATACTGGTATGTATTTGTTTATTATTCATTTTATACTTTAAACAGAAATAAAAGAAAGAGTAAAACTATACTTCTAACATTCTAAAAATCACAAAAACATATAGTGTCAATTTTCGAACTTCGCTTGTTCCTACTGTCCGTCAACGTGTTAAATAATATGACCAAGCTATTTTGGACGCTTCAAAAAATTACCATAATTAATGAAGTAGTTTTCATAAAATTGTTGAGTTATTATAATTAATGTCGGCATTGAATCTTATTCCACATTACCACAATCATTTACAACACTTTATGTTCCCAAGATTTTTAATAAGACTTTAAAATCTGCACAATTTTCTATAACTCCTCTATTCTGCCGCGCTGGGAAAAGTCTTGCAATGGGAGATCTCCTTTCTGGTGCGTTAAGAATAATAATTTTATGGGCTCGCATTAAATTATCTTTGATTTTTATTCTAATCTTCGAATTTTCTAAATTTGTCTTCGACTCAAATTGACAATTTTACTAAATTCTCTCCCCTTTATAATGTTCTCGTTATTGAATTCACTTTTCATTTAAATTGGTTTAATGGTAGGTCGCCTCTTGATTTATCAATTTGGTTTACATTTCTATGGATTTTCTCCACTAACTAATATGTTGTCAATTTCCGATCTCGGAGTCCATTTATCTTGATGTAATATTTCAACTTTCAATTGAAGCCCGGTTCACTTTTATCTTGGGTTTTCCTTTATTCCTCAATTTACCTAGCACTAACTAAATGATTAATTTTACATTAATTTTAATTTCCTTTAAATATTTCATACTAGGGACCTCCATTTATTTTATTTTATAATATTTGAATTTGTTTCATCATTTGGTATATTAGTTTCCCCCATTAAATACCTGTTTTTTAAATTTTGATTTTTTAATTAATTTTTACATTTAATTATTAATTTTGATTTGATATTTTATAGATTTACACCTCATTTTTGTGAGTTTAGTGTTTCAAGTCCCAAACCAGTCGTAAAATACCTTTGATAATTTTATGTGTTTGATATGAAAAGATGATCAATTTCAGTTTTTGGATATATTTCGGCATCAGGCATTAAATATTTTTGAGAATTATTTTACGTTTGACACATTATTAAATTATATTATGGTACCAGTCATCAAAATTTAAGGGTTCTTGAGAATTATTGGAATTTTTAAGTATATTTGATTTTCAGTCAATGAACTCCGGGATCACTATTATCATTTTTTGTTTGATAATTATTTAAAACTGACATTTTTTTACATATTTATTTTGGATATCAGTCAATTATCAACAAGAGAAAACATGGAAAAATTCTGGGTATTAAATAAACTCAGACATATTTTATTGGTCAATTTTATCAAATAGTAAAAAAACATGGTAATTCTAGTCATTTTCTATCAGCAATATTTAACTGAGAAACATAAATTTTAACAGTATGTGGAAATTGTTTCTGGGTACATATACTTCGAATCCAGTTATTATTTCGAGAAACCTCTTGGTTGAGTAAAATACAAATCATTTGACAGAACCGTGACTGTCTTTGTTAGTTATAAGTTGCTGTTTTTAAATGATAATTAAGTCAAGTTGGTTGAGTATTGGGTCTATACATTTTATTTACCAATATGGCAATGAATTTAGAGGAAAACATTTAAGAAAATAAAGATGATGTAGGTCAAATATAATTAGATTAATTTGAGTACAAGAGTTTCAAACAATCGTCAAAAATGTATTACTCATTAGGTTGTTGTAGATATCTTGCATTTGCATTGCAATGATTATAAAAAGCGTCATTAATAACTCAGTAAATGATTAGGTTGATAAATCATAGATTGAAATGTTATTGATGTGATATCTGTTTATGCAAAAATTCTTGAATAACAAATGCTGGTGTTGAAAATATTGGTGAAAATAAAATACAAGTAAAATGAAAGAAAAGACTGAAAAACAAGGCAATATACATGCTAGAAGGAGAATTAAAAAGCTTATATGTCGTTAAAATTCTTGAATTTTCTGAAAGTATTGTCTAAATTAACGAAGGCAATAATAAAATATTAAGAAAATTATTTCAAGACGATAAAGACAATGATGAAGAACTAGTACCATAAATACTAATATTTTTGGAAAAGGACATAGACAAGTCTTTTAAAAATGACGATAAAACTAAAGTTACGAAAATTATTTGTAATAACAGGCATATTTTCAAATTTAAAATTGATATTGAGGTGTCTGATGTAATCACTCATGAAATTGACACATGATCAGAAAAATCCATAAACCTTAAACCTAGAAAAGTACCTAGAGGTTTAGAAGGAAGTGTCGATAATATGGTAGATGATTTGCTTGAAGGTGGTGTCATTAGAAAGAGTAACTCACCGTGGAACTTTCATATAGTAGTGGTGAAAAAAAAAATGATGAAATAAGAATATGCTTTGATTATCGAGAACTAAACACTAATATATCTAGACCAATATATCACATTCCTTTATCAGATGACTTGTTTAATACTGTTGAATGAGCAAAGTATTTCTCAAATTTGTATTATCAGGTAAAGGTCGATAAAAAAAGACATACAAAAGCACCATTTAGTACAAGATATGGTAGTAGTGGGATGTGTCACATCCAGCACATGTCACATCCAGCACAGTACCCCCTCCCCCCCCCCCCCCCCGGCTGAGAGAAAATTTTTCTAAGTCCAAAAGACAAAGACCATGACTCATTCAAGGTCATTGAAACAAAGACCATGACTCATTCAAGGTCATTGGATGACTCATCAAAAATTTTCAAGGTCATTGTAACAAAGACCATGACTCATTCAAGGTCATTGGATGACTCATCATATTTTTTCAAGGTCATTTAAACAAAGATCATGACTCATTCAAGGTCATTGGATGACTCATCATATTTTTTCAAGGTCATTTAAACAAAGACCATGACTCATTCAAGGTCATTGGATGACTCATCATATTTTTCAAGGTCATTTAAACAAAGACCATGACTCATTCAAGGTCATTGGATGACTCATCATATTTTTTCAAGGTCATTTAAACAAAGACCATGACTCATTCAAGGTCATTGGATGACTCATCATATTTTTTCAAGGTCATTGAAACAAAGACCATGACTCATTCAAGGTCATTGGATGACTCATCATATTTTTTCAAGGTCATTTAAACAAAGACCATGACTCATTCAAGGTCATTGGATGACTCATCATATTTTTTCAAGGTCATTTAAACAAAGACCATGACTCATTCAAGGTCATTGGATGACTCATCAAAAATTTTCAAGGTCATTCAAAAGTAGGTCAAGGTCAATCAAAAGTAGGTCAAGGTCATTGGATGACTCATCAAAAATTTTCAAGGTCATTCAAAAGTAGGTCAAGGTCATATTATTTTTAAACATTTTTAAATTTAAATTTACTACTTATAAAAATAAGTAGTATATATTTTGTAAATTTATTTTATTATTATTTTTATTATTATTACTATTATTATTATTATATATTGAAAACCGAGACAAATACAACAAATTTATTATAAAGAGACAATTCTACTATAGTAGTATTGTCTAAGAGCTTTATTCAAAGCCCATTCCACATACTTCCGATATCGGGCGGCGCAGCAATGACATCCATCACCACAAGGGTATTCGGGTTCCATATCTTTTGACAAATTGTTTTGTTCGATATCCCATAGGAACTCATCGATTACAGTAAATATCCATATTGATGTATGATTGAATATCAAGTCTGGAATTATTGATGCAGGCTTATCCATGATTCCATGTATTTCTGGATAATAGAATTCCAGACGTTCTTTAATAACTTTAAAATAATCATCTAAAAGCAAGTAATAATAATAATATTAATAATAAATTACCGTAATGTTTAATTTCATTCATAGCTTGAACTGCGCTCGGTACAACCATTTTAATGATAAAAAATGAAATAACAATTACTTTTATACTAATTTACACACACACACACACATCTTTAGCTATAAACAATAAATATTAATTTATATAGATTTAAAAATGATTAAAGAAATTTTATTATTATTATTAGTTTTTAATATGGCCAACTCAATTGTTGTAACCGTTCAAGGTAAAAATTCAACAAGATGTGTATGTCCAGATACCGCTGTATTGATGGATATTTTGTATATGATAGATAGGCCTAGATATTTGAAAACTCCAGTCAAAAGATTATCTGAAAGAATGAGTAATTTAGAATTCCGATTTGAACATACATATGAGACTTTAAAAAGAGCTAAAAACGAATTATATGATGATATTATATATCTAAATAAGACCATTGGTACTATCAAAAATGAATTAAGAAAATCAATATTAGAATTGAAAGAAAATCGTAAACTTAATGAAAAAATGATGAATCAAGTTCAATATAGTATAAAATTTTATTCTAATAAAACATCTGATCAGTTCAATCGTATAATGAAATTACAACAACACACAGTTAACAGTGGCGGCAACAGCGTGAAAGAAGTTAACAGTGCCAACAAATCATCATTGCCATTTCCATTATATATTTTTACATATTTTCTTAGTATTACATGATTCTGATTGGTCGAATATAGTATAAATAAGCTTACACTTTCATATATTTTTATAAAATGCCAGAAACTAAATTTTTTATAACTTTGTTGAATGAGCTGGTCTCTAATAATAGAGAAGAAGATGAAATCATTAAAAACATGAAATTTATGGTAAACCGTACCGAGAAAATCGTTGAAGACATCCCATTCGATTATGAAAAAATTCTCAATTTGCCACCATTGGAGAGAAAGAAGGCATTCCAATCAATATTTAGTTACATGTTCGATGAAAATAATAAATGGATGCGAATAATAGTAGGATTAATGTACATGAAACACATGATATTAAAATCTGGATCCGACTATGAAAATTATTTCCAATGGTCTATAGAGGTATATTACTTTATATTGTTATTAATTTATTATTATTTAGGTGATAGAAACAAAAATCGATCCGTGGGTAGAATCAAACGGTGGATGGACGGCTATTATTCAAGTTGCCGCAGAAGCCAAACGCTCTGATATTTATATCGAGAATTGCAAATTTTTATTAAAACTATTCACTGGAGTATCTGTTTTATATTTATGTAACAAGGTTTATCATAGATTTTAATAAATATTTCTTTGTTATTTTTATTAATAAAAACTATATTTTAAAGATTTATTGATTATTACATGTACATTCTTCATCACCACAAGATTCTATCATAATATTTTCTATAACATGATCAATACAATTCTTGAATTCGGTAGGCTCATCTTTTTCGGTAGCTTCTTCATCATCATTAATATTTTCTTCAGTATCTTCAGTATCCTCAATAATTTCTTCAGAATCATTAATAATTTCAGTATCTCCATCATTAATAATTTCAGTATCTCCATCATTAACAATTTCATCACTCTGACATTCAGATTCGCAATCCGATTCTTTACTCAATGCTTCAACTAAAGTCAACATATCTCTAATTTTTACACCGGTTATTTCTTCAAGTTTATCAAACAAAAAGTTTATTAAATATTCTAAACCTAAATTAATTAATTATTTTATATTTTATATTTTACCTTTTTCAGACATCATTTTAACAATATTTTAAAACTACTTATAATTTTGTTTATAGAATAACAAAGAAACATTAATACATTTATTAAACACTAAACACTAAAATAACTGTGAAAGTCTAGCAGTAACAATTTTCCAGATTGGAGAAAGCACATCATTTTGATCAGCTTTATATCCTTGGATTGTTATTGTTATATACCAGTTTTCCTGTTCTTTGAATCCAATTTCTGTAAATGCATCATAATATCTGGTATATTGACTCGTGAAGAACGCATTTTCATTGCATTTTAAATTGGAATTGATCTTTTTGAACGTATTATCAATATCCTTGATATCTAACATTGAGAGAGTGCCAGCAAGAGATTGAAATTGAGTCTTATTGAGTTTGACCGGATTTGCCAATTGCATATTGATAGGCTCCTTTAAAAATACATTTTATAATTGTGGAACATCTGAACTGGTTGGACGCTTATTTTCTTGGTCATGTTTGATTTATGATCTTTATAATGTGGTGACGCACTTTTATACCCTTGACAGATACTGATTAACCAATCAGAATCATGCATGATCACAAAGACAATGCATGATAAGTGCATGATAAGTGCAAGACAAGTGCGTGACTGGAAAACTGTATGTGAATTAACTCGTGGATTTTGTATATGATTTTACGCATTCATCTATATAAAATGTATTATTAACATCACGTGTTTTATTATTATTATTATTTTTATTATTATTATTATTAATATTATTATTATGTGTTTAATTAAAGCTAATGCATCATCACAAAGACAGTGCATGATAAGTGCGTGATCATAAAGACAGTGCAAGATAAGTGCGTGACTGTATGTAAATTAACCGTTGAGTTTTATGATTTTACACATATCATCTATATAAAATGTAATATTATTATTATTATTATTATTATTATTATTATTATTAATATTATTACTATTATTATTACTATTATTATTACTATACTAATAAAATTACGATTATTATTATTATTACCAAAACAATAAAAATAAAACTGTTATTACCAACACTAACACAACAAAACAAAAATAAAATACAGAAACATTTATTAGCAACAATAAAACTACCAAAACAATCAAAATAAAATACATTTATTTTCGAAAAAGTTGGTATTTCGAAGAATTTCTAACTGATTTTGCCAGGCACCATTCCACATAGCGCTGGTATCGAAAATCGCAGCAGCTACACCCCAGAATGCAGGGGTATTCAGGTTCCATCTCCTTTGGTCTTCTGTCAAGCTTAATATCCCATAGAGCTTGATCAATTATGTTAAAAATCCATATGTTGGTGGTTGTATAGACCAAATCTGGAATTACTGATTCAGGCTGGTCTTTGACTATTGCTCTGAGTTGAGGATAGAAAAAGAATAACCTTTCCAGTAATACGGCCTGATATTTATCTGGAAACAAAGATATTAATATCAATAAATAATAAATAATAAATTTACCATAATTTTCGATCTCTTTTTTGCTTAATTTTGTACTCGTCATCATAATATTTTCCATTTTAAAAATGAAATAAAATGAATAAGCAAGTTGTTTTAATCAATCATTAGCCAATCAGATATCGACCAATCCGGTGATTTCATTTTGTATGTCACAAACAATATTTTTGTACTCTAGATTTCGCACCCCTAATATGACTATTTTGCCACTAGCAAACACGTTAACACACATTGGGTTGTATTTTAAAAGCCTCAGTGCAGGAAATAATTCTGGTTCGAACATACAAAGACATTTTGTTGACATGTTGTATAGATTGATAGATTGTCCCATATCCATGGTAACTGTAATTGACTGTATTTAAGATCCTTTATTCTATATTGTAATTTATTGACATCTAAAGGTTTCTTACATCCCATGATTCTGCATTTGCCTGATTTGAAAAATATTATAGGGTATTTTCCACTCCTATCTACAATTTGCTGGGGTTTACCATTTGGAAACGTCATTTTTGATACATCGAAAGTTCCTTTATAATTTATATTTGATAACATAATTAAATAATAAAGAAATATTAAGCTATATATACGAGTTTTTAGGAAGAGTTCATTAAATCATATAATATAAACAAAAACCTATAATTATACAAATTAATAATGGAATTAAGAAATGATGCGGTATATCAAATCGTTGGCCCAAGTGGTAGTGGTAAAACTATGTTTGTATGTAAATTACTGAAATCTAATTTATTTCAAACCAAATTCAACAAGATTTATTGGCATAAGGGTGCAGATGAAGAACATGGATTAACTCAAGATAATTTCTGTAAATTGAAAAACATGAAAATAGTAAAGGGTTTCGATAAAAACTGGTCAAGTCGATTAAGGAAAGGTGATGTCATCATTATTGATGATTTGTATCAGGAAGCTAATAAAGAAAAGGATTTTAATAATTTATTCACAAAAATCAGTAGACATGTTGGTGTTACTGTGATCTTTATTACTCAAAATCTATTTCATCAGGGTGGCGCACATCGAACAAGGAATTTAAATGTTCAATATTTAGTTATTTTCAAGAATCCTAGAGATGCAACAGTTATTGATTTTCTTGCTCGACAGGCATACCCTAATAATCGTAATTTTCTCATCAGTGCATTTCAAGATGCTACAAAATCACCACATGGATATATATTTCTTGATTTCACACAACAATGCAATGATGATTTACGGGTAAAAACCGATATTTTCAATAAAGAAGGTGCCATGGTATATAAACAAAGTTGAAAACTTTAACATGTAAAAATGTTTATGAAATCCAGACTTAAAAATATCCGAAAACTTAGACAGAGTATTAAAAAGACTATAAATAAAGTTCCACCAAAAACCAGTTATACACCATCTAAAAAACTAATAACCGAGAATTACCCTGCAATGAATCTAATTTCGAAAAACATTATTAAAAAGAGTAAGAAAACAGATAAAATTGTAAAAAATCATAGGAGTTTCCCATATTTTAATGCATTGTTAAAGGCTTCGAGTATGAAAAGAATGTCTATTTTACAATCTTTTCCAACTTTTGTTGTCGATGATTTACTCAAAATTCTATTAAAAGTAGTCAGAGGTAAAATTAAAATCAGTAATTCTAAAAAACTAGTATTGAATAAACATCGTAAGCCTTTGTTATCACTAGTAAATAATAAAAATCGTAAGCAAATGAGAAAAATCATATATAAACAACAAGGTGGTTTTATCGGAGCAATGTTACCATTAGCATTATCATTATTATCACAATAAACGATGGGGCAATCATTACCTAATGTTAAATTAAAATTTAAATCATCTTGTTGTAATGGAGAAGATTTGGACGAACCCAGAAGACGAGGCAGGTTTCGGTGGAGTGGCAAAGTTAAAGAAAAGAGTCCCAAAGTCGAAAAAGGAAACGCAAAAGTGGTTGTCAGATCAGCTTGCGTACAGTTTAAACAAACCAATGCGGAAAAGATTTCCAACGAGAGCTTATAAAACATTCGGTATTAATGATTTATGGCAAATGGATTTGATGGAGATGATACCGTATTCGAAGATTAACAAGGGTTATAAATATATTTTAACGTGTATTGATGTTTTCAGTCGTTTTGCTCGCGGTGTACCAACAAAGACAAAATCTGCAGAGGAAATATCTAAAGCAATTAACTCAATGTTTAAAAATGAGCATCCAGACAATTTGCAAACCGATTTAGGTATTATTATTATTATTATTATTATTATTATTATTATTATTATTATTATTATTATTATTATTATTATTATAGGCAAGGAGTTTTACAATAGTAAAGTTAAGCAAATCCTGGATCGTCTGAAAATAAATCATTATTCTGTACATTCTCAATACAAAGCCGCTCATGTTGAAAGATTTAACCGGACATTGAGGGATAGATTGAAGAAATATTTCGTGCATCAAGGTAATAAAATATGGATAAATGTATTACCGAAAATACTTGTTAGTTATAATAATTCATCACATCGAGGTCTGAATGGTTTGAGACCCGTAGATATCAGCTCGAAAACATTAGCTAAATCAGTACGATCTAAAACAGTTGCTATTACAAAACCAAAATATAAAGTTGGTGATTACGTTAGAATTAGTAAAATATCTGCTTCACCTTTCATCAAAAATTTCGATAGTAATTGGAGTGATGAGGTATTTCAAATTACTAAAATTAATACTAAACAGAGTCCTGTAATGTATGTTATTAAAGATAGTGATAACAATTTAATACAAGGGAAATTCTATGAACAGGAATTACAAGTTATTTCCAAACCTACAGTGTTCAGAATTCAGAAAATATTGAAAACTAAAATGGTGGGTAAGGATAAACAATACTATGTCAAATGGCATGGATATCAAAAACCCTCATGGATATCATCAAAAGACCTAGTAAAATGAGTTTCTATACAATTTTACCGAGTAATAGTTGCCCACTAATCCATCCGGAAAATCAAGCAAGTAAATTTATGGTTGATCTTCAAAATCCCATTTATTTACATGGAAATTGGGAAGTTGCTTTGCAAGACTTTACATTTGTGTACAATACATTCCCATTTTATAGTCATTGTAAAATCGGTTACAAGAAACGTGTACCCAAAACCTGTAGTGGTATTTTCTCAATCAATAATTTTGAACGATATTGTCATATTCCGAATCAGATTTTAGATGAAAATTGTGGCATGTTTTTCAAAGAAGGATTGAATGTTAGTTGTGATTATAGTCCATTTACAATAAAGTTTGAAAGTATTGAGGATGCCAAGCGAATGGGTTGTGATAAGCTTAGCATTGTTGTTCCTGGTACTGAATACCTAATACGTTTCAAAACATTTGATGAAAAAAGTGTAACAATCGAAAACATCAAAATATCACTATCATATATTAATGAAGTTGAAGAGACATTTACATTTACTAATGATTTATATATTGAAACACTTGAAGAATTACATAAATATATTTCATTCAATTGTTTACATATATTTAAAACTATTGAATTTGTTAAAGATGGATTATGTAAATTCAGTCTGAATAATAACATTTGTGAAATTACATTTGATAAAAATTTGGCTAATACATTGGGATTAGATAAGCAAACATATAGGACAAGTGCTTTTGGTGTACGCAAACCAAAATAATAAAACTTCATAGGCAAATGTTCATATATACTAACATCATCGATCCTATAATTGTTGGTGATTCTTTGGTTCCTCTTTTGAAATCTGTTTGGGTTGATAAACATGACCAGGATGAAGTTGTCAATATAAATATCGATAATCCCATGTACTTACCGGTATCAACATCATGTATAAACAATATAGAAATAAATATTCGTGATGATAGCGGTAAATTTATTGAATTTAGTAAAGATACAAAAACTCATTTGACATTACATTTTCGTAAATTAGATGGCCAATAACGATATTATTAGTATGTATAGTGGTAGCCAAAGTGGTGGCGAATTACCATATTTTATTGGTAAACAGTATGGATCAGGTTGGTTGAGAACAATTGGTAGATTTGCACTTCCTATTCTTAAACGCCTTGGTAGTTTTGGTATGAAAACTGCTAAAGATGTGATAATGAATGAGCAGAAAATATTGCCATCTCTGAAATCAAATGCATTATCCGAGTTAGGGAAAGTTCTACCTAGTGTTGCAGGTATGTTTCAAAAACAGGAACCAGCACCGGCTCAAAAACGTAAAAGACATCATAAACATATAAACAAACGAATGAAAGGACATGGAACTATATTTCAAAAATGATTTGTGGTAAATCTGAATTGTGCTTATTTGATAGACCGTCTCCCCAAGCAGTAATTGAAATGGGGGCCTTTGAAGAGGTATTCCCGATGAATTCTATTATGGATAGTAGAACCGATATTGAATTTTATATTAATGGTTCCCAAACTGAATATTTAGATTTGAATGATACATTGTTAACTGTTCAGATCAAAGTTGTAGATAAAGATAGAAAACCGTTGGGTGAACCTAGTGATGTAATACCAAACAATTTCTTGTTTCATACACTTTTTAAAGATGCAGTTCTCGGATTTAATAATATCAAGATTGAGGGTGGTAACAGTACATATATTCACAAAGCTCTAATAGAAACTATTATAAATTACAATAGTGATACTAAAAATACATGTTTAACTCCTATGGGTTATGGTAGTGATGATGATAGGAAAAAGTGGATTAAAGGATCGAAATTATTTACCATGTGCTCATCATTACAACTCGATTTTATGGATCAACCGAAATATTTACTCCCAGGTGTTAATGTACACATTAGATTGAAAAGATCTGATTCGGCATTATCACTAACAAGTGCCACCACAACACCAATTCTTCAATTAGTTGACGCAAAATTATTGGTAAGAAGAGTTCGTGTTGAGCCTTCTGTATTAGCCGGTCATCAATTGGGGCTTAATTCTAAGCATGCAATATATCCATTGAAAACAAAGGAAATTGTTCAATTTGCTATTGCTAAGGGTTCAGCTTCTTTCTATAAGGAACAAATATTTGGAGATAGAAGAATGCCCAACTTTATATTGGTAACATTTCAAAGTGAATCTCAATATAATGGATCATACTTAACATCGAGCTCAATTTCAAAAACTTTGGTGTAACATCGCTAACTTTATCGAAAAATAGTGATTATAGAGAAACATATACTCAAGATTTCGAAAATGATAATTATTGTGCTACATATATGCAGAGTATAGTTAGAAATATGGGTTATTTGGATAAAAACCTTAATTGTGGTATAACTCTTGAAGATTTTAAAAGCAAATATCCATTCTTCACATTTGTTTTGGCACCCGATTTCGATTTAAATCAGAGTCAATTACCTCAAAATGGTAATTTACGATTAGATATAAAGTTTGCTAAAGCTACAACTGAACCGGTACATGTTGTAATATATGGAGTATTTGAAAATGAGGTTCAAATAACTGCAAACAGAACAGTGTTGGTTGAAAATGTTGGTATAAATGTATAGATAATTTATGATAGTTTGTCATGGAGTAAGTTTTTAAATGTATTATTAATATTATTGATGTAGTTCTGTTCAGGTTTATCGAATTGGAAAACAAATACTAGGACATGAATTTTTAGGGGTTTTTCCTCTTGATAAAATTCCATATTTACGTAATAATCAAGCCATAATCGTCAATACTCAATCATCTCATCTCGGTGGAGAACATTGGTTAGCAATATATATGAAGCCTAGCAAGATATTTGTATTTGATCCTATGGGTTTCTATTATCCGGCTTTAATGGTTTCGAAACTGCAAACAATGGGTAAACCTATTGTCTATAATAAAACTATGTATCAAAAACCATGGACCTTAACATGTGGTCAACATTGTTTAGCTTGGTTATTATCCAAGAGATTTGATGATTAATAAATGTATTAATGTTTATTGTTGTGTTTTACCTATTAATATTTATTATTATTATTTTTATTATTCTTTTTATAAATATTATTATTATAATAATAATTATTATTATTATTATAATTATTATTATTATTATTTTTATTATTATTATTAATATTTTTATATTATTATTATTAATATTATTTTTATTATTAATATTTTTATATTATTATGTGTTTAATTAAAGATAATGCATCATCACAAAGACAGTGCATGATAAGTGCGTGATCACAAAGACAGTGCAAGATAAGTGCATGATCATCACATGATAAGTGCATGCATACACAAAATTGAATAAAGAAAACACATGCAAACTCAATGTATGTGATTTACAAAGAAAACACATACAAACAAAAGTATGTATGTGATTTTACAAAGAACGCATGCAGTCACAGTGTAGACTGCATGTGTTTTACAAAGAAAACATGTCTAAAAATCTCTCACCTATATGTGTGTATTGCTTAAATGTGATGGCTAAATCTTGAAAATATTATTCTCTTTATAAACATTGACAAATGTAGAATTTGTCACAATTATTTCAAAATTTTACTCGCGGGATTTCAAAAATTTTAAAATGGAGAACTCAAGAATTTTACGCCAATTGTTGGTCGATGAAAATGGTAAGGATTTTTAATTTATTTTTAATTTTATTATTATATTTTTCTAGATTGGTATACTTTAACAGAAATACAAGATCAGTTAGATCGTCAAATGATGTTATAATTATCGAAGATGATGGTAAATTTTAATTTTATATATGTTTTATTTATAAATTAATTTAGAAGTTATTTTAATCGAAGATACAATTGTTATCAGCGATAGCGAAGAGGATATTATCGAAGATGGTAAATTTTAATTTTATATATGTTTTATTATAAATTATTTTAGAAGTTATTTTAATCGAAGATACAATTGTTATCAGTGATAGCGAAGAGGATATTATCGAAGATGGTAGATTTTAATTTAATTTTATTATATATTTAAAAACATTTTAGTTGATTTGGATGCAGATGATCATCATAATGCCACCGTTTTTGGAGATGCCCCCATTTCTGGGGATGACAATAATTATGCCACCGTTTTTGGAGATGCCCCCATTTCTGGGGAAGATATGGAGGACCTCTCTTCTATAGAGGATGATGATTCGTCGGAATCAGGAGATAAATGTTAGTTTTTATTTATTTTTATTTATCGAAATTAAGTTAATGATATTTGAAGTATTATTAAAATATTACATCAAATATCAATAATTTATAATAATTTATAATAAATTTATAATAAGAATCTATTTATTTCAAAAGTTTTATGATAAATATATTTTTAAATTGATGAAATTTAAAGTATTATTTTAATAATACTTCAAATATCATTAATTTATAATATATTTTAAAAAAGTATTATTACTGAAACATATATTAACATAATAAATTATAAACAAATATAGTTGAACAAATAGTTTTTGAATTATATAGGCATTTTATTATAGATCTTACGTAATTGAATTATATAGGAATTATTTAATAGATATTTTATTTAATAGTTTGCAGTGAGCATGCAAATATTATTGTATTTAAGGTTTTATTTATTAGAATTATTTAATAGTTTGCAGTGAGCATGCAAATATTATTGTATATAGGTTTATATATTAGAATTATTAGATATTTTATTAAATAGTTTGCAGTGAGCATGCAAATATTATTGTATATAGGTTTATTTGTTAGAATTATTAGATATTTATATCATAGTTACTTTATATAGGTTTTTAATTTAATATTTTATTAGGCACTTTTTATCCAAGATATTGCATCTCATCATTGCAACATAATGAAAGTTGCCATGAAGAAATGAAAAAATATTACCGCCATAGATTTAATGGCATCAACTTTTTTATCTGCGCCATATGCAAAACATCCAGAACATTAAATATAAAGAATTTTATAGGGAACATGGGGTTCATTTAAATTCTTTCAAGTCGAGTAAAATAAATATGTTTAAGAAAATTAATAAAAATAACGTCGATATTTTGAATATACTACAAAATAAAAAAACATCAAATAAAAAGAATAAAAGACCTGCTGCACCTATTAAAATTAATATCCAAATAAAATAATTAAAAAAGAAGTCATCGAAATCAGTGATGATGATGACTCTAATATTATAAATAATGAAAATATTATAAATAATATACCTATTATAAATAATGAAAATACTATAAATAATGAAAATATTATAAATAATATACCTATTATAAATAATGAAAATACTATAAATAATGAAAATATTATAAATAATATACCTATTATAAATAATGAAAATACTATAAATAATGAAAATATTATAAATAATATACCTATTATAAATAATGAAAATACTATACCTACTATAAATAATGAATAAATATTATACAATTCGGAGGTTCTGTATTAGAGAATGAGCCGAACATTTCAGTAAATTTAAATGGCGCTATCAAAACTTTACGTTTGATATATCTAACGCGCAACTAATTACAGTAACTTTAACTGAGCGAATCAGTAATAAATTAATTTTTGAGATAAATAAAATGGGGAGCGTTAAAATTCAATTCGCGATATTAATTAAATTTGAAAAAGATGGCGAGATCCGTGACAATTATTTTTCAAATAATGCGGAGACATTTTCAGATAACTTTTTAAGTGAAGGGTTAATAAGCTTAATGAAAAAATAGAACAATTCACCCATTTAGGCAGTGGATGGCGTGTTATTAATATTATGGAAATTCATTTTATTTTAACAAAATATGCTCCTATTAATCGTTTGTCTGGACATAAATATATTAAAACCCCTTCTGCATTGAAAAATAAAGGAGCCATAGTAAATATAAAAAACAATGACGACAAGTGCTTCCTTTACTCTATTCTTTATTTATTAAAGAAAGATATAATTGGTGAAAACCCCCAAAGAGTCTCTAAATATACCGAGTTTTTAGACGAATTAGAGTACGATGAGATCACGGATTGTCCCATGAAATTAATAAACATCCCAAAGTTCGAAAAGAAAAATTCGACTTTAAAATTAGCAATAAATGTGTTTTCGTACACACCAACTGTTATAATTGATGAGGTTCCAGATAATTATGTCTTTCACCATCCTCATTTAAGTTTGATCCATAGAAGCAAAGTCACTGACGGAAACCCTATTTATTTATTACTACTTGAAAATAATGATAGATATCATTATACCGCTGTGACCAATATCAACTGGTTAATGAATTGCCATCAAAACCCTGACTGTAACATTCAAATTAGATGTCGTTGGTGTCCACATTGCCTTAATGGGTTTAGATTAGATAATGCATTCAATACACATGTTGCATTATGCGCCAAAAATCAGACTGGCACAACCCTATACACGCTCCCCGAAAATAAAAATTTAGAATTCCTAAATTATTCTAAACATATCACCCCACCTTTTGTGATTTATGCCGATTTTGAATCGGTTTTACCTCCTGATGATAGACATCATCAAATTCATATGCCTATTGCAGCAGGCCTTTTATTAATTAATAATTATACTAACACAAAATCATATTATTACTTTTACGGACTTGATTGCATTCCTGATTTTCTTAAGAAAATTGAGGAAATTGCAACTGAAATTGTTATTCCGTACTATGATTCGGAAGGTGATAAATTGATAGGCCTATGTCTTTCAGTGAGGTTCGACAGTTTAAATCTTGTCGAACCTGTTATTTATGTAAAAAACCGATTGTAAATCCGGTTAGAGATCATTGCCATTTTACTGGTAATTATCTAGGGGCAGCTTGCCGAAATGTAATATAGCTCGTAGGATTTATCGGTTGCTACCTATAGTCTTTCATAATTTAAGAGGTATGACCTTCACCATATTTTAAAATATGGTCTCGATCGCTTTCCTTCATGGAATTTAGATATCATACCGACCTCTACAGAAAAATTTATTTCATTAATTGTTCACATTAACAAATTGGCTGTTCGCTTTATCGACAGTATGCAATTTGTTAATTGTTCGTTAGCTAAGGCTGTGAAAACGCTAACTTCTCTTCCATTGACTTCGTCTGTCTTTCAAGGTTCTATAGTCGACTGTAAAGGTATTTTTCCATATAATTTTGCTGTTTCGGAGGAAGTTCTTGAGACTACTTATGAGTTGCCTCCAATTTGGGAGGGCGTAAGTGAAGATGAGTACGATAGGGCACAACTAATCTGGACGCAGCAAAACTGTAGGACTTTGCGTGATTATATGTTAATTTACCTTAAACTTGATGTATTCCTCCTTGCGGACTATTTTCAACAATTCCGTGCCAAGGCTATTGTTTACAATGGTCTTGAACCTCTAAACTTTTATGGCATTCCGGGTATGTCATGGGCTTCAGCGCTTATGACATTAACGGAACCCATTGAACTTTTACAGGACATGGAAATGTTCAATTTTTACGAAGGTGGAATACGGGGTGGGTTAACATTTGTTAACAAACATTACATTGCTGCTTCGGAGGATACAGAATTATTGTACATAGATATAAATAATCTGTATGGTTGGGCTCTCAGCCAAAGTCTTCCTTACGCTGATTTTACTTGGGTGTATGATGGTTTGGATGAGGTTTTGAATGAATGTGCGAATGTTGTGGATATTGAAATCCTTCCATATGGATATACTATGGAAGTTGATATCGAGATTCCAGATAATTTGCATGATTTTCTAAATGACTTTCCGATTGGACCGGAAAAGATGTGCCCACCAAATTCAAAAGTTGAGAAGTTAATGCTAACGCATTATCCTAAGAAGAACTATGTTCTTCATTGGAGGCTTCTCAGGCTTTATCTTTCTCTCGGGCTAAGGTTACACACATACATAGAGCTATTAAATACAAGCAAGCTCCTATTTTTAAACATTATATCGATAAAAACACTAACTTGCGTGCAAATGCAGTTAGTGAATTATATAGAGATTTATTTAAATTGTATAACAACAGTCTGTATGGTAAATCTGTTGAGAACCTTAAAAAGAGGATGAATTTGCGATTATGTAATTCGGCTGAAAAGTTAATTACATATTCGTCAAAACCGGCATTTAGAAAAACAATAGAGATTACTGATGATCTTTTTGCCGCTCATCTTAATAAGGACTCAATATGTTTGGATAGACCTAGTTATATCGGTCAATCAGTTCTAGATTTATCCAAACTACGGATGTACCAGTTACAGTATGTTGAGTTACAAAAATATCGTGATATTTACAATTGTGATATCAATCTAGTAGCGGGTGATACAGATAGCTTCTTTTTGGAGATAAAAAATTTAAAATTAGAAATTTTATTAAAAGCTATGATTTCGGATGATCTGTTAGATACATCAAATTATGATCCTTCTCATCCTTTATATTCTAGACGACTTGACTCGGTTATTGGCAAGTTCAAGGATGAGAGTAAAGGGTTAGGATATAGCGAGTGGGTTTTCTTGCGCCCTAAATGTTATAGCTTGCTAGGAAATAAATCAACAATGCGAGCTAAGGGTGTAAAATTACCGGGTACCGACATTAAACACCAATCATATTTGAATTGTTATAATAACAATAGTATTATGTCGGTACCTCAAACTAGGATAGGGACCCGAAATCATCAGCTGTTCACTTTTAAAAATTCTAAAATAGCATTAAATAATCATGACGACAAGAGAGCTTGGGTAGGGAAAAACTCGAGTTTTGCATATGGTCATTATAGAGGGGTTGATGTCCTTGATGTTGTGGTAATATAATCATGCCTGAAACCGATCCAACAGTTCGCAATCAGCAATTTGATGAGATATTTGAGAATGTTATTGATATTTATTAACAAATTTGTATATAAAAATAAAAATTGTGAAAATTTCTCTTTGGTATTTTCATTTGTTATAATTTATTATTATTATTTTATTAGCAATATTTTCATAATCAAATGCCAAGCGTGAAGAAACGTGAAATAAAACTTGATATTTGTTTAATAGTATAATTAATAATTGATTTACTTTTTATGAAGTTGTTGTTTTTTTTTTTTTTATATATAGTTGTTTTTATATAGATGTTTTTTATATAGTTGTTTTATTATATATATATATGTATTATTAATAAAAAGTAATAAAAATAATGATAATAATATTTATAATAATAAATAAAAATAATAATAAAAAAGAATAATAAATAAAACTTGTAATAAAAATTAAAACATGTAATAAAAATTAAAATATGTAATAATAATAATAATAATAAATATAATAATAATAAATATAATAATAATAAAAATAATAATATTAATTATAAATAAAGCTTGTAATAAAAAAAAAAAAAATTAAAACATGTAATAATAATAAAAATTATAATCTTAATAAATAAAACTTGTAATAATAATAATAAAAATTATAATCTTAATAAATAAAACTTGTAATAAAAATTAAAATATGTAATAATAATAATAAAAATTATAATCTTAATAAATAAAGCTTGTAATAATAATAAAAATATTAATAATAATAAAAATAATAATAAAAATAAAAAGAATAATATTAATAATAATAATAATAAAAATAATAATAAAAATAAAAAGAATAATATTAATAATAATAATAATAAAAATAATAATAAAAATAAAAAGAATAATATTAATAATAAATAAAGCTTGTAATAAAAAAAAAAAAATTAAAACATGTAATAATAATAATAAAAATTATAATCTTAATAAATAAAACTTGTAATAATAATAATAATAATAATAAAATAATTGACTTGATTAAAAAAAAAAAAACAATTTAATTTAATAATAATAATAAATGTACAAAATATATACTACTTATTTTTATAAGTAGTAAATTTAAATTTAAAAATGTTTAAAAATAATATGACCTTGACCTACTTTGGAATGACCTTGACCTACTTTTGAATGACCTTGAAAATTTTTGATGAGTCATCCAATGACCTTGACCTACTTTTGAATGACCTTGAAAAATATGATGAGTCATCCAATGACCTTGAATGAGTCATGGTCTTTGTTTAAATGACCTTGAAAAAATATGATGAGTCATCCAATGACCTTGAATGAGTCATGGTCTTTGTTTCAATGACCTTGAAAAAATATGATGAGTCATCCAATGACCTTGAATGAGTCATGGTCTTTGTTTAAATGACCTTGAAAAAATATGATGAGTCATCCAATGACCTTGAATGAGTCATGGTCTTTGTTTAAATGAGCTTGAAAAATATGATGAGTCATCCAATGACCTTGAATGAGTCATGGTCTTTGTTTAAATGACCTTGAAAAAATACGATGAGTCATCCAATGACCTTGAATGAGTCATGATCTTTGTTTAAATGACCTTGAAAAAATATGATGAGTCATCCAATGACCTTGAATGAGTCATGGTCTTTGTTACAATGACCTTGAAAATTTTTGATGAGTCATCCAATGACCTTGAATGAGTCATGGTCTTTGTTTCAATGACCTTGAATGAGTCATGGTCTTTGTCTTTTGGACTTAGAAAAATTTTCTCTCATCCGGGGGGGGGGGGGGAGGGGGTACTGTGCTGGATGTGACATGTGCTGGATGTGACACATCCCACTACTTATGGTTAATATGAATTTGTAAGAATACTATTTGGATTATGTGAAGCACAGGCAACTTTTCAAAAACTGATAATGAAAATTGGATAAATTGTGTTATTTACTTAAAAGATTCCGTATTAAAGTTATCTGCAACTAAATGCAAATCTTTAAAATCAAAAGTAAGCTATTTCGGTAACATAATAAACTAAGTGGGAGTAAAAACGGATCCAAAGAAGATTGCGAGTATAAAGAAACGGAAAATATCCAATTGTAAAAATGAATTACAAAAATTTCTTGGATTATGCAACAACAATAGAAAGATTTCCTCGTATTGCTGTTAATGTGCCAATAATATTTCAACTAAGAGAAGCTTTAGTTATGTCAGAATATGTGTTTCTCTATCCAAGCAGTACTAGCGGCAGGTTTCTGATTCATTCGTATTGATTTTTCGTATCCACAGTAAGTTCTTAAGGATGCGATGGTACCTCTCGATTAGTCAATTCGTCTGTTGGTGATAGGCTGTGGTTTCATTTCGTCAAAAACCGTATGACTTTGATTGGTTCCCGAATATATCGGATTCGAATTGACTACCCTGATCCGCAATAACATGTAAAGGAACACCTTATCTAACAATCCAAGTACTAATGAAAGTCTGAGCGACGGAATTTGCAGTTATATTAGCTAGTAGAACTGCCTTTTCAATGTTATTTGCTTAATTCAATACAGAATACATTGACTTATTCACACTGAATATTACTATATACAGAGTTACTATTTATCTACAGTATTATTATTCAATTTAATTAATTAAATTAAATTGTGAAAACCTCTACCCTACATTTTAATTACTATATACACTGAATTCTCTGTATTTAATTACTTTATTTTTTTTTATTTTTTATTATTCTTTTAGCATGTGGTTATTAGGACATGACATTTATCAACATTATATGTATTAGATTAACAAATCATGCATATGTCAAGAACCATGAACAGAATCAAATGCTCCAAAGGTCTTAAAAATGCTCACATGTTTGAAGTGCGGAAATCCTGGTCCTTGTACTAAAAATGATTTCCTTTATTCATTTGTCCAACTGAGTGTTTGATCCAGCAATGTAAATAAAGTAATCATGAATAGTACCAGATTCAATGATTTTCAAAAGATGAGATAGATAATTGAACCGAATCCATTAGCTTCTGAAATTTAACTGCCACGGCATTTATCTCAAACGGTAATCTATTGAAATGACTTTATCTGTTGAAAATGCCATTTTCAATTTTGGTGCTTCATCAATAGTCATAAAAAAGTTTAAAGATCTAGCAATTCATCTGTACTTGGGGATTAGAGAAAATTGGCCTTTCAGTTACATCAAACTATGCTGATCCTTTTTACACGACAGTAGTGTAAAAACTCAAAGGAGGCCGGACTTTATAACTTTGTCATGAAATGTGTCGACTTTGCTGGTCAAAAGAAAGTAACATACAAATTCGATCATCGATCCGTATCCAAATTTTATTTGCGAATATTCTTTGATATGCTGGATATTGCATTAAACAACTCTTTTGTATTGTATCAAGTGATAACTCATTCTAAGATGACCCAGCTGGACTTTTGTAGGACCATCGCACTGAGTTTAATTCCAGCCTTTTCAGGTTGAGAAACAAGAATAATGTCTCCGTTCAAAAGATTGAAAGCTTCACTTGGAAGGTCACCTCAACACACTCCATTGGTGAATGTAACTCATTCCCAATGTGTAGTCTGCAGCAGTCACCATGCTAATGAGTGCCACAGGAGTATCTCTTGTGCTCAATGGGGTGTATCATTATGTATAAATGACTCTAAAAACTGTTTCCGTGACTATCACACAAGTTAGTAACATTTAAGAAGTGTATATGTTGATTTATCACAAGTATTTTGAAATTACAAAGAAGACTAAAAAATTTATACCACCTATTTGAAAGGGTAGAAACACTTTAAAACCAAAAACTTCGTGTACGTTTGCTCTATAATCATACTGGGAACATACTTTAAACAGAAAAAATCTGACCTCTCGGACACGCTTATATACATTAAAGGGTCGTCCATCAATGACGTCACGCAATTTTGGCAGATTTTTTACCCCCATCTCTAAGTCACACGTGGTCACAAAACGTTAGACCCCTTCAAATATGACGTCACAAATCTTTGCCTTCACTCTAAAAAGCCGTATTTCATATTTGAAAATGAACATGTTTCAAATCACTTTATTGACATTTAGTATTTATTTAGTGTAATGCTACACTAATATCGTATGAAAAAAATGTATTAAAAAGGATGCCCTGGAAAGTTGATATTAGTATAAAATTACGTGGAAAAAATACAAAATTTAAGATGTGACGCCACGGTTCTTAAACATCCCTCCTCGTCACACATCGTCACAAGGTGCGTAACTTCATTTATAGACGGCTCCTAAGGTTAATACAAGATAATTCAAACATAAACTTATATTGTTGCTGTTTTTTTTCTTTCACATCTAATTTAGAATTTTTCATATTTCACCTTTTCCTGGATATTTCTTCAATTTTCCTAATGAATGTTCTGGTTACTATTAAATTAATTAAAGATTCTGTGAATGTATGCTGTTGTTTGTTGCAATTTGTTGAATTCCTTATTTATACATTACTACATTGAAATATTTACTTCAGAAAACTATATTGGAATAATATATGAAAAATTATTGAATTAATAAAATTTAATTGCAATATGTCTTTATATATGGATACAATATACTAAAAGCGTTGTAGTTAATACAATACATTTATAAATAACAGACATTTAATACAACAAATGTAAATTTATTTGTTTAAATTTAAAAAATAAAATTGTTAAAAAAGCACAATAAATTCATAAAAAATTTTAAATTACATAAACTTAAAGAAAAGTTAAAATTTCGATATTCTTATTGTTATAATAGGGTTATAAAAGTATGGTTTGAATCCTATGTTGATAAGGCCCCTAGGTCGGGAAGTTGTTTGGTATTCGATTCATGATGAAAAGTATTTAATAATATTTTCATGACCTAGACGTGAAAGCATCATGATTTCATTTTGCAGAAGTCTACTTGATTTGCTTAGGTTTTGTATCTCATCATTATTATAAGAGCTGATCTTATTGCAATACCAATGGGAATCAAATCTGTGCTTAGCACGAAAATATTTGACACCAA
Source organism: Schmidtea mediterranea (assembly GCA_022537955.1). NCBI lineage: Eukaryota > Metazoa > Platyhelminthes > Tricladida > Dugesiidae > Schmidtea > Schmidtea mediterranea. The sequence goes on from CM039680.1 coordinate 187,749,022, forward strand.
CAAGCTTGTGTAGTTTCACAATGTCACAAAATGTTGGAGAAATATTGAAAGAATTAAAAGCCGAAATATAGCGATCATTTAAATCTCCTTTCAAATCCGGCTTCCTATAATCATGCTTATCCATGACTCTCAAAATTATGCTTCTTTCATTTAAATAAAAGAAATGCAGAAACATCAGTTTCATTTGTAATTTCCTGTCGACATTTTAACATTGTTTATTTTCATAGCTTTTTACCTGACTGTAATTAATATATTTCAACAAGTTGCCTTTTCGAATTTCTAGCACTGATTTTTTACTATCAATGACATTAGAATCATTGCTTCCAGAACAATCTTGAATATCATCCAAGAGGATTTTGGAGACTAACAAAGTGTTAGTTCGAGAATTAAAGGACAGCTTGAAAAGAGGAGAATTTTGTAATTTTTCTGTAAAAGGTGTCAGCCCAACATTCAATTTGAGCCAGTACTCACTGTTGCATATCGGTGAATTGGAATGGAGCTTTTCTTCAATCAATGAAGATGAAACTTTATCAGAAATAATTTTATTGTCCAGAGAGAATAAAGAATTAAAATCTTTAATAAAGCAACTTTCAATTTTATTGTTTACTTTCATTTTAGGGAAACTCGAACCAGGAATGAGAATTTGTTCAGAATCGTCTTTATCTAATTTCTTAATAAAGGTGAATTGGTTTGCATTAGAAAACTCAGCATTTTCCCATAAACTATTATTTGAATCATTATCGCAAAAATAGTTCATAATCAGATCCAATTCATATTTCAATATTTGGTTATTGAATAACTTTTTAAAGTTTTTAATGAAATCCAAAGGCTCTTGAACGAAATTTTAAATTTAACAAAGTCAATTAATCAACCAATAAATGCTATATTTAAAGAACACTAATTTACACATCTTATTAAAACACACATATATTAATCTAAGTAAATTAAAAAAAATGACAAAACCTTTTCTTTTATTTAATTTTAGAGAATTTCAATTGCAAGGTCTTCTAAAATTTATTTTAATTTACTTAATAATGATTTAATTTAGTTTATTTAATATGATGCCTATCCAAATAGGATTATAAAAGTATGGTTTGAATCCTATGTTGATAAGGCCTCAGGTAATTGCGCATTTGCTTATTAATAATTGTTTGTTAAACAACGGTTATTCTACATTTCCTCATACATCCGAATAATGAAATTCAGGTGAGGTTTTGAAGTTATTTGAAAGCTCTTTCTAATCAATTTGTGCTCTTTAGTGTTTGTCAATACTTTAAATGTATCTTTTGTAACGTTGCATTTCCAAAAATCTTACCTGATTTCTTTTTAAGAATTGACGTTTGATATTTTTCCTTTGTGATTAATATCCGGAAGAATACATTTCCACTTTGTCATTTTCGGAATTTTTCGTTTTTTTCTTTTAAAACATGATCAATTTAAAGGCGAAGTCCAAAGTTTCATTGGTTTTTTGTAAGACCTTGCTTATTTCGTGAAATCGTGATACTTTGTAATACCACACTTTGTTTTATTATTATTTTCAATCATGAAACTTCAATGTTAATTTTCAATCAGTAATTTTGTCAAAACATTTTCTCACTCTGTCCGTTTCGCGATTTATGCATCTGCTTTTAAAGTCTCACTTATCTTGTATATTTGTTGATAAAAGTTTTTGACAAACTTTTACATTATTATTAACTTTGAGCCCACTTACTGTTGCTGTTGATTTAATGTTTATAATTTACAATATGCTTCTACCAAGAAACAATGAATAATTATCATTTATAAAAGTTTTATTATTAAGTCCAAAGCAAGATTCTATTTTATTCTATAATTTTTGTAAACACTAGTTAAATTATTTTTTGCTTCCTAAAGTCACAAAAAGAATTCCCAAAAAATAGTATTTTTAAAATTATACCAAATATGTTTTTTTATTTCGATTTTAAAATTATTTTCTCACAAATGATCTGTTTTCCAAAACCAATTTATGCTGATGACAACAATAATTAGTTTATACACGTTCTCAGTTCAATTTTTATTCACTAAAACATAAAATAAATAAGCATTTATTAATGATAAATTAATTTATTATAGTGAGATAAAATTTGAATTAAATTATTTCATTTCATATACCGTTTCTCTATGTACAAAAGTGTATTTTTTCTTTAAAATAATTTTTCTAAAAAACCACATTGTTCAATATGATAGGGTTCAGTAAAAAATAGGTATTCAATTTTGTATGTAAATCTAGCATAAAACAATTTTCAAAAGTATATTAAAAGTGAATAATAAATTAAATTTAAATTCAAATATAAACATATTTATTAATTAAATTAAAAATATAAAAGTGAAATGATCCGATAAAATGGCTAAAAAGTGTAAATAAATTTTGTGTTTGTACCAAAGGACATAAATTATTAATTAAGTACTAGTATAAGACAATTAATTTATTCATAAAAAATTTTTAAAAATGTTGGGCCAATACACAAACAACCTTACAATTTGTTTAAATGAATCAGTAACATAGCATGTAAACTCTACAGGAACATAAAACATCAAATTAGCATCTTATAATACGATCGAAAAACAAAATATATTTATAAAATTAAACAAAAAAGAAGTAAAAAAAATTATTACAAAATGCAAGAACTGCAGCACAAAACCATTATAGACATAACAGAAAAATTTGAAAAAATTGGCAAATTGTCCAACTTTAACATGATTACAATTTAAAGAGTCTTGTTCTCATGTATGCTTACTAATTTATAAAGAACATAATATCTGTTTTAACATATATGCGCGTTGCTTATTCAAAATTTTTGCAATTTTACCGTAAAGGATTAAAATCGTACAGTAAATATACTAAAAACGGTATATTTCATAACTAAAACTTTTATTTAGATCTATTTCCAAAAATATTTATTTAATTTTCCTAATTGGATAAAATCTATGTGATCAAAATTTTATTTGGCAGATATAAATTTATTGATTCTTTTACTATTAGATATTTATTTTTATTTATTTGTTAAAAATTTGACACTTTTTTATAAAATTATTGTTACCAAACACAGCCAATTACTCTTTCTCCATGGCCGATATACGTTAAAATTAATCACTAACAAGCGTTACATCGTTTCTATACAGATGGACATTTTGATAGACTATTACTAATATAATTTTCAGAATAATCATTCGAAATTTTTTGATTAATAAACACATTCGCAAAAAAATTTATGAAGTTTTTGCCATTTAAAACAAAAGTTAAAAATTTAATAATTTGAGTGCATTAATATTGTTATAAAAAATCTTTTTTGAACTGAAAAATTTGTCCATAGTTTTTTTGTTTAATTGTTACATGATGACCCCAAAATATATATAAATTAAAAGATAACGCCAATAAAAAACTTTTCGTACGATATATTTCGATAGCATAACTATCATCTTTAGGTTTTCAAAACCAACTAAAAATATTATGAATTCACATTTAATTTAAACAAATTATTTTTTATTAATTTAATTTTGTAATAAATAAATATTTATCAAATATATTCAAATAACTTTTAATTAATTTAAAATTTCATTTATATTATAACTTTTTAAAAAAAAATTAATGTAATTTAAAATTTCAATTATTTTAATAATATTGAAAAAAGTTTTTTTTTAAAAAACAATACATAAACATGATTTAACATACGTAAACTATTTAAAAACATTCAAAACATTCGTAGTCACAGCACTTTTCACATTAATCTTCACATATCACGCGTTCCCAATAATTATTAAAACTTTTCAACAAAATTCTAAAATCAGACATTTCTATTTCACTTTTACAGCCTCTATTGTGCTCACTAATATTGGTCAAACCCTTCAATCGACAATGCTCTAGAACTCGAGTACAGAGATGACGGGAAGTCTCTCCAATGTATGTGTCATTACACCCATTACATGTAAATTGATAAACGAGATCAGAACACAATTCAACCGGAGTTTTTGATTTATTAATAAACATATTTCGTACCTTATACGAATTAGAAACAATTTTATAATCTAAATTTTCCATCTGTTAACTTACTCTTATAATTTGTAAAACCTTCAGAGTAAGGCAATACTAACACAAATTTAGGCTCACTATTCTTATATACATTTTTACTATTATTTAAATTAACACTCATTCACATTAATTTGCCAAATTACACTCAGACCTTCTCAAACTTGGATCCTTCGGATTTTTAATCTATTTGTCAACACCGTCTTTTATCATCAATAATAAAAATAATTTCGAATACCCATTCTTTATCAGCAACTCAACCAATTTATCAACACTTTTCACTGAATTAGGAAAAGTAGAAGATCAAGACCATGAACGAATAATCAATCCATTCACCATATTTCTATTATATTTAAATTCACAAAAGCTTTCTGGAGAAGTATAAAGACCAGTATCAGTTGGTTTTCTATAAATCACTGTCTCTGTGTTTATATGAATTATATACAGGGCTAACATGCATGGACTAGTTAACTTGTTAAACTATTTTTTTAATTAATTTCAATATTTTTTCTAGTAAACATGTTTTATTCATTAATTTCCAAAAATGAAATTAAAAACCTTTAGAAAAGGTATGATAAGATCTTCAAAAATTAAGTTTTTTGAGTTTGAGTTTGTTCTTGTCACATCTCAAAATATTTTTTCTTTAATAAAATAAATTTTTTTAGCATTATTCAGTTTTTAGATGTCATGATTTTTTGAATAAAAATTGGTCAATCCGTTCAGTTGACAATGTTCAAGATCTCGAGTACAGAAATGACGGAAAGTTTCTCCAATGCATGTGGCATTATAGTCAATTGATCATTACAAGTAAATTGATAAATGATATCAAAACACAATTTAACCGGAAATTTTTATTTAATAATTTCCCAACTGCTTGCTTCTAATTTGTAAAACTTTCCTTGTACGGCAATTTTTGCACATCATTCTTACATATACTATTTGCATCACTTTGAGATTTACAATCACTAGTCAAACTACACTCAGAAATTCTTAAATATGTATCCTCAGGGTTCTTAATCAATTTGTCAATAGTCTTTTTTTTCATTATTAATGAAAATGATTTTGAATATAGTTCTTTATCAACAACTTAATAAATCTATCAACACATTTTACTGAATTTTCAAATGTAGATAAACAAAGACCATTAATGCTAAATCAACTGCTTCATCATATTTCTCTAATATTCTAAGTATAAAAATTAGCATAAATTAGTTTTCTATAAATCTCTGTCTCGCAGTGTTTATTTTGGTGATGAATTTATAAATCAAGAACGCAGCTGATGACTTTCGCTTTGTTTCATATATAAATACAATGTTCTTACTTAAACCTTACATAAAAGACAAAAACGGCTCTATGACTTTCAAATATATGAGAAATATCATCCTCATACAATTTATAAAACAATGGGTTTCTCAAATTAAAAAGAATCAATTTTCTTTTCAAAGATAGCCAAAAATTTTGATATCCCTGTTTGATCTAAAGGATAATCGAAAAAATTATTTGTATTTACTGATATCGCTAGTGAAAAAGAAAATTGACATATGAAGTAATAAATTTCAGAAGTTTATGAAATGTCCTTTTATTCAAAATATGATGACTAAAACAGTTTTAATTCCACAACAGCCAACATAAATCAATAGTTTCAACCAACGGCACATTCATAAACAGATTATAAACATCAAGAAAAACCATAATCACATTCATATTTTGTTTATTTAACTGGAATACTGGAAACAAACTCAAAACTATTTTTACATACAAACTATACGGTTTTGATAATCCATTCAAACGCTATCTTATACTGAATAGTACCAACCATCGATAATACTTGTTCATTGTATATTATGGTTTTTTCGATTTTTGAAGCCGACACATTTGTTTTTTGCCTGTGTGTCTGTGTGTGCTTCCGACAGACTATGATCGTAATTACTTTGTGATTATAACATTAAATATTTATAATAATGCGATTTACCATTATCCAATAATAACTATACAGAAAATACTAATGATTAAGCTTTATTTTTGAGACAACTACGACTGATATTCGAACGCCTTTGTAAATACCGGTTTTCTTCGAAAGTAAGACCGTGTCTTATTTTCGAAGAAAACCAGATTTTACTAACTGAAAATGTTTTTGAAAATAAGACCCGCCGAAAATTAGACCATTGTGTTTGCATTTCAAAAAATACAAAAGTTTAATAAAATTAAAAATAAAATCAATTAAAATTAATTAATATAAATTTTTTTATTTTAAAATTGAATCAATAGCGCCATCGTCATAAATTAAATCCAAGTTTTCCACATTTGAAGAGTATAAGATATCTTTTACCTGGCATTTAGAAGTTCTTTATTCAAACTTATACCATTTTGAGATATACCAGAGAGTAGAAAGGATTTAACTACATCTGTTTCTTGAATTTCCATAATACTTTTAGATAAAAGCGAGAAGATCTTTTCCCATGCAGGCCTTTGACGATATCTAACCTTGGTATAAATTTTTCCCCATTTAAGAACCATTCTTCCTATTTCTTATTCATCTTAGCTTTAAAAATTAAATTTATCATTACGTCAAGCGGCTGAAGATAAGAAGTATTTCGAGTAGGAATAAAAACCTGCTCAAAATTATTATGAAACCCTAAAACACCCGTATTTTCATGAGACCCATAGTTATCTATATGAAATACCGATCTTTCAGAACTATTAAAAGGCCATGTATCTTTTGAGGATGTATTTATCCACGTCTTCATAATATTTTTATCCATAGTTCATGACTTTGATAAAGACCTTCATATGTTTTGGAGTTTGGCATTTAGGCGGATTTTCAATCCTTTCAATACTACCATCAATTTAAGAATTTTTCCAGCAAGACAGATTGTTAATACAACAGTAAATCGCGTTTTCTGATTCTCTGTCGTTAATATTTCTGTTTTCTCACTTTTAAACGATATTGTTCTAGAGTTTATAATGTCCACATACATTGGTGCTTCATTCATATTATATATATTTATCAGACATATTTTGTGGATTTTAGTTTGAAAATCTCGAAATACTTAGGAATTTCTTCTTTTTTTCATCAACTGGACGATTATCTTCTTGCCCAAAACTAGTAATTTTCCTAACAGAGAAATCGTTTCTCTTCATAAAATTCTCAATCCATCTGTTACTTCCAATAAAATTATTTATTGAGATAAAAAAGGCTATTTTAATCGCTTGTTCAAGTAGAGTATTGTAAATAACTAGGTGTTTGTTAGTCTTACGCTCTGTAGTTAACCAGATCTTGAGCTTATCTTCAAGCTCAGGAAAAAATGCTGTTCTCCCAGATCCCATTCTGAATGTTGTTAATTTGCTTTCTATCTTATCCTCTTGTTTTTTCAGTCTCTCAGCATCTTATTTGTTATACCATAATCTCTTTCTGTTTTCTCAACATTAATATTGTTTTGTCTTAAAGTACCTTGAGGTTTTCTTTTATACCAAATGACTTTCTATGCATGGGATATAAATATAATTTCTACAAAAATAATAAGTCTTAAATAGCTTTTAAAAAAATGATATACCCGCAAAATATAAACAAATACAAATATAAATAAATTTTAATGAATTTTATTTAAATAACTTAATTTCCATTAACAATAAAATTTTCTCTGCACGAAAACAAAGAATTTAATTTTCATATAAATGTTTAAAACAAAAATACATGGAAATAATTTCCTAAAAAATCGAAAATAAGGCCATGGCCCAATTTTCGGGGGATCTTATTTTCGAATAAAACCAGTGCTATTTATTTTAAAGTTTCTAAATTCAGTACAAATTTCGATAAATGTATAAAAATACAGCGAAAATATTTTTATATTTTACTGAATTTTGTGTGTATATATAAAATCATATGAAAGTTAGACAGTCCTTGTTTTGTTTTTAAAAATTTTTCATCCCTTGAAAAGATTTAAACCAATTTTAGAAAAAAATAATCATTTCTTCGATCTCAGTGGTTAATGTCACAATGAAGCACAATTAAATTTAGAGTAATATTTAGAGTAATATACACTGTTAATATCTATTTTAATGGTAAGTCAAGACGAACCTCAACAAAAAATATGAAAAATATTTATCATATTTTAAAATTTAAGAAATCATTTGTTTATCCATAATTCCTTTTACTAAATAGCAGTATGTTCAATAAAATCTGAATTCTCCATTGCAATCCAGACTTATCTTTGGTATCAACTTTTGTAATAACTTTTGTACATTAAAAATCATCATTTTGCAAATCTTAAAAATGTTTGCATCATAACTGTCAGTGGCACTCTACTGTCAGACGTTTCACAAATTGACTATAAAAATGCAACTTTTGACAGACGAGTTTAAAAGCTTCCAATACCTCATTCATGAAAACTCTCAACCTTTTCATCAATCACAATTCCACAAATAATTACAACTCCTTTTACTTCCAATTTCCTTAAATTTATTTGATTAAATTTTATTATTTAGTAAAATTTAATTTAAAAGATAAATTAAAAACTCGAAGTCCTTATTAGTAAATGATTGGCTAAATAAATAAAAATAATATTTTCAAAAAGACAGTGCCGAAAATTTGTATTAAATGGTAAAAGCATTGATCTTTTATCAAAATTTAAATTATTTTTTTTTATTTTGAAAAAATAAATGCATAAAATAAATAAATAAAAAATTTCCATTTTCATTTTATAGCGTTTAACTGAAAAACCAAAATGTTGCACAAAATGAAAATTAAATTAAAAATGACAAGAAAAAATTAAAAGGCAATTATTTTTTTTCTCACAATAATTGTGCAGAAATATGGAAATATGTTAATATTTTAATCCCCCAATTCAATTTATCTGATATTCCATGAAACTATAATTTCCCAACAATGAAATCTACTTGAAAGTGTCAATAACTATACTAACTGACATACTTCTGTAAAATTCTAAAAAATGTATAAAAATAAATTAACTTGCTACGGAAGTCGACAGATATTAAAATTAATGATATAGATGATTGACTTCAAATTTAATTACCCCATATTAAAATCTAAAGTCGCGTAATTTTTTAAAAATTTAAATATAATTTCTTTAAATTTTTAAATCATTTAAAAATTATTTTTTCATGATTTATTAAGTTTAAGTGCCAGGCGTATTTTTTCATGATTGAAATAGGAGTTAGATAAAAATATGACAAATTTTTTTAATTTGCAATAAAATTTAAAATCACACTTGTTATTGTAATATTAGATTAATACAACTATTAGATCATCGAAATGTTTAACTAAAGACTCAATTACTCATTTTATTTAAACAAATAAATTAAAAAGCGATTTATACAATATTAATAAAAATAGTTGGTTCTATATATTTAATAATTTTTAATACAGTTAATTATTATTTATTATTAATTATTAATAAACTTATAAGGACTTTTTTGTTTTTCACCTCTGATTTCTTTATAAGTGAGATAATATTTTCTACAAAATTTGACTATGAATCAAATTTATTTAAGGTACTCATAGTCAAATTTTGTAGAAAATATTATGTCACTTATAAAGAAATCAGAGGTAAAAAACAAAACAAGTCCTTATAATATTTAACAATTTAAATTTTAAATTAGACAACATTTAAATCGCAACCTTTTCCATTGGTAAGAAACTTCTAGACTGAATGTTGCTAATTTGACAAAGTATTAATATTTAATTAATAGTTTTGACAGTAAAATAACAATTTATAATCACAAAAAACACAAATCTTAATTAAAAATGTGCCTTCGACTCAAATACTCTAGATAATAACTTCGTTGATGATTTTTATATCTCAATATATCACCGTTGTTATTGTTCAATGTCCAAAAATTCATTTCAGTAGTGTTGGGGTATTACAAAAAAAGCACGGTAAAAATTCGAAAGTAGTATTGATCAGGGGAAATTGGTATGGTTGAACGCCAAATTGAGAGACGAGTCCAGAATTAATAATAAAAATTTAGTGAGGGGTCCCTAGAAAAATATATAAGACAAAAAAAGAAATTAATTAAAAAAATTAATTGCTAACGGGAAACCCGAGAGATGAGGAAAACCCGGCGTGTAAACGGAATAATATAAAAGGGTAGATTGGCCTAAACAATATTAAATAGGCGCCACTGATCTATGGGGAGGTTATTATTTCCTAATTTGTAATTTAGTAATAGAGCAAACGTTGTTGACAAATTTCGGCTACGGTGGTCTGTGGGAAGTAATTATTTTTAATAATTTAATAATGTAGCAAATGTTGTTGACAATCGTCTGAAAACAGTCTGAGCATGAGTATAAAAGGAAAAGGGAAAAACACAAAATGGCCAGTGGTCGAAGCAAACGAGTAGTGTAGTCAGGTCAGTAGAAGAATCTAAACCCAAGTAAATTCAAAGTTATCTATCAGAAATGGTGATTATCCATTGGATAACCTACCTTAAGATAATCAAATTTATACGGTGGTTGAAGGGTGCAAATAAATCAGTGAAATTGTGATTACAAAACATTGAAATAAATCGGATTAAGTTGTAACTGTGATAAAGTGCAAATAAAATTATTCTGTGTTGGGTTTGCTTATTTGATTCGAAAAAGACACGAGGAGTCAGAAGGAACCGACTTTCAATAATAATAATACAACAGTAGTCAAATTCCACGAATTAACAATGGCTTTACTCTTCGATAAAACCTTTCCAACCGGATTCAAAAAGGCGAATAGTGCAAAACTCATAATAAATATTTATTTAAAACAAAATTCAATTATAAAAATCTATAAGGTAAACACATTTGTACATTAAAAAATCTGTACTGAATATAATAAATGACTACATTTTATTGAATATAAACATACATAGAGATGTTTTAATAATTCTAGATTTTTAAATGAATATACATAGATTTTAATGGATGCATTTCAACAAATGAAAATAGATCTGATTTGTTAACTAGAATCCAATCACATCACGAAACATTCATGTAACATGATTTTAAATTTTAAAAAAAAGCATATTAAAAAAAAAAGATAATTTAAAAATATAAAAAAATCGAAAAAACTATATTTTCCATAAAGATAAGGTAATGAGTGTTGATGTATGAAATGGTAAAGATGAATATAATAGTACAATGGCATGACTCGTAAATCGATATTATTATTATTATTATTATTATTATTATTATTATTATTATTATTATTATTATTATTATTATTATTATTATTATTATTATTATTATTATTATTATTATTATTATTATTATTATTATTATTATTATTATTATTATTATTATTATTAGTATTATTATTATTAGTATCAACAATAATAATGTTAAAATAAATTTTACTAACCTTTTAAATTTTCTTTTATATGATAATAAAATAATACCTAATAAAATTTACTTTTATGAAAATATTTAGGAAAACAAAATTTAGATAAATTAAATTAAAATAAAAATAAATTCTAAATAATCTTTACTAATTCTTTTTAAACTCAAAAATAAATTAAAATTTTTTAAATATCCGATGAAATCTAATTCTTTTTTCATTAAATTTCAAAGAACCAATATTCTTATTTTAACAACTTATTTTTCTGTCAGATTTTCTAATTTATTCATCATTTCCAAGTTTGCTCTAGGGCGTAGCCTCTCGAGAACATTGTTTATCAAAATTGAAAATCGTAAGAAATAAATTCCATAGACTGAATCATATGATATATCCATGATTTTTAACAGAGATTATTGAAGACATATTTAACAATATAATATTTCATTCAACATTATTTTAAAATTTATAAAAATCAAATTTAAAATCAGTTGAAGTTTAAAAAAAATTGTTTTTAAAAGTCAGTAAAAACTTTGTGTTTTTAAATCTCTTAATTTCATTACATATAATAAATAAATTAAATTAATATATATTTTTCAATAAAAAATTTTTGTTTATTATTTTTCTTTTATTTGCAGAAAAATGTGTTTATTTTTAAGAAATTTTTAAATAATATTAGATAAAGGCAGAATTTAAGTGTTTGGAGTTCATGTCATTATTAGGTTAACACAAAGAATGAAAAGGATTATATAGACCAAATGGATGCCAACTTAAATGTATATAGAAGAAATAAATTGTGGTGACCCATTTTTACTAGGTTATTAGATACTGCCTTTCAAAATTGTAGGATTATCTACAAAATTCATGATCCAGAAACCACTCATTTAAATTTTCGACTAAAAATTGCAAAAAAGTATTTAAAAAAATTTCAAAATTTGCCAAAATCATGAGATCAAATCAAGAGATTTTAGGATTTCCACAGTTATTCGTCTTGATTGAAAGATAACATAGTTAAATACGTACCAAACAACAGAAGCCAAGAATGCTCTGGACAAAACCGTATTGCCATTTCCGTGCGCACGCAGTGTCATAAATATGACCTAGGCTTATGTATCAATTTTTTGCTTTTTTTAATACGAAATAATTTAGTTTGAAAATTTAATTACTTTTTAAATAAATATTTTGATAACTATTGTCTTTATTTAATGTTTAATTTATGGACCTTAAAAAACCAGCTTCTCCTATAAGGAACGGTAGTCACCTTGAAAATTTCTAAGTAAACAAACAAATTTTTACTGAAATAATGTTATTAAGACTCGTTTAAACCCAAAAACATAATCCATTTACCAATATTTTGGTTTATTATAAACTTCCTTATTTATACTTGTTTATTAAACTAATAATATATACAGTTTTTTTATCCTACCCAAAGATGATAGTAAAATATTAGTTTTTAATTAATTACATAATTACTATATTTATTTAATTATACTTAAAATAATATAAATATTCTCTAATTTTATACAATATCTAGGTATAAAGCAGAGATAAATACACATTTTCAATTATTCTTTATCAAATGAATTTTAATAAACATTAAAGATAAACATTCTCGAAAAACCTTTACTTACTTTTACGCAAATTTTTTGATTTAAACAAAAACAAAACTGTTGTTCTTTTGTACTTGAAAATGTTAAGAATGTAACTTTAACATATTTCAATCTAGAACACGAGTCCACATTTAGGACGGGAAATATTATAATGCCGCGTAATGGCACATATGTCGCCATTAAATTGAACAAATTTTCTAGAACTTATCGATTGTGCGGTGCAATTTCTTTTTTAGATTTCGATTTAAATTCCCTTGAAAGAAATGATAAAAAGCTACAAATAACGTTTTGACAGATTTTTCGTGTTTATTTACCCCTGAAATTCATAATTCCAAACCTTTGTTGCAAATGTTCCGAATTTTTGAAAATATCGCCTCGGGGTATTGACGGACTCTTTAATCTATTTTCCGTGGAACTTTAACTTTGTTGAATGTACAACGTACACTTTTGTAGAATGATTTCCAACATTGTAAACCTTCAAAACATTAGCCTTTAAATAACTTTCTTTCGGTACCCCATTACAAAAATATCCAGGGGAATTTCTTTTTTGCAGAATAGAAATAGAATTTAAACTGAAAAATAATTTAAATTCAAAGATAAAAAAATTCCAAATTCTCGTTCAAAATAATTATAAATTAAAAAAATGTACAAATCATTATTTTTCAAAGGAAAATATAGATACGATGAAGAGGAAAAGACGAGTCCGGTAGCTTTAAGTCATTTTACGCAACCCAGAAAATGCAATTATAAAAATAAAAACCAACTAATTATTTAATTTAAAATTTTTTAAAAGCATTCAATAATTTTTTGAAAAAGTCACCAAGTTTGATAAGTCAGATATCGGTCTTCCAAGACTCATTAGAAAAATACAAATTATATTTATTTATTCAGTGAATTCTGGACAAATTGTTGGCGTGACTAACAGATTTCGAGTGATTTTTGTGAATGCAACATGTGAGATTAATCTAACGATCACTTTATCTTTAATATAAATATTTATACTATATTTATAATATTATATATTAAATGGTATGCGTATGATTGCAGTATGCTTACATCGGTCAGAATATTAAAATACATTATTGAATTCTCGAAGTTTTATATACAGTTTTTTATAATAATATTGTGGAAATTGCGGGATTATAATGAATAAAAATAATAATTTAAATTATCTTAAAATCTTAAGAAAATTGTAAGAAGTTCATTTCAGTACGTAATTATCACAGTTTTGTGTTTGAGTAGCAGCATCATTCGGTCACAAATAAAATTATTTTTCATAGACTTTACAGAATAAAAGAATTTATGGACCAAATTAAAAAGGAGAGGATAGTTTTTTAGATTAAAATTATTAAATAACATTTATTTTAGCAGTCATTTCTCCTTCCAACCGAACTATGCATATGTTTATCATGTAGAAGTGTTGAAAAGTACCGCCAAATAACTTATGCATTTTTACTACAATGACCAGTATACAGTTCCAAATAAACATCATTATAGAAGCTTGAAAAATGTTGTTTGGTCGATTGTATGCTTATTTTTATTTATTAAATAAGTTTTCTCAAAGTTGACACCCTCCTAGGTTACATTTTCATCTCTCCCCAAAAGGAAGATTTAACAAATTTCTTCAAAATGGTTTTTGCTGTTTTCGATAACAAAATTACGACAAAGGGTTCTGTTGCACATAGTACTAAAACACGTCAAATTGCTGATAATCCAACAAATGGAGAACCACAAGATTGACCGAAATGTTTGAAAACTCCCTGCGATAGAAAATTTATTATTAAATTAATATTTAAGTTAAAATTTTAAAATATGGAAGTATAATTTTCCCATTATTGTTTAACAAGCATTTCTATAAAGTAAATACAGAAAAAAAATTACTTTAAATTTCGGTTTTTGTTTAAAATTATAATTAGAAAATTTTTTTAAAATTTAAAAATTTTCATTAGCCCTTTGTTAGTCGCATTCGATCTGAGAGATACATACGATATTTATTTAGACGCCATTAATTTACGGTAGCAGTGGAAGGGATGGCACTCAGTCTAGCCTCGTAACGCAAGAGTGATTTTGGTTTAGTAGTGATCTAACTTTTCTATGAGGAGTTTAGTTGTCTGATACAGCTAATATATATCTAGTAGTATATTGCGACTATTTACGTAAGTATTACAAGACATTTGTTTAAAGGTTTTATTGAGGTTTTATTTAAATTTGTTTACTACACTTATTAGATTTAGCATAAAGTATCCACTGAATTTATTTTCTTCGGCATCTTAAACGTTTGTGGTATAAATTCGAGAATATTGTACATTGGAAACAATTTTGAAGCTAGGAACAGGCGCAAATTTCTACGCATATTAGAGAATGAATTAATCGAAGAACATCTAATCAGACGCAGCACAAACACTTTAGGAATGCCGAAGGATCTTCAAGTCAGGTTGGAAAAATTCAAGCCAATTACCTTCTCTGAAAATTTAACAATTCATGGAAAAACAACTAGTAAAAGAATACGCTGCAAGTCACGTTGGACCTCAGATAAGAGAACACGATTGACGAGGTACCAATGTGGCCAATATGAAAAACATCTTTGCTTAGAGCATGCAAAAATTTTATGTGAATAATGTTTTTCTAATAAAAGTTAATAGAAGATTAATAAAAATAAATATTACCATATTAAACTTATTATAATCAGATTTTTGTATGTCTTGTTACTTTATTGGAAAAATAATTATAAATGTGAACAGTTTTTCAAAACTTTTGAATAAATTACTTTAAAACAATATAGAATAATTTAATCTTGACCTTATTCCTCAAATACATATTAATTTTTTTGTAAACCTGATTTTTAACTTATGTGTCTATGGGATAGATTGCGACTCGTGAGGTTCCGTATCGTATTGGGACTAACGCAGGGTTAAATAAAAATTTGATAAAAATAAACAAAATCAAAAACATTTGAAAGTTAGACCCGAAACAAATTTAGTTCAATTGAAAATTGTTGATTTCCACAATGTTTCAATGGAGTGAAAGGGAATTTTTAAAAGTTAGCAAATATAATCTGAAACGTGTGTTGTAAAAACAAAAACTCATTCACTTCAGATTTATTTTAATTTCCAAAGAATACATATTTCCAAAACAAACAATTCTGAAGATTGAATGACTAATTTTTGGTATTAATGGCTCGCAAATATTTCCCCCTTTTTTAAATGTTATTTCAGGAAATCAGAAATCATTTTTGAAACATGGAAACAAAATGAAATTTTAAAACGTTAATAATATTTAAACAAATAATGTAATTTACTATACTGTACAAAACATGTTTTCCCTATTTTCCTCGATTACATGCTCATACCCGTTTAGTGTTATAATTTATCTTAACTATAATTATAAATAAATTATAAATAAAATTAAATGAAAAAGCACTATTAGTTGAAAAATTAACATTATTAAATGAAATGTTAACACTCATAAATAAGAAACATTATATTTTTGTGCTTGATTTTTAAATGATGCGTTCTAATTCTAATTGATATATTATCGATATTTATTGATTAGAAATTATAATTATTGATTTTTACCTAATTTATAAAATAAAAAAACTTATTTTCATTTTGTGTACATAGTATTTGGATAATTTTCTGTATGATGTTGGTTTTAGTAATTTGGAAATTATTTTTAAAATATAGTCTTTTAGACACGACTTTAAACCTCGAAAATCTTTACGGATGATGAAGAGAAGAATGGAAACCATATTCAGGGTTTTTTTAAGTCGAGTCCATCAAATTCAAGATCTGAAACAGCATAAAAATTTGGTGACTATTTTTTTTTAAATTTTGGATTTAATTATAAAATTCTTATCACGCCAAATATTAATTATTAATGACTATTTGGAAAAATGAAAAAAAGCTTATTTATTTAGTGATATCTTTGTGATAAAATTTGAGTGTTAAAGCTTTTTTATTTTAAATTAATTTTACTGATGTAAAAATTATTTATATATAAATTGTATCCATATTGAATTTATTATTATTGGAAAGGATAAAAATTGCAAAGTAAATTCCTTTATCTTTTTGATCAGTGATATACTGATATCATCATAAATTTACATTATTTTTAGTTCTGACTGCAAATCACTTATTTATTTAACACGAATTTCCTCTACAGCTTTTTCATTTGTATCAAAAATTCGCTCTAACTAAATAAAATGATTGACCTGCACTGTAGCATCTACAGTAGTGTAGTGAATCTCAACTAATGTCTTAGAATATTTTTTCTTTTGAGAAAAGTATGCACCCTTACCAATGGCAAATAAAACATTGTCCTTATTTTAAAATGAATAAATTGCATGTTAGAACTAAGTCCAAGTTGATAGTCGGCTAATATTGATCGTTCAACGCGAGCTATTCTTACAAATAATTTCGCATCAAGTAAATGACATATTAGTCCCACAGTTTCAGAAATCAATGATAGTGCGAAACCAGATCTTTTCAAACAAATATTGACATTAGAACTAGAAAGTAAATATTTAGGTTGATTCATAAAGTCAAGTTATATAAATGAACAGATGGTGAATAGTTTTGAGCCTTTTTGTAAATATGTGTAAACTGAAGTCATGACAATGATAGGTTCAGTATTATTGGCATAGATAAATATTTGTTGATGCAGTTTAATTATTTTTGGTAATACCGATACCTTCATTATATCGTCTTTAATATATTTATATTTTGGTAATCTCAATTTATTATCAAACTGAACATTTTCAATTGTTTGTTACATTTTAAATTAAATTTTTTATTTTTCACTAGAATAAATCATTCAAAAAGCATTGCACAATTTTACAAGATAAAAGTTTATAATTGATATATTATTTTCAGTAAAAATAGTAAATTGATATTAATAATTTTTCAATTTTAGAAAGATTTTAGGGAATGTAGATTAGGAAAATGGAAAAGATTTAGCTGAAAATCATTCCAAAAATAATTTGTTGCACAATGGAAAGAATTCCGCTTAGAATATTCATTGCTGCTAAAATAAATTTAGAGATAATTTTTACAAGACAATTTGAAGAACATCAATAAAGGGAACAGCTTGCGCATACAAATGCAACGCATGTTTGAAATAAGGAAAAAAAAATTATATGTTTAATAAATATTATAAAAATACTAGAACACCAAATGAACGAAATGCTATTTAGAGGAAATTATCCTCATTATCAGTCTGTCATCATAATCATTGTCAAATGCTATATACGAAAACAATAGTGATAATATATATATATGAGTTCAGGATGATCTAATCTGTTGCTGATTGAATACCAATTTTAAAGGATAGTGATTTAATAACCAATGTTTACAAAAAATTCTTTCTAACTTATGTTGGGCTTAAAGCCAAAATTAAAACAAAAATTGTATTGTGAATTAAAACAAAAAAATAAAATAAAATAAGGAAAATGGTCACTGTACATACACATGCACCACAAGCAGAAACCAAAAATAAAATAAAAACATCAAATAAACAAACTAAAATATAGCAAAATTAATTAAAACATATATTAATAAAATCGATTAACGCATGCAGAGGCAAAAAGAAATATATATGAAATAAAATAAACTGCCAAAACCTTGCAAAATAAGGTTTAGAAAAAACACAGGCAGAAGCGGTGACCAAGAAACAAAATTTTAAGGGCTAAAAAGAATATTGTATAAAAATTACAATTAGAACAGATTTTATAACATTAAAATTAATATATCAAAAAATAAAGAAAAATATATAAAATACTATAAAAATATTTTAAAATAAATAAAAATTATAAAAAGCCCTTAAAATGGAGTAAAATCGCCTATTGGTGCACATAGGCATAAAATTACTATATAAACAGTGAACAAATTCACTATTTTTAGCAGTTTATTTTTCAACTTTAATTAAAACTTTACTTAATTCAACTTAACTTTATCTAATAAAACTTTACAGCTACTTTTGAATCGATTTATTGAAAGTAAGGTTTGTTAATTTTGTTTTGTTGTTAATTCAGTAATTTTATGTTTTCCTTTTATGTAATAAATAATTGTTAGTATCGTTTTGGATGCTCATAAGAATTTTTATATGCTTATTCACCATGAAGAGGTCCCTATCAATATTTATATTTATGTATCGAAATAGACCTCAAGAGGGTAGGTCGGCAATCCGGCTAACGAGTTAGCTTTCGTTAGATGTGGTTGCTGGCCGTACACTCTTGAAAACTCTGTCGTTCGCGGCGAGGCCTGGTCGTAAGGCGCAGGACTTTACCCGCCGGGCACCGTGTTACCACTCGTAACGGCTGATGGAAACGTCGGTCGAGACGAGCAGAAATTAAAATCATGGGAAGAGCGGTATTAGTTAAAAGAATCAAGGGTGATCGCTGGCCGATCATTAGCTGAAATTTTATTAACCCCCTTCAATTGTAATACGACGGGTTAGTTAGGGATAGGAGGTAACTAACAAAGTAAAATGCCTTGTTGTGAAAGTGACTACAGGAATGTATCAGACAAAGTGCGTAATATAGGAAAACTAATCCACATGTATGTTATCAACTAAGTGACAAACAATCATCACAAATAGGAATATTTAGCAATAGGGTAATCGACAAAGAACCCCACTAACGATACAAATCATAAAACTCTACACAATCTTAGGTAGGCACTAATAAAGATACTAATAAAGATTACGCTAAAATATTGATGAAACTAGTCACCCAATATAGAATTAACAAAACTATTATGAATAGGCGCAGCATATACTAAGTCCGATAACTCAATAACTAGGAAGTATCGTAAAATCTCCGCCGTTAGGATGTATGACCCAACGTTTACAAACGGTATGGTAACTTCCATTCAAACAATTAGCGAGATTCACAAGTACAACTCCGTCCATCCGATGCCAATGGTTATATAAGAAGCCCATTTTCACCTAACAGGAATTTCAACAAGTGTCGTGAGATAATGCAGGGTTAATTTAAATATTCTCACATACGCAAAATTATTTTACACCCTTTTACCATTTATGATCCGAAACATTTAAAATTTTTTTTTGTTGCTATTAATTCCAAAATATCTGCAAATTACCAATCACCATTAGTTGTATGAAATCTTAGTAGGCTTAACTATGAACATAGAATGCCAACACCAAATAACTTCTAATTTCGTATGCGTGGCTGGTATCAATTTATCGATTTTACGTAGCCAGACTTATTTACGTGCTCAAATAAATTATCTTTTGGGAATTAATTATCAATTAAATTAAATTTGTTGTAGAAGATTTTCTTACTTATGCCGTATATCTGCAAGCCACATTCATTCTTCAGTCCATCCCAAGAAACTGTGATTTTCTGAACTCCAAAGGCCAAATCCGATTTTTGGAAACAATTACAGTATCTATTTCGTGCAAATACCATAAAACAATTCTCCATCGATCTGTTTTCTTGAAATATTCTGTCCATGTCTGCCCTAGCAAATCTGCCAAGGATTCCCAAAATCTCTCCGTCCGTAGTGGCAATGTCACAGAAGATTGATAGGTTAGAGCGAGAGAACGCTCTTCTCCAAGAAAAATACCAGAAGATCAAGGGCACTTGGTGCTCACCGGAAACAACCAAGGGGCTCTATCAAAAAATCTCACGTCTTAATTATCGAGAACCGGAGCCAGCGGATCACCATATCCGAGCAGAGCCCTGGCTCTGTTCCTGAACTTCTGTGCGGTGATGACGGAAAGTACCCATTAAATGAAAACTTATGCACCAGATCAGACTCGAAATCTTTTAGGGTTTAAGATTTATTACCTATTAATGATTCTAAAGATTTAGATATTTTTAAAAATAAACTGGAATTAGTTAATGATTTTGTGACAGAAAACCTTCTGAATCTGGAATAACTAATATATTTTTTCAATTTTTATTATACATTATTTTTATTTATAATGTATTAATTTTGTTTATTTGAAAATAGGATTTAAAGTATCAATAATAATAATAATTATAATAATAATAAGTATTTGTTGTTACTATTTAATTTGTAATTATGTAATACATAATTAACAAAAATAAATAAGGTGGGAAAATAAAATATTTGAGACCATTTAAATTCATTTAAAAATTTGTTTAAATATTTTCCCTTTTTTAATATGATCACCACATTTTTCTTTTTTTAAATCTAACAACAATTCTTGAATATCACCAAACATTCATTGACAATATTTCACATCAGTTAGATGTTGTGAAAATATCTTCGTTTAATTCAAAATTTGTATTCATTCAAAGTTCAAAATTTATTCAAATCAAAATTATATCTTCCATATTTCCGAGTATTTTAACAAAATTAACAACGGTATTTATTTTTATTTAATAATTAATATTATTTAAATTTTATTATATTTAATAATTAATATAATAATTTATAATCGGATATTTTAAAATATTTTTATCTAATTTATCAAAAGTTAATTTAAATCTTATATTTTAATTTTATTAATTTTAAAACTTAATTTTAAGTTCGTTGATAATTATGCTTAAATATCCTCACAACATCAAAATTCAATCGTGGAAATTGCTGCTTTTTTCATACTAGTTTCAGCACATTCAAATTCAGCCGTTCAAATTCAGATCTTAGCTTCCGTGAAGCTTAAAATAAATGAATTGATTCACAGGAAAATTAACAAGGCAGAACAATCTCAAAAACTGAGACAATTCAAGTGCCAATAAATGACTAATCAGTATTTGGGCGCTAAGTATGTCATTATACAACTCATAAATAAGTCTAGACATTCATATCAGCAATCAATATTATTGCTCAATCCATAACAGCCACAGCATCCTCATTATCCTTGACAATTACTCCATATCCTCAAAAGTCCGGATTGAATGAAAAATTCTCATTACTATATCAAGTCGATAATGAATGGAATCATCCAAAATCTGCTTAGTTTTTTAACATATTTTGGATGTTATTGTTGTGTTCCTACAAAGACTGTAAATTTTATAACACAAAGTGCAAAACTTGCACATAATAGTTTTCTTAAAAAATCTATTGTATTAGTTTTGTCATAAGTATTTTCCTACAACCATTAAATATGCGATTCTAGGTCTGTTCACCCTGAACGATTCATTCATAGGCGGTTCATACAAAATAATATGATATTAGAAAAATTGCAAAAAGTTTAAAGAATTATTTTATTATTATAACTATTAACATTTTCATAGAAAATAACACTGAGATTAGGCGAATTATTTGTTTTAATTTTATAAAAATAGATATTCTCCAATCTTCAACTGAATGGCAGTGCTGTCATTGTTAATATATAATATAGTAACATGTTTCTAATTTAAATTTAAATGTATCTAAACCACAAGATCTAAATAGATTATACAAAAAATAAAAAGCTTAGATGTACTGTTGCCGAATGTGCTGATGTATCTTTGGGCAATTTCACATTAGTCGAACAGAATTTATAATTTTTTAATATAATATATTTTTAACATTTAAATATTAATGAAGAAATTTGTTTGAAAAAGCAATTCAATTCGATATAGTTTCAAGTTCGAATCTACCTGAAGATGACAGTGAGTCTGTCAAAATATATTGTAGCTTTTTATATATAATAACATTAAAATTAAATATAGTAATCCTTACTCCTCAAGTTTCCAGAATTTCGCGAAGGTTTTTTTTTAAAAAATTAATTTTGATTCTTGTTTGAAAAAAAAGCATTAAACTGTGTCGATCTGGCATCGAATTATATAGGGGGTTTTACACGCATGTTTTTTGATGCGATAAAACAAAACGCCTACACGTTTTTACAATATTTCATCACTTTTTTCCTAAAAATAATAACATTCAATTCTCGAAATTTTTTGTTTCATTTTGCATCGTTTTTAACACTTCAAAGAGGTTTCTCATTTTCATTTGAAAATACTCCTCCCAACCGTATTCTGCTGTTCATCAATGTTGGATTGCCAATCACTCTCCAACATTTCTCACTCATCACACTGATTGAAGCTCCTTAATCCCATAACATCTCTACATGAAATCCATTTATTTCAATCATACTCCACTTTCTGTCACCGTCCTTCTTAAACATCACATTCTTCTTTTCAAGATTTCGTTTTATAAACTCTCGACTCTACTGACGAAATGTAAGTAAGAGGGTCTTTTTGTTTATTTTCGTCTCAGCATTGTGAATGAGTGGTTCTATCAATTCATCTGATCTATCATCAATTTCTTCATGTATACAATAAACTCTTCGTTCTAGTCTTTGTGTTTGACTTCGTGATTTCACTAACAAATTACCACTTCTAAATGAATGACCTTCCTTACAGCATATTAAGCATTTGTTCTTCAATGGACATTCAAATTGCATATGATAATTTTGTCCACAACAAAAGCATTGACCAGGTTTTAACCTTTCTTCTACTGGTTCTGGTAAACCATAACATCTATTATAAATTTATTAAATATATTGCGCTTTCTTGACGCTGGAGTGGCTTACTAAATAATAAAATAATTCTTCATACTTTTTTGCAATTTTTCTAATATAATATTTTTTTGGATCAACTGTCCTTTGAAAATTGGAAAGGATGAAAATTCCGGATAACGAATATGCAACACATAAACACGATTACTGAAGACGAGTCTAAAACATATGCAAAGTAAATGCATATTTAAGAAAGTCATTAAACAAAAACAAATTGACCAAGTTTACGTTAATTTATTAAAATTGAGGTTCCTATGTAAGCCTTCTATGTGTCTTTCTGTTTGTTATAATTTTAAGCAGTCATGGCCCTCATATAGTTTCATATGGACCATTATTTTTTACGGCAAATGGAGGGGTCTTTGTTTTGAATGATAGGGTAAGGCGATCCAAATAAGATTTTGAAATTTTTTCAAGTGATGTCATAAAAAATAAATTAAAATTATTTTTGCAAAATAAATTTTAAAAATATTTGTAGTAACGTCGTGAAAAATATTAAAAAGTTTAAATTTAAAAATCAGTTTTTTCAACAGGAAGTATGTCGACAAATAATATAATTACTACAAAGTGTTAGAATAATTTTTATATTCACAATATATGATTTTTGTCATTTTTTAGGATCATTATTTTTTTCCTTTGTTCTATATGGTAAAAATCTTTCTACCTAAGTGGAATATGTATTTTGTGATATCAATAAAATGTAATATATTGTTTGAAATTATTGATTAATAAAAAAAGATCAATAAATAACTATATTATTTGAAAATACAAAAAGTTAACAAAATTTTGTGAAAAGAAAATTTTATAGAAAAAATTAGAAAAAGATATATTGGCACCGAAGATTAAATTAAATTAAAATATTCTGTGCTTTTGATTTGACATTTTAATAAATAAAATCTTAATTTAGTATAAGTATAATTAAATTTATATTTATTCTGAATTGAATTTCTTAGAATTTTGATTTTTTAAATTGTAAATGAATTTAAAGCTCTTACAATTGTAATTTAAATTAATCGAAAATAATTTAAATAATAAAAATATAAAATTTTTTTTAATCAATAAAATTTAGGAAAACATTATTGTAAAATTACTTTAAATTATAAAATGAGACAAAAATATAATTGTAATTAATTGTGTAACAAACACCATTTTCATGGTGAACTTCATGAATCCAGGAATCTCTAGAATAAAAATATTTAATATTAGCAATATATAAAACAAACTAAATCTCATATTTTTATATGTTTATCAAGGCACTCATCTGAATTAGAGGAAAATTAAAATCATTTGTCATCTTTTGCGGCCCATTTGAAATTCAAGAAGATTTGAGTGACTTACATATTTTTCAATAGAAAAATAATAATTTCAAACTCAGCGAATTATTCAAAGAAACCACTGAAGCGTGAATCGGTTTTATTACCTGTAATCTGACTCTGATGTTATCAAATCAAGTGTTCACGTCATTAAAATGCTGCGTTGTTTAGAAACATTTCCCATTGCCATAAATTTATGAATCACCTTTATAATAATAGATGTGATTCAAAAAAATTAATTGGAAAATTTTGAAAAGCACAATTCAAAAACATTGGCAAAGTGCAAAAATGCCAGTCAACATAAATTATCCACATAAATGACATATAATAATGAGTAATAACTAATGATTTCGGATTTTAATTTTTAAGCTAATAATTTCGTTTTTTTAATTATTTCAAAAATTTTATTTTTCTAAAAGACATTATTTAATTTTTAGTTTTAACTTCTTTTTTACATCTCATCTAAATCTCTTCTTTCCAATCCCTTATAAATGACTGTCTCTAATTTTTTATTTTTTATTATATGGTTTTTGTATGTAATTCAAGTAGATGTAATTTTTTTCTATAAATGAGTAAATTATTTCTTGTATTATATCTTAATTTATGGTATATCTGTGGATAACTTATGATAACTTGTGTAACTCAAATTTGACAGATAAAAATAAATATGAAACTATAACAAATTTAAGTATTTAAAAATATTTTTTATTCCACAAAATTATAATTATTAATTAAAATTATTATTTTTTCAACTTTCTATGACATTTTGATAAATAAAATTCTAATTTTTATGATTCACATATAGATGAAAATATTATTTTTAAAATTTTTAAAATTTAAAATTTTTCTTTTAATTTCCATTTAATCATGTTGTGAAATCCCACATAAATACATTAATTAATTTATTTATTTTTTTACTGATTTAAAATAACGTGATATTTCTTAATCAAGATTAACCAGTCTATGTCGATTAAAACAAACTATTTCAAATATAAACAAAATAAAAAAATATACAAAACATCAAGCAGAGTTTGGATTAGTCTTTATATTGTGTTTCTGTAGAGATTTCATTAACACTTTCATAAATAACAATATAATGAATATTGTTATTATTGTGAAATTAGGTTGAAAGGTTACAAGCAATGTTCCCTGTAAGAATTTTTTACCCAACCTGAAATATTCCCGTACAACTCTTTTAAAATCGAAAACTTCTGCATACATTAATAAAAATGCAATATTTTGATTCAAAATATTATTGGTGCTAAACACTTTGTTGTTGTAAACATCATACAAAATGTTAAATAAACACAACATTGAAAATTATTTTATTTTCTTTTAAGTGATTTAGGTCATTTTGTCACTACTCTGTGGTGAAAAGACGCTGTATAGAAAACTAAACTAACAACCAAGTCGAAAAAAAATTTAAAATGCTTTTTAAAATTTTAAACCAAAAATTAAACTATAAAAATATATTATTTTGGAAAATTTTTTATGCGCTGAGAATTAAATAAACGAAAACACCAAATGATAGAAATATGCTTCGTAAAAATGATTCTTCCTTAATAAATATAGAATGCTATACACAAGAACCAATAATTATGTAATAGATATGATTTACTGAATTATATAATCCTAATAAATTTATTGGTGATTGAAAATTAATTGTAGGGGATTGTAATTTATTGAAAGAACTTTTCCTAGTTTTCACCTCTAACTGCTTTTCATTTTGCAATGACATAAATAATTTTTTTATTGTTTCACTATGAATTAAGATTTTTTATCGATATTCATAGTCAAACAATAAAAAATTTTCTTTATGTCATTTTTTTTAATCACTGTCGAATAATTTGGAAAGTTTTATAATTAATTTGAAAATTATTAAGATTTGTAGTTTCTTTAATATTTTTTTAATACTAATTATTATTACTTACATCTTTTAACCGACGATGTTCTTAAACTCGTTGACAGAAATGACATTTAGAACTAATTCTTAACTTTTGGTGAGATAAAATTTATTTTGTTTTCATTTTGTAAGCTCAAAAGACACTCAATGGTTTCCTTAGACAATTTCTCAACAACAAAACCTTATTTCGACAGATTTAAAATTGCTAGATATGTGATAGAATAAATCTCAGGCTCCAATGAGCACAGTTTCTCAGTTGAATTTTAAAATTTCTCAATACATCATTATCAGTGTTCTCAAACCTTCAAAGTTTTCACAGTGCTTATTTAATATTTTAAAAAAGCTAAAATGTCTTTTATTTCCTGTTTAATAATTTTTAAAATGGGGCAACTATACAAATAGAGCGCTTTATGTAGATAAAATCTAATAAATTCTTTGGCTTAAATTATTCATCGTATATAAAAGATTAAAATAATTTTTATAAGAAAATATCTATAATTTTAAGAAACTTTTAAAAAGAAAAGCTAAATTATTATTATTATTGTTAAATTTAGTAAAATTTGCTAAAAATGTTACATTTAAGTAGAAATTTGAATGTAAAAATTTATATTCAATGAATAATATCAAAATTTCTAACTGTCAATTTAAACAATTTATTCAAATAAAAGAAATTTTCTTGAAAAATTTTCTCATTGACATTTTTAACAGAATATACATTGATATTTGTTCACTGAGACAACAAATATGTATATTATATATTAATAAATTGTATCAATAATAAAAAAAAACTGAAGAATAATTCCTGAAATAATGTAATCAAACGAATGAATAAAAATTACACCCGGAATTCTCCCGAGATTGGTCAGTCAAATCCATCGACAAAGAAAGTCATAAACAATATTGCCAGAAGACTCGTTGTTGATAAGATGTATTTTCAGGCGAATAAATATTTTATATTGGCAATTAAAAATATTTTAATAGTCTTGGATCCAGTTTGGCCATTATTAGTTAATGTTCATACGATATGATAAATAAACTTTAATTTTTCCTTTTGATATCCAACGGTTTCAATTAGAATTCGCTTTGATAAATTCTATCAGCCCCCAATTGAAACATGGCAATGTAACATTGTAGGGAGCAACATAATTATCCAGATGCCTTGAAATATGTATGCTTGCAATCTTTCCCCGTTGAAATCTGTATATTCTATAGTGGCGTCCAACAAGGAATTATCACGAAACTGATTGGATAAAATAATAAAATAAAATAATATTTGATTTATGAGTTCTAAACATGAATTGAATGGGGAAAAATGAAATTGTTTCCTGATAAATGTTTTTTACATAGTTTGGAAACCCGTCAATCATTTGTCAAACGATAATGACAGGTGACTGTTACAAATGGAGGTTAAAAATGTTTTCCTATAATTCGTAAAAAGGATAAATAAACCGCTATCAAAATTATACAGAAATGGCTAATTAAAGAGCCATTTTGATAATTTCAATTTATTTAAAATTAACTGTAATTTTTAATTAAAACAAAATATTAATAAAAAAAATATTAAAATATTTAATCAGTGTAGATTATATTAATTAATACAGTGATGTGTTTTCTTTAACTACAGAACTGTGGGAATTGTTTTGAACGCAAAATAATTTACATGTTTTAGCAGTTATCAACATGTTCATGTCAAAAAATTAGTGGCTGTTTTGTTTTACTGTTCCTACATTTAGTGAGTAACAACAAATTGCATTTATTGAACATGTTGTTTTTGATATTTTAGTAAGTCGAGTAGTTTTCCTTCAAGATTTGGCACCATGTAACGTGACAAGGATCATGAAGAAATATTTCAAGGACAAAACGATTTCATGCCTTGAATGACCAGGGAACTCACTCGATCTAAATTCCATCAAAAATCTCTGGGGTTTGTTAAATGGATTGTACTATACAAGCAAAACTAATTGAAGCTGTAATCCAGATATGGTTTGGAGATAAGCAAATATCAGAAATAATTGTTAACTCAAAGCCAGAACATGTTGCAAGCTTTATAAAAGCCACGGGAGGATTAATTTCCTTTTTAAGAGCATGTAAATAAAATAAAAATTATTTTATAAATTATAATAATTTTTAATTAAAGAAATAAATAAAACGTTGAATTTCATCTGACATGGTATATCATGGATAAATTTCTTAAAATTATGTTTATATTTTTTGCTATAATATACATAGTGGTCATGATTGGCAGAATATGTCACAGTCAGGTATAATCGGCAGAGGTTGCGTAATATTTACAAAATATTTCATTACACTATATGGATGTAATGATAACGTGATAATTCACAGCTCTTGCACAATAATTATATAATAGTTATGTGAATTTTATAAACATAATGTTATGTTAACATAATAATATTACAATTAATAAATAATAATACCCATTTATATAGTGATGGTGTAATTATTAAATAACATTAGTATGATGTACGAACTCCAGCACACATTGACCATTATAACCTTTCAAGACCATAACAATGTCATTAGCATTATATCAAGGTCATGAAATATAGGCGTCAAATAATTATTTTTTTTATATATACTTTTATTTGTTCTTTTTAATTAATTATGCTTATCATATTATGTTTAACACACAAACACAACAGATAGTAAAAATGTATATAAACATTCAAAATGTGCAAACAGTCAGATGAATCACAACTCTATATATTACGATATCATAATTATACATTGCAAATTATAGTTAAAAATTATTCTTATTTACAGTTTTAGAAATAAATAAAAATCTCATATGTATTCCTAAAATTAAATAGTAATTATCATAAACTTTACTAAATTTTTATTATTTATTCAGTTTTTTTAATCAAGTTGGATTTTTGCATCATCTTGTATTATTGCTATTTAGTTGAAACAGATATATGTATAGTAAATTAGAAAGTTGTATATAGTTGTATGATCATATGATCAATTTTAGAATTAACTGCTACATTACCCTAGAGACTTCTAGGTTTGGTTGTTCTTGATGACTGGAAATTTTAATTTAAAATGAACACATTTTGTATTAAAACTCCGCATAGATGACATTTAAAAATTTTTTTTTTCTTGATTTTCTCTTTATTTGCCGTAATAATTGCTTCTATCATTACCTGATTCCAATTGCGTTAAAATCTTGACGTTTTAATTTTCATATGATATGAATTTTCTTGTCTTCCATATTGAAATTTTGTAACTTTTCATGAAAATTTTGTTTATAAATTCCTTTTTCAGTTATTCCGTACGGTACTTTTATTTAACATTTGTTGCAGCTGTATATCTTTAAACGTTGCAATTCTTTATCTTTATTTCGTTCATTATTCTATGGAGAAATATCTATATTTTTTCTCTACGCCTGCCTAAATATATTAATTTTTTCGGATACACACCAACTTTTTCGTCTGAAAATTAAGCACACGCTTTGTGATACACTACTCTAGTGCATGTTGTGATAAAAATGCTTTTATTTCGCCCTCTTTAAATTATGTCTTAAAATATTTTTGCCCTACTAGCAAATTTTCTTAAAAAAGCAGTTTCTGAATCCAGGCTTGAACTCTGAGACTAAATTTTCTGGATGTTTAAACAAAGCTTCTAGATTTTTTTCGAATAATTCCCAACTGGATTCGATTCTTAATTTCTATGTTCAACTTCTATTGATAAAAAGGCTGTTAGAAACATTAGATATTTGTGTTAACTCAAAAATGTTTTCAGCTTCATTAATAAATTTTTATACATAGTTTTCTGATTTAAAATTTTTTTGAGGTTTATATATTTATTTGTCATGAAATTTTCGCCGTGTTAGAATTAGGACATGTCATTTGGAAATTAATAGCAATATATATATATATATATATATATATATATATATTATTTAAACAGCATTATAAATTGTTGGCAAAATATTGTTTTCATATTTTGAAAAATTCATCATACTAATTCATTCATCATATTTTACAATCATACATTGATAATTAAGATTATATAAACTGGATATAATCGGCATAACTAAATATATCATTCTTGCAATTTATAAAGGTTTCCAATATAATTCTTAAGGATTATCAAACTACCGTATATAATAACCTATCAGAGTTTTATTCCAGAAAGTTATTGCCCTGTAAGATGTTGTGAATTTTCACTGGAAAATTTTGTAAAAAATTGGTACAGAAAGCTTGAAACTAATATTCGGAAACTGTAAACTTTATAGTAGTCTATATATATATATATATAGAAACCAACTTCGTAATCGATTACATTAATTATACTTAAATTGCATCCAATGAAATTTAGTTTATTATTCATTGACCAATCAGCATTCATTTAACCGATGATTCATTAAATCCTCCTGAATTTTAATTAATTACATAATTCTTTTATTATATAGATATAAAAATAAATTTAGAATTTCTACATTCTCTACATGTCATAAAATTTTAATAATTTCGAGCATCATGATATTCATAAGTCCAAAGTGTAAATATAGAAAAATATGAAACATAATATTACTGAAATTGTAAAATTAATGCATGGTTAACTTACCAAAATTCTGACATTCAATACAATTTCTAATGTAAGACTAGTTTCAAGATTATTTAACTTTCCTGAATACCATAAAAAACCCTGATCCTGTAATAATATTTTACCTTAATTCGAAAGTAAATAATAATTTACTATTTAACTAAAATCATATACGAAATAAAATTAAAATTTATCCAAAATATATTTATCCCTAAAATCCGAGTAAAATTAATATTCCCTATCCAATAGGCTAAATATATATTATTATTATTAATATTTGCCGAAATAATTTCACTCAAATTTTTTACACAAATATTTTCATCAAAAAAAAAATTCGGTACTGACTAAATATAAATATTAAATTAAATAATACTCCGCCCTATTTTAAATTCAAAACGCCTGATAAAATGTTTGACATATTGTCAATAAAAAATTCCAGATCTTTATTTACGCCAGTCGCGCTCGTTAAGTGTGCATAAGCGTTTTAGAAAACACATCAAACTCTACAATGGCATAATAATCGTCCAATACATGCATATGACTCAATGACCACAGACTACATGCATACCTGATTTGCATATTTGATTGCAGCCAATCAGAATATGGTAAGGATTGTATTGTTTTTAAACGGTTGACATTGTGAACTAACTACTCTCTATATATACCGACAGGTTAGTTTGGATTTACTATAATTTTGTATTAATTACTCGATTGTTCAACACAATACAATGACCTTACTGATAAACCCAGCACAGGAACCAGTAACATTACAGTGAGTAATAATTAATTATTGATTAAATTAAATTAAAAAGTCAAATAATTTACTTAAAATAAAAATTCTAATAAATTTCAGAGAGTCAATCGGAAATCGGTCGAAAATTTCCCAAAATTTTTGCACACAAAATTTGTTTCAGTTCTGGTTGGCGTGCAGAAATTTCAAAGCTCATTTCAATGACAGATCATTAAACTCGTCATATCTATTAGCCAAAGACATTCATAAAACCTTTCTCAAGCATTACAATTCCAGTTCCATAAAGTGTTTCACAGAGAAATCCGACAGAAATATTATCAAAGACAAACTGAAAAATTTCCACGATCTAATAAATCGTCCAAATCTGTTGAAATCCATTTTCGATTCCATTCAAGGAAAAATCGCTCAAATCCTTTCTCAATATCTGCCAAATTTTTTCCCAAATATTCATACAAAATCCTCGAATGATTTTGGGTAAGAAATTCTATTTATTGCAATTTTTTTTATGTTAATCATAATAATAATTAATAATAATTAAGAAAACATACTACTTATAAACTAGTGGAAAATAACTTTTTATTGAGAGTTTACGCCGCTTCGAATAGAATTTGGTTCCATTATCAAACATGAAATTAACTCAAACCATTTTCAATTAAATCTCCACTACCTATCTATAGAAATTAACGAAAAAAAATAATTTCATTAAGTTATCTATAAAGGAAGAAAAAAATTCCATTTTCATTGAGTGTTGAACTTAAACCAATTAAAGAATCCCAACTAACCATCAATAATATCTATTAATTCTCGATCCTCTTCATTAATTAATTAATAAAATTTAATTAATGATAAATTTATTGATATTGAACCAAAGAGAAAAAAATTATTGATAATTAAAGGAATTTTTTGCCGATCATTTATTAAAACAAACAAATTAATTCATTTTTTTTCAATTAAAACAAAAGATGGTTTAAATATTTTTTTAACTTTTTTACGATGCAGATATTTTTTTTTAAATAAAAAAAAATCACAATGCATGTACCAATGGAAAATGGAGTGGATATTTTTTATTTCAAAAAAAGAACTTATTCAATGATAATTCAATTGTATTCTAAACAATTTTTTTCAATAGAATAATTACAAAGATTACCTGTATTACAATTCCGACTATTTTTAATGTTGATATTAATATCTTATATCCTTTTGTAAGCATTAACTTATAATTTTGCGGTAAGTAATTATATAAAAATTAATAAATAATATATATGTATATATGGATGTATAATTTCTATCGGAGGAGGATGAATGAATGTATGCGTGGCAGCGACAAAAGATGACAATATCTTCTTTGATTTTGCCGCTTTTTGCGCTAATTGAATGCTGTTCTGCGTAGACTATTCATTGGGGAATCTATCTAGAAATCAATGCGGTTTCGTCGTTCTTTCTCTCTATTTCTCTCCCTCTTTAAAGATAGGATTACCTAATTTTGAATCTGACAAACAGACAAAGATATAAATTTGATGAAGTAAATCTATCGTAACCTTATTAAAAAAACACTAGACACTTAATCAAATGTTGTTTTATTTTTGTTATTCATATTTTAGTTTTAATAGTTGAATTTACGGTTTTTTTATTTAAGGAAATTTAAACCGACTCAAGTCCGATTGTTAGCGGAGAAATCTCCACATGATTTCGCTAATTTGCTGATTAGGAAATTGGAGCTAATTATACCGGAGGTAATTGATGATCTTTACTACTTGATCTATGTATAAATGATAATTATTTTTCTTATTTATATATTTTAATACTTTTAAGGCACGTAATAAATAAAATTAAATCTTTCAACTTAGCAAACCTCATAATTTTATAATTATTATTATTATTATTATTATTATTATTATTATTATTATTATTATTATTATTATTATAAGGACTTTTTTTGTTTTTCACGTCAGATTTCTTTTTATTTTTATTTATTAAAGACATTGTATTTTATAAATATTATTATTATTATTATTATTATTATTATTATTATTATTATTATCTATACATCCTGTTATTCTGAAATGATTATAAATATTAATAATTAACTGATAGACAAAAAATTTGATATTTAAAATATTTTTTCATGATTATATTCTACTAAAAGTCTGAAATATATTAAAAGGAATTATTGTTTAATACGTGTTTCAATAATACTATTGAAATTTAATATTTGTAAATGAAATATTAGTAAAGGCAATAAATTAGTAATTTAATTTTAAAATTAATATTTGTCAAAATATAATTTGATCTTGGAATGTAATAAAAATATTTCTTGGGTCGGATATAAATTGAGGAAAATTTTTTAATTAACTTCTAAATCAATAAATACTTTTTAATATAGAAAATATTATAAATTTTAATATTTAAAACAAAACCTAAATTATAATTTATTTATAAATGTAAAAACTTTATTAAAACAAATATTGTTTTAAAAATATATTTTTAAAATTATTAAAAATGAGTTTTAATTTCCAATATTTACTCTTATTTCTCTTCATTAATGACTGTAAGTGTCCTACTGAATTCAAACTCCATTGTTATTCTATCTACTTTATACACTCTTGATGGCAATTTAAAAATAATCATATTTATATAAATTAACTTTTTATAAACTTTTTATACATATTTTGTATATTAAGTGGAGTCATAAGTCCGTTCGTATATTTTCAATCCTTTATTAACAACAGAATTTCAAGAAAAAAAGACATATCAATCTAATAAGTATTCTCCCTCATTGTTTATGACGTTCTCTCACTGGCTAATGAATTTGTTGATCCCATTTCGCAAAATTATCCTGGTCTAGTCGCGAAGTTATTGTTATACCAATTCTTGAAATATTGTGGAATTGTCCATCATTGTGGAATGTCATGTCGCGCATTTACTTTTAAAACTAGTGAAAAAGGTGATAATCAGAGGTCGGAACTGTATGACGGTTGCGTCACTCCTTCCCTGTAGAACTAGAAGCTGGCCATCTTGGTGAGTTATGGAATATGTGTGCAAGTGTTGTCATTCTATATAATCGTTTTCTTTTGGAAATTGGTTCGGTTCTGTTGAATAGCCTTGTTTAAACGTATTTGAGGAACTTTGAGGTTCTTATCGATTGTCTGTTTCTACATGAGCATTTCGTAGAAGTATGAGGCACTCACAGTTCTATCATATGCAAATCATCGTTTTGTAAATATGAATATCCTGCTTGATTTGTGAAGGTTTTAGCTCGTGCCCTCCCTCCCAATCTCTCATTTGATAAGTGTCAATGAGTGTCCTTTTGCTGTTAAAATAAATCGGCCGCAATTGTGGAGTCAGCAGGAAGGCCGTAAAGGAATGGTCAATTGAGATCAAAATTACCGCTGTTAAATTTGGTGAACCATATCGATACTATTCACCGCACAAATTTCACAAGCCATCTCTGTGTCTTTAGCACCTCAGTTGAACGCGAAAAGCGATTGATGTCAAAATGCAGTTCTTATTCGGAGATTGTTTACAAAAAATTGAAAATTCTACAAAAGTAAATTAGAAAATATTTAAAATTTCTGTTTTCTTCATTTTTTGAAAAATTTAATAAAAAAATAAATTTATATATATATATATATACACACACACATATATATATATATATATATATATACATATATTTCAACGTGTCTTTAAATTGAATTTGTCAAATGTTTTTTTAGAATTTTCAAATTTTGCCTATTTTTAAACAATTTGAAAGTTTTTTAATTTAATTTTCTTTAACTTAAATTAAAATTATATTATTATAAAAAGATAAAAAGAATTATATCATGAAAATAGAAAATTAATTAGCAAAATTAAACAGAGAATTTAAATTTGTCTTATTTTATTTAAATATTATTATTTCCGCTTCTGAATTGCGGTCAAATAAATAACAAATTTATTATTACAAAAACTAACGGATATCTCACTTATAACATTAAATCTTTTACACATTGAAATTGTTTTAATTTTTACTTAATGTTATTAAATTTTAATTATTATTTCAAGACATTTAATGCGGAGAATCATAGAAACTTGAAATATTTGATTATTTAATATTTAATTTAATTAATGATTTCCGTTGAATATTAATAATATGCGAATCACAATCAATTACGTTAAAAACAATCAACAAGACGTATTCAGTTAACCTCGGGACTAAACCAACTCAATGAAAATTTTTTTATTAATCACAATAATTATTATAATTATTAAATTAGTTTGTTTCTGAATATATAAACCTAAACAAGAAATATGATAATATAACGTATAAGCTTAAATACTATAGTTATTTAAAATTGAATAGTCACCTGAAATGATTGTAATGAATGGCTTATTAATAATGACCGAGTGTTTATTTCTGAATGTTCAAGTGATTTTTTTTTCATTTATATTAAATTAGCAACTTAAAGCCTATAGATAGTATAATCATATCAGTCATTTCAAAATAATTTTACTACACTTTATAATTACGTAGTCGATGCTATAAAAGAATATCCGTTTATTAAAATGACAAATTAAATTATCAACATATCGTTAAACAAAATTTGAATAAAAATGTCTTATTTAAAATTTTACTTTGCTAGTTTTCATTTTAGCAAATTCATCAACAATATATTCTACTTTTGTCCTATTTGATCTTTCATACCCCGCACTCTCCGATACCACTTTTCTAATCAACTGCTACGAACTGGGTATTATTGGCCCATAATTTTTTAACTTATTGAAAAGGTTTGGTGTTTTATCTATTCCGCTGGGTTAAAGAAAATTTCAACACGGTCCTACACTAAGACTTCCCTGCAAAGTTAAAACTCCCAAGCAAAATATTCTGAAATCTTGTTGGCAGTTCAATATTGTGAAATAAAATACGAAATGATTTGAGCATATATATATATATATATATATATATATAAAGGAAATGAAATACAATTAAAAATTAGATTTTTTATTTTTATCCCCATTGTCACGCCGTTGGTCATTAGGCTAATTTTATATGATATTTTATTTTGTCTTTATTAAATAATATAGAATACTCAGTTTTTCATAACTTTTTATTTATTTTTTTGTTAAAATTTAAAATCTTTCCTTTATTTAACAACAAAGACTATGTGTCCTAGCGGATTAGTATTAAGTATCGAAGTTATTAACATCAACTTGAACTTGAATTGACCCTAAAAGCATTTTGTCTCAAGACATTTACTAATGTGGGTAACCATCGTATAATGCAATAAAATAGTTTAAAACATATGTAAAAGTTAAAACTGACAATCAAGAATTTGATGGAAAAATTTCTTTGTGTTTACGTATTATTGTGTGATAGTTAAAGTAAACCAAGAACGATATATTTATTAATGTTTCTTTTGTTTTATTAATCTCAATCTTTAGAATTTGGATTATGATTTTACTTATCTTCACTTAAAAGGAATAAACATTATTATTTGTAATAATTTTGATATTTATAACTGTCGATTCTTTTTCATTTAAACAAAAACTATTATTAACATTTATTAAACTGAAAATTATTTAGTTTTTAGATTGTGCAATGCGGAAGTTTATATTATCTAAAATTAGATTAAACTGATTGTATTTACAATTAAATAATTTAACATATAATAATAATAATAATAATAATAATATTAATAATAATAATAATAATAATAATAATAATTAAAGATAATTGATAAAAATTAATAATAATCATATCAAAGCAATGAACAAAATTTGTAATAAATTAAGTAGACAAATGAGTGAACTTTTATGCCGAATCGGAAAATATGAAACTGGCCAATAATAAGTTTTGTAATTTTCCAAGAAAATTTATGGAAAATTGAAGGCTGTGAACATCTGATTATTATTTAGTAGCATTTATTATTTAATTTTATTACAAATTATTATCTAGTAGCAATCACATATATTCTTACAAAAGTTTATTTAAAAATATTTTAATTGAATAAATGAATCGGCATTTTAATCAAAAGTTTAGAATTTTTCTAAAAACGCAAACTGGGCCAGTGCTGCCTTGTCAGACTGAGTGTGAGCCGACTTTTCTAAACATGTTTTGGTGATTCATTATTCGTTTTACTTCATTATCAATTTTTTAGATTTTCTCTCTCACGGTCACACCTTCTACCAAATGCTTGAATGCGGTCATTTATAAACAATTTTTTTTTCAATTTATTGAAAACAAAACAAAGATTTATTGAATGATTCCATTAAAAATTGTTAATTAAAAATGCACATAAATTCCATTGGTCAGTATTCGATAACTGAGAATGATAAAATATTTGTGCAAGATTTAATTTTGTTTTAATTATATCAATTTTTTTACTATTTATATTTATTTTATTCAAATTTTTAAATCCATTTCATTATTTATATCCTTAAATTGAACTTCATAATAAATTATAACAATAATAATTATTATAATAATAAATTACTAATGAGAATTTAAAAATATTTTCACCATTTATAAGTTTTTAATGTTTGTTTATTAATTTAAAAAAATGTTTAAATCAATACAATTTTATTATTCTATTTATTCATATTATAAATTATAATTATAAATTTCTTTAACATTTACAACTTAAAAATTATTTTTAACTGAATTCCAATTCAACACAAAGAAAATATATTTTGAAATCCAAAGTGTCACGTTAATGATCTGATAAAACAATAAAATTTGTTTTAATGAATCGATAAATTTATCCTGCTGAAACACGAGCCTCTGTAAAATGTTATTTAAATATTATTTCAAAGTTACTCTAAAGAAAATATAAATAAAATTTCCGAATTCATTTCAAAATTACCGCTAAATGGCAATTTGTAGATTGTATTTTTGCAATTGTTTTTAATTGAAACTTTGTTTATCTATGGTCTGTTTTGTATCCCGCGGTTTTTCGGTGGTGGGTTTAGAAAAATAACTTGGCCAACATACCAAAAGTATTTGTTCAATCCGATGTTTTTAAATACAATCGAGAAACGAGCGGTGAATGAAGGGGGCAAGTGAGACGACACTGCGACAGAAATAATCACATTAACATCTGTTGTCAGTCACACTGGAGATATGGCATAATCAGGATTCTTTGGTGGTCGGGGATAAAACGTGGACTTTCCCTTATCTGGTGCATTGAGATAACTGACAGTTGGCCAGCATATGTGTATGTGACTATTGAGTTGTTCAACATTTTCATTATCAACGATATTACGTAATCACCAATGTATTGCATAACTATTTTTTTTGTCAAATGAACTAAAACTGAAATTATCGGGGTTTCTTTTTGAATTATTTCAGCAGTCAATCGCAAATACAAAATGCCAATTCTCATTGATGGGACTTATAAAGAACTTACAGTGCAACAAAAGGCTGTCACCTTCTATCAGTAGTATGGAAAATGTCGATCCCCAGGAAATCCTCGATTATCATTGCAAAAGAGTTTGGCCAGAGGAGGACTTTTTCATTAATAAAGTAATTTAATAAATGTAATTTCTTTATATATATATATATATTTATTTTATAGGATAAATTTAACCTCTCCTACAAAACCTCATTAGATCCATGGATTCTTTTTCCTAATTACAAGAAGTAAATTTACGGAAAAATAAAATTTGATAAAGATTATATGTGATTTTATAGTTCCAATAAAAGCCTCGAAGATTCAGCTTTTACCAGCAGCTGTAGCAGTGTATTTGGATATTAATCTGGGAGACCGCCATTCATATCAAAGATTGTGGTTGCAATTCTAATATCATTGTAAATATAATACATTTTACAAATTTTGTCTCTCTTAGCTTACTTTTCATTTATTGCTCTCCAATTTTTAATATCAACTTTTTATGACGTCATTTAATTTTTCCTTTTACTCATGCACCCTAAAAAGTTCAATTTTTTTCATTTTTCAATTGAAAATAATTTTTTATGGAATACTCTTTGCTGGATTGGATAGTAGCTTCTACCTCTACTTCAGATTCAAATAAAGAAAGACTTGCGTTAGATATAAAAATGTAATTCCCGGTAACTTTAACAAGAGAAGAGATTACAAAAAGACATCAGATCCGTTTTATGGGTGCTCCAGGAATTTTCTTTTGAACAAAAATTATTTTTTTGACCATGAATGTCACTCATGAACAATATTAGTTATAATTCATATTACCGAGTTTTGTTAATTAATAAATATTTTTCTATTTTTCCGTGTCAAATTTTAAACATTGCTCTATATTGCCCCCCAAGCTGAAATCCTGGATACGTCACTATATATATATATTTGTTTTAAATATGACCACTTGTTTTCTATAAAATTTTATAATCAAATATTTTGTTGAATTTATTGCAGGTGTTATGTGAAAATAAAAAGATTAATTCGAGTTAGGTTTTCTCTAAAAATTGAAAAATTATTTGGTAGTTTTTAGAATTATCAGACAAAGTGCTATTTCCATTATCAAGTGCACTTTAGAAACATGTTTATTCAAGTCTCGGTTTTTTAAATGGAATGGAAGAAAATTACTTTTTTTGTTTGAATTGAGTCAAAAGTATCAATTAGGTTTTAGAACTTTGAATTCATTATTGCGGTGACAATGATTTGATTTTTTTGGTCACAATTTATTAATATTTATATATTTTCAGAAACGAATACAAATTAATATATAAATTACTAGTGAATATTGTAGAGCTTACGCATCCATTAATTTCGGTAAAAATAAAACAAATGATTTCGAGGAATCGGTCATTAATAAATGAACCGAAACCAAATAAAAATCTTCCGTCACCATATTTTTAACAAGCATTATAATATTTAAATTCAAAATAAAGCATTTTTTAAAAATTAAATTCAATACATTTAAAATAATAAATGATTTAATTTTTATTATTAGATCATAGTTGGTCCATATATTTTATAAATTAACCAAATCTTTATCTCATATAAATTGAAAAATTTGAGAACACATTCAAACAAAAGTAATCAGCAGGTTCACTAGTAAATACAAAATTATATTTTCGGTACCCAATAAAAATGTCACCTGTGATGTTACAGTTTGCATGCTATTTATTATTATTGTCATCTTTGTTCCTGTATATCCTCCTTAACAAAACTGAAAAATTAAAAGAAAATAGTTTTGTGTAAAAGATACAGTGTATAAATTAAGATGTGATATTGTTTTTTTAAAAAAAATTTTAATATTATTAAAATAATTTAATTTATAAATTATATTATTTTTAAAATTATAATATAGATAAAAAATTATAAGATTTATATAAATAACATTTTAAAATTAGTTAAAAGTATTTGAATATTTTTTAAGTGTTTATTTATTAGAAAATTAAGTTAATATAAAAAAAATAATTTGTTTAAATTATAAGTTAATTCATAATATTTTTAGTTGGTTTTGTGTTAGTTTTTTATTGGTGTTATCTTTTAATTAAATCGTTGCCAAATTTATTTAATTATTTAATCATAAGTAATATAAGCATAATTTTTTATTATTCGGGTCGCCTTTGATCTGTTTTCTTTTAATTATTCATTTGATTTCATTGTGACAAAATATAAAAATAAAATATCAAATATTAACAAATTTATATGTATTATGTATGGAACATGAAATATTTGATAAATTAGATTTTATATTAGCTTTAGGGTAATAATGTAAAAGTTTTCAAAATATAATAATATTAAGAATATAAAAACAAAGAGGGTTATTTTAGGTAAAATATATCTTGAATAAGAAAACATCAAACACTTCATTCTACAAACATAATTTTTTTAAAATTATTTATTTTTTTAAAGATGTTTTTTTTAAAATATTTTTATTGTATTTTGGATCGCGTCTGTGTTCACATTGATTTTTGTCAATTTTTACATTATTTGAATTTTGGAACTTCTAATTCTTCATAAATTAATGATTGTTTATTCGAATTAAAAGAAAAGATTTTGAATAACTAATTTGAATTTTGTTTGAATTAAAGTTAGGATTTTGAATTAAATTAACGCTTTGGAATTGTTATTTTTTATTCAAATTTCTGGTAACTGAGATAAACGAACATGTCTGCAGGAGTTGTGTTGCCAATTATGTTGAAATGGGACAAAAATGCAGATACGTATTTTTTGGTATTACAGAAGCAGATAATGTTGTTGGTATGAAAATTGAAAAAGTTGATATCAGGGCAGCTAGAAAAGTATTATTCAAAATTGTATCATTACATTTAAATAAAGGAAGACAATATGATTCAAATGATCAAAATGGTCCTGGTAATACGACGTTGTAGTGCTATATTGATCATTGAAGGTTGTAAACTCCATTAACTATGGATTTACTGTTCTGTGAACAAGATGTTATAGCAGATGATACAATTGCTCTTGATGCTGTGTTAAGATCAAACTCATTATTTGAAGCACAGCACACTGATGAAGAGAGAGCAAAATTTGCATTTTGAAAAAAAGTCATCTATTTGTTAAATTATTTCTGAATTTAGCAAATATTTATGGCATCCAGATTTGATTGAGGGCATACTAAAATAATTCAACGTAAATTAAAGACAGTTTGATAACCAATTTTGCAGAACTCGCGTAGGCAACCAATGCATTTAGAAATCAAAATTTACTAATTAGTGATAAACCTATTGAAGGGAAAACATTATCAGAAAGTGTATAAGCCCATGGAATTCTCAATTGGCCATAGTTGGGAAGAAAGATGGTTCTATTCGTATGCGTCTAGATTTTAGAGGCCTTAATAAAATGACAAATTAATATTCATTCCAAATGCTAGATATGCAATTATTATAAGATTGTCCTGTAAGATAAAAAATATTTTCATCAATTGATTTAGGGCACGCCTATTTTCAAGTAGAAATATCAGAAGTATATGAGATTAAAACAGCTTTGAGCACAAAAGAAGGGAAATTCTATTTTGATAGGCTAACATTTGGAATGTAAACAGCTCCTGTCATATTTCAACGATTGATTCATCAAATATTAAAATAATTAATTTTTCAAGGTGTTGTAGTTTATCTAGAGTCTAGATGCTAGACAATATATTAATATATGCTCAAAATCAAGAAGAACACGATAGAATCATTTATGAAGTATTAAGTTGCATAAAAGAAGCTGAATTGAAGATTTATTCAGAAAAGCTTCAATTCTATAAGAGTGAACTAAATTTTATCGGACATACTGTCAGTAATAAAGGTGTTCATACAAACTGAAATAAAATAAAAGAAATATAATTAACCAAAGATCCAAAATGTGTGTCTCAACTTAGATTATTTTTGGGATATACAACTGACGTTTTATTAAAGATTATTAACGTATTACAGCACCGTTATACACTGCAACATCGGGAAATAATAAGCAGACATTTTGAAATAAAGAATGTAAAACAGTTTTAATAGTTTAAACAAAGTTTTATGTAAAGCTCCAGTACTTGAATTTCGAATGTCAGACAGAATGTTTATAATTGATACTGATGCCAGTTTTAAAGCTATCGGCGGGGTGTTAAGCCAAATGAAAGATGATAGTACAGAAGTTGTGATTTCATATTTGACAGCATAAGAAATTGGATACTGTGTTATAAGAAAAGAATTATTAACTCTCCATGAATTTATTAATGC
This sequence comes from Schmidtea mediterranea, assembly GCA_022537955.1. NCBI lineage: Eukaryota > Metazoa > Platyhelminthes > Tricladida > Dugesiidae > Schmidtea > Schmidtea mediterranea. Next base: position 187,792,655 of record CM039680.1, read on the forward strand.
ATTTTAGACAATATCTATAAGCGAAGAAATTTATTCTGAGAAAAAATCATAAATAACTGACTTTCATGAACATGTGACTCGCAAACTTATCAGAATATGATTTTGAGTTAGAGTATCGAAAATGAGATGATCATAGAAACGCAGATGGATTCTCACTGATCAAAAATGTGCTTTACTCACAATGCAAAGCAAAGCATAAAGATGCCAAAGAAATACAATCAAATGTGAGGTATATAAACAGTTTACAAAGAAATGTAAATATTGTGGAGATCATAAAAAAACAGAATGAAGACATTATTTTCAAAGAAATTATAGAGCTATTGAAGGGTGAGAAAGAAACATTGCCTGATAAAGTTAAACAATGCAAAAGTTTTAAATGCATAGAACAACTATGTATAAGAGATAGATTGCTATCAATTATAGTGGTTAACACAGTATTGGTATTAGTTCCCCAAAATTATGCTACCACATTGGTTAATTACATTCACAATGAATTTATGTATTAAAAAGCTTTGTATTATATGAAAGATTTATTTTACTGAAATAATATGAGTCAAAGTGTCATTAAATGTATAAATGAATGCTCAATTTGTTCAAACAGAAAAATAGAACAAGGACAAAGAAGAAAAATTTTATTACCAAGGTCAATAGATATAGAAATCATGGAAACATCAAAATAAAAAAAGAAATATTTAATAGTTATTATTGATTTGTTCAGCAAACTTGTAAGTTTGACAGGGACTGCAAAACAAGATGAAATTACTGTTTTAAATGTTGTTTTGAATAACTGCATTTATCGATTTGGTGAACCAGATAGTATTAACTAACAGAAGAAAGATTTTTGAAGGGTCATTGATGCGCAAATAGATGCAGAAATTTGGATTCCGACAAGAATTTAGTTCACCGTATCAAAATCAGTGAACATTAGAACAGTAAGAGATATGATTACGAAATAATTAAAAGGAGCATGTAAAAAAACAATTGGTGTGAACTATTTCTCAGGAACGCGTTTTGTTTAAATGCATCAATACTTAGCTCTACCAGACTTTCACCTTTTGAGATTGTCTATGGTCAAAAAAAAATTTTATTTCAGGAACTAAAAGATGAAATTTTAAAGTCAGCCAAAATAAATATAGAGAAGGCAACAAATTCAATGAAAAAGAGAGATCACGATAAAAGTAGAACAAGATTATAAGTGTGGTTTAGATTAGCGCCACATAAACGTAAAAAAATTGGATGTAATATGAGGGACAAATCTACAATTTATTTCTCTTCGTCAAGTTGAACTAAAATTTCCGAATGCAGTGAAGCCTAGATTATCGAATGGCTAAAGCTTTTTGAAGATCATTGAAGATGAATATTAATATGCTACTTATTAACTAACAACTTTTATATTACATCGATGCCCAACATAGATTGATTTAATTGTTATTTATTTAGTTATTACTTATTCAATTACACTTTTACATCCCATCTCGATTAACACTTCTACCAATTATTTTATATACACAAAGAATTTTTAGTGTCTTCTAGACCATATTAAGTCCGCAATATTATTATTTAAAATATATTGTTAATTTTTACAAATTACAGAACAATACTCAATTCAAATAGACCTAAAGTGTCCTCCCAAATTTTGGTTCCCTTATAAAAATAGACTATTTCAGTTTCCAATTTTCCTCTACTACCCTTGGCTGATACACTGAGCCAGTTCCACAGTTTTTTCGTTTATTTGAACAAGTAGGTTTTTTTAAATTTTCGTCAAAGTTCCTATTGCTGCAGTCTTTGCCAGGTTTTGGCTATGCTCAAATTTGTATAGAAACTGTCCATTGCGATTGCTCTACTTTTTTCGAGAAAAGGTTTACTCAGGTCCCTAACAATTATTTCTTATTGATTCGTTTCTGTAGCATTATAAACTTTACCGGTTTAAATCAAAGTATTCAAAATATAATTAGTTCTTGAAAGCTTCATTTAGACCAGTGGTTCTTAACCTTTTTAGCTACTGGCACCCCTAAAGTGTTCAAACAAAATTCTTGCCCCCCTTACGGAAAATAAAGAATTATATAAATTGAAAAGAAATAATGCACAATAAATTTTTTATTAATATTATGTGCATAACAATTTTTTAAAAATCTTCATAACAATTGATTAAAATAAAGAAAATATAAAGATCACTATAAAAACGCATTTGAATATTTTGAATCTTGGAAACAATATATGTTCTTTAATTTCTATGGGTATTTATTATTTTTGTTTTTTACTTAAATTAAATACAAAAAATTTAAAAATGTTTAAATTTCAAAAATTTGCTCGCCAAAATGAATTTTTAAGTTTAATCTTTTTTGTTTTTACAAGCAGACATATGTACTTTAGTACCCCTAGTTCGAATTCCGGGGATGAATATTTTATTGAAATTTTGAATTTTTTTTCTTAATGAGTTTGAATCCTGCATATTTATTTTTTGAAAACCTAATCCTAAGTTAAAAGTGCTAATAAAATGGAAAATAAAACAGGGTTAGGTCGGTTCGGGATAAAAAAAAATCCAGTTGGGGTTAGAATTTTGCATTTTTTTGGATTCGAACCGGGGAGGTACTAAAGTGCATAAGTACCTACTAGTTACAGTGAATTTGTAAAATGGTTAACTCGCACCCCCGTGAGCGCGAGCACCCCTGGTTAAGAACCACTGATTTAGACAATCATAAAGATGTTGTCTTCATTATTTGCTTTGTAAGTCTTTGTATCATTTGCTGATAAAATTGCTGAAATAATTTTCCTGAGATCTCACAAAAATCGTTCACATTCTTGCACAAATTCTTAAATGTCAGTTTTAATTACGTTATTTTCTGGTGGTTTAATAAAATTGGTCATCGTAGTCTCAATGTTAACTGTAAAACCTTTAGCGTTTATAACATTATTAACTTTAATAATTTAGTTCATTGTTATTTATTCAATTATCATTTATTTAATTATATCCTCACAGTTATTAAATTGCGCCATAATTCATATTTGTAAATGTGCTGCATTCACTGGGGGAGTGGAAAAACATTATTTCATATTGTGTTATACATCAAGTATCTTGCAATCTATGATTTCGAGCACCATCACCAGTGTACCATGGGGTTGTAAGCCATCTCAAGTTAAAACTCGGTGGTTTCACTGCTGTAATGTGATATATATTAGTAAGTAGTGGAATGAAGGCCCCCGAGACCACGCGCCCGCTGGGACAAAGACATATACCCCCTCCCCCCGGTTAAAAATTTTTTATAAGTCCAAAAATCCAAAAGTACAATTTTTGCAGGACGAAGACAGTCAAAAAAATTCCAAGGTCATTTGAACAAAGACAATGACTCAATCAAGGTCATTGGATGAGTCATCATAATTTTCAAGGTCGTCAAAATTTTCAAAAATTTTCAAATATATTTTACTACTTAATTTTATAAGTAGTCTTATTATAATTTTATTTTTTATTATTTTTATATTACTTATTATTATGTGTAGTATTTATATAATTATTATTATTAATATGATTTTTACTTATTATTACTATTATTATTATTATGATTATGATTATTATTTCTATTTCTTTCTATTATTATTATTTCTATTACTATTATTATTATTAATATGATTATTACTTCTTCTTTTTCTTCTTCTTCTTCTTCTTCTTCTTCTTCTTATTATTATTATTATTACTACTACTTATTATATAAAACAATGACTAACTAATAATAATAAATACTAACAAAAAATAAATACATTTAAAAATTCATAAAAACAAAAAAAATCATGTCTGTTATCATAAGCTATTGATCGCGTTTCTTCACGCTGGGAACTCGTTATGAAAATATAATAAAAGTTATTATACATTTTCGAGATAACAAATTATAAAAAATTTTAAAAATAAAACTATAAAAAATTAATATTATAAAAAAGAAAACTATCAAAGATTTTCATGATAAAAAATGAAAACTATAACAATTTTTCCAAATATACTGAATAAATTTAAAAATTTAACAAAATACTGTTTTTTACAAATATTTATTATAATCAATCCGACAACAACACGTCGTCAATATCAATGTTTTCATCCTCAAAACTGGGGGTCAACCACCGAAAAGCGGCTCATCCAATGAATCTGATTTATCATCTATTACTTGGACACTATCTATGTCAGCAACCCCAAAATAATGCTCAAATCCAATACTGGTATTTTCCCCATCCCCTAATCACTTATCATCGTTATTACTCAAAGCAATTTTGCTATTTCTAAAAGTATACAACTGGTGGTTCCGCGTCCTTATCATGCTTTGAGGCACTGTAAATACTACGTTCTTATTGTAGCAATCCAAATAAGACTGATGTTTGATGTCAGTCCCCAACAACTTCACCCCCGTAGCCCTGATTATGTCGGATTAACCTAATAAACTACAGCAATTGGGTCTTAAGAAAACTCATTCCTTATACCTCAGACCTTTACTCTCGTCTTTAAATTTACATATCACAGAATCTAGTTTCCTCGAGTATAAGGGATTGCCGGGTCTTAATTTGAGGTATCTAAAAGGTTGTCTCTTATCATTGCCGGCAAAAAAATGTCAAGCTTACAGTGCTTAACCTCAAGGAAAAACGAATCTGTGTCGCCGGCAACGATATTATTATCACAGTTAAATTCAGATCTATATTTTTCCAATTCTTTATATTGTAATTGGTACATCCGCAGCTTAGACAGGTCTAGCACTGATTGGCCGATGTAGCTAGGCCTGTCTAAACATACAGAGTATTTGTTCAGATGAGCAGCAATCAAATCATCTACTATTTTAATGGACTTTCTGAAAGTCGTTTTGAGGCATATACAATCTTTTCAGCTGAATTGCATAGCCTGAAATTCATCAGTTTTTTCAAATTCTCAACGGACTTCCCATATAAGCTATTATTAAATAATCTCTATAAAGCTCGCACTTTGAGTTTGAGCGTAAATCTGTATTTCTCTGAATATAATATTTAAAAATAGGTGCCTGTTTAAATTTAATTGCTCTATGAATACACTCAACTTACGCACCCAATTCTATATACTTCTTGAGAAGTCTCCAGTGAAGAACATAGTTCTTCTTACTGAAATGCGTGAGCATTAACTTCTCAACTTTTAAATTGGGCGTACACATTTTCAAATACTGATGCACACACTCAGGGATATTAATGTCAACTTCCATTGTATACGGAAGGAATTCAATATTTGCATTCACACATTCACTCAGCACATTATTCAGATTATCATGCACCCAAACAAAATCACCATACGGAAGGTTTTGGCTAAGTGCCCAACCATATAAATTATTAATATCAATATACAAGAATTCTTGCAACATAAAGTTTGTTAACAAATTTTAACCCACCCCATATTCCTCCCTCATAGAAACTAAACATTTTCATGTCCTCCAGAAGTTCTATGGGTTTCTTTAATGTCATGAGAGCGGAAGCCCATGACATACCAGGAATTCCATAAAAATTCAGAGGTTCTAAACCATTGTTAGCAATAGCCTTTGCGCGAAATTGCTGAAAATAGTCTGCAAGAAGGAATACGTCTAATTTTATGTAAGTTAACATATAGTCTAACATTGTAGTGCAATTTTGCTGTGTCCAAATTAGTTGGGCGGTAGAGTATTCATCATCAAATACAGAATCCCACTTTGGAGGTAGTTCGTAAGTCGATTCAAGAACCTCTAGTGATATAGCAAAATTATAAGGAAAGATACCATCAAAAGCAGAACAAGTTAGAGGTAGATCAGTTAGAGTTTTCACAGCCTTAGCTAAAGAGTAACTTACAAATTGTATACTATCTATAAATCTAACAGCCAATATCTTTATATTTAGAATTAACAAAATGAATTTCTCAGTGATATTTAATTTCCAAGATGGAAATTCATTCAAACCATACTTTAAAATGTGATGAAGGTTTTACTCTCTCAATTTATGAAAGACAATGGGCTTACTTATTTTCCTATTAATATTACAGTTACGATAGGCAGCACCAAGATACTGACCTGTAAAATGATCATGGTCCTTAACCTTATTTCTAATAAAATTTTTACAAAGATAGCAAGTTCTACATGCGATGAATTGCTGTTCCTCATTTGAAGTAAGATCATTCATAGGGTTTTACCATGATTTTCATAATACGGTAGGACAATTGTGACAGCAGTTTCCTCTACTTTCTTAAAAAATTCCAAAACACATTCCAAGCCTATAAAATTGAAATATTGAGTTGTGTTTGTATAATTATTAATTAATATTATTATAATGCCTGCTGATATCGGCATGTGTATTTGGTGATGTTTTATATCTTTAGGCAAAACAGCCTCAAAATCCGCATAAATTACGAATGCTGGGGTAATCATTTTGGAATAGTTTTTAAATGCCAAGTTTTTATTTTCAGGATAGAGTGTTCCTTATAAAACTCTAAATATTCAATATCTTGGGTAGTATCGCATTTAGGGCAAATAAAAGAGTCGGTGCCATAGAATCCATAGCCTTATGGCATTTAGAGTTATGCCCAATTGCAGATTGGCAATAGTTTTTATATGATTGACCTGAGAAATATGTAAATTATTATCAATTGTTAAATTATTATTTAAATCATATATGAATCAAATAATAATATATAAATGATGATAAAATTGTTAACTATGTGAATATTTCAATATATATTGTAAAATATTATTTCTTTAAATATTTCATAAAAGCATATCGTAAAATAATATTTCAATTCATAAAAAGCAGATAATAATATTTCAATTCATAAAAGCAGATAATAATATTTCTTCAAATAATTCATAAAAAGCAGATAATAATATTTCTTCAAATAATTCATTAAAAGCAAATGGTTTTTCAAATAATTCATAAAAAATCATATCGTAAAATAATATTTCTATTCATAAAAAGCATATCATAGAATTTAAATATTTCTATTCTTATTATAAATTAATGATATTTAAAGTATTATAATAATAATATGGGGAAGGGGTATATGTATTTTTCCCAGCGGGCCGGTGTTCTAGCGGGCCTTCATTACACTACTTCAGTAGTTCCTTTTTTTTGTACCCACAACCTGAAATTTAATTATGAGAGTACCCCTAGAAAAATTTATTAGAATCGATTTTTTCAAAAAATAATCATTTTAGCTAATTAGAGCTATGCACATATATATACCTTACTAGCCGTAATCCCGTACTTCGCTACAGTTATATTTATTTAAAAGCATAATGTGACCCTAAAAATTTGTGCCGCGGCAGATTTTGAGTGTGCCTCAGATAGATTCCAGAGTTCGCGCTTTTTCTAATATGCAATTACCTAAGTCACGCTTTGTGTTTTAGTTTTAGCTTTAAACAGGCATTTAAAATCAATTAATACTGTGTGTGTTGAGCGTCTGCAAATTTTGAGTAACTCATAGTCAATTTATTATTATTTTTGGTTCAATTCGTCATTAACGTTAGATGTGCAGCGAAAAAATTGGCTTCGTTTTATTGTGCCGTATATCGAAAATTTATGCTAGACACTGCTCTAATATGTACAGAATATTGAAAGTTAGATTTTTGGGACACGTAATGACAGATTATTAAACTTATTTATAATTAATAATAATTTTATATAACAGTTAATAAATATAATTCTAATTTTATTCGTATTAAATTTATATTAAAAACCAATTTATTGCTTATTTATATTAAATTTTCAATATGCGGATTGAGAGTAATTATAAATTTTTATAATTACTGCCTTTGATATTCTACGGAAATCAACTTCTAAAATTTATTTACTAGTGGAATTAAGTGATTTTTATGATTATAAATTAATAATACTTGATTTATTGATTAATTTGTTCAAATTAAGGAAAGACTATTGGTTAATTAATCAAATTAAAATATAGATTTTAAAGAATTTATATTTTAAAGTAAACGCTTGATTATCCGCACGGGCCGGGCCTGAAAAAAATAAAAAGATAGTCCGAATAAAAAGATGGTAACAAAAATATATATATATATATATTAAAACACGAATGTATTTTTTAATTAAATATTCAATAACTTTTGCTTGTTTGTTTGATTTGATATGAACTTTTTACACAAAATCTCTACATTTTTTCAAAGCTTATATATCGTAAATAGGACGATATTAGCTAATTGAGCCTGTGAGGTGTTTTCAGCAGAGAATTGAATATTTCGGATGATTTGTCAGAGTGATTTAAATTAATTTAAATAATTAAAAAAAATAAAATCAGTTTTTTAATAGTAAAATGTTTAAAATTATTATTAATTTTTTGAATTTAATAATGAAATTAGCTTTGATTAATATGAAATTATTTTTAATTCAATCGATTTATTAAATAATTTAAAGTAAATTTGAAATAAATATTTTTCAATATTTAATAAAATATTTAGGAGATATGAATTTTAGAAAAACATATGCACTTAATTACCTTTTATTAAAATTTTTAAATATTGAATTTTTTTGTTAAATTGTTTTTTGAAATTATTTGGTTCAATGCTTGAAAGTTTATTTAAATATTAAACAATATTGAATTATAAATAAATATTTGGAATATGAGTTCTTTTAATGCAAATGGTTTTCTTGATAAAACTTAAATACTGTCACAACATAGTATTGATGTCGTAGTGTATTATTGATTTTTAGTACATAATTGTGCAGTTCAGTTAAAAAAATAATTATTGACTATAATTATAAAATTAAAATACAATAAAATATGAAGACAATAATGAAATGAATTTTTCGTTCTTCTTGTATAATAAAAATATTACAACTGCGATTCTCTTTAGATTTTAGTATTTGTCTGTAAAATTGATGAGAAATAATTAAGCTTAAAATTATTCTCCCTTTAGAAATAGCATCGAATTCCACATCAAAAATTACATTTGTTAAATGTCAATAAACCAAAGCGTAAAGTAAAGAAATTTCGTGAACAAATAGTAAAAGTTTTGGAGAAAACTTTCTCAACTCCATTTTAACTGAAAAAATTTAATCATCATTTAACTATGTATATAAGAAATCATGAAATAAACAAAATGGACTCCCATTAATAAATTAAAATAACCAAAACAAACACGAAACGGAAATTTCGAAAATTCTGTACTGACCAAACAAATTTAGAGAAACAGTTTTTTTCAATAGGACCAACTGAACAAACGCCAAGTGACACATTTATGTGAGCCGTGATCCATTAGCAGCCCCTGTTAACCATTTCCCAGTTCCTAAAATGGTAAAAAATACTGTTAATAATTTTTTATTCAATAAAACATTTTTATCATTTTAATATTATGTTATAATTTGGGATTTATGTTAAAATAAATAATATTTTTTGCAATGACCTTGATCCAATAAAAAACCATTTTATTTATATTTGATATTTAATATTTGAACTAGTAATAATAAATTTACAACTATATTTTATTTACAATATTTAAACCACAATTAATTATATTCAGTCACCTATGTAATACAAATTTGTGATAGTATAAAAATGATTGAAATATTTCAACACTTAACCCATTTCATACTGACCCAAGTGTTTTTAAAGAAATTTTATTGTAATGAGAATAAAATATAAAAATTTTTAAAGCCTACCCTATTATTTCAATTGTTCTGAATAATAATTTAAATTGTGCAGTGCACATTTGATTTTCAAAAGTAAATAACGTGACCAGAAGTGAAGTGATAAAAAATGCATAATTGTGAGGATATATATAAATTAATTTGATAATGAGGAAAAAGACAATTATACTGATAAAAATAGTGACGTTTAATTGTATATTATTTTATTTTAATTATTTTATAAAGGTTTTTAATAAGAGTAGGTGTTATATATATAAAGAATAATTATACAACATCAATACGATTTTCCGTTAAATTTCCATCCATTTCGACTATTTTGTTGGATGTTTACTGTACTTTTGTAGTTATAATTTTTTTACTGTTGTAATGAAAGCAAGTAATTCCTTCGCTAATTCAAAAACATTTAAAGGTGTAAAAACCTTATTTAAAAATAATTCAATTAAATGAAAAGTCAAAAAATAATTTAGTATTACAACTTTGATGAAAAGTAAAAAAAAATGTTTAAAATTTCATAATCTATAAAAACACCGTTAAGATGTTTTAGAAACAATTTGTTGAGTTTAGCGAATCACCAGTAAAATCTGTCTCGAGACTGTTTGAGTTCGTGCGTGTATGTGTGATAAATGCTCTGCGTGTATGTGTAACAAATTACAGAGTTAAGTTAAAGTAATAACACAAAATGAATACTTATACAGTATATATTTTCTTAGGTTCCAAACTTTAAAACTTCGAGTGTTTGATAGTTTCTTAATATTTTCATGAATATTTTCTAATTTTAATATTAAACATCCAGAAACATTTGATGTTAAAAATAATTTTTATTATTGTTAATAATTTTATCAATCTTATCAATCAAAAGTATAGTCTCATTATGAAAAGAATAAAAACTGAAAAATAGTTTTATAAGTATCCTAAAAAAATGTTCTCATTAAAAAAGCTCATTATATCTGTTTCATTAAATATTCCAAGTATGGTAAAGTAAAAAATCTGTTTTTTAAAGCATTTTACTTTATAAAATATTTCTTTCAGTCTTTATAATTAATTATGATAAATTATTAAAAATTAATATAAATATAACCATATAAAATGATATTAGCAAATATAGTTATGAATAATAGCTGTATTTTATTCTAAATATAATTATACTTGGATTGCATGACGAGAATTTACATTTAGGGTTTATCGTTTAATTATGTAATCTTGAAATTGCAAAGTTAATTTTTAATTTAAAATTTTGAGTTTAGTTTGATTATTTTAGTTTTCTATTTTAATTATAATTATTTTTTATTAGTAAAAAATATAATAAATCAAAAAACTTGATTCACAATTTCATTCAAACACAAGAATTATTTGTTTTATTGTTTTAGTTCTGTTATAAGCACAAAAATTGTAAAACGAATATTTATTGAATTTCACTAAAAATTTTTATTGATTAATATAATTAAATTTTTATCTTGAAAACAATTGAAAATGCGTAAAAATGTGTTAAACTTAATTTTTTACAAATGGTCACTTAAAATAAGTTAATTGATTTTCAGAGCGTTTCATTGTCAAGGAAAAATAAATTTATTTTTCAAAAATATTTTTAAATGTAATCTTTATTTAAAAAATTGACATATAATGTTTAAATAATTCAACGCAAATATAAATATTATGAGACAGAGATTTATAGAAAACCAACTGATACTGGTCTTTATACTTCTCCAGAAAGCTTTTGTGGATTTAAGTATAAGAGAAATATGGTGAAAGAATTGATTTATCGTTCAAGGTCTTTATTTTCTACTTTTGCTAATTCGGTTAAAAGTATTGATAAATTGGTTGAGTTGTTGATAAAGAATGGATATTCTAAATCATTTTTATTGTTGATGATAAAAAAGACCGTTGACAAATTGATTAAAAATCCTAAGGATCCATGTTTTGGAAAGTCTGAGTGTAATTTGTCAAATGAATGAGAATTGAGTGTTGATCTAAATAATAATAAAAAAGGATATAAAAATTGAGCCTAAATATGGGTTAGTATTGCCTTACTCTGAAGGTTTTACAAATTATAAAAGGAAGTGAAGTAAACAGATGGGATATTTAGAGTACAAGATCGTCTCTAATTCGTGTAAGGTACGCAATATGTTTATTAATAAATCAAAAAACTCCGGTTGGATTGTGTTCTGATCTCGTTTATCAATTTACATGTAATGGGTGTAATGCCACATACATTGGAAAGACTTCCCGTCATCTTTGTACTCGAGTTTGACCAATATTAGTGAGCACAATAGAGGCTGTACAAGTGAAATAGGAATGTCTGATTTTAGAATTTTGTTGAAAAGTTTTAATAATTATTGGTAACGCGTGATATGTGAAGCATTGCTGATAAGTTCATTGGATCCAAAGATTAATGTGCAAAGTGCTGTGACTACGAATGTTTTTAAATAGTTTACGTATGTTAAATCATGTTTATGTATTGTTTTTTAAAAAAAACCTTTTTTTTTAATATTATTAAAATAATTGAATTTTTAAATTACATTATTTTAAAAAAAAAATATAATATAAATAAAAATTATAATATTTATATAAATAACATTTTAAATTAGTTAAAAGTATTTGAATATATTTTTTAAATGTTTATTTATTACAAAATTAAATTAATATAAAAAAATAATTTGTTTAAATTAAAAGTTAATTCATAATATTTTTAGTTGGTTTTGTGTACCTGAAGATGACAGTTATGCTGTTGAAATATATCGTACGGAAAGTTTTTTATTGGCGTTATCTTTTAATGTTTAAATAAATTACGATTTTAGAAATTATCACAGTAAAATAAAGTATTTTATTTCTTTTACGCTTCAGAGACTTAATTGGATTGATTAGGACAGGAAATTAACATTTTAAAAATAATGATAAAGATCTAATTCTTGACATAGAGATGTATAATTTGCCTTTAGCAGGCTATGAAAAATAGAAAACCTTTGACATTAGTGATTTTTATATCTACCAAGTTTGTATTAATGGGTTTTATTAGAATTTGAAGGTTGGATGCGTGATAAACTTGCAGTTGACTGGGGTGTTCGGTTGTCTATGTAAGAGGTTTCAGAGATTAATAAAATTGATTTCAGCACAGTAAAAAAACTTATATTTGTTGTTTTTATAAATATTAATCCGAATCGTGTTAAAAATAATAAGTTATCAAGCCCCAACAATATTGAAACCTTATTTATAACACAATACAACAAATGGCACAATAACACAAAATAGATTCAAATACATGAATTCCAATTCTATCTTATAGAATGGTAAAATATTATGATATATATATGAGATACATATGATATATACATTTTTAATTTTTACTATTCAAAACTGGTAGAAATTTTCTTAATAAATTTTAATTAAATTGTAACAAAATAATTACAAATGATTTTTCTATTATATTTAATAAATTTTTTTAATATTTTATATCTCTCAGTCATTATCATACGTATTTTGTAACACGCGTTAATCTTCCGTTTCTATCTAAAATAGATTCTCATATCTAGTTATTATTTGTTTTATATAGCTATTTCTTCAATTTTGTTCAATGCGTTATTTATCTTTATTAATAATAATATATAATTAATGTATTAAATAAATCCATAATCCAATAAGAAATTTTTATTGTAAAATTACAAAAAATAAATAAAAGAAAATTTAATATTACGATTTGAAATTTCTAATAAAAAAAGTTTTTGATTTTTTTTATAAAATTTTTCAAATTAAAATTATAAATTTTTCCAAAAGTCTTTTAACATTTAATTTCACTTTGAATTTTACCTGCTTCAGCGTCGACTGATTAAAAGCATTTGTCAATCATAGAAAAAAATCTCATTTTATGGAAATTAAAAGAAGGCATAGGAAAGTGATTAGAGCTCACATTTATTTTCATTATATTTTACATTCTTTCCAGTCATTTACTACACTGATAGTTGTCTAGTCTTTTTGTCGTTTTATTTTGAAAAGAAAATTTTGTTCTAATGAGAAATATTGAGTTAAGTTTATCAAAAAACAATTCAACCATGCCGCTATTTAAGCTTATGAAACTTTGATACAAATTTTTATGTGAATTCTTTAAAATTTCTCAAAAAATTTTATTGTCTACTAAAATTAATTTGCAAAAACGTTTTTTTATCCCTCTGCGTTTTTTCATTTTAAATTTTTTTATTATAATTTTATTAACATTACCGAAAAATTGGGAATCCCTGATCAGTTGGTATAATAGTGTCTTCAAAATATATGCATTTGCATCCAGCATATGACACTGAGTTGAAACCGTTTATAAATTGTATAGCTTTTTGTGTGTCTTTACTCACAAAAGTTGGACACGATGTTGTTTGTCTGCCATTTCGAATTCGTGTTTCTTTCACTTTCCGAAAAATCGGACTCAGATTTCTTCATCTTACTTTAAACTTAAATATTTAAAATTAGAACAAAAAAAATATTTACACAAATGCCAACCAATTATTGTAGGCAATCAAAATTAATGTCAAGATCAAAAATGTAAAATTTAAAAAAATAAAAAACCTACAATAGTGCAAATATGTTAAATTTTATTTATTCATAAAATTAATATATTTTTTTCAAAAAAATTAAAATAAAATGCATTTATTAAATATTTAAAAATAGTTATAAAATAATTTTAAAGAAAATATGTTCTTAATATTATAACAATTGTTATTTTAAAAAATTAATAAATAAAAGAAACTAACATTTTACGTGAACAGCTTTGCAGAACGTACATCTTTAGTAATATATTAACTGAATATTGGAATCTATTTGAGGTAGAAATTGAAGATTAAGGCATACTAAATATACGTATAAAATATACGCAGTAATATTTAATTTCATTTATCAAAATTAAATATTACAAAATCTCCCGGTTAAACAAGAATCTCAAAAAATGATTAAACGCGATTATTGCATAATAATTACACAAATATAAATTAAAACAAAAATAAATTTTTTAGGGGATGTAGTCAGCACTATTTGCATCCGTGAAGTTGTGCTTTTCATAGGCTTTTTTAATCTAATACTTATTTTTATTACAAAATCAACAAAATTTACCAACTTCAGCATTAATGGGCAAAAGAATAAGTTAATTGTTTAAATGTATTATTATAAAATGCCATCATAACTATTTTTTGCTGAATCAGATGTTAATAATTTTATGGAGTATTTCTTTTCTTTTATTTCTTTTATTTTCGTTTTAATACATTTTCTTTACATATAGAAGTGTGTGTGAACAAAATAATCTTTAAATCATTATTATTAAACAAGCATAATTAAAAACGATTACTAATTGTTTGGTAAATATTTTGTGTTTTAATTATAGTAATTATAAAGTTTTGTGACTGCATTTCATAATATATACGACTAAAATTAATAACGTTTTATTATTATTATTATTATTATTATTATTCTCATCATCATCACCATCGTTAGGTAGATTCGAACTTGAAACTTTATAGATTTATATTGCTTTTTTAAAACATATCTCTTCATAATCTTCAATATTTTTAAAATATATTACATTAAAAAATTATAAATTCTGTTTTATAAATATTAATTTTTAAAAATCTATTTTAATAAATTTTATAAAATCAAAACACTATCAAAACAAAGTGTTTTTAGAAGCAACAGAAAAGCAGCAATTTTCCTTTCTAAACTGGTCAAAAATATTTATGACATCGTTGGTACTAAATCCATACCGATTCCATCTATTTGTTGATACTATTCATTATTGAAAAGAAAATTGACATTTGAAGTAACAAATTGAAATTTATCTTTTTGGCTCAGCATGTGGGTGTTTCATACTATGCCAATTTATCTTTTTTTCTAGATTCAGATCTAGAAATTCAGTCATCAAATCTAATAAATTTTTGTATTAGTCTAAAACGATTTTTAATCATAGTTGCCCAATAAATGGGATTTTCAAAAAGTGGATCCAAACAATCTAGAATATTAACTTTACTCTGTTTGTTTAGCTAACAAATATGCCTGTAATTGAAACCAATCAAGATTTTTTCACTCTGTTCTAAACTTTAACGTCGCTTCAATATTACTACAGTTTAATATTATGTCACAAATCTTATTGTCGAAGGATAAATTGAAGCAATCTACTGGTTCCGAAATTACTTTACCTAGATGAGGTACAACTTGCGGTCCATTTTATAGCATGTTCCGGGATGTTATTAGGAAAAGGTTAGGAATTCCACTAAGTGTCATCACTGATGATATAAACTCCAACTTCTTCAAAATTCTCGTCTTCCGCGATTGCTTCACTTTTCAACTGATCTTCGTCCGAATCAGTTTTTATTATGTTTTCTTCGCTATCTGATACACTATCAAAAGCAACATTTTGCTGACCGTCATTGTCTGTTGTAAAAATATTCATTTTACTTTCATCTTTACTATCTAAGAAAGCTTGGCTTTCAATCTTGACTAGTCCTCGTTTTCTTGCCATTGATAATTAGGTTAGGATTAGCACAAATGTAAAAAATATTCGATTATAAAAACATGATTATTATTATTTTATACAAAATATTTTCAAAATAAACAATTTTTATTCTAATACGGTATGTTATTTTTTACTTAGAAATTATATAGTCTATATAGTATATAGTCTAATTATATAGTATATAGTATATAATGGACACATTGTGGTCCTTTACGTTCTATATAATTTAATTGCAAAAATTTTAGTTATAAAAATAATTTCTAGCTTTTTCATAAATGATTTTTTCTAAATATTAGAGGGGGAAAAACTTTTTTGATGGCGGGCCAATGCAAGAATTATTATAATTATTATTATTATTATTATTATAATTATTATTATTATTATTATTATTATTATTATTATTATTATTATTATTATTATTATTATTATTATTATTATTATTATTATTATTATTATTATTATTATTATTATTATTATTATTATTATTATTATTATTATTATTATTATTATTATTATTATTATTATTATTATTATTAAAATATTCTTTCTCGATAAAAATGTTCTCAAGTTTATATAAAAATTATTCTCTATTTTAATTTTTATTTGATTTTTTATTTTAAATTTTTGATAACTTATTTCTCAACAGACAGAAATTTATCGAAATACATTAGTGACCAAATAAAAATTAAATTATTCTATGATTGCTACGTTGATTTTTCAGTCGAAAAATCAGATTTAATGCCAATTTATTGAGCATAATTTTCACAGAAATTTATTTGTGAAATATTGAACTAATAATTAGAAAAATATTTTCTGTGAAAATCACGTAATAATTTCATTTTTTTTATTTTGAGTATATTATAAAATTGTAATTTACCAATAATGTAGTTTAATAATTTAATTGCATTTTAACCAATTAACCATGATAAAATATAAACTTTATTAATTTAATAAATAATGTTATTTAGCATAATAAGTTAAACTTTCAAATAGGCCAAAAATATTAACTTAGGCCAAAAATGATTGAATGTTTTGCGTTTCTTTGTCGTTTCGGTAGCCAGAAATGGCCTAAATGCCCGAAATCTTTGTGCTAAATTTTTTTGATAGACCACCAAACTAAAAAATAAAAATAAAAAGTTTACGTTCAATATAAAGTTGATTTAAATTTTAAATTACGAAAATATTTAAAATTTTAAACTTTGTTTTAATAGATGGCTTAATAATAATTTTATAATTCATTAAGCTATGTTTAACATATTTTTTTAAACAAAATTATATATCGGCTTTTTAATATTTCTGTTTTGATGTCTTTATGGGTTATAAATAATTCCATTTACCAATAAAATTTGGAGTCAATTATAATTTTTTTATTATTAAATGTCGGTGGCTTACATGGGGATTAAATTATGCCGGATATCAGTCAATGTGTAATGATTATAACAACTAAAATAATATTATAATTTTACTAAACCATTCATAGGCCACTTTTTTCACCTCGTGTATAATTTATTATTAAATACAATAAGTCAGATTGACGATAATTAAAAAAGCTTCTGTACAGTCGATGTAAAAGCAGCTTTGATGGAGATATTCTAATAGTTTAAATAATAAATATTATGAAATAATAGATTTTCCTTTTTATCATTTACCCGCAAAAATATATCATTTCAGCTATTTTTTTATATTAATAATAAAAATAAAAACTATTAAAATAATTATTATTATTATAATTAATAAATTATAATTATTATTATTATTATATAAATGAAATAAAAATAATTTAAATTGGAAATATTAAAAATGGATTTTTCAAAAAGTATTTTAATTCATCGAAATTATTTTTTTACAAATGTGTGGCTTACGCCCTCTAGGGGATGAAGTTTACACATTTTTACGGGAGACCTCTAAGAAATTCTGGAGCATTTTTCATTTTTTTCTGTTTTTGAAGATGACAGAAAAACAAGTGTCATGTTAAAAGGAGCAATATGTAAACCACGATTTATATTTGGATTAGAGAGTTTACCACTGGCAGGAACAATGTGTTTGCTGAAAAAGTGGATGTCTCGGAAAATTTATCAAGCGAAAATAGAAAAATTATTTCAATAGAAGAACGAATTACTGACAGAGAACTGTCAACTAGGCTTTATGTAAGAAAAAGACTGTACATAACATTGTGGAGGGTCTTAGAATCAGATAACATTACAGTCAATTCATTCCATGTTTCTTGATAACATAGATGCGAGAAAAGCCAATGCAGGCATTTAAAAAAATTGGGACTCTTTCATGCTCTTGGGCAGAATTGTTTGAAAAATATTTTAACGGTTACGCCGTTGAGTCTTTATGTTCCATACAGTAAATGTGAATAAGTATTTCCAGTGTGGCTTTTTTTAAGGACACATATGGTATCCTTATCGTGTATTAAAGAATTAAAAGATTTATATTCGACAAAGTTTTCCATTTACTGGGTCAATCGTATCGATTGTCACTGAATATTTGAACCATTTCAATTATATCGGTTTTCATAAAAATTATATTCATTTTGTGTAACCATTTTGTGTAACCTGAACGAAATTAGTAGTGATAATTTTGACTCAATAACAGTTTTTGAATATAATTATTTTCGACAAATATTTCCATTTTCTGGGTCAATCGTATCGATTGCCACTGAATATTTGAACCATTTCAATTACATCGGTTTTCATAGAAATTATATTCATTTTGTGTAACCTGAACGAAATTAGTAGTGACAGTAGTTACTCAATAACAGTTTTTGATAGATAGTTATTTTCGACAAAGGTTTTCATTTCCTGTTCATTGTCTGTTCAAAACCGATTTTAATCAGTGAATCATCGATTCTATCTACTTCTGTGCAATGTTTAGTAATGCAGCAAATCTGTGACGAAATTCCAGGAATAACTCTCTTGCATGAGACCACACTAAACTGTGGATACAATCGCCAAAAAGAGCTTCATACTGGTTTCACATTCACATTAAGCTTCCAGGGATTTCTAGTTTTTTTGCAATATTTAAATCCAAAGAGGATCACTTGCGACTAGTGCAAAATTTCTTCAATGAAATGGATGCCACATTATTCCTAAATTATATGGCACAGGTCGAATAAAACAAGTCAACATTCATACCAGTTAATGCTCAAACCATTACTGCATCAAATGCTTTAACAGACTTAATAAAAAGAGTGGATAAATTTTCAATTGGATTTGTTGTTTTTGATATTAATTATTTTTGTTCATTAAAATTTTTTTTAAAATAGAGTCATTCGTGGAGCCATAGAAGATTATTTTTGTAGAAGATTCTTAGGGTTTCAATAACGCTAATAATCACAACAAAACTCATTAAAAAGTCAAAAGTTTAAAAAATTCGGTCTAAAGCAGTGGTTCTTAACCTTTTTAGCTACCGGCACCCCTAAAATTTTCAAACAATATTCTCGCACCCCTTACTAGAAATTATTGAGTTATATAAATTAAAAAACAAACATTATGCAAAACATATTTTTTATTTATTTTAT
The DNA here is from genome assembly GCA_022537955.1 of Schmidtea mediterranea. Taxonomy (NCBI): domain Eukaryota; kingdom Metazoa; phylum Platyhelminthes; order Tricladida; family Dugesiidae; genus Schmidtea; species Schmidtea mediterranea. The sequence continues at coordinate 187,812,283 of CM039680.1, forward strand.
GTGCGTAACAAATTTTTTATAAATTTTAATTGTTAGCTGAAATAATCAATTATAAATTACAATTTCGCACCCCAAAATATTCAAGCTCGCACCCCTAAGGGGTGCGTGCACCACCGGTTAAGAACTACTGGTCTAAAGGATTGTTATTATTATTATTATTATTATTATTATTATTATTATTATTATTATTATTATTATTATTTATTTTTATAATTTATTCTAACAAAATTTTCAACATCATTTCAGGCAATAATACTCATGATACTTCACGATTATCAAATCGAATTATAAAATATAAAATGATCATAAAATAACACTAAATTATTTATTATTCTTATTTATAAAGATGATTTTCAGGCAATATTTATGTTTTATATTTAACATGAATTTTCGATACTGATGATTGACCACACATTTTATCTCAAATTAACGATTCTGGAAGAGAAAATGTTATTGCATATGGATCAAACGCAATGTCTAAACACGAAGTTGACTACTGCATAACAAGGAAAGAACTTTTGGCGATATGTTTTTTTACAGGGCACTTAAAGCATTATTTATGGTATAAAGTTCACACTTCGCATGGATCATAAAGCATTAACTTATAAGATGAAAACAACGAAAGCTATTACCCCAGAAATAGATTTTCAGTATAGAAAAGTATAAAATCATTCAAATTGTTGGGCTCAGAGCAAAAATTAAAACAAAAATTACAAAACCAATTTAAACAAAAAGGTGAAAATTGTATAAGTTAAAACAAAATAATTAATGTCGTTTGGAAATTGTCAATATGGCTGCTGTAACATAAGCACTCACCGCAAGAAGATATCAAAAATAAAATAAAAACATATTAATTAAAACAAATTAAAAATATAACAAAAATTAAATAAAACAAATAATTAATTAAAATTCGGAAAAATGCCTACAGATGCAGAAAGAAACATACGAAAAAAAAATAAACACAGGCAGAAGAGGCGACCAGAAAACAAAATATTGGGGTTTAAAAATAATATTTTAAGAAAATAACAATAAAAATAAAATCCAACAATAAAATATTAATATATCAAAAAATAAAGAAAAATATATAAAAAATTACAAAAATATTTTGAAATAAATAAAATAATTAAAAAGCCCTAAAAATGGCGAAAAATCGCCCATTGGTCGCACACAGGCACAAAAATACTATATATACGGCAGTCATTTTCACAATTTTTAGACTGTCTTAGACATTTTTTCAGTCAGGTGACTACTAGAAAAAATTTTAGTCATTTTTAAACTAGCAGTGAATCATTCTTAGACCAAATTTTGTATGCCAATTTTTTTTACTTTGATTTTATCCTGGATGGTCGTGGAATCTTTTGGTGCCACTGACAAATCCCCCTAAAATCTTATTTATAATAAGTATTTCAATAGATGGTTCATGGGACGGACCGTGTACCGGCTAGTGGGTGAAAACCCTTAGTTGAGCTCGTGGGTCGTGCCTCGTGAACCCCTCGGCAGTTCGCAGTCGGTTCTGGCTTTGTGCACAGGACCTCTACGCAGGGCGCCGTTGTATACTCGAGGCGGCTGCTGAAAATGTGGCCGGAGCGAGTCGAAATAAAATTCGGGAAGTGCGACTATAGTTAAGTGGGATTGAAGTTTTGCAGGGAAAATTTAAAATAACTACGGAAAATTAATTAAAAATCGAGTAGAAAAGGATAGGTTAGTGCAGAAATGTAAATTTGAAAGCATTTTTCCAATAGTTGAATGATATGACCGGACAGAAGAGAGTAGCGTTTATTGAAGTGATCGCAGAGGGTTGTAATTACTTAAAATCATGGGAAATGTACCGGGAGTTAAAGAACTGCTAATCAAATTTTTAATATAAGGAAATATAAAGGTAAACTAGGACAAATGTAGTCGATTCCGTGATTAAACAAATGAAATAGAAAATTTACCAAAAAATAAGGGAGGAACGCTGCCCAAATTTTTGAAGGATACATCTATAAATAATGGGTAAAGATGATGAATAAGTATGAAAATTGTAGGAATAGACGAGTAAGGACCAGGATATAGAAAGAGAAAGACGTAAGACCTTCTATCGGCAGTCAAGAACCCGAAAATGAGAATATCATGAGAAGTAGTTCTAGCAATGGAGCTCACCTGCTCATGAATTTTCAACCCTTATGTACATTACCAACATGGCATTCACCATGGGTACATAGGAGGGATAGAATAATAATCGTGATGGCGTTTAGGGGGGTAGATGCACAAAAACCCTAGAAAAAATAAATAAAAACCAACCCCATTCGCCAACAAAATGCAGACGCATTATCAAGGAGTGAATGTGCCAAATGTATTCAATGACAAACAATTCATAATGATCCAAAATTTGGGAAATTAAAGACTAAATTATTAGCGATTATGACAGAAAATCCAGAAAATGAATCTCAAAATAATTTGAATAAAATTCAAGAGATTATACAAAGCTTTAATTTGAAAAACAAAATAAAATTCAAACCAAAAAATATGGGGTAATTCTAACCAATGATAATAAGATATGGATTCTCAATAGTCCAATAATAGATTTTGTTACAAAATACCATATAAAACGATGTCATGCGGGACCAACGAAAGTAGAGAAATATGTATGAAATAATTTTGAAATGAGAAATATTGTTATTATTATTATTATTAATACTGAATAAATTAATAAACATTAATTTCATTTTATTCAACAACAATTATAGATGAAAAATTTCCCAAACTTAAATTTTGCTTGGAAAAACTTATAGAAGATTTAATATTTTTTATTTCAAAATCTTTAAAAGAAATAAAATAGCTTTTACTGAAATTGAGTGAGTTAGTGAATGATTAAAGATAATGTAAAACAATTAAAAATCTATTTTTCCAGAAAAGAATATATATATATATATATATATATATATATATATATATATATATATATATATTTAATTAAGAAATTAAAACAAGAGCCAAATTATATTTTCAATTAAAAAACCCCACAAGGAAACGACATTAAAAGTATTAAAAAGATATTTGTTTGAAATTTAATCTCTTCATGTAACAGAAAATCCCAGCGGTAAAACTATTATGTTACACCAGCATGTTTCCTCTTGTGGAAAATAATTATAACATTTCTTCTGAAACGAATTAAGTTGAATTGAAATAAGTTTTAAAAGAATCGTACAATGTGATAATGTGAACTAGTTTTAATAAATTGTTTGTTTTAATTCGTTCTTTTCAATTTTGAAATATGACTTCAATTCTTTCAACATTTAATTAATAATAAATAAAATAAAGTATGTACACATATAAAAATATAGGAGTAGCAACGAATTTCAATTTAATTGTTTATATATTCAATAAATAAATTTTACAGAATAAAATCTTGATAAATTCCGGTATAAAACACATTGACATATGTCATTCAGTTATTACCGCAAAGGCGCCGGATTTCCCAGCGGATTTTCTTATTATATATGTTTGCTTGTTTTATTAAATAAATTTATTTTTTATATAAATTTTTTTCATTTCAAAAATGAAATATTTTTTAAATATGGACATTTTCTAATTTTTATATATCGCTATTCAATCGGATGTAAAATTTACCAGTCCGATGATTTCATGGGTATTCATGAATTATGATTTATCAAATTTTAAACTGAAATAATGAGACATTATTTAAACAAATTTATTTTGAAATATTTCAGTTACAAAAATAAATAAATTGCTCAATAAAGAAAAGTGGATTGCCAGATAGCATTGATGAGAAAATTGTCACGTAAGAGCTTAAAAATTAAAGTTATGGTAAACTTTTTATTTTTTATATGTAGATTAATTACATAATATGAGAAAGTGAATCGTAATTTAAAATAAGTATTTAAGAATTTCTAAAACTTAAAAGTGAAATTATACAACTTCAGAAACCAACGTCAAAATATATATGAGCAATACCCAAAGACAACAGATCATTAATATATACAATTTCGTTGTAATTATTTATGAATGTAACACTCATTACAACCAAAATTATATAAATTAATGATCTACTGATAATTGTCAATAGCAATAATAATAATTAATTTATATTCTAGACAAAGTTTTTGTAAAATCTAAAAGCATAAATAAAAATAACTAATTAATGTAAATCTAAACGTTAGACAGAGAAAGGCCGTCATTTATGACTGGTTACAGCTAGGTTAGCTAATAATTATAAAATAATTGAATCTATAGTTTCAGTATTTACTTACAAAGGAAAAAAATGATTGTTTTCACTTTCAAACTTTACCAGTAAACTACTATGGAATGACCCATGAAAGTCTGTAATTTTATATTAGGAGAATCACTAGAGAGGCACGACAACAGATAAATAAAATTTGCCACTGCTAAAGATTTGGTGAAATTGAAACACACTTTCGTATCAAAGATGATCGAAAAGGACACAATTGTCTTTTAAGTGAAATGTTTTGCACTAAAGGGCAAAACCCAAATGACTTTGGTTATCATTTAATTTTGTTTAGCCTCCGTTTTGCAAATACCAAATACAGGTTTCTGAAATTTATAAAAATATGAAGTTAATAGGATTTTCAGGGGAATTTTGTGTTTCTTTTTACCTCTGACCCATTTTCCACTTAAGCATGCATTCCAGTTTGATATTTCAAAATTATTTTCAAAATACCCACTTAGTAATGATCATTCTTTTGATTTGTTTTTAACAAGTTTTGTCAATCATATTTCAAATTTATTTGAAGCTTTAACCATATTAAACAAATATGTTCTCAGTTTATATTATTTGCTATTAAACAAATATATTGTTTGACGTTTTTGATCATCAAACGTTTACTGAATGTTTTGACGCAGCCGCTAAATTATCATAGCAACATAGTCCCAAAATTTTGAAATCAGTAGTAATTGTCACATACTTTAACAGATATAAGGTCTGAACCTGTTGAGAAATCCTTTGGGCCTAAAAATGGCTAATATCGTTTACAAAAAGGCTTTTGAGATAAAACCTGATCAAACGAAGATGTGAAAAATTAGTTAGTTTTTGCTATCAAATATTATTCCGAAGAGAAATAAATCAAATTTTAAATCATTGTTTTAATTATTAATAAATAAGATCCAGTCAAAAATAATTTATTCGAAAAATTTAATAGTTATTCATAAAAGTTCAAATTTAAATTCCATAGACCTGGAGTGGTGAACCTATGACAATTTTCTGCCACTCGAAAATTTATTTTACGTTAATGTTAGAAGTTTCACATGAGTGTGTTTTGAATCAGAGAAAGACAAACATGGAGACAGCACACCTCTAATACGTGTATATTTGTGCGGCATCTTTTCTTTTGATAAAAAAGTGTTTACAAACATAAATAATGTTGATCTCATTTTCAATTGTAAATAGTGATCTTCATTTTATTTATTTCTCCGAGGTTTTCTATTTGACAAGTTGAATCCACAAGGGTCACCGTTGACCGGCGCGCCAAGATTAGTAGAAAGGCATAATTAGAAAAAAATGTCAATTCATAAAAATTCTTTATTATTTCCATCGTTGCTACAATGGTTTGAAGAAATAAATGCTTTATAAAACATAAAAATCCAATTCAATGGTGACGTACTGAAGATGCTATTATCATATCAGATGAACTGCTCGAGGAACTTTCCCTATATCGGACAGCACTTGACATCGTTTGGACAGACTTAGTAAAAATAGATTGTCAGATGAATTGCTTGACGCATAATCTTCATTTAACATCATATTAACTTTAACCAAAAAATGAAATAGAAAATACTAAGTGCACAAATTCTTTTATAATAGATGCTCTTACCTGATTGTTAGACATTTTCGACATGAATAAACACGTGAAACCATTACTCAGCAACGTGAAGAAACAATATGAGATAATTGACAGTCGCAAAATATAAGTGAACCGCGTGAAATTCACTTCAGCGCAACGGGTCACCGATGATGGCCTTCGTAGGACAAATTCATTCAAACATGATTATACATCGTAACTTATCGCATGATAAAAAATTCATCGTGACGCCAAGATCAATTCCTGGAAAACAAGCTTGGTATTCATTGTGGTAATAAACTGATGACAATTATTTCAAGCAATCAAAATTAATACTTTGTGTCAATGAAAAATAAATTTAACATCATTTTAATCAATGTTGATTTAAAAATGACATAATAAAATAAAGATATTCAGCTCGATCATACACAGCAAATACAAATAATTTTTAGAAACCAATGTTTGTACAAAAAATCAGTTACTATTTTTAACATGAAAAATCGCGAAACAGAAAATATTCCAACATGGCAATCGACATTACAAAACATTAATTAATATTTAAAATCACAATTGAATCATGATTAAACATATCGTCTAGAACAGTGGTTCTCAGACCGTCTTTCTCCAAGGCCCTCATTTACAATTTAAACATTGTTGCGTCCCACATGTTAAATAAACTGTGTTACAAATAAAAGTAAAATGTAAACCGTCTTAAACATTAGTTTCATATGCAATTTTAAAGTCTTTACGATCTTCAATAATCTCCGAAAAGGTGCGCAAACGGCCGGTGAAATGAATACTATTATCAATTTTTAGTTTATATACTGTCATGAAATAAACATAAATAAACAGTGCTTAAAATTCAACATGCGTTTGCCGATGTTATCGCGGGTACCAATCTACAATTCTGCAACGTGCATTCGTAGAGTCTGCTACTTTAAATTCGTTGTAAAAGACTATTTATTTTTTATTTTCTTCTAAATTTTGTACTTTTTCTATACTTTACTGCGGTCCACCATATCCCTTGTCACGGCCCACCTTTGGGCCGCGGCTTATGGATTCATAACCACTAGTCTAGAAATAGTATGATTGAGTGAATGAGTGTTTTGTTTTAATACTGAATTGGTACAGTTGGGGAAAGGGGCCTACGACGACTTCTAAACGACCCTAAAGAAACTATTAAAAAGTTAATTCGATTGTTACTGAAATTTGAATGTGATCAAGATTTGAATAACTATATGTGGTTAGTCAAATATGAAAACGATTAAAACAAAATTTGATTTCTTAATGACTAGTTAGGATTTACAACCTGAAATATGTTTTTGAAACAAATTAATAACTACTTGGAAAACAATGAAATAAGAAAGATCTGTGTCTAATGACATTAGGCATTTAATTTATGAAGCATTTTTAATTTGTTAAATAAAATGTTCAAGAGACATAGTGAATATAATTAACGGATTTATACCTGGAGATCTAAATCGGATCAAACTTTAGGGATCCAAAGATTGAATTAATGAAAATAATGTAGCTAAATTAATTGAAACTTCGAAATAATTCAGAAGCCTGGAGCTGAGGTTTGGCGGGAAGACTCAGCTAAGGAGATTGAAGACGCTATATGATATATTCGACAAATGAAAATGACGTCTCATATGAAAAGTGATGTGAAGTAAATGATTGAATAATGTATGATTTTATTAATTTCTGTACAAACATTATAATTGTAAACAATTCATCTAATAGTTTGATATTGATAAGTAGTAAGAATAGCAACCGGAATCATAAAAATGGGATCGTATGGCCATGAAATTGAAACAGTAAGTCTATAACAGATAGAAAACTTTTTTATAAAGAATAATAAACTTTAATTATAATTGACAAATAACACTAAATTATTTGTGATCACTTCTTTATTTTTTTGATAAACTACAAAAAAATATATAAAAATTATATATATATATATATATATATATATATATATATAATATTTAGAATAATATTTATTTTAGTAATTAATTAATAATTTTATCAAAAACAAAATACTAAGAAAATATTATTTAAAAAATTTATGTTCATGAAAATTATATTTATTGGAATATGTATTTAGGATTTAGTACTCTTCAAATAATCTTGAGTAATTTTTTAAAACAACGACTTACTAATATTATTTACATTACAAAACCACCATTGTAAACATAATAAAGTCGCAAACATAACTGTCGGTAAAATACGCTTTAATCTTGTTTTAATGAAGCTTTAAAATTTTATCAGCCAAATGGATTTAGATGCTCCAAGTTTTTTTATATAAGTATTCTTTTCCATTAGTATTATTATTATTATTATTATTATTATTATTATTATTATTATTATTATTATTATTATTATTATTATTATTATTATTATTATTATTATTATTATTATTATTATTATTATTATTATTATTATTATTATTATTATTATTATTAATAATAATAATAATAATAATAATAATAATAATAATAATAATTCAGAAACAACAACAACCACAATGTTAAAGTGATAATAGTCAATATTATTATATTTTATTATTAATATTAGAATTTTTATTTTATTTTAAATTTTAATTTTGATTTTCAGATTGAATTTCACTTATTAAACTTCATTAACAATGAAAATCTTTTAAAAGTGAATGAAGAAATTGAATTAAAATGTCATGATGCATTTTTGTTTCAACTAATTAATTTTTCTAACATATGAAGAGAATTGAGAAAAAAAATTGTCAAAGACTTTGTTTTTTTTCAATAATAAGCTGTTTTGACTTTAATCTCCTATATGACTGTTCGCGCAACTTCAAAATACTGTAAAAATAGATTTTTTGATTGATTTTGCACAGTCAATCGGTTGAAAAAATTGAAATTTTTTTTGATATTCTAAATCAAATAATACGACACAATCACAAACGAAGTCGTAATGAGTCTTTATTTCTTCCGAAAGCGGCTCTGTGAGAAATCAAAGAATAGGCGGTGTGATTTCTTACATCACGAAGAGTGGGATGACTGTCTGCAACAATGCATACACGATGATCAGAAACAAAGCACCAGAATCATCCCAGCTATTCTACTGGTGAGGGAGAGCAGAAATGTTAAGCCGTCACAGAAACACATTTTCTTTTTCTTTTTTTTTCTTTTTTTTGCTGACTCGTTTATTAACAGTGAGTTAGACTTGATATCGGAATATCAATATTTGCTTGGCTTTTCCGATATCTATCTAGGAGGCAGTGATTTAGTTATCTTGCAAATCTCCAGATGGTCCTCTATAGTCTATTGATATAATAAATAGTATACAAATAGTCAATAATCACCTTCAACTCAACTATTTCAAATGTTTGTTTTAGTTATTCATAAACATGTGACAGCGCCATTGGTACATTGACGACAAATTTCCTCGATATTATTATTATTATTATTTTGATAGTGGCGTCGAAATTTCAAACAAAACATTATTTGTTGATTTAAACAAAAGAAAAAGTTGATATTTATAGTATATTGATGAATTTTTTTTATCAATTTAAGTTTTATATAATTTTTTACATTTCAAATTCGTTTTCATTCTATTACCATTACATAACTTCCTGAAACGTCCTTCGAGACATTCATAAATTCTCGCAGGAAAGAAATAATCAACTGGAATAAATTTGATTGATGAATTTCCTGTGCGATGTGAAATCAGTAACAATTAAGAAGAAAAAAAATATTCTACAAATGTCTAATTTTAAAGTTTTTTGTTTTCATTTTTTTATATAGCTAAAATTGAATAAAATTTCCAAAAAAGTAATAATTCTAAGTAAACAGAATAACTTATTATTTTGTGTTCTTTTAAAAATAATTAATTTACTAATTAAATATATTAATTTTTTAACAATATTATTTAAATAAATTATTATGTATTCCAATTACCGTAGTGTTTATTCATAAAATGAAATATTTTAATAATCTTAATAATCCTTAATAATCTTAGTAATCTTAATTTTTTAATCAGAAAATAACGCATAACTGAAAGTACTATAGTCATTTAAAATAGTAAAGTCACTTGAAATCACATAGTAATTTGTAGTTTTAACGAATTGAGCAATAAATGGATTAATTAATAATGACCGATTGTGTATTTGTGATTTTCATTTTATTGATGAATATATCAAACTAAATTCCATTAATTTTCTTTTTAGAGGTATAATTTTATTTATTGACTTATATCAAATGTGTTAAGATGACTTGATTATATTATTTAATAATTTAGCGCATAATATTTGAGGAAATCCACTAGTTTGTTCCAATAAGAATTAAAACTAACGACATAAAGCCCATTTTATATTTTAATAAAAAGTACACAGATTTACGTATTTATTTATGACTTATTTTCACTCAGTCACATCAACTACTATATTATCAATAAAAAATGATATTATCAGATCGTTAGCATACTAGGACGTTAAAAAATACTACACAAGAAAAATGTAGAAAAATAAAATATTTATTAGCAATTGGCAGAATGCCAACTATGGGTAAAAGACTTGAGAAAAGTTTATTTGCTCTTATTAAAAGTTTGTTTCTTTATACACTTTGATCTATAATATTTCTTTATTTCTCATATATTTTTCAACATTATTTCATAAATTCAAATTTAAAGATCATAAATTAGATTAGAGAAAATAAATAAAACATACAAACTCAACACAGACAATTTTTATAGTTTAAAATGACAATTAAAAGTTTATATAATTGAGCCAACAAGATTCATTATTTGCTGTTTAATATAGTCGGCATTCGGACTTCTCGTCATCGGAAAATTCATCCAGTGGACTGTTCATTCACTGACGGTTTATCATCCAAAATAATATTATATTAAAAATATTGAAAATAATTATTTTATTATTATAACTATTAACATTTTCGTAGGAAATAACACTGACATTAGGCGAATTATTTGTTTTATTTTCAATAAAAAATACAATGATAAATAATACAATAATAAAAATATTATAAGAATAAGAATAAAAGAATATTTCGACAGATTCACTGTCATCATCAGGTAGATTTGAACTTGAAAATATATCGATTTAAACTGCTTTATTCAAACCTATTTTCTTTATTGATCTTTTATATTTTAAAAATATAATATATTAAAAATTAAAAATTCTGCTTTATTTAGGAATATAAAATTGTCTAGATTGCATAGGAAATATAAAGTGACGAAAAAAAGTAATTAAAAATATGAAAAGTTTGAAAGCCAAAATCACATCTTCTCACAAACTTTCAAAATCCAAATGCAAAATGAAGCTTTTAACATTCCGAATTAAAGATAAAAGATATTTGTGCTCAAATCAGGTTTCAATTGGAGTTTGTTGTAAGGAGTTTATTATTGTGATAAATTTTCTTGTGATGCTTCACAATTGCCGGTTTTACAGAAAAAATTGATCAAATCTACAACTGCTACGAAACTTGGTTAGTATACTAGGGTTGACTAAGATGTTAAATATTAAAAGACCAGAATTGTTAGGTCCTGATAGAAAGCTTGCAAAGAAAAGGTATATCTAATGATGATGATTGGAAAAGCAGTACTCCTAATGAATTCTTTACGTAACAAATATTCTGCAAGTTAGGAATCTTTGTAAATCAACAGATCTTCCTGATAAAGATTAGGATAATGCGAACTTTATGCTCTGAAAGAGTGATATTTTTTAAAAGCATAAAGTTCGTTTGTTCATATTAATAAAATTTCCGCCAAAGCCTACAATCCTTTAAGCAATAAGGATTGCTATGAACATAAACAGATTAATCATAAATTTAATCTTGTAGATGCAGTTACCGGCGTACATACGCAAAATGTTGAAAGTCTTAATAATAAATTAAAATTAGACATAAAAAGAGAAAAAGAAGTTAAAAGAGACGATAAGCCAAGATTTTTAACATTTTTTATATTTATAGATATTTATAAAGATAATTCCATGAATAAAATGCTTGAGATATTAAAAATTAATTAAATTTTTGTGTTAACTTTTTTGTAATATATATTTTTTGGTTAAAGTCCATTTTTTTATTAATCTTTCTAATATTTTGATAAGAGCATAAAGTTTGCATTATCCAAAGATTCATGACATTTGAATAATATTAACATATTATTAGGTCATTTAAAGCTTCGATTTTTTCAGCGAAAGAAAATGTGGCTAAAAGCAACTATATAAAAGAGTCAAGTAATATTAATAAAGAGATTGATTAATTTAATTTAGGAATAAAGTGTTCGGAAAGCATCAACCTTCATCAAATCTTCTTTTTGTAAAGATTCGTGAAAACGCTATGATCAAAAATATTTAAATTAAATACCTAAGAAATGATGTAGAGTAATGTGTTAAATTATAATTACTTCACCTCTTCTTATAAATAAATATAATTGTTCTTTTGTTTATTTTAAATGGAAATTCGTTTTTACTTTTTTATTGTACTTAACTCCAGACTTTTCTTCGTTGAGTAACTATGAACAAGACATTTATATACCACATTTTTGTACATCTTTGTTATTATTATTATTATTATTATTATTATTATTATTATTATTATTATTATTATTATTATTATTATTATTATTATTATATTATTATTATTATTATTATTATTATTATTATTATTATTATTATTATTATTATTTTTATTATTATTATTATTATTATTATTATTATTATTATTATTGTTTATAAGACAATTTCAGTTTCTAGTCAAGATTTTAAAGGGTTTTTATTAACAAGTAAGGTAAGGTTTTGATTTGATTTTAGATTTTTAATGATTGATTTAATTTCCCTGTCTATAAAAAATTAAAAGGTAAAAAATTATTATTCCAGTAAACTTAAAAACGATGAAAATTCTCTTTTTAGAAGATCGGAATCTTACTCCTACTTTTAAAAGTGGGGTAATTTAGTCATGTAGCGAATGACCAGAGAAAAAGGGTGGGAAAAATTACTGACGAAGATGATGTACAAAGTGCAATTTGGCATTACCTTAATTTTATCTTAATTTTATTAATATGATTAATTATTTAAATCCCACAACCGCCTAACTCGGTATTATCAACTGTTCGCCATTGGAAACTTATTTCAAAATTTCATTTCAGCTTAGTTGACCATATAAAATGTAAATTATGTTGTGGAGAATATTATAAATATTTGATAAGAATATGTTTATGTTACATTTAAAATAAGAAAATAAGATCAATCTATGCAAAAACCAATTAAGAAATAGTTTATATATATTTATACATATATATATTCTTATTGACTCTGAAATTAGTAAGTTGTAAAGTTTGAAAGATGAACAAAATCGATCTAAACACATTAAACCAAAATTTATTTTAGTATTGCTTTATTCAGAAGGTTTCAGAGAATTTAAGCATAAGATCCTCAAACATGTAGATAAAACTCTGTTTGTGATTGTTTCAACGTCTTGTAAAGTTAGTAATATGTTCACTAATAGGTCTCTGATTTCGTTTATCGATTTTCATGTACATACATTGAAGAGACTGCCCGTCATCTCTGTACTCGGGTTCTTGTTCATTGTCGACTGAATGGAAAGACTCACATTAGTGATCATTTTTAGAAAATATACTAGTAAAAAAGGAGGTAATTGGAAAAAATCTAAGTAATTATTGGAAAAGATCAACTTGCAAGGTGTAGTTGACAAAATTTTTAAATCCTATAACTAATGTTCAAAATGTTCAGTCTACATGTATTTATAATGTATTTAAGTAAGTGAATGTAAATTATGTTTATGATATATTTGATGTAATTCGTTTGTGATGTAATTTTGTGAATAATTTTAAAATTTAACTTTTATTTTGTCATTTAAAATTTAATTTTTTATTTATATTTAATTAAAAAATTTATTTAAACAAATTTTTTATTTTTATTTTTTAAATTAAAATTAAATTTTGTAATACGAGTTGAAAACTATTATTATTGATTAATTTGTTTAAATTTTCATATTTTTATTTAGATTTTTTTAAGCTGATTTCTAGGCTGAATAAGATTGATAAACGGTCGAAATATATAGTGAAATGTTATATAGAATATACGGTTGACGTTTTTCAATATATATATATATATAATAAATTAAACATTTCGACATAAAATAGGTTCTGTCACTTCAATGCAAAATCTTTATCTTTTCTCAATAATTGGAAAACCAATTATACTTTTAAATCCAAAATGTTGGCCATATTTTCTCAAAGAAAGATCACAATGAAATTTAGGGAAGAAATTGAAATATAAAATGTTCTGGCATCTGCAAACTATCGCAAATATTATATAACTTTGAAATATAACAATTGTAGACAAGTTCCTAATAAGAGATATTCAATGAAATCAGAAACCTTTTAACGTAGCATGCCTATACCCACAAAATTCTCATTACCTCTGATTGTTTAAAATTACAACTTTTCCAATCTCTAACATCAAATCTTTCTCGTCGTAAAGGTTTTTGCCGATCTTTTGTTTTTTTGAAACCGATAATTTATTAACTGTATTACTTGAAATGTGACTCAACTTACACACAGGAAATACGTAGAAAACTTTGTGTTACCAAATTATCTAATAGATCAAAACAAAAACCAGAATATATCACAAATATAAACACTCATTACAAAAGTTAACAACCGAAAACGTCTTTTGTCAAAAGTCTTCATATATTTTGATTTTCTTGATTTTTATAAAAAAATGATTCAAATTAAATTATAATCTAATAAAATTAACTAAAGATATACAAAAAGGTTTTTTTTAATTTCCTTAAAAAATTAAACTGTCCAAACAAACACGTAAAATTCTCTCTACCGAAAATTGTTGTTAAATTAAAAATAATCGAAGAATATTTAAAGAAATGTAATCAAAACAAAACTAAAACTTCTTAAGCAACCCTGTTTAATAACAAAAAAGCAAAAGTTTTAAGAACTCCTAACAAGACATAAGAATTAAAAATGCATTTATCAGTAAACTTGATTTTGTTTTAATATCATCATATTTTAAAAACAAATAAAAAGTTTTTTATTTATTTAAATAAATATTTCAAAATTTATTATCATTTTAAAAATCGGTAATTGATTCGAGTGAACTCTATTTTTTCAACTCAATAAATTCCATTTGTATTTATTTTCATTTATAATTCTTTTTTGCATCAAAAGAATCTCAAGATCAAAAGCAATTAAACGTACATGAAAGAGAAATTAGTTTGCGACACTTGTCATTGATTCGGCCAAAAAATAAATTTTTCATAAATTCAAAAAATGTTTTAGAAAGAAATATTATCAAATTTAAATTTTAAAAATTATTTATATTAAATTTTTAATATAGTGAACTTGTATATATAAGAGAAAGATCAGACAAGATAAAAATGGTCTTATAGTTAAGTAGTAGCTAATAGCCGGAAGGATTCGTGAACCAAGACCTAATGCATTGGATATGATCAGGATGTGATACATTATCAGTTTAGCTAATCATAAACTAATTATTATTATAAATATTATTAATTAAAGGATTTAAAAAAAATTAAAGTCATAAAAAAATGCAAAATGACTTTGGTATATTTTTATAAGTAAAACAAAATTCATTATTTTAATTATTTAATATTTAGAACTTTATCTATTTAAACAAAATAAAAAATATACACCAAGATAATAAAATTAAATTTAAAAGATTTAATAAAATTTCCTATGATGATTTTTGATATTTTGGTAAAAGTCTTTGAAGAATTTCTGTAATCAAATTTATCAGATTATAATTACTAAAATTAATTAAATAAATTATTGCATGACTGCAATTTCCTGATTAATGTTGTTTTATTAAATTCATTATGGAGATTATAATCAAGTTGGCTAATTATTAAATCTCAAATATCGTAGGTTTGTTTATTTGAATAATTTTCTGACTATTTTGACGGAATATCTTTCTGATTTTAGATAAAACTTCTAAAGGAAGCTGGAGAAAAATCTGAAAAAATTATTAATACAAAGTAAATTTTTAACTATGAAATAATTAATTGAAATTAAATTACTCAGGCCTACAAATCTTAAAATTTATTCACAAAACATATTTCTGAAAATGCATAATTTTGTTTATTTTTATAAAATAATGTTTTAAAGCATTTAAATTAAAGCTTTGTGAGAAGCTTTGTAAAGATATCAAAAATAGCAGTAAGCAAAAACCTTAAATGTATCAATTCGTTTTGGAAAAATTTAAAAGACCGAATAAAGACGGAATTAATTGAGCAAAGACGAGTTTTGAAATTGAATTCCTTAAGAAGGTAAAGATATTGAAATATGATGTCTATTAGCTTTTGATGTTTTGTTAGAGTTAACATTTACAATGGTTAAAATTTACCTGTAAATGAGTGGACGCAACCTATGACCCGAGGGTCATCTATGGACCCATTGAAATCTTAATTGACCCATTAAACAATATAAAATCTTTCAGGAAAAAAGAAACAACATTAAGGAAGTTATTAAATAGAGGTTCATTTGCATAAAATTATAATTTTTAATGCGAGTTTTTGCTCTCTGATAGAGCGCTTAATCCAAATTGTTGAAAAAGAGATTTTGGAAAGTTTTTCAATTTGAATTACTGCCCTGTCTATCAAAATGAAGAAATGAACATTTGAAGAATTTATTCTTTACTCATTCAATATCCTGATATTTTTTCTCAATTTTCACTGAATAACTTTCAAAAGGTCCATCTAAATAAATTCTAAATCTTTTCAATAAAGAATAATATATAAAGAATCGCGTATAATTTATACATATTTTACCCCAAAGTGATGGTATTATTTGCTAAATGAATTTTTATCAAGTCCATCCCGATAAAGTTGGTTGCAAACATTTCTCAATGAATCACAACTTTTAGTTTTCAGGCCTCATTTAGTGCTATCTTGCTGCCATTTCATTTCTTTATAATTATATTATATCTCACTTCTCTCTATAACCTTTTTCATTGAATATAACTGCCAAGGTTTTCGCTCATATGAGTGTTTACTGTTGATATTAATTCCACAGAGTTCAAAAAATTGGCTATCAGTAAAATGTAATTGTTTCAATAATAACAACAATAGCTAAATTAAACAAGAAATCAAGGCTTAAAATATAATTCATGTCAAACAATATACAAAAACATTTTAATGTCAAAGTCTCGTTTTTATTTTTATGAAACAATGGTTTATAAAAAGATAATTGTCACTTATATTATTTTTTGTAAATTCCAAGAAATTGTTTAAATAAAAAAGCGCTTATAAAATATTTATTGTGTGAACACAAATCATTAGCTAATAATTTTTTAAAATAAAGGTTAGATTAAATAAATAAAGGAAAAAAGTTAAAATATTAAAACAAAAGATTCCATTTTATTATTTATTTTAATATGATGTAAAATAATCTGGTATAAAACAAATAAATAATGAAATTAAATTAAAAATAAAATATTCATGAGTAAATTAAATTTTTCAAAAAATATTAACATGAAATTTTCACAACAAAAAATTCATAAGGAACTTGATAATATATTACTATTAATTTTTCGTCGTTTTTATATTTTTGCACAATGTTTTCAATCTTTTTATAAAGTTTTTATCAATTTATAATACAGTATATAATATATTACTTAAAAAACAATAATGGAAATATCTTTAATAAGAATCGCTGAAGCAATTCTTTGAAAATTCTCAACAAATCAAACTTTTTTACATATTCCGCTCTTTTTGGTAGAAAGATATACATTTCATTAAAGCCCTAATGTTAATTTTATTTCTTTAAATAGTTGATATCCGAATAATAATCGGAAAACGTTGACATGAAAAATAAAATTAGTTTGAAGGTTTATTCGCACATTTTAGAAAATGCACTTAATAATCTAATAAAATATTTTGTTAATTAAAACAATCATTTCCGCTCTCAAGCTCTCGATCACAGTCGACTTAGTGAATTGATTGATATTAAACGCAATTTTACAATTTAGGATGAAAATAAATGTCAAATAGTTTGGTTTAAAATTAAAAAAAATATTTTATTGAGTTTATTAAAATTTTGTTAAAGTCTCGGTTTTATAAAATTTTAAAAAATAAATATTTTAAAACTTGAGATTTATAAATGCAAAATTTATAATTTGTAGTAAAATATTTTTAAAATAAAAAAAAAAGAAATTTGTTTAAATAAAAGTAATTTATTTTTATATTGTTTCAAGTTTATATCTACCTGACGATAAAAGCGAGTCTGTCGAAATTTATTGTTGTATAATATATATGTTGGATTGGCGCTTTATTTTATTTGTTTAAATATTTGTATTTATTTGAATTAGATTTTTGAAATTTTGAAACGTTTTTAGCTTCAGTAATTGTAAGAACGATTGTTTTGGTTTTATGAGGCTTTTAACATCTAATAAATTATAATTGTTATAAAAAATAAAGAATAAATTTCATTTGATTAGTGCCGTTTTAATGTTAGAAATTAAGAACTATTGTTATCATAAAGCAGTCAAGGAATCAATGAAGTCCATGCAAAATGAAAAGTATAAAAATTTTTTAAAAAATCACTCTAGTATCCTACTATGATTTACGAAGCATTATAATGTTGAAATAACAACTCTAAACCCGATTTGAGTTTAAATATATGAAGTGATATCATTTTCAAAGGCGTGATGCAATCTACTAAACAAATGTTCTCCCTTAATAAGAATAAAAGATAGATAATTATTTGGCAATCCTATCCAAACCTCCATGATACTATCGTTTATTTTTAATACCTTGCCCAGAATTTGATGTATATGTTCATTAGAAAAATATATTCTCATCAAAGAAAATTGTGTACTTTCTTAAATAGTTCAATGGCATCTATTTTGTGGTAACCTATAATCTACATTCTTTATGTTTCTTTAATAAAATAATCTGAAACTTACGTTTATCTTATATTTATAACATCGAGTTTTAAAATATCTTTGATGCTTCGTTTTTATAATTCTAAATGACTATCCTGCTTTCGTATAGATGTTTGTAAGATTATAAGTCAAAACAATTATTTTTTAACATACACACTATTTTAGCACAGTCTTTATCAAGTGTGTGTTTCAATCATTCGGTTAGCTTTATCTCAAATAGTTAAACAAAATTTATATTTTGAATTGATTTTATTGGATGAATATTTTTTTATTTACTTTAATTTTAAACCTTAAACCTGTTTTGTGCGAATTGAATGTTGGTTAATGAATTGTGTTTTTTGAATGAATACTTTTTTGAATCTATCTTGTAAAGGTTTTCATTTTGTTTTGTCTATAGACAGTAAATTTTTCCAGTGTTCACGATAATAACTAATTTTAGTCTGGTGCAAAATGTTCTTGGGGTTTTTCCTATTTAAATTTCATCAGATTTTAGGGAGGTAAGTTGGTAGAACAGGAAAGACATTTATGTTATAAGATGTTTGATAAAAGAAAGACAGTCTATTTTTGTTAATAACTTTTCTGATTTAGTGTTATTTACAAAAGGGAATGGTAGAAATGTTGTGTATTTGTTAGTGTCTTTGCTAATGTTAATGTTCTTTCCTACCGTTGTAATGTTGATTAAGAAGATATTTCGTTACAAACTAATCACGTAAATGTATCTTAAATTTTTCAAATGTTTCTTGAATCTGTACAGTTCTTTATGGTTATTTTTCTCACCTGTTAGTGCAACTTTGCGTTGAATTAGAATGTGGATTATCCATGAGAGGATATGACCCTGTGTAAACCTTTAAAATATAGATCAGTGTTGTCATTTAGTGTTTCTGTGGCTTCTGTGAAACTTACCATGGAATTAAAAAATGTAATTTTTCCTGCGGCGTTAGATAATTCCAGAGTGAATTGTATTGTTGATGTTAGTAAAATTTAGTGTAATAAGATAAAATTCAGAAGGGTTATGGAAAATATAAAAACAAAACTTTGTCAATGTAACGTTTTTCTCCAAAGAAAGACTCCACGTATAAGATGACTAAAATGGGTGAAAGGTTATGAATGAATTTGTCTGAATGGCGTTTCATTAATTACGAAAATATCTGAATTAATTGGGATACTTTTATCTCTAAATTCTCATTAATATGAGATAATTTATGTTTTATTAAATAGATAATTATTCTCTAGTTTTTTGCAGCGCTGTATTTCTCAAAAAATCGTTTTATTAAATAAGTTAATTTAACAGTTTTAATTAATTAAAAAAAAAAGAAATACAAATAAACCAAATAATTGTTTTAATGGACTCAAAATGGCTGATAAGGATTAAAACGTTTATCATACAGTTACGGAATAAACAATAAAAACGGACACAGTTCAATTTGATTGACAAATTTTGTCTAGAGTCAACAGAAAAAGAGAAAGAAACAGAGGATAAAAACGCCGTATTTTCTATATTCATTCAAACAAGTCGTTATCATTGTTGAAAGAGCTTTGATAAAAAATTCAATTCCAGATGTCTAGAATGTAAATAGAAAAACAGAAGTGTGTTTTAAAAATTTTTTTTCATCGCTTATTAATTAGTTTTATAATTTTATTGAAACGATATTTATAATTATTTTCGTCAATTTCTTTGTTTGTATATTTTTAGACGAATTTGTTATTATTATTTGTAAACAAATTTAAATTGATCCAAATTGTTTGTAATTTTAATTTAATGCATTAAATATTTTGTTTGTAATATATAATAAATGCATGTTAACGTTTCAGATATTTTATTTTAAAGCAAAAATTTAATAAATAAAAAATTATTGTTATTATTATTAAAACGATGATTCTTTGGTATCAGCATAAATTAATATATCAGATAAGTGATTAACAAAATAAAACCTTGCTGTAAAGTAATTATTATATTGAAAAAAGTTTCGATTATTAAATAATCCTCTTCAGTTTCTTTTTTGTGGAAGAGTATTATTTCGAAAGAGTATAATCGAAACTTTTTTCAATATAATCATTACTTTGCAGCAAGGGCTTATTTTATTATTAGCTTACCTGATATATTATTATTATTATTATTATTATTATTATTATTATTATTAATATTAATATTACTATTGTTATTGTTATTATTATCATTATTATTATTATTATTATTATTATTATTATTATTATTATTATTATTATTATTATTATTATTATTATTATTATTATGCAGTAAAATATGTATTTGTTAACAAATATAGACTACAACCAAAATAAATAATATTCTATCAGTCAAATATTCCGAAGGAATTTGTTTACACGGTAAACTAATTTTATTCAAAATGTAAATAAACAATCAAATATTTGATTTATTAATTTCTTTATTTTCCTAAATTCGTTTGAATATTGTTTCCTTTCTGTATGTGTGTGTGGAACTGAAATTTAAACGGTTAATTACAAATTATTTTGTTTAAATCTTTCAAGAAATTCTCGTTATTTTATTAAAATGCTTTGTTTAATTTGGCAAGATTTTGTCAATTTTATTTTCGGAATTTCGCCAAAGATCAAAGCCAGTTTTTTTCATAATAAATTAAAAACTAATTATTTAATCAAATTAAAGCGAAAAAGAACTAATTAATTAATTAATTGAATTTCAACAGAAACTATTTTCTTTTTTTAAACAAAAAAAATTGAAATGAAAAACAATATTTTTGAGCATAGAAAATATTTTTCCACGTGCCTTTCTGTTGAACAGGATATAGTTTGTTTGAATGAATCAAAGAAAATTACAATGTTTTCATCAAATATGTTTGGTTTTTGTATTTTGAGTAAATCCTGAGTCAATCAGCAGTGGTGAAAATTAAAATTTTATCTGATGCTGGTAGATTTTTGATGGAAGTCTGTAAGTCAAAGGCTTAGTCGTTCTGTTTGAAATGTTCAACGCAGTTCCGTTATTAAAAACCAGATTAAATTCGCCAAATTGTTTGATTTGCCTGTTCTAACGGAAAAGGAGATAGTTTTACAAACGAAGTTATCACATTTGATAATCATATTGTATTTCAATTTACTTTCTAAATTAAATAAATAGGGAATGATAAAAATATTTCAATAACTAATTAATATTTTAACTGCTTTTTTATAATGTAATGAATTTATTTTACAAATTATGAAAAAATATAAATAATAATAATAATAATGATAATAATAATAATAATATTAATAATAATGATAATAATAATATGTGTAACAAGATTAAAATAATAATACGTATGAAGAATTTATTAATGACAGGCAGACAATATATATATATATATATATATATATACTACATGTGTGTATACAGCACATCCCTCGTTGGGATAAATAATAAAAAATGATGCAATCCGAGGACTCAGACAATCAAAGTAATCAATCAAACATGCAGGTAATCATAAACATTAATTATAAGGGTTTACATATAGGGACAGGGAAATCAATTATCCCAATACAATTACATCACAATATTAATTATGTTAATAATAATAATAATAATAATAATAATAATAATAATAATAATAATAATAATAATATTAAAAAAATAATTCATTGTAGTGGATCTATTTGTAAATGTCGTTACATATCACTACTTCAAATTTCTCCAATTTGCTATGGTCTATGAATTTAAGCTGTTAGGTAATGATTTACATATCCCTTAATGAAGAAGGTTCAATGTCATGGAAATATAACATAGAACCTTATTTCTAATGTTGCACTTAAAGAAAGTTATGGAATCAACATTTATTCACTTCTATGACTATCTTTCACTTACAAAAAATTTATGAAATTTTTTGACATTCTGTTTGAAACGCATATTGCTAAAAATGGTGGTCACACCCAAGAATGAGTAATTTATTATTCATTGTATTTAGGATTTATATTGAAATAATTTAAAACAATTAATTGAAAAAAAATATATTTAAAATAAGTTTTGCTTAAAAGATTATAAATTTTAAAATAAATATAAATTGCTGTTTTAATGAACTCAAATTCAATTTAATACAAATATTTTTAATAATGAGAGTATTCCAAATATATTAAATGTCTCGTTGAGTTGGTTTAGTAAAACAAAAGATGAATAGAGATTTAAAATTGCAAATAATTTATTATTTCATCAAACATGGCCTATGTCTCAAACATAAATTATTAGCGTGATAAAACTGGAGAGAAAAATAACTCAACTTGTTGTTTCGTCAATGGAAAATATTTCAGCTTCCGTTGATTTGATTTAATCACTGGCTTGGGATTTTTTTTATTATTATGCTATTGAAATTATCATTAGTTTGTTTTAATGAGGGAAAAATTATAATTTTACCTAACGATGTAATACAATTATGTTGTAATTAATTTTCCACATTAGTGTGATTGAATATAAAGTATTCTGAGAATTGATATAATTCATAAGTCGTAATTAAATTAGAGATATAAACAAAGTTTATTATATATTTAACCATTTTACACTGGAATATATTCGGGAAATTTGTTGGCATACACATCGTAAAAGGTTCAGTAATAAGAAATTTGAATGAGCAATATTTTGAGTGCAAATCAATTAAAATCTTACAATGTTAATTAAAATTCAAAACGCCGATTTAAGTGCAAATTTTGAAAAATCAATATTTTTGTTCAGGAAAGCTACGAGTTTGTAGTAGGTACTTAGACAATACAATTGCAAAATTACAAATTAATTAATTAATTAAAATTTTAATAATCATATCAATTGGAAAACAAAACTGAGTAGTTCAAAATTATTGTTCAATTTAGAATAGCAACACATTGGATTGCGGCTCAATTAAGGAGAATTGCCAATAAGCATACAGAACAATTTGATTATTGAGGACCTCGTCATACAAAAAGAGGATAAATTTGACTAATTTGCAAAGAAAAATTCATCAAACTATCTTTTAAAAATTATTGCAATATCATTTTCAGAAATTACAAATTATTACTTGAATGATGCAAAGATGTATTTGAAAATATTATTTTATATCCAAAGATTAATGTGCAAAATGCTATGATTACGAATGTTTTGAATATTTTGAAATAGTTTGAGTATGTTAAATTGTGATAAATTGATTCTTTGTATTGTTTAAAAATTTTTAAATTTTAATATTATTTGTATTATTACAAGTAAGACAAGTAAAATGATCTAATTTATAAAATGTTTCATTATTATTTTAAAATTTTTATTATAAAAAAGATAAAAATTTTTATATTTACGTAACAATTTTAAAAATTAGTTTAAAGTATTTAAATATTTATTTTTTTAAATATTTAATTAAAAAAAGTAATTTGTTTAAAATATATACATACTATTTTAGTTGGCTAAGATAACAGTTAAGCTGTCAAAATATATCGTATGACGAATGTTTGAAAATCGTTACCAAAGTTATTAATTATTTATATATATATATATATATATATATATATATATATATATATATATATATATATATTCGTATGTTTGTGGCTTGTTGAAATTGTATAATTTCATTGCCGTGAATATTATTTATAATTAGGAAAATTCTCGACATGTTTAATTGGAAAACTGTTTTTGTGTAAATAATATATAATTTGAAACGACTTATGAAATAAGTTAAATCTGCTAATAAACGAAAATGTGTAAACAACCGAAACGTTTTTTTACATTTACAGAAAAACTTTTTTAAGTGAAATAAGATCAATGATATCACGAGGCAAAGCTGTGGTAAAGGATTATTTTAAAATAAACCCTAGTGGATCAAGATAAGTCATTAGCAATTCAACAAATGGGCAAGAGATGCTCATGATGTAGATAAAAAGATCATCTTACGTAATAATACTTTTCTCTGACAGAGGCGTTAAATTTTCTAAGGAAACTGTAAAAGAAGTTATAATGTAAAATGTCTTTGTGTGATGATCTGGTGATTGATGAGGATGAAATAAATGCTAAAGAATCAAGCAAATGACACTAAAGAAGAATCTAGTTAAATCGCCAATCTGATTAATTCCTGATTTTGTTAAATTTTTTAAATGAATTTTATTGGTATATTTCAGAGATTTTTTAAAATTTTTTAAAGAAAAAATATTGAAAATTAAGTTGAGGTGTGAAATTGTTTCTAAAAATTTATTTCAAGATGATTTTTTGAAAATTTTAAATTATGGGTTTAATTTGTTGAATCTTATATTTTTGTTTATATAAGATTTATTTTTTTATTAAAATTTTTTAAAATTTTTTATACTTTCTTTATTTTTTATATTTTTGATTAAAATTTGTGCTCAATAATTAGTATCGAAAATTCGTGTTAAATAAAAAACCATAAATATTGCCCGAAAATTCTCTTTATAGAAAAGAAAAATAAAATAATTTACTGTTATCATATGATAACTTTATATATTATTTAATAATTGGATTTGATAATCGTAAAGTATCATGAGAGTATTATTTCCTGAAATAATTTTGAAAATTTTGTTAGAATAAATTATAAAAATAAATAATAAAATTATGCTGCTTAGTGACTAAGAATTATGTATCGGAATGGTAATTTTCAAATTAAAAAATCTCCAAAAGTTTTTTGGTGGAAAATATTCCTAATATTCATCACTGTCATTTCTGCCAATTATTGAATCCACTGATCCCAATAAACTCATCTTAGAAAATAAGAATAAAAATTTACGGAAAAAAATTACTTGAGTTAAATAATTATCAGCTTGAAATTGTTTTCCATAATTTTCAACGTAGAACAAATAAAACGAATTTCAATTTTTACGAATTTCAAATGTGAGTCTTTTAATAAGGTTTATAATAACGACAGAGAAAAAAAACAAATCAACATTGGTTACGAACAGAAAAATGTGTAATTAATTCATGAAATGCTCTCGGTTGTTTGAAATATCATTAAAGAATCTGACACATTGAAATTATGCAATGTAACTTTTTCTTATCAAAAGCGTTTTGTAATAATTGTTACATTGACATTGTTACATTTTATCATAAACAGCACATTCTCATTTTTGCAGTTATTATCATATATAATAACTGCAGTCGACATATATATTTCATGTATATATTTATCCTTTTTTCAATAAAGTAATAAATATACATATTTTTAAAATTAACTTAAATTGACGGTGAAAATATTTCATTCATATTTTCACCATTTATTAAAACTAAAAGTTTATTAAATGTCAAAAGTGTATTTTTTTAATAGACTAATGATAAAAGTTTAATTAGATATCAAAGTTTTTAATTGAAAAATGATGTGAGAGATTTTAACGCTAGAAAAAATATTGAATAGACAAAATTATTGTTATTATAATAATTATTATTATTGCAATGCAATAAAGAATTTTTTACTATTTGAATATGAATCAGTAACGATATCGATGTTTTATTGATATTCACAAATTTTCGACTCAGCTTTTTCAAATGATTTAGATCATTATTTATTGATTATGTTAAACAGTAACACAAAATTGTTTCTTTTATATTTTATTTTGATATTATTGGATAATAAAAATTCAAAACCCAACCAGTAGTTATCACGAACACTGAGAAAAGTGTACAAATCAGCACCATTCTTACATGAAACCAAATGCTAAATAATTCAAAACGCATTTAAAAATACATTGCAAAGATTAAATGCAGAATCATTCTTAATATAGAAACACAACCCATCCATCAATACCAGACTAACATAAATGAATAAAAATCAAACCAAAAGATTTTTTTTATTTAAAATTTGGAATTAGGATTTAAAATTTTCAAAATTTTCAAGTTAAATACTAAAATCTACAACTCAGTTTTAAATTTTAATTTTAATTTGCCAATAAGATCAATATAAAATATAAAAGAAATAATTTTGTGTTACTAGATCATTTGAAAAAAAGCTGTGCCGAAAATTTTTGAATATCAATAAAACATCGATTTATTCATAGTCCAATGATAAAAATTCACTCCGAAAAAAAGCAATCAGATGTGAAAACCATAAAAGGTTCTTATATTATTATTATTATTATTATTATTATTATTATTATTATTATTATTATTATTATTATTATTATTATTATTATTATTATTATTATTATTATTATTATTATTATTATTATTATTATTATTATTATTATTATTATTATTATTATTATTATTATTATTATTATTATTATTATTATTATTATTATTATTATTATTATTATTATTATTATTATATCTTTTATTCGTGCTAAATTGTCCCTATCTGTTAGACTTAGTGCCAATAAAAGGATTGACCATTATTTTTATATTCTATTTACATTTGCAGTTATCCCTTTTAATAATATATATTGTAAGGATTTTTAATATTTAATTAATCAAATTTATATTAATTGTCAGTAAATTATTTCTGATATTTAATATATCAAATATTAATAAATTAAAATTAAATCATTACATATATAGTAATAATATGCATAGTTATATTAGATAATGTTTATATCAATCCAATAATGTTATAGAAATTAACTAAATTTATCAAAATGAAGGTTTTTTAAATATTCTTTTTTATCATCAGTTTTTGAAATTAAATTAAGTTTTTTACTTTTTTCAACCAGAAATTTTAGGTCATTTATTATTTATTTTCATTTTTTGATTATAAAAGGCAAAGTTCATTGAAATCGTTCGTGAGAATTTTCTCGAAGAAAGTTTACATATCTGGCCAATATATATTTATTTTTACACCGGGTTCTTCTTTTTCTTCTTCTATTTCTTATTTGAATTATTGTTTCTCAAGCTTTTCAAAATTTTAATTATATTTAAATAAAACTTAAATTGCTTTTATGAAACTATCTCATATTCATACAATTTCATGTTAATTTATTTTTAAAACTACTTTATTTTTTATCAGTAATATACTTTATCTTTTATTCAGCTTTCATTGATTTTTTTTTACTTTTAATATATTATTTATTTTCATGACAACAAAAGATCAATTTTTGGCACTGTCTTTATCTAGTGTTATTACAATTAAAAAAGTATCAAAATGCGTTTTACAAAACAGAAAATAATTTAACCTTAAGTCGTATTTTGTTTTTATTTCACTTCGATTTCAATAAATTTCAAATATTAAATGAATATTTTTATCATGTAATTATTCCTATAAGTTAATTTATGACTTTTCTATTATTATAAAATAGACATATCTAAATACAAAAAGAATGAAAAAGATAAAAGAAAATTACCGATGGTAAAATCGTCAGCAAAATATGCACTCAACTTTAGAAGAAATAACAATATTTATATTGTAAAATATCAAATTTAATATGCACCTTTGTTTTAATATGTGTCACAAATATCCAATAGTCATTGGTAGCCAGAGGATCTGAAAGTGTGGGTTCAAAGACTGAGCTTAGGTGGTTCATGGAAATTTACAAAATATAAACACCATTTTACTTGATTAATTTTTATTACTTTACATAGTTATGTAATTATAAATTAAGTATATTAAATATAAAACAATAGAAGATAAGTTGATAATTTAATTTGCACTCTCTCCCGCAATTGCTTGGGTCGTGAAGGTGTTTAGGAAGCTAGGTGATAACACATAAAATTTACTTAACTTATTTTACTTTAATTAAATTTAATAATTACACAAATTCCCGAAACCATATTTACCTAGTAGTGTTTTTTTTTAATTAATCAAAAAAATACTAACAATAGTGTGAGAATACTAATTTTTAGTGAGAACCCAAAATCCATGTATTTTTAACGAAAGCCAAAAAAAGTATTTCCTAACTACAGTGCTTCACGTTGATTTAAAATCCCATGGCCTCCACCCTCCTAGTTCGTTTTGAGTTGAGCTTAAAATACCCTTGACAATAGTGCTTCACGTTGACTTAAAAACCTGTGTCTCCGACACTCAGGGCCCCTTACACCAACTGGCTGTATAAATACATGGTTTGAACAAATTATTAAATGACTACTTTCATTAACTACTTTCTACAACTACTTTCAAAATTACAATTCTTTGAGGCTCTGATTTTTTAATTTTTTTAAAAAACTTTTTATTGTCGGAAAATTATTTTTAATTAAAACGCTCTAGCAATGAAACAATTAACGACCAATTCACCTCAATTCTCAGACTATTCTCAATTTTTAATGACACGTTTTCGAGGAAAGGTGAAATTATTTGCACAGTGCGACAAAGTAGGGAGATGGGAGAAAAATATCTAGTATTCAAATAGCACATCAAATTAATTAATGGATTCAAATTCAAAAAGTCATAATTATTAACAATAATTGTCGCGTTACAAACGATTACGTAACCAGAGACGGAAAACTGATATGATATCCTGTCATGAAGACAGCCGGCGTTTAATTGAAAAACATTTTAATTATTATTTTAAATTTTAAACTTGTTAATTTGTCGAAAATTCTTTATTGTAAAATTATAAATTCAATTTTCAGTTCTTCTCCTTATTGAAATGCGGGTTTTAGTTAAAAATGTAATTTTTTGTTTTAATTGCATAATCTGCAAATTAAATATAAAGTATCTGGAACACATATTTAATGTAATTAATTTTAGTTTTTTATTTGAAAATCATTTATTATTTTTATATTTTATTTGGATACTTGTTTATTGAAAACTTTTTAATGAAATTTAAAATTCAATTGAATGCTAAAAATTCACTAAAGAAACAACAATGCTAAGAATCAAAAGCCTAAAAAGATATCACTTTTATAAAAAAGAATTAATTAAAATTAATGAAAAATTAATTTTTAGATAATAGCTACTGGTATAATTAAAACATGTACGTTAAATGTTAACCCTGACTTTTAAAAGGGGTGGATATTATTTCCGTGAATAAGTAATAACATCCACTAATGTCAAATGGTAATTGTATATATTCAAGGTAAAGTATAATGGGTTCACTCCTTTCCTAATATATTGAATAAAGTAATTAACACTATTGCGATCATTATCGGCGGATGTGACCAAATTTTAAAAATTATATTCATACTTACATGTCTCAAATGAAAACAAAATCTAAATAATGTTAGATGGTTTTGTCTCTATAAACCACATAACCCTAAAGAAACAAACACAGAAGAAACAATTTATTTTAACAGTCACCAATGTTACCCTTAATGTTCTCACTGACTAAGTGGTAACAAAGTATGTGAGCAAAATGTTCAAAACTTATGTAAAAGTGTACAAGTGATGGGAAGGGCCTGTGATTGTAAAATATAACAAAATACTATTTAATATTAGATTTTAAAGCATTTTAATAACACAGAAATAAAGAAATGACTTTTACATTTCTTTCATATCTTTGTTTGCATTATTTCTGTATTAGGAGCAAGTTCTCTCTGTTTGAACGACATTTTAAAATAAACATAAAATAATTAAATTTCATTTCTAAATATTATAAATTATTAATTATTAAAATAATTGCAATAAAATAAATATTTGATAAATAATGAAAACTTTTATTATTTTATGAAATTAAATGTAAAATAAACATAAACAATCACTTTGGATCCAATGATATTATCAGCAATGATTCACATATCACGCGTTCCCAATAATTATTAAAACTTTTCAACAAAATTTTAAAATCAGACATTCCTATTTTACTTTTATAGCCTCTATTGGCTCATTAATATTGATCAAACCCTTTGATCGACAATGCTCTAGAACTCGAGTACAGAGATGACGAGAAGTCTCTCCAGTGTATATTACATTACATCCATTACGTGTAAATCTGTAATCGAGATCAGAACACAATCCAACCGGAGTTTTTTATTTATTTATGAACCTACTGCGTACCTTACACAAATTAGAGACGATCTTATACTCTAAGTTCCCCATTTGTTTACTTAACTTCCTCTTATAATTTGTAAAACCTATCGAGTAAGGCAGATTTAGACTTATTATTCTTATAAACATTTTTATTATTATTTAGATCAACACTCAATTCCACTCATTTGT
Organism: Schmidtea mediterranea; assembly: GCA_022537955.1. Taxonomy (NCBI): domain Eukaryota; kingdom Metazoa; phylum Platyhelminthes; order Tricladida; family Dugesiidae; genus Schmidtea; species Schmidtea mediterranea. Next base: position 187,843,017 of record CM039680.1, read on the forward strand.
CAAATTACACTCAGACTTTCTTAAACATGAATCCTTAGGATTTTTAATTAATTTGTCAACAATAAAAATCATCAATAATAAAAATGATTTAGAATATCCATTTTTTATCAACAGCTCAACGAATGTATTAACACTTTTTAATGAATTACCAAAAGTAGAAGATAAAGATCATGAACGATAAATCAATCTATTCACCATATTTCTCTTATACTTAAATTCGCAAAAGCTTTCTGGAGAAGTATAAAGACCAGTATCAGTTGGTTTTCTATAAATCTCTGTCTCATAATGTTTATCTTTGCATTGAATTAACAAACCCAAAACATAATCGATGGTTTTTTCTCCATTTCACTAATTCCTGTAATACATTGTATGTAAATTGTATGAATCGTATGTAAATATCACACATTTAAGACAATTTTTAAAATACTAATTAATTAAAACAAATAATTTAAATATAAAATAATTTATAACTAATGAAAAAAAATAAGTTGAATAAAATTAAATAATTAAATATTGATAAATAAAAAAATTTTTAAAGTATAATTAACAAGAAAACTATTTTTATCGACTATTAAAACACATCGACAAAAAAAAATAACAATATGAACAGAAAATGTTTTCTATCTCAATGATTTTCGTCTGGAATCAGATGATTTTTTTCCAGCAAAATCTACATCCAAATTTCAGAACATTAATAATGAGGTGGGAGGGGAGGAGGAATCAAAAAATCGAATAATCACTTGTAATTACACTTTCCACTGGTTGAAATCTCAGAAACCGGTAATAATGGTAGGATTAGTATCTCCATTTTTTTCCTTCTCAATGTAAAACGGGCTCTACTTTTGATTAAAGGAAGTAAATTCTGTCGGCAAGTTCTTTAGATGTTATCTTAACTGCAATGATCTCCAACCGCATACATGCATTGCAAACCGAAATTTCTTCTTTTTTTACAATAAAAAAAAAGAAAATTCAGAAACAGCACGCTTAATTTGTCAATTATGCTAAAATTGATTACAACTCCATATGTATATTGTGAAATAAGGTTGGACTGGAAAATATCCAAAAACATATTCATATATAAGAAGAAGTGGTGGACTAAAAAGGAAAAAAAAATCAAAATATTTGTTGTCATTTTTCTTTGTCAATAGAAAAATATTTCTTAGGAAAAAATGAAAATTTTCAATCACCTTTCTCCTTTTTTCCACTGCGGTGATATTCCGCTTTTCTTTGATGCCAGGCAGTGATTGAAAGTCATCGTTGAGCAGTAATCGAAGGAAATGAAATAATAACAATTTAAGATAATTATTTGATGATGTGATATGAAGAAAAAGGCGCTTTTTCTTTGATTAAGAAATGGAATTTTATCATCAATTTATTGTAAAAGAATAATTGAAAGGTATTAAAATTAATTATCGATGAGAAAGGAATAAATTTTTCTGTATTAATTTGTTAATTAAATAATTAAATTTATATTTCAGAAATTATATATATATATATATATATATATATGTTGGATTAAGTTTGAAATTTGTTTTATTATTTATTTAATTTCCGCATTTGATTTTAGATAAATAATTAACAATAAATATTTCTACATTAAAATATTGGATATTTAATAAAAAAATTGCAACAAATTACCTGAATTAATTATGTAAAATAATAATGAATATTATTTTTTTATAAATAAGTCAAATCATTACAATTATAAGTGTTGAAAAAACAACATAAAAATAAATTAAGCATGAAGAGGATAAATAAATTAATATTGATTATAAAAATAATATTAATAATATAAATGTAAGTAAAGTTTTAAATAAATTAAAACAAAATTATAAATATTACTGATAGACATGAGTGCTGGTAACTTCATGCTTATTATAAGTAGTATATATTATCCGAGAAAACTGAAATTATTATTTTGTTGATATGGTATATTAAATTTGTAGATTTTTAATAAAATTCTTTTTGTTTTGATTTCTTAATATCTTTTATTTAATAATATTTTATTGTTTATACATAGCTGTAAATAACTTAATACGACAAATAAACAAAAGAAGTTTGTTCATGATTTCTATATTTCTTGTCGTAGAAAAGTATAAAAAATCTATTTGTGTTTACGGGAAAGAGATTTCGTAATAATAATTAAAATTTTATCAATCCTCAATAAACAATTAAGAGATTCTTGAGTTTTATTCTTTGAAAGAAATGGACTGTAACCTTGCACAATTAAAAAATTTGTATTCATCCATATTTCTAGGGAAAGCTTCCTTTGTAAAAACATATTCAAATTGTAATAGTAAAACAACGAAAATGTCAAATCACAAATTCAATTTAGTTCAGATTTCTCAGAAAAATTCTCATTTTTGCCTGTAAAAAAATTTTATTTATTTATTATTTTATATATTTTTAAATCACTTACAATTTAGCAGTTTTTCTAGGCTTAGATGGAAATTTTTATTATGAATGAATAAATCTAAATAATGGAAATTTAGTTCTTGAAGAAACGTAATAAATAGTTTGTTTTAATCTGCTTCACTATTTTCACAAGTGAGTTTCGCAATTTTTTAAAATAGTTTTGTAAAATAAATCCTAGTAATAAATGCAGTTTTTGATATGTTTTTAAATATATAATCTTCAATAAATATATATTTTCAAACCATATTTAGCAGAAAATTGATTAATAAAAATTCATGCTGAAGAGATAAAAAAAGATATTTAAAATATTATAAAAAATTATATTTTTGAAAAAATAATAAATAATAAATAAATACTTAACTTAATTACATGGACCCGTGTCGGCTATGCCTGGCACTAGTTTTTTATGAAATAAAATAATATAATTATCATTTAAATGCTTAATTTGTTACAGGACAAACAAACATTATAAACAAAGTGTCATTATGACAGATTATTGCTAGTTTTTTTGTGAAAATAAACTTGATAATTTAAATAAAAACCCTTAAAGTCAGAATTTTGTGGCTAAATCTTTTAACAAAATGTTTTTCAATAAGAAACTGAGAAACATTTTATATTATATCCTAGCCAAAGATGTAGGTCTATGATATATATATATATATATATATATATGTATATATCAATCACATAGTAAAAATCTACAAGTTTTTATTTAAATAAATTATTTTGGTTAAACACATTTTTAAAATATATATTAAAAACAATTATTTGAGAAAAAACGATTTTTTCTATACCTGGAAAAGTTGAAGGAATAGTAAAAGATTTTTTGTGTATATTTTCAAGTTATTATTATTTATTTTAAATACGCACAATTCCAATAAAAATAGACATTTTAATAAATAAAGAGTTGAATTAAAAAATAATTAAAATAAAATATAAATGACGTCACACGCCTAGCGAGGGGCTCACACATTTGTGACGATGTGTGACGAGTGGAAAGGGTGCTAATGCACTGTGACGTCACATCTTAAATTTTGTATTTTTATACAAAATATACTAATTTCTGCTTTGCAAGGCCTCTTTTTTAATACATGTTTTCTCATACAATATTAGACTGCATCATTACACTAAATACATACTAAAATGTCAATAAAGTGATTTGAAACATGATCATTTTCAAATATGAAATAATCCTTTATAGGGTTGGGGCAAAGATTTGTGATGTCAGATTATAGAGGAGCATAACGTTTTGTGACCACGTGTGACAAGGGGGATGGAAGAGATAAATAATTAGCCAAAATCGAGTGACGTCATTTAATGACGGCAGCTAAAATGTTTTTCAAAAAGTTAACTTTATAGACGATGTATAAGTATCTCACAATACCTTTATGAAATCAAAGGTATTAATGAAAGTTAAAGATTAATATTATAACTTTTAATAAATGAGAAACCCAGGTAACGCAGATGCAAAATTAGAAACAAATTAATTAATTAAAAAATTGGTTGACTATATTAATTATCTTAGTAGTTGCCTGTCAAACGGTGAAAAACCGTTCAAAATTTATTGTTTTTATTAAGATGGAAGATTGGAAAAATAATTAATATGGTCCGAAGACTGATATGATTAATTTCACAGTGATCCTATGTAAACGCAGACAAACTTGACTAAATTTGCAAAAGAGGTTGAAAAAAATTCATAAAACCTGATTTAGATAGAATGAAGAGTAATTCACGTTAATATTGTCTATAAAATTTACAAGTGTTTTATATAGAAATTTAGTTTGGAATGGTGCTCCTTAGAATACCTACTTCTGAAACAAATTATTATTGTTTGTTAAAATAAACAAATAAATTATCTTGTTAATTGTTGAATATAAAAAGTGAATTTGCATTGTGCAAATCTATTTTATTAGAGTATTTTATTGTTTCGAATCAGATTTTTATGAAATTCTTGTCAAATATTTTATAATCCTAACACTTGGAAACCATTTCATATATTGCTGATTTCTAAATTATTTTTAAAATTAATTAATGAATAATAAAAACATTCTAATTCTCCTCCTGATTTTCGTAAAATCTATTTAAATTTGTAAAAATAAAAGAACATCGTTTTTAAAATATATTTTTGCATTATATTTTGGTTGTATGCTGTCATTATCAGACACTATACTAGTATACTTATAGATTTATTAGTAATTACATCATTAAATTAGGGTGGAATTCAGTAAAACCTTTTTACCTCTACAAACATTTACTCTTAAAATTCATGGGAATTTATTTGTTGATTTTTGATTTAAATGAGTTTACAATCAATATTTCATAAGTAATACGATTCCAATAGTTTTTGAAATTCTTAGAGATGACTGGCAGTGTTTCCAATGTAAGTGACATTACACACATTACAAGTAAAATGATATACGATATCACAACATATTCTGAACGGTGTCACAGATGTATTACTGTACATATCACGAACTTTATAAAAATTTGATATAACTTAATTTTAAATAATTATAAATTTGTGAATTGAAAAGCTGAAACCAAAATAATAATAATAATAATAATAATAATAATAATAATAATAATAATAATAATAATAATAATAATAATAATAATAATAATAATAATCAAAACTAATATTATTTACACTATTTCTCATTGCATTTTGTGATGCCGACAATCAGTTTTGTCAAAATACTAGCTTTGAAATACAAGCTGTTAGGCGAATTATCAAAATCCTTTAAAATAAAGGAAGATTTGAAAAGAAACCTCCAGTCAGTGAAAGAAATTTGTGTCTAGGCCGACAAAATAAAGTAAGTACGCCCTTTAATTGATGGTTATGAAACAAAAGTCATATGAGGACTGGCAAAATTTAATCAACCAAAAATTACTTTTATCATACCGTATAATTATATTATATAATTACATTTTATTATGTCATTTTTTAATATTTTTTAATAGCTTCGGTTAGCCTAATCCCAAGGTTGAAAACATCTCGTTCGTCAGCAGCATGCGGCTCTTTTTATTATCCTAAGTAAAAATGTTTTAATAAATTTTAATTTGCAATTTGGACATTTGTTTAATCAATGAACCGAAACTGAATAAAATGAAAACTATATTACTGAGCCATTAAGATTTCCATAATATAAAGAAATAACAAATTATTATTTTTAGTTAAAACCTGCATCTGAAACCAAACCATTTAAATTGAAAACAGTTTTAATCTTCCATAGTCAAACTTTGAATATTCTTCTTTTTTCATTGTACCATTACATGCTCTTCTTTCTTTTCATTTCTCTTATAACTACCATGTTTATATTTTAAATAAAACTATTGGAAGTAAATACTGAATTTCTCACTGCCCTCAAAGGTTCACCGAGCCCAATTTGAGTTACAACTATAAGACCATAACACCAATGATTTGTGGTTTCCTCAATTTTCCCGTTTAAAAGATGATTTAGGAAACATAGAAAGAATAAAGACCTAATTGACCATGGAGTATAAATCCTCGAAATTGTCTAATTGCAACAAGGAAGATCAAGTTATCTGTGAATCATGGAATGGGCTTCCAGATTGCTATAGTTGCTTTTAGTTTATTGACAGTTTTTGGATCCTGGTAATTTTATCCTCAAACGTTCATTAATATGAATATAATAAATAGTACAGCAAATCAGAATGATTTTTTGCTTGGAAGGTTGTTTATAATTGAAAGTTTCAGAATACCGTGCACAGTTAAAACAACCCAAACAAAAAAATCTCGTTTATGTCATTTTTATTAATAAATTTCAAAATAAGGTCTTTTAATTATTTCAGTTTTTTATTTACATTTATATTTCTTTTTGTTTTGTTTAGTTTTACCAAATATTTTTTACCAAATTAATGTTAAATTAGATAAAAAAAAACCTCTTATCTTTTGCGGTTCACTTCTGCTTTTGATTTGGGAAATTTAACAAAAAATTGCTTCTTTACACCAGAAGGGTGTCGAATTCGAGATATATTACTTAAATTTATATTTTACTTTGTAAATAATTATCAAATTTTGAGAGCAACCACTTTTTCACTTACTGCATTTTTCAGCTAAAATGTTGTTGAAGTTGTACAAAATTAAACAAAATTGAATATGATAAGGAAAATTACTAAAACAATTTTTGAGGAGGTGGTTAAACAAAAAATTATAAATAAAATAAATGCTAAATTATTATAATGCGTTGAAAAAATAAATAAGTTAAAACAAAAAAAATTAAATTAAATAATTAATTAATAAAAAAAATTATTTAGAGTCAATAATTCTTAAATGTTAATTAAAACAAAATATGTTTAGATAACTATAATAAAATTTAATCATTTAGAAAAGAACCGTTGTGAAATTCGCTTATTTTTTTGTATTTTATTTGGAAATTGTGATTTTTGATATTTTTGTTTAAAAGTTGTCTTTTCTATTTATATAATTTTGTGTTAAATTTCAGACATTGCAAAGATTTGAAATTTTAATAATTACTGTTGGAATCTTTATTTTTTCGAAATTAATTTATTATTATTTCCAGAAGTATGAATTTAAAAACAAATATTATTGAATGCGTTGATGGTACATGTGAAGAGAAATATATTAAGAACTTTGCACTTAAAGCTAGTAAAATTGAAATAAAAATAAAGAAAATATACTGAATAAGAATGATATCTTCAGAAATAGTGTTGATAAAATGATGGCAAATTCCAAATATTCTAAGGCATTATTTAATCAAAAAGGATATCGCGTATGAAAAACTCAGATATACAGAGGCTTTCAATTCCTAACATCCTTGGCATTCTAGTTGAAATATTAATTGAACAAACAATTGTTTTAAACGTAACAACGTAAAGCTTAAAAGGTCTATCAACTAAGAAGAATACATTTTAGGTCTTCCTGTATTTTGGAAAGTTTTCAATTTGTTGTTAGGAAGTTTTTTGTCAGTTTGAAAAACCATAAAATGGACGTTCTGTCAGTTGGACAATAAGAATATAAATGCCACATACATTGGAGAGACTTTCCGTCATCTTCGCATACGGGTTCTGGAACATAGCCGATTGAGAGGTGTGATTGCGTTTTTGGTTTGTTAATTCAACGCAAAGATAAATATTATGAGACAGAGATTTATAGAAAACCAACTGATACTGGTCTTTATACTTCTCCAGAAAGCTTTTGTGAATATATGTATAAGAGAAATATGGTGAAAGGATTGATTTATCGTTCATGGTCTTTATCTTCTACTTTTGCTAATTCGGTAGAAAGTGTTGATAAATTGGTTGAGTTGTTGATAAAGAATGATTATTCTAAATCATTTTTATTGTTGATGATAAAAAAGACCGTTGACAAATTGATTAAAAATCCTAAGGATCCATGTTTTGGAAAGTCTGAGTGTAATTTGTCAAATGAATGAGAATTGAGTGTTGATCTAAATAATAGTAAAAATGGATAAAAAAAATTGAGCCTAAATATGTGTTAGTATTGCCTTACTCTGAAGGTTTTTAAATTATAAGAGTAAGTTAAGTAAACAGATGGGATATTTAGAGTATAAGATCGTCTCTAATTCGTGTAAGGTACGCAATATGTTTATTAATAAATCAAAAACTCCGGTTGGATTGTGTTCTGATCTCGTTTATCAATTTACATGTAATGGGTGTAATGCCACATACATTGGAGAGACTTCCCGTCATCTCTGTACTCGAGTTCTAGAGCATTGTCGATTGAAGGATTTGACCAATATTAGTGAGCACAATAGAGGCTGTAAAAGTGAAATAGGAATGCCTGATTTTAGAATTTTGTTGAAAAGTTTTAATAATTATTGGGAACGCGTGATATGTGAATCATTGCTGATAAGTTCATTGGATCCAAGAATTAATGTGCAAAGTGCTGTGACAACGAATGTTTTGAATGTTTTTAAATAGTTTAAGCATGTTAAATCATGTTTATGTATTGTTTTTAAAAAAAAACGTTTTTTTAATATTATTAAAATAATTGAATTTTTAAATTACATTATTTTAAAAAAAATTATAATATTTATATAAATAACATTTTAAATTAGTTAAAAGTATTTGAATATATTTTTTAAATGTTTATTTATTACAAAATTAAATTAATATAAAAAAATAATTTGTTTAAATTAAAAGTTAATTCATAATATTTTTAGTTGGTTTTGTGTACCTGAAGATGTCAGTTATGCTGTCGAAATATATCGTACGAAAAGTTTTTTATTGGCGTTATCTTTATTAATATATTTCTTATATTTGGCGTTTTCGAGTTTTTATTAATAATAGGCCATCATTTTTCGGAATATATATATATATATATATATATATATATCTTGAAATTTTAATTTGTTTATTTATTATTACTTGCTGAATATTATTATTTGAAAATAAAACATCTCCTGCTTTATTTTTACATTTACCAATGTCTCATATGGAGACACTTGAGTTCAAAAGCGTAAAGAATTTATTTGAAAATGAAACTAAAATATTAAAAGAAAAGAGCTCAAGAGTTTGAGAGATTGTTCAAAAACGATTTTGGAGTTGCTTGTTCATGCAAAAATTGTGTCAGTGACATTCAATTAAGGGTTCAGGTGGGTTTTTTAAAAATTCTCAATCATCAATGAATGAATTTGGGATTTCAAAACTGTTATATTAATAAATCGTAAACAAATGAAATATTTCCCACAGAAAAATTAAGAAAATAAAAAATTATTTAACAACTCTAAATGTAAAACTGTGATTTGTTTTAAACAAATATGTTGCAAATTAATCAAAATAATTCCAACATTTTGTTTTCTTTTCAACTTACCGCTTTCAGTTTTATACTGAATAAAATAATTATTTTATAAATTTCTTTTATTAATAGAGAATGATTTTATCAGCATAAATTATTAAATACTAATACGGCCTGTTGAGTGAGAAATATTTTCAGATTATTCATAAATTTTCTCTATGATTTGCAATATGTTGTCATGTGTTATCGGCAAAAAAACATTCATTCCGCATCAATAAGACTTTATTTATTTTTTTTGTTGAAGAATTTAAGTAATTTTGTAAGACTCTTGTTAATTTTAAAGATTTTTCTGTTTTCAACTCACCGAGTTTTCAAAGTAGACTGAGTAATAATTTGTTTCAATTGTGAATAGATAATTCAGCCAATCGTTGACATCATCATTATTATTGAAACCGTTTCAAACAAGGACAAAAAAGAATGACGAATGCGCGCATTTTTTGGAAAGTATTTAGAGAAAAAAATTCTTTTTCTAGAGTTTTGGTTTGAAATATTATAAATGGTTTTCATTTTGTTTTAATATCCATTTTATTCAATTAAATAAATAAAATTATTATTTTATTTTTTATAACTTATCAAGTTTAATTGATTTAAACAAAATTAAATTTTTAATAGATTTCTTCAATTGTTTTTTAGTTTTAAAAAATATTAAAAATAACCATTTTTGTTTATTCATAATTTCTTTATTTCGCATTATTTATTCCTGTTAAATAAACAAAATTGAATGAGTTTAATATTTTTCGTTTTATTTATTATAATAAGTAGTATAATTTTAATCATTATGATTAAATGTCTGGTCCGGTAATAGGACAATTATTCCTATCAAAAGACCCGACTTCATCATCCATTAATTAATAGAAGATAGTTATCGTTTAATAGGTTTCTTATTTTTTTGCGGATATTAATAAAGATAATTGTTTTAATGTTTGTTTTTCAATAGTTAATATTTTAATTAAAAAACGAAATATTAATTGACCGCCAGTTTTAATATTTTATTTTAAACATTTTTAAATATTTATTTGAATTTTTAACTGATTATTTTTTAAACAAATTTATAAAATTATGGTCAAAGTAAAATAAAATAAAATTGTGATATATTAAATAAACTTTTTAGTGGCACAACCTACTTTATGTAGATACTTTTTAGATACATTTTTAAATAAAATTGTATATAATAAAAAATGTATTGAGCTCTTCTGGCCTAGAAGTCAAAAGTGTATAACTTGTGTATTTCTCTGAAACACTTAAAAGATATAGGAGATCAGAAGATATTGGTTTATAAAGTCTATCACATTTTATCTGTTCAGAACAAAAGAAATATAAGAGGATTGGACGTTACGTCTTTGAATATTACCTTTACCTTAGTGTAATTCTATCAGTAGTATTGAAAAATTATTAGTTGAAAAAGACTATGTTGAAAATTTGTGAATATCAAAACACATCGATATCTTTACTGATTCATAGACAAATATTTTTTATTAAATATCATGTCACTTAGAAAATTAAAAGAAGTTCCTATAATAAAAGATTTATTTTATATATTTCAAAAAATATATTTATTGCATGTTAAGTTGATTTTTTATTTTGAAGTAATATTTTGAAAAATAATATAATATTGGTAAAATATTATTGAGATTTGTTTAACCAGAATATGTAAGGTGCATTCAAAAATTATAGTTAAAGTAATTTCAAGTTAAATAATTTCCAATAAAATTTTACTGTTGAAAAATTATGCATTGAGATATTGAGTCTCAATAAAATGGTTACAAAAATGACATTTATTGTGCTACTTTCCTCACATAAGTTGAAACAAAACCAACTGATTAAATTTCAGAGAAAATTCTATTTTTGGATAAACTGAAACGTAACCAACACAAATCATGTTCGTTGTTTTAAACATTAGGATTTTGTTTCAATATTAACTCAATTATGTGTTCATTGCATTTTATTATTATTAGATTATTATAATAATTACAATCATAATAATAATAATAATAATTATTATTATTATTATTATTATTATAATTATCATAATTATTGTTAAAAATTGATTTAATTATATCTTAAATTTCTAATTAAATTAAATATCCAAATTATAATTAAAATAATCAAATAAACATAAATTATGCTAGAAATTTAAAAACGTTTATTTTGATATGATTGTCTTTCTCCTAAAATTTCTGTTTTTTTTTCATCGTGAAGAGAAATATTATTATATTAATAGTAACTTGAAACTGTTTTTGTGAGATTTGTATACGGATAAGTAAGAGTGAAGTCGTTGGTAAATATTTATTAAAATAATAACAAATATTTCATTATATTTAATATTAATTTACAATGTAAATGTAGAATTTTATTGTTGAATATAAAATTAATATGAGATCGAATCAAACAAACTTTACTATATTTAATTCCAAAATTCTAATTAGTTTGTTTTAATTGAACTGCAACGTTGTTGTACTTAATTCTTATTTTTAAGATTTCTAGTCTATTTAAAGTTCAGAAGCTTACTAGATTATATTTAATGAATATGCATTATTGAAAATACGTGTAAAGTCTTTATTTAAAATCACGTAAAAAGAAGCAGTAAAAATAAATAGAAAATTATTTTTATACTTGAAAACATAATTATTTCCAAATTTGTTACAATTTACTAATCTTTGTATTATTGTTTTATTGAATTTAGCCATTTTTATGAAATAAATAGACTTAATTAAATATTTTATTTAATTATGTAATATTCCACAAGTAAAAATGTGGCTTGTGGTCGTCTTTTTGCATGATATATTATTTTTACTGATGTTATTTAAAGAATTATTGTATGAATTATATTTTCCCTTCTACTCATGTTCATAATTAATGAGAAAACTCTAAATATTACATTTAATAAATATTTTTTATCACTAAAAGATACTATAATTTTTTAAGTTTACATATTTTGCATAGGTAAGTTATATAAAATATTACTATCGTAAAAAATGAATAACTTTTCCAAATAAAAATATTGAAAAGTTTTACTTTATTTGTTTTCTTCAACATTTTCCCTTGCATTTTGAAGGTATTTTGCTTTTTTTTTAAATAGGTGGATAAAAATCTTTTTTAAGAAAAATTTTTCTCTATTTTTTACGACAATGATAACTTATTATACATTCACAATTCATTAGAAAAGTTTAATCAATCTGTAAAAGACTACAATACTTCTACTAAATATTACTTTTATTTAATTTATTCAAAACCAAGGGGATATGTAACAATTTAGAAGATTGTTAATTAATTTATTTTCAATATATTTCTACTTTACATCTTATAAAGACCATTCATTACTTATTATTACTTGTAAAATAACTTAGTTTACAAGCAATTATTCATTTTCACCATTTCCGGAAATGTTTTCTTTCATCAATTTCAATAAAATAATTGTAAAATTATAATTATAATTATAATTATAATTATAATTATAATTATTATTATTATTATTATTATTAATATTATTATTATTATTATTATTATTATTATTATTATTAAAATTATATTATATATATATATATATATATATATATATATATATAATATTTTAAAAATTAAAAGACATGTTAACGCTTTAAGCAATGTAAAATGTCTTGATGTTTGTTTTAATTTTAAAAGATGTTTGTTGAAGCTTTAACCTTAAATGTGGATTTTACAATAGGATATGCCCCAAAAATATTTATGTATCTAGACTTAGTCCGTGTTTGATTTATTTCACTGAAATTCACTGAAATTTAAAATAAAATTAATTAGATTTCAAATGATAAAATAAAATAATAAATGTTTCATTGAACTCTAAGTAAATTAAAATTGAGAAATAAAATTAATTTCAACAAGTCAGTATATAATAAATTAACATATAATCCTACATGAAAGAATTGCCGACAAAGTTTTAATTTGAAAACTATGCAGCCGTTTCAAAATGAATTATTCAATTAAACAAAGAAATATAAATTAAAATAGCTTTAATTTTATTACACCAGCTGCACTTTGTAAATATCTTTCAAATAATTCTCAAACATTTAGATAGAATGAAAAATGCATCACACTGCTTTGAAAAATAATTTTTGTTTAATGTTCAGCAAAACATATATAATATTATTATATTTATAATTTTATATACACAAAAATCGCATATTTAAATTATTTAAATTTACGCTTATCTTTATAGCCAATTGAATTTATTAAAAAGCTTTTTGTGTTTGTTTAAATGTTTTAATATATGGCGCTAAAAGCGGAATGGAAATGATATTTTAAACAAAAGAATACTCCTCAGACTATACAGTTTCATAATGACCCATTATGCAAAATGACCATAAAATAACATAAAAATAGTAAGTCGTAAAATAAATGGGAAACATAAGAATATTTTCTCATTATATGTTTTTGATGCAATATTAAACATTGAAAATTTTATAAATATATTGTTTTTAATTTTTAAAATAATATTTGGTTCAACAAATTAATTTTGAAACATAAAACATGTAATTTTTACTTCTAGTGTGAATTAGGAATGAATACATATAGATAAAGAATGACTTATTTTATGTATAACGCCATTAAGATTTCCTTTACGATATCTATGCATATCTATTTTGTTTACAGGTCTCAAAAGAAGAAACCTTATGTAATCTGACGAAAAGAATGACCTTTGGACCACTATTCTGATATTCATGACCTCCAGTGAATCAGCTATCCTGGCGGAAAGTATGTTACATTATTGTTAATTATTGCTAAAGTTATTGGGATATATTTACAGTGGTGAGAAAGAAACAAGAAACGGCTTTTTCATTTCACTTGTTTCTTAATGTTTGTATAAATTAGAAACTGCAACAAAAATCGCTATAAAAAAAATATATTAGTTAAAACAAGCAGAATTCGGTTAGAAATTTCAAATGATTGCAATATGTTTCGTTTCGAAATCGCAAAACGGAGGTTAATTAAAGGCAAACAAAATGGCAGAAAATAACTGACAGCTGTCATTCATAACATGACGTGTGATTTGATGGAACAGATTATTCATTCCAGCTTCTCCTGAGCGCGCGTCATTACATCAAATAATCCAACGCGATCTTGTTATTAGAACGGTAAATATTAGATCTGAATTTCAAGATAAGTAGGATACAATGATCAAATTTAAATAAATTTAACATTTTAACATTTTTTGTTTTAATTATCAAAATTGTTTAAATTATTGAAATATAACAAATGATAAATTTAATAATTAGTTCCATTTAAATGTGAGATTTAGTGAACTTTTCAAACAAATTAAAGATAGTACTTTTATTTTTTTCCTTTAATAAAACTAATAATTTGTACCGATTTTTATTCAATGATAATTTTATCATATTAATATAATAATTGTAAAACACCAACTAAATATATTGTATAACATCTCACTATGTATTTCGTCTATTTATCTGTGTCCTTCGGGTTAGAAATCAATAATATTAATTAATATTAATTAGCTCAATCCGTTATATTAATTAATTATTGTTATATTTCTTACATTGTTTCAATTAATAATAGTACTTTATTTGATAAACCTTTTAAAATTCTAAAATGTTATAATGTTATAACATTAATGTTATTTTTTGCTAATTTGTTATTTGATTAGCAGTTCATGTTCTTTAATTAATTTAATTTTAACAGTTTTTATACTTAAATTGATAATGTAAAATTTTTTTTATTAATAAATAGTATTCATGTTAACATTGTTTGTAATTATAAATTATAATAACTGAATTCTTAAAATAATATAATTTAATAACTTTTAATTTTTATTACTATTAATCCTTTGACTGTTATAATATTTTTCAAAATCCTAGCGAGAAATTCTATCATTTATAAGTATTTATTTACACACTTTATTGTGTGCACGTATGAAAGGAAATTTGTTTGTATCTCTTTCTCTCTTGTTTCATCGTACAAGCAGCAAGTCGGGTGCACTACAAGGTTCTGACAGTTTTTGACCCTGTGATCTATTTTTAGCAGTAATATAGAACATTTGGTGGCTGTATCGGTTATTATAATGTTCATTTCAGTTGAATTCTACCCAGTACCGGATTAACAATAAGACACTATGCACGTGCTCAAGGCACCACATCGAAAGGAGTAACAAGATGGGGTACTATAATTTTTTGTATTTTCAAAGTCTAGGAAACGAAATGTCTGATTTATAAAAATTATAACCGTTACTAGTAGTTTCTCATCCGTTTATATCACACTCATGCATAGGGCTTGCCATCTCGGGTGTATTTTTCAATCACGGGATTTCAGGATAGAAAATTATTAATACTGGGATCATTAAAATATAAAATATTCACATAAAAATACTTAAATGAGTTCGGCGTTCATGCATACGAATCGTTACAGCTGCATTCAATTTCTTGCTTATGTTATTGTCAGCGTTTTTTAATTTGTTAAGCATAAAATTAATGGCAATATCGGCTGTGGCCATGTCAGCATCCCGACAAAAAAGTGCTTGCACAGTTGCTTTTATTGGAACTGCAGATGTAACAATCTCTGATAATTTCTTTAGTTCATTACGTGATAAAAGTTTAGAATTATCTTGGACTGGCTCCATATCAATTAATGCTTTTTGTGTGCAGTTTTTTACTTAGTAAAATCTTTCAAGCATTAATAGAAGGATGTTCCACCTTGTTTTGTAGTCCATTATTAGGGATTTTTTTTCAAAACTTAGCTTTTATATATTTCTGAATATGTAATTTTTGGTTGGTGATCGTCTAAACATTATGATAACTTTTCGTACCTTTTTGATTATTGGCCCATAATGCATTTCAAGTAGTTTGCATTGACGTATTTTATTTGCATCATCGTAATTGCAGTTCAGTAAATCTTCCTCAATTTCCTCTTCCTCGAACGAATCACTATCACTAAATTTAAACAATTCCATTTTAATTCATATCTTTGATACACACTGTATACCTTTACCAACACATTTGCACACAAATACATCGATAAAAAACACTTGGCTAAGTAGAGTGATTAATACTTTGAATTTCACAAAAACTTCAAATTATATAGACAAAAAACTACATAGGATGTACTACATACGGGCGAGAATCCCGGGATTCCGGGATTGCAAGCCCTACTCATACATGTTACAACTTACATCATAATAGTTGCATGATGTGGGATGTACAGATTATAGCATGTGTATCTTATACTAAATATTAATTTTGCACAACTTGCACTTACCTGGATTTGGTTGGCT
The DNA here is from genome assembly GCA_022537955.1 of Schmidtea mediterranea. Classification (NCBI taxonomy): domain Eukaryota; kingdom Metazoa; phylum Platyhelminthes; order Tricladida; family Dugesiidae; genus Schmidtea; species Schmidtea mediterranea. Next base: position 187,859,495 of record CM039680.1, read on the forward strand.
TTTCGGGCACCATACCTGGTAAGTGCTTAGGGCCCCTGAATATGTTAATCATAATATGAAATTAAATTTGAAACTTTCTTTAATATAATTTATTTTAATCGGAAAACAGACTAAACTCAAAATAAATTAATTATTTCCTAAATAAAATATCAAAAATATTTGATTGAAACAAACGTTAAAATTTTACAAAATATTTCACAATATACAATTTTAACAAACAAATTTTCTAAATCATTTCAATTTACGATTCTTGTCGAATTATTAGCCAGCTAAGATACTTTGAAAGTTTATTTGTTTTAATTGATAAAAAAAGGTTTTAATTTTACAATGCGTTAACAATAAAGTTATTAACACGTTGAAATATTTATTGGGCAAATCAGAACAATGTTTTTGTGCGACTAAAATTTCTAGGAAATTTTCTCGCGTGTATAAAACAATGTATTCCGGCATCATTGTACTCTTCAAACAAGGGAAATTTCATATTAAAATGAGGAAGACAATTGAGTCTTTTCCTCACATTACATGACCAAGTTGATTATTTATTATTCAAAACTGTTAAATTTATTTTATTCATGGAAATTGAAACTACCGCAAAAGGTGAAAGTGTTTTAAAATTAATAAGATTTAGAATTAAATTAAAAATTTAAACAACAGAATGGATAAATTTCAGTAGCACCTGTATCAAGGAATCTAACATTGAAAATATACAAATTTCAAGTATTAAATTCTCTGTATTCATTGTTTCCTATAAATAAGACTATCATCCTAATTTACTAATACTCCTTTAAAAAATATGTCTTTAAAGTGGCTGATTCTGTTGTTAAATCAAAAGGAACACTATTAAAACAAATAAAGCGTTCAAATTTGGTAGTAAATCTGTTCTAAGTTTATTTGGAAAAGGCATTTCAATTCATCTATTACTCAAATAAACATTTAGTTTCCGACATAGACAAAATATTTTTCTGTGAAGAAATTCAAGTCTTCAATAGTCAACGCACACTATGATGCTTCCATATTCCTATGCTATACACACTAATTGAGCATTTCAAGCTCTTTGAGAATCATCCTTACTTTTAAATACTTTTTATTAACTCTTCCACTTTATTTTCCATATATATATATATATATATTGCCTTTTAAGAGAATACATGCTTGGTATATTTATAATGTCTTATATTTCTTGTATGAAATCTGAAAATTTACATAAAAAATCTCATGATTTGGTTCAAACCTTCTAAGTTCTAAGGGCTTTGGACCTAATCAGATTAGTTGATTTTACACTTTAAATCGAAATATTTTACATTATTCATAATCCATAATGAAATTTTAATAAAATAGAATCATTTCAAAAATCAAAAAATAGTTATTTTTATCAGGTCCGAGAAAATCCTTACAGTATAAATTAAAGCAAAATTGTTAGTATCTGAAAAGTTGAGATTAAAACAAAAAATTATGATTATTTATTTTATAAGCTTTTGTAAATAAACGTTATCGTGTTTCCCCGAAAATAAGACACTGTCTTACTTTCTTTTTTGGTCCAAAATATGCACTAGAGCTTATTTTCGGGGGAGACAAAAATAAAAATAAATTTATATATTTTTTATACAAGATTTACGCCCCTGGAGATCTTCCACAATTCCTTTTTTGTACTCAACGGAATAGCTCTTTCGCTTGTACTCATCTTAACTTGGGTTAAAAATTATTCACTTTATAAAAAATAAAATTACGTATGAAAAAATAATCTGACTTACAAGAATAAAATACACAAACGTTGTATTGCGCTGTAGCTCAGTTTAGACTGCCGAACAATTATTTATAAGAAGTTAAACATACTTAATAAATCAATAGCATTTTTAACGAATTCTTTTTTACACATTATTTTAACTAGGGCTTATTTTCGGGGAGGGCTTATATTATAAAAAGTTCCAAAAATCTCCATAGGGCTTATTTTCGGGAAAAAATTGAAAAAATTAAAAAATGTTTAGAATTTTATGCTTTAAATAAATGTTTTAAAGATTATAATTATTGTCAAATAAGAAAATTTAATTATTATTACAGAATTACAGAAGTAAGTATGAGAGGATTAGGAGTTTTGTTTGTAATCGAGTCAAATGTCAACATCAGCCCATGGACAAATATTCCTTTTTAATATAACAATAAATTGTAATAATATATTATTTAAAAATTAATTAAATTAAAATTGCACTTACATAATTTACTTATAATTTACGTAGCAAAGAGCTGAATATGAAAATGCAATTCGGTAGTTGTGAATAACATTTATTGTATAATAAATATTTCAGCATGACTAGTAAAAATAAAAATAAAATAACTAAAATTGTAAAAATTTAATTTTTAATTTTTTCCTTTGATTAAAATGAATTATTTTTTAAATTAAATTTCAATATTTTTTAATTAATTCAACTTATCAGTCCAACAATTATGATTTGAAAATTAATTGAATTAATAATTTTATGTTAAACTGAAATTTCTTCAGTAATTAAATAAAATTTATTGAATCATGATTGTGAAAAATCTATTCAATCGACAATTAATTTAATCATTTTTTTCTAATTTTTTGTTTTACTGAATAAAGAGAAATATAACTCCACCGGCATTAAATCGAGTAGTAAATTCATTTATGAAATGAAAATGATAAATTGCTTAGAAGAATTTGTTATACGCTACGATACGGCCATATTATAATAAGTGCGTAGAAGTCTAAGGATAATTACATTGTTTGAAATAATGTGGCATTTTATTCAGAAGAGAATGAAAGACTGTATGCCGACAAACATTAGCCGGCAAATAAGTTTGTCGTGCCTCACGTTTTATGATGCGCAAATGCATCGCCAATGAGCCAGAAGGGGGAAAATAAATAATTTGCCGCTCCCAGACACAGATAAGAGATAATTATAAGGAAATTTGTAATATTAATTCAAGTCAATATTAAAACAGTATTTGAAGAAAGAAATTATTTCCCATATCGTTTCTAATAAACAAAATCAATTGAACAATTTGTTTCGATGTTTTAAACAAAAATTCGGTTCTTTTACCACGTCTGTAAAACAAAATAATCGACAGGAAAACATTGTTTTATTCAATGACTCAAGTTTCTACATTTACATTAACCAAGGAAAATATTTCAATTGTTAATCGGGTAAAATCGTAAAAGAAACTTTTATTCATTGTTTTAATAGTTAGGAGTTTTAAATAATAAAACACTATGATTCAATAAGTAAAACGTCAGTTGAAGTTAGACTAATTTTTAATTTAAATTTAAGAGCGTTTTATGATAATTTTTAAAAAAATTAATTCCGATTCATGAAAGGTAAATTAAATTTATTTTTTTAGATTCATTAGTAGGTAGATGTGTGCTACCTGGCGCACTTTTTGGTACCATCCCCCCCAAAAAAAATTCACATAAACACAACACTTATAAAAATAATGAATAAGAACAAAAACATGTTATTATTAATTCAATTTCATTTATTAATTCAATGAACAATGATAGATTGTTAGTTGTGCTGTTAGATAAACATATGGGAAATTATTCTGTTTATTCATTACTATTCTCTATTATATAATCACCGTATGCCAAACTTGTATTTTTAACCACCTGAACCCTTTTATCGTCCCTATATGTTAACGCTACTTTACTATTTTTAAAATTATAAAGTTTGTGATTGTTTGTACCAATACGAAATTGAGAGGTAATTAAAAACTTAGAGTTTGTCTCGTAACAGCCCTTATAAGGTTTATGTGATAAATCAGTGGCTATTAATTTTACTCTCTTAGCTTTTAATTGTTTCAATTTTCCTAACAAACTATAGCACTTGGGTCTGAAGAATACCCGTTCGTCATAACCTTCTCCCTTGCTTTCACCCGTAAATTTACCAATGACAGAATCAAGTTTTTTTTAGAATAAAGAAGATGATTAGACGGATAATTAGAAATAACCAAAAGATTATCCTTTACCATTTCAGCCAAAAGAATATCCAATTTACAATGCTTTATTTCTAGAAAGAATGGGTCGTATCACCAGCAACGATATCGATCTCACAATTAAAATAATGACGATATTTTTCCAAAATCCTATACTGAATCTCTTACATTCTTAATTTAGATAAATCCAAAACCGTTTGATCAATATAACTAAGTCGATCTAAACATACTTAATCAGGATTTAACAAGTCAGCAATTAAATCATCAGCAATTTCGATACTTCTTTAAAAGGTTGGTTTGGAAGAATATGTGATCATCTTCTTTTCTGTATTACATAATCTTAAATTCATTCCTTTTTTCAGGTTTTCGACGGTTTTACCGTACAAGTTATTATTTTTTCTAATAATAATTATTATAATAATAATAATTTTTATCTAGTGTATTTTTACTTGTTGCTCTTAGTTATGTATTGGTATTAATGTAGTTTTTAAAAATAGGAGACTGTTTGAATCTTACAGCTTTATTTACATGTGTGACCTTAACACTAAGAATAAAGTACAACTTCAACAACCGCCAATGAATAACATAATTACTTTTTGATAATGTGTCAACAACAACTTTTCTACTTTGGACCCGACTGGTTTTCATCAGCAATAGGAAAATCATTCAATTTATCATGAAGCTCAGAAGGGATTTTCAAGATCAACTTCAAGAGTATACCCATAAGACAACGACTCAAGGTTCAAACATTTAGACAAGATATTATCAAAACTATCAAGTATTCAACTAAATTTGCCACAAGGTAAGAGTTGACTTAAAGCCCAACCGTATAGATTATTAATATCTATATAAAGCAACTCAGTGCTTTCATCAGTTTTAACAAAATGTTTATTCACAAAACTAAGACCTCCTATAATACCTCCCTCATAAAAATTATAAGTTTCCATATCTTGCAATAGTTCAATTGGTTTATCTAAAGTTATTAACGCATAACTCTAAGACATTCCAGGAATTCAAAAATAATTCAAATGCTCTAACTTATTGTGTGTTATAGATTTCGCCCGAAATTGCTGAAAAAAGTCAGCCAAAAGAAAAAAATCGAGTTTCAAGTAAATCATCATATAGTCAAGTAAATTTACATATTCAGTTTCAACCCAAATGTCTTGAGCTTTTTCATATTTAGCTTTAGTGACTCTTTCCCAATTTGGAGGCAATTCATAAGTATCTTCAAGGATTTCTAAACTAATGACAAAGTTATAAGGAAAGATTCCCTTTTCATCTACAATAGTTCCAGTAAAAGCAGATCTCGTCAACAATAAAGTAGTCAATGTTTTTACAGCTTTTTCCAAAGATTCATTAAAAAATTGGTAAAAGTAAGTGAAACGTATTCTAAGCTTACCAACATTTACCATAAGAGATAAGAACTTTTCACTACTAATTGGAATAAAAAAAAGTGGGCAGGTAACACACATCTACCTATTTTTATCCCGGGGCATATCAAACTCATTTATCACAAATGAACGAGAAAAATATTTTTGTATTATTCATGGAGAACAGGAATAAAATTTCAATGTACAAAATTCAAGTGTAAAGTCTGTTAAAATTCAAATTTAAGTGCAAATATTTATTAAAGATTATAAAACATCCAACACTCAATATTTGTCAGGGATGAAGATTTGTACTGGTGACAAATTAAAATTTAAAGATGAATTTAGAGGTTTATAAAAGATAAATAGGTTGCGAAACAACGTGAATGTAAAAATACAAACTAATAAATTAATTGATTAAAATTTTATGACGACAATAATATGTTTGTTTAGAAAACAAATACCAACGAATTGATAGATGTTATATCAGTCGGTATTACTATTATTGGAAATTGGGGGAAAGTGTAGATATAGCTCGCTGATAGAAATGATTAAGATCGGGATAATTTGTAAAAATTGAGGAAAACTTAAAAAAACTTACCAATGATAGATAATCTTTAAGATACAAGAAAAGACATTTCACATTTTAAAGGAACTATTTGAATATTTTTAAAACATCATAAAAGTCTACTGGTTGTGAGAATATAATTAACTAAATTAAATGAAGTCGTTAATTAAATTAATAATTACTATTAACAATTTAATTAAAGATTGTGTAAATATATAAACATACTTTACTAAAAAAACTTTTTTTGGTTTTCACCTATGATTGCTTTTCATTTTGAAATGACATAAAGAAATTTTTATATCAATACTTTACCAAATTAAAAGAATTTCCTCGACAGATTTTGTTTAAATAATATTGTAGATTATTTTTTGAATAAATAATTTATAAAGCACAGCAACTAATAGTTGTTAAAATTAATTTTTTCATTTGTTGGGCTAGCTTTCTAAATAATAGTTCATTCAAAATTATTATCCTATTAAAATTTTCTATATCTTTCCATAATTTCCTATAATTTATCATCATTTTCCGAATGAGGTCACTAGCAAAACCCAATATGAATCGGTTCATTGCTGGTTTTTTTCTGGTTAACCGCGAAAGTAACTATGACTCTCTTAATTGAGAGTACTTTTTAATTCGAAAGTTACTTCAGCCTCTACTAGATATCATCGGACAATGCTTCGTTTTTTGGCGGATAGACTAAATGCAGCTTGATAACGAGTAGAAATCGCGCTGAAACGTTATAATTTAAATCATATATGTTCAGAAAGTGGAATTAACCTGCCTTATCAGGGTACAGCCGTTATGTCTAATCTTGATAAATAAAGTGTGTTCCAGGCAAACAAGTACATGGCTTGCATGAACAGGTTATTTGTAACTGAATTTGCGAAATTTCCATTCTATATGACCATAAATTTGGATCTTTTAACGAAACTGTAGTCCTAATTAAACGATATAAAAGAATCTTGGACTACAAGGACCATAAAAGTGCGGCATATCGATCCCTTTAGTTTAACAAAATGTGCCAAATATGGAATGAATTACAAGTGGGAAACACTAAAAATTAAAAGAGGATGGGTTAAAAATACAGTTGATCAAGTATTTCTAACACATGTAATATATTTTTAGTGCTGGGGTTATACACAAAAGACGAAATAAAATTACTAAATTAATATTTTTGAGGGGAAAAGTGGTAACCGGTTGCAAATTTAATTTTGAAGACGAATAAAATAATAGTAAATTGATGAGAAGTATATTGAAAGATCAGGAATCCAAAAACAAGTTAATTAATAAAGTTTTAACCAAAATTCAATAATCAAAGGATATCCAACTGATTGTCAGATCAATTGGTTGCCGAACACCAAGATATAATAATAAACCACTCGACTTGTCTAGCGAATAGCCATGATTAATGGGTTACCAGTAATTAAGAGAAGCCAATAAATGGATTAGATGTGGTTACAGAGTTACAAGATAATTATAATGTGTAAAGGAAACATAAGTTGATGTTGTATTTAAACATTGAAGTCACGTTATGCCAAGGGGAGAACACAAAAGTAAAATTTTTGAACCATATATTATAATCTAACTCAAAATATGAAGAAATAATTTCGAGAGTAAATATATTTAACTTTAATAGATGAATGTTTAGTTTAGAAAATCACAGAAAACTTCAGAATCGATGCAAAGAGACTGATCAAGAAAAGAATAATATCGCATGCAAGCAGGATGCCTGGGAATAAGTACCGAGTCATGAGTCAACTTGGTTTAGGCCCGATCAGGTGAAAAAAGAAAACAAAAGAAATCAAGCCATGCGAACTCAGTCCAACCTAGACAAAATCGAGATTCAATCGCTCAAATTGCACATACGAAAAACCAAAGCCATATACAACAAATTATGCGTAGATAATGTTTTTGCTAATCATCGCAGAGGATGACCAGTGATGACCACACAGCATATATTTCATAAGACCAAGGGGCTGACAGTTGGAAGTCTTGGTATACATTATTTAAGGTATAGAAATGCATTTTCATAGCATAAGGTTAACTTTAACCGATAAAAATGCAGCAAATGACACAATCACTTACATTTTAAGAGTCATCTAAATTGGTAGCACGAAGTTAAATTTATATCATGTTGATTTGATGGTTGATTCCATGTCATTTTAAATTCTAAATTATAAAGCTATAAATTGAAAACTCCCAAATGGACTTATAATTCTAAATTCCATTATTAGATACCCAGGTTGTGGGAACTACTTCAAGAACATCTGATAGCATAGTTCGATTATGTTGTTGGGCCAGCACACAAATAGCCTTGAGAATTGTTTAAATGCATCAGTAATACAGCACGAAAACCCAGCACCAAGATAACTTAAAATATAATATACAACACCAATTAAACATTTTAAAATCTGAGAGAATATAAATAAATATAAAATCAAAAACATAAAAAGTAAAATAAAATAAATACAAAATGCATCAAGAACCGCACGAAATTTACATAAAAAATAACATAATAACAAGAAAATTCGACCGTAAAATTACCATTTATATAAAATTAAAAATTAATGAATTAAATGAATAAAAATTAAATATTTTTAGCTGAATAAATTTAATTAAAAATGTTAAAAATAAATTACCAATTTAAATTAAGAAATAAATAAAAATTTAATGTAGATAACATAAATAATTTCAAAGTCGAATTTTGTTTAATCGCAGTAAAACTAACACGCAAGGTTAAGGCCAAATTATAGGTATAAATACCGATGTGTTTTCACAAATTTTCAGTCTTATTTTTCGGAGAAAAAATTTCATTACAGAACTGTATAACTGGTTGTATAACTGGTTGAGAGCCGTGCATTCAGGCAATTAACACGGGTAAGTGTTTTGCCTGAACACGATCACTCTCAACTGGTGCAATATTATTAATTGATTTTTTCGAAGGGAATTGATGGGTAATTTTTCAATTGAATTTATGGATGACTTTTCAGATCGAATTTATGGATGATTTTTCGAATCGAATTTATGGGTGATTTTTTTAATTGAATTTATGGATGATTTTTCAGATCAAATTTATGGATAATTTTGTTTTTCCAATTGAATTTATGGATGATTTTTCAAATCGAATTTATGGATGATTTATCGAATTAAATTTATGGGATTTTCGAAGTAAATTTTATGGAATGGATACAATGAATTTCAAATGTATGTGGCCGAAGTAATATGCTGAATAAATATTTTCTATCTATAGCCTTAGTGCATCAAAACTTTTATTCCAAATGCTATGGTAAAATATTATTTGTTATTCCTTTTCCGGCTCACAGCCAAAGACACATCACAAGTTAATAAAATCAAACATATTATTCGAACCATGTAAGTGCGTGGAATATCGCCAATGATTCGTGCCCGTGAAGGCTCCGGCGTGCGGAACGCAGGAGTTGGAACGCCAATATTATCTGTAGATAGGGAAATTGGAGGGTAAATGAGTAGCCCTTTGGCTGCTCCTTCATCATCTGTTTCCTGTAAAATTGACATAAACTTTTAACAACAATCGGCTCAAAATCTCTAACACCGAGTAGTCCAGTAGGCACTCATTAATTATGAAATGAACATACATAGATCTTAAGGACAAAGAGAGGGAATGGGTAGTGGGGAAAATTGCGAAATCGTTGCAACAGTTAAAATGAATAGCCATCGGAAAAAGATTAATCCGAACGACCAAAATCATGAAAAATAATGTTTTTAAATAAGAATTAAATAAATTCATTTGAGTTGAGGCGGAAAATATGGGCGTTACGCTGCTCAAATTTTCCGAACTAATTCAAATACTTAACAAAAATAGTATTGTAAAAATGGAACGTTTAAAATAAGGGCGGATCGCTGCTCAAATTTTCCGAGTCCATGAAAATACTTTGTCGAAAACTGTAGAATAGGGATGAACCGTAAAATAAGGGCGGAACGCTGCTAAAATTTTCGAATTTACAAAAATACTTTATCAAAAGCCGAAAGATACAGAAGGATTACAACTAAATTTTTATATAAGAAAAATATTTCTTAAAGCTGAGGAATAAGGACGAATCCCTACACAAAAATTTGTTAATAATATTGATATAATTGTAATAATAATAATAATAATAATAATAATAATAATAATAATAATAATAATAATAATAATAATAATAATAATAATAATAATAATAATAATAATGATGATGATAATAATAATAATGATAATAATAATAATAATAATAATCATGGTATTTGTAGTAATGAGGATAATAATTATGATAATAATAATAGTAGAAAAAAATAATAGTAGTAATAAAAATAAACATGATGGTAATTATATAGTAATAAAAATAATAATAAAGGTAATAGTAGTAACAATTAATAAAGGTAATACATATAATAGCAACAATGATAATGCTAGTAATAATAAAAGGGAACATTGTAGTTATGATAGGGATAAGAGTAAGAGAACTAGTACGTGAATACTTAACATAACCAAGGGTGTACCGACCAAAGAATAATCTTCGACCTGGACAACGATAAGAAGGACTATGGGAATGGACATAACAATGAATGATATGAGAGTATAGGTTAACATTTGAAAGAGATAGGAGAATAATGGGACCTAAAAATCGAAATCGAGCACAGGCCTTCTATCGGCAGCTCGTTGGACCCATAGATCGTTCGGTCAATTATAGTATTAGCAATAACGCTCACTTTTTGCGGACGATCTACCCACTCGAACACAGTTCCAACGTTGCTTAGCAACGGGTACCGAGTGGTAAGCGAAAGAATATTTGTATGGGGTACCTGGGTAACAACCAAATAGTTTCAAAATATCAAAACCCAGAAACCAACCAATGTATATTATACCAATCATACAAATTTAAGAATAGGCTATCAAATGAATGTCGTATCGAAGTGATCACACACAAATAAGATCAAATTAAAAGATGAGTAGTTACACTTGCCAAAGCTAAGACAAAATTTTTCTTTGTATTGTTTCTTATAAATGACGAAAAAAAGTACTATTTCAAATAAAAGTAATGTTTATTCATTTTGGCTGTTGTATTTTCTAAATGTTATAGTTATTTTAATTTTTAATTTTTTATCATTTAGTTTTTGTTTTATCTAGTTTTGTGAAGTTTTCAATTTTGAAAAAATACAAAACTGTATTTTATAAATACAATAAACATTGAATTTTATTTAAACAAAGAATATCAGTTGTTTAACTAAAATTAAATATAATATTAATTTGAATTTGAAGTAATGCAATTTATACTGTAAAGTCTGATTAGTATTTTTTAATTTTTAAATATAATTTTAGGTTGTATAAAAGCCACAGTAGTTAGTAATTTTAGAGCGCTTAAGATATTTCAATTACAATGAAATTGAACAATTCATAACAGTCTAAAAATAAGGTAAATTTTTAAAATTAATAATTCTGACAAAATTATTTCACATCACTTTGTCAATTTAAAAAATAAATATGTTGCAGTAGATATTATATATAAAATTTAGTTAAATAGATATATACAAATAATTTTATCATAATTTGTACACCATAAACTCGATTAAATATTAAAATAAGAGCATTTAAAATTTAATTACATTTTTGATAATGCTTAAAATGATTAGGCAATATGCTAGTTATTACTATGTTTCATAAAAATTGAGTCACAAGTACTTATAATGTTTATTTGTAAAGCACGACTATTAAATCCTACAAGTGCATGCTGTATCACACTCACCGTTAGAACTAGGTGGAAATACATGAAATGATCTCACAGAGTGATACTCTATCTACCTATCTAGCCTCCAATGGAAGGAGTTTTGCTTTATCACTCTTATCCTTTATCACACCGTTCATAATATTTTCATCATTAGGGGTCAACGAAATTTATAAACAAAGTGTAGGAATTTATTTCTATCAATAATGGAATAAGAATATTATTACAAACTATTTATTTATCTTCATTGAAAGATACAAGAACAAATTAGTGTCCTTAATACTTCTTTTCGATATATTCGAGAACTTTTGATTCTTTTTTATTAAAACTTCCTTTTTTTCTTATCATTAAACCAGGGTAGGAAAATATAAAATAAACGTTTTTTTATTTAATAAACTTGATCGAAAATCTAAAAATAAGACAATAAGTTAATTTAAATTTTTATTTTATGCATAAAACAAAAAAAAATTAGAAACTTTCATCATTTTTTGATGGTTAAAAATGATAAAAAAAGATAAATTCCTACATTTTCATTGAGCCCTAATCATCATTCATCAATTAACGTAATATATATTTATCACAAAATACATAAATAGATTTAGGTTTACCTCCAATTATCTTATAATTAAGTACATACAGAAAATTAGATAGATTGAACTCTTAATTAATGCTTTATAAATTTAAATCTTTAAAACTCATCAATATATTCCCCCACATTTATTTATTGAGTTTTATGTTCAATGCATTTATTGAGTAGCATTCATTTTAAGATATTTTCTATTGGTTTGATTAGATAGTGGTGTGATATTTTATATGAAGAGCAGAAATTCCTGGCATGGGCACAAGGAATGTGTAATATTATAATCAGAAAAGGATTGTATACATTGTGAGTGTTTAATACAAATTCTATTTCTTCGAGGAGTGCCTCAATTTAGGTGCAGGAGGCGTGGACAATATCCTCATGGTTATCAGAAGTCTTGTTTCGATGGCACATGGTTCAGTGGAAATCGTTTGTTCTGGATAAAAATTGTAGTTGACCTATTGGTTGCTAAGGAGTAGTGATAGAAATGGATGAAACCAGGATTGAACACAGAAAATATATACGTGGCAGGAGAGGGGAAGGGAATTGGTTAGATGGAATGTTTGAAATTGAGCAGGAAAATGGCGAAGAGGCGGGAGGCAACGCTCCTGGAAATAATTAACAAACACATTACACCTAGTACTGCTGCTGTAACAGATTTTTATCGGGGCTATAAAAATTTAAAAGGAAATGAATAATTTCATTTCACTGTAAACCATTCTGAAAACTTCATTATTTTATAATTTAAATAAATGTGGGAACTAAATATTTAAAGAATTTCGGTTTCGTTAGCCAAGCTCATCCTCATTGGCGTCGATGTCGACTGGGGAAGTTACGACAGTCGTTCTTCCTTATTTTTATTTGGGCTGGTTGAGCCAGTGCTTTTAGATCTTCAAGTTCGCGAACGGCTTCTTGCCGAGAGGGCAAGATCAATTCGTCGAGTTGGATGACTATTGATTATTGTAGAGGTGAATATACGTCTTTAACACATGTTGGAATCGGCATTAATGGCAGTGGTCATCAATGAATCCAAAGCGCCATTTGTCTTCCTTGCAAATTAAGCACTAATTTGATTTTTCACTTTTACACAAAAATAGTTCATCATCCACCTTTTTTGAAATTTTATTTTCGTTATCAATCCTTCATTTCTCATTTAACGTTATATATAGGGTTATAGACCCTATAACGTTATATAGGGTTTGAGATTTAAATTTTAAAAATTCAAAAAATTTTAAATTAGTATACTTACATATTTTTGAATAAGTTATAAATGAAAACCTCTCAAAAATCTTAAACACGACGATTTTGATAAAAAAATTAATGCAACCACCTTTGTTAAAAATTCTAACGAAATTTACTTACGAACCGGAACATCGACTGTTTAAAACATAAAAAGTAAAATGATAATAATAAAATAATATTACAAATGCGTTATGATATGAAAAATTTAAAATAACAAATATTTACAATGTTAATAAAGTTATAAATGTCTTATGGACATTTATAATTTTAACATTTAACATTTTTGAAACAAGACTTTTGTCACTTTTGACACTAATTGTAGGGACTTACAATTATGATAAAAGTCCAACAATAAAATGATTCAGTTATAACAGTTGACGAACAATAAAAATCCCAAAAGTTTATTTGAACATTCATTATCTTGGTAATTTTATAAATTTTGACCAATCTTCGACGTAAGTAAACTTGTAGTAACTGATGTTCGATTAAATATTGAATTGAATAGTAGGCACTTGAATAGTAGTAAGAAATAAGAATACTTTAAAGACGAGAACGAGCAGAATAGCTTGATTGATCGAGGTAAACGTTTTCCAAAGAAAATATTAATAGAATTTGTAGATGTTTTGAAGATTTGATACAACTAGAGTAGTGCATTTCTCGATCATTTTTCATTCTCGATAATTCTCGCGAAATTTGAGAAATTCTAGATACAGAGGCTTTAAATATTTGAAAAAATTTGGTCTTTATTAAACATCTTTTAGAAACTTGCAAGTCAAACGTGCGGATATATTTTCATGGTTTGTGTGCTTGGGTCGAAGTAACCTTGAAATCTCTCCGGTTTCACTTGGTAGCTTTCTTTTACTTTCTATTATCCTCTGACACCCAGTTTCTCATTTTTACTCTACCTGTTGCGTATATTCTAGTGGTTTTTATTTTCCCGTCTTCCACTGCTATCTGGGTCCGTCCTGAGATTAGAATATTTCCGGTGTTGAATTCTTCACATTCGTTTCTTGTTTTGGCTACTACAGTTGATTCAGTTTCTGCTTCCACTATTGATGAATGTGAATATTAGCCGCAATGAAATGCTACTATTTTCCCTATTGCCGTTCACTTTTGGATTTCCGTTTTTATAAAGTCTAATTTCTGAAATACGTTGTACGATATCGCCGTGGCTACTTTTAGTAATTTCCCTGGGTTCGCAGCTTTCCATTCTGTTTCTTTTAATGAATATTTGTCACTGATATTTTTGTCGCTCATTATATGTACATCATCCATATTAGTATTGTAGTTATAATTGCATTCTTTTCTTTCCTGGTTGTCCTTGGTTCGCTTGAGTTGATTATGGTTTCGAATTTTGTATTTTTGTTTGCATTAGGTCTGTTTAATCACCTTTCACTGCTAGTTTTATAAAGTCTTTCCATCCACCTTGTGTTCTATTAGTGACTTGCCGAACTATAATTTGAAGGAGGTTAGATTTGATTCGGTCTGATGTCTAAACACTTCAGAACTATTCGGACTTCGACAATGAACCTTGTACGATCAAAATAATAAATAACTAGAGTCCTATACAACAGCGCTTGTGCAAATTCGAAAACTTGTATGATTTTATAATAATTTTATGACACATCGTATAATAAAAACCAAATAATCTGTCTTTATTGTTTTCCTTGAGACTGCTAACTCGTCTATCCATAATAAACATTTATAATTTTTTCTTTCTACTCTATCTATGTTATCTGTTTCCAAAGAAAAAAATGAACACGTGATGCTGATCTTGTTATTTTAGCGGCTTTTATTGATTTTAAATCCGTAATGATGATAACACATTTAATAGCAATATTATTATTTACGATAAATTTAGTGATATCCATTACAATTCCCAATCGTATAATAGTTTCGAGCTAATGACTTATCAGTACTATGCGGGAGGCGCTCAGATTTCTCTTCGCGCCAGTTAAGTGTAAAAACAGTGTCATGTTAACACCGTTATACACTTATCCTGATGCACTGGACATCAAATAAGTTTGCAAAGTTTGGCTTTAAGGCAAGAAAAAAGACGAATCTTTATCTTGAAATCTCCTTTCACTTGAAACCATTGTAGATACATCTTACCTCTATGAACTACAAGTTCAACACAGAAACTGGTAACATGCTCTCAGACTACCAAAACCACTTGAAAAACTTAATTTTATTAATCACTGTCTGATTCTGATCAAAGAATATACGATATATTAATTGATATCCAGTAAAATTCCCAATAGCATACTATTCCCAATACTATTGGATATAGTATACTATTGGGAATTGTACTGGATATCATTTAATGTATCGTATATTCTTTGATTGGAATCAGACATAGTGATTAATAAACGCTATGACAATTTTTTATGTACATTTTTTTAATCATTTGTCCCTTTTGTCATTAGCGGTGTTAGCTTGGAAAATAATTTACCAACTTAACATTACAATACGTTGTTGGTTTCAGTATAAGACAACCAATCTCTTAACTTTTCCTCGCTATTAATTGTTCTGAAGGAGGCAATATTTAATTTTCTTGTGATTTATTTTGACCCTTCGTTGCATCGAATAGAAGATGATTCCAAAGATCCATTTCTTGATTTTGATGGATTTTTTATATAATATTCTCGCATGGCATCTGTTAAGTAATCTGGCTCTGGCCATAATGCAATATCTTTTAAAAAACTCTAAGTTTCATCATTACTTTGAGGCGATTTTAAATTTATATTTTCTTCGTTTTCATCTTCACAAACGGAATTGCTTGGTTTCTCCTGCTGGTCTTTTTGCAGAATAGTTTCGGACACAAATGATTTTCTGGAGTTTGAGCACGTAAAATTTGTGAAAATGATGACAATTTTTGTCCATCTACAGTAAAAAATTTGTCCAACGATCTTTTCATTTGCTTTGCCACTTTATCTCGATCTGCTTTTCGTTTTCTTTTTTCATTTCCACTTAAATGTTTATAGGAATTCATTTTATAGACCACGTCCTAAAAAGAGAAGAAAATGATCTACAATTAAATTTACTTTTACCTAATAAAACAACCACAAACAAAATCACAATTTGTGGTATTTTATATTATATATTATTTTAATTAAATAATGTAATACTTTTTTAAAACTTACATTTTGATTTTAGGAATTCCAGAAAGTATTAACTATGAATCCAAAACAATCTATTTGCAATCAAGTCTAGGTACTTAAGTCTTAATTGCACAATTTTCAATCACAACTCACATATGATGCAATACATTCAGGAGACTCTGATTTTAAATAGCTATGTTTGACTTTTTAAACACTTGCATAGTAAAGTCTAGATCGTATTTACACACATCGACACTCGTGGCGTGGATGCATAATCACGGGAACGCTGGTCCACACATGTCGATTTTATCAATCAACGATTCTACATGATTTGGATACGTTTCAGCAATAATTATGAATATCACGTTTTTCTATTAAATAAAAATAAAAATTAATTATAAAAATCAAAAACCTAATTTTCGGGCCCCAAAAATTACAGTCCCTAAGAACGTGCCTAAGTTGTCTAGGTCTTAGTCCGCCCCTACCCAATATTTTCTATTATCAATGTTCTTTTAACTGTTGGATATACGGGAGAATTTAGTCACTAACTAATTCCTACGCATGATCGATAGCTACTTTGCCAGTAAATCTAGGGTTATCCTTTCTCCGTGTACCGCACGATTTGGATGTACTGCTACGTACCCATGACCGAAATCATGTTGGTACTGTACGTAACAGCCGAATGTCAGCCGAGCAGGTGAGCACTATCACTAGTACTACTCCCCGAAGGACCTTCGTTTCCCCGGTCATTGGCTGCCGTTAGGAGGACTTACGCACTCTGCTTGAAATTACCTTATCACGGAACCACTGGGGTCTACTCATATTTTACTTCTGGCATTGCGAGAATTTCTATATGAATTTTAATCTAGTCTATCGTTACTAGTCGGAGGACCGCTCTTCTTGCAGTGATCATACCCTTACCTCTTCTCTTTTCATTAACTATGAACTCGATATTATTCTTGTATTACTCTTAATCTAATTATTTCAGGTTGATCACAAAAATAAAATAAACACAACAAAAATTCTATTAAAGACCACTTCATTTCGACATTTATAGTTTAAATGTAGTTAGGCAAAGGATTAGAACTGCTCATGAGATATCAGGTGATTTCGGTTAAGATATACAATTATGGTACAGAGTAAACATTTAAGAAAATCATTAGAGATTGATGACTCTACAACAATAGTGTTGGTCGTACGGGGAACCTATTTTCTGGCACATCCATACATCAATGCCGTGTCTATCCTCTCTACGTTCTAGGGTTATTTCTTCCCCATACAACGCACGATTTGGATAAACTGCTGCGTACCCATGACCGAAATCATGTTGGTACTGTACGCAACAGCCGAATGCCATTCGAGCAGGTGAGCGCTATTACTAGTGCTACTCCTCGAAGGACCTTCATTTCTCAGTCACTTGCTGCCGATAGAAGGTCTTATGCACTTTACTTTAGAATTCATAGCCTCAGTGAACCCTGGGGTTACCTCTCTTCGGAGCCGACAATCGTGAGAGTTCTCTTTATAATTCCCTTCTGACCTCCGCATTTTACTGTCCCTTACAACCCATGCTCCGGATCATGACCAGTATCTTACTAATATTAATTAACAACATTTACATTTAAGAAACGAAGATGAAATAGAATCCGAAACTTGAAGATTTATTGATACGGCAAAACAACAACAAAAACATAAAAGATGACTAAGACATAAGCTAAATCAGAATGAAAATGGATTGTACACTGTGCTTCTGTAGACATTCGAAGAAGGTCGTCACTTTGACGATATAGTTCAAGTAGCTTATGCGACGATGAGGCCGATTCAGTAGGCCATTGCTTTTACTCGTCCGCATCGATGTCCGTTGGAAAACATCGACGTTTCGCTGGTCGATACGGAGGAGGATTTACGTTAATGCTGAAATCAATTCGAGAGGAAGGTCCTGGTTCGTCTGGGAGAGGTAAGCGTTCCGGTAACCTGCCCGTTAGAACAGCGATTTCGTTGGGGTCTAGGCCCATCCGTTCTAGAGATCGGTTTGATGCCGGAGTCTCGTTTTCATCATCCACTAATTCAATGTGGATGGATCTGGCTGGTGAGCGAAAAACGACACTGGGGCATATAATACATCTGCTTCAGGATCAGGGAACTCGAATTCCTGATACGGGGGCGGGAGATCCTGGATCGAATAAGGAGCACTACTTGGCTCCGTTGAGCTGAAGAGATTTGCTGCTCTACGGCGTTGTTCGCGACGGCGGCGGTTGCGATTTGGTCGTCGTCTGGCTGCTCCTGTGCGTGGTTCGACCACGGAAATTTGCGGGAGTTCGGTGATGGAAGGAGCTGATATTGTAGGAATTGGCGGGGGTATCTCCAGGGGGAGATGCTGTGCTGGAATAATATTTAACTCCCGAGCCAGGACGCTTCCAGGAATGCGAGCCCGGAGCTCGGAGTCGGTGAAAATCTGACGGAGCGTTGTCCCCTGCTCCTTTATCAAGATTCGATGATTAAATCATCTCTCACCCGAGATAGGCGAGAGATCTTTTGATACAATTTCCTGGCGGCATCGGGTGAGAGCCAAGTTCCTTTGATCCTTTGGAATTTTTCCTTAAGAGCTGTATGTTCTCATTTCCAGTTCTTCCAATCGCTTCCTGGTAGCGACAATCGATGGAGACAGGCGCGGGATCCTCGGAAGATTATTAAGACTAGTCATCTAGATAAGGTGAATGAATAAGAAGATTGGTCGAGTATGTTCTAGTTCGATAAAAATCATACTGTCAGAGAAAAACAGGGTCGGAAAATTTATAGTTACAACGACATTTATAATAATAATAATAATAGTGATTTTATCGTTGGTAATTGTACGGTTAAAGGTACCAATAACACTGGTAGTAGGGCTCCTAGTGATCGGCGGCGATGATTTTAATAGCCATGTTAAGAATTTTAGCTAAAGTATATGTGCTAACTGTGTATTTGTGGGTAATAATCACTAATGAGGATACCGATACATGGGTAAATACGTATTTGAATTTACGGATAATAATGAATTTAAAAGCATAGTCATAATACTGACAATGACAATAATGATAATATCAGTAATAATAATAATGATAACGATAAGCTTATCATGATAATAGTAATAATAATAATAATGCTAAAAATAATAATAATAATGATAATAATAATAATAGTCATAATAATAATAGTAAAAATAATAATAACAATAATAATAATAATAATAATAATAATAATAATAATAATAATAATAACAATAATAATAATAATAACAATAATAATAATAGTAATAATTGTGAGTATCTTTATAAGGGAAATCAATGAATGATATTAATAGCAGTAGTCGCTGACTATGTCGTTGCTCACAATAATTCTGTCGACTCAGACGACAATAGTTATATTGTCAGTCCACTGGGGAAATATCGGGAGAGAAATTCTTTATCGGTGTCATGACTATGATAATCAGGAGAAATTTTTCATAAAATTAGCGGTAGTGTACACGCTGCCAGTGACAACGTGATCAATGGATTTATGATGGTAATAACGAAAAGTTGGAATTGCCGTGGAAACAAGGTTCGTGTTATTGTACTGATTAGATGACGGACGCGGATGCTATTCGGGATATATTTTCCATCGATTAATCGAAAATCTATAGAAGATTTCATCAAGATCACTCCCTCTCCATATGTATCGAGGTTGAAAACAAAGGGATTCAATATTCGTTGCCTTATCGAAACAAATGGGAATGGCCTATACTTATTGGGTAAGGTGTATTACTAAGCACTTTACCATATCTGTGATTTCGCCTATTTGTGGTTCCCGCCGAAAATCGTTCCTGTCAATTATTCAAGTAGAACTCGGATTACGACATTTACCATTTGTGGGGCTGTCGACTTCGGTACTCCTATTCGTATGGGATTGATAACTTTTTCTATGGAATCAGGGCTACGGGTACTGTCGCTTAGATCTCGTATATCAACAGAAATCGCCCTATTTATATTTCTACTGCGTTGGAATTACGTCTTTCTATGGCAGGTCTCAAAAATGGACATCTCTATGGACATAAATTCAAGGTTTACTTTCTCGTCCGACGGTAATCACACTTTCCTTGCGGGAGAAAACATGGAGATCTTGATGAGTGACAATTTGTGTGCGAGCGTGTATATCCGTCGATGGTAATTAGTACTTAGTTTTCAATATCATTTTAAATAAAAATCTGACACTTCCATTTTTATTATTTTATTTTGAATTATTAATTTTCCATCATTTCCGAATCTGAACTTATCCCTTCTTCCCAATTTTACTCGTATTATCATTCGAGGCATAAAAATCGTCCTATGAGGTCGCCGAGCGATCTTCCCTAACTCCCCTACCTGCAGTCGGACTTCCCTTGATTTTAGTTTTTTCTGCTCGTTCCGGCCACTTTTCAGTAGCCGCTAAGAGGCGTTCAACGATGCACTTCGTGGAGGTCCTGTGCAATTGCCAGACCCTACTGCGTACGACCGAGGTTTCAATGGGACACAACCCACGAGCACAACTAAGGAACTTAATCCACGTGCCGGCACGCGATCCGTCCCATTGACAGCTATTCAAATACTACATATATATTGATTTTTTAGAGGGCCTCGTATATAGGATAATAGATACGTATATATATAAATTCACAAAGGAGTTAAACAAAACATTATAGACAAGCATATAAAATTATATTAGCATAAAGAGAAATTTAATATGCACAAACTCCTTACTTTAAAAGATTTTCGTAAATGATTTGGACAAATGTAAAATTGTAAAAAGCATAAGTTGAAAGTAATGAAATTTGTCACTATATATACTGTTTTCGTGCGTGTGTGCGACCAATGAGCGATTTTTAGGGCTTTTTAATTATTTTATTAATTTTAAACTATTTTTATTATTTTTTGTGTATTTTTTCCTATTTTTTGATATATAATTTATATTATAGTTAGATTTTATTTTTATTACTATTTTCTTATAATATTATTTTTAGCCCTTATTATTTGTTTTCTGGTCGCCACTTCTGCCTGTGTTTTTTCTAAACCTTATTTTGCAAGATTTTGGCAGTTTATTTTAATTTTTGTATGTTTCTGTATGCGGCTGTATGCTTTTATGATTTTATTTAATTATTTGTTTTTATTTAATTTTGATATATTTTTAATTTGTTTTAATTAATATGTTTTTATTGATTTTTAATATCTTGTGGTGCGTGCTTACCATATTCTTCGAGGGATTCAAACATTTTATTTTTCACAGTTGCAGTAACTGTGTTTCCCAAGACTAAATATATCATCTACAGTGACTTATTTCATTACCCTCAGTTTTTGTTTTTAATTTTTATAACATTTTTGCTTAAATTGTGGCTCTGAGCCCAACAATAGTGAGGGCAGCATTGTGAGGAGAGAAATGGATCATCACGACAGGCCTCGCCGGCCACAAGTTAACCTTCCGAATCGATGTCTACCGACAGGCGTCGGCGTTTCGGCTGTCGATGGAGAGGTGGATGGGCGTTTGAATTCAACTCCACTTGGGTTGAAGTTCCAGGCTCATTATCCGAGGGAAGACTCGTCTGAACACGTCCGCTGAGGACAGCAATTTCCCCCAAGTCGAGGTCCAACTGCTTTAGGGCGTAGTTTACTCGTGGTGTTTCGATCGCTTCCTCCACTAGATTGATGTAGATTGGTGGAGGTGATGAGTGAATAGCTATTGATGGAGCGTAGACGATATCTGGGTCGAAATCAGGGAATTCAAACTCCTGGTACGGGGGAGGTGGATCATTCCCTCTGTTGGTCATTCCCGTCGATTCCGTTGCCCTAAGCGGATTTGCTTCTGCTCGGCGTCGTTCGCGACGACGGCGATTTCGATTGGGTCGCTCCGGGCCTGGGTTCGGTCGTTGTATTCTGTGGGGGTTCAATAATCGGAGGTGGGGCTGGGTCCGAAGGGAGGTGCTGAGCTGGAATAATGTCTAGGCTTTGGGCCCAGGTGCATCCCGGTACACGAGCTCGGAGTTCGGCCTCCGTAAATATTCACTTGAGTGCGGTGCTCTGTTCCGCGATTAGAACTCGCTGGCTACGAGATTCTACCACCAGCTCATCTCTGGCCCGAGATAGCCGATAAATTTTCTGCAAGAACTTACGGGTGACCTCAGTCAAGCTCCATGTGCCCTTCAGTTTTTGGTATTTGGATTGGAGGACTGCATGGTCCCTTTCCAGCTGTTCCAACCTCTGACTGGTTGCGATTATTGAGGGAGATAGACGTTGAATCCTGGGAAGTTCTGACGTATTCATGGTTCGGCGAGGATCAATACGTAAACAAAATAGAGTTATGCATCGTTACTTGAAACCATACTGGGACGTCATTGAAGTGATTGCAAGATGATTCATAGCGAAATGATCATAAGATCGGGTCGATGTCAATGGGAAAAGAGGTTCGTAGTACCCCCTCATCACGACGATTCCAATTAGGGGAGTGAATTTTTGTCGAGAGTGTATAAGATTTGAGATAGTTTGGAGATAGGGACAGTAGTCGCTGTGGTAGTTTAACCAGTCTGAATTCGACATGAGTTTCGTGGTAATTAGTATTCGGTTTTGTCACTCAAGTAGGGTTCTTAATACTTATTAAATTATTAATGATAGTAACGGTAGGTAGGGGACCTTAGCCAGACTGACGTGATTAGTAATCATAACTGCGATAAAGTAGTAGTGGCGTTAAGGATCATCAGGATTTTAATACTGGGATCATCGGTAATACCAATAATTATAATCCTAAATATAACGACGGATATAATCATAATAACAATGTTGATAGTGCAAATTATTCGTAATGATATTTATATTTTCGATGATAATAATGATAATAATAATAATTAGCATAATAAGAATAAAGATAATAAAATTAATGATAATAATAACAATAATATTACTAACCACAATAATAATAATATTAACAATAACAATAATAGTGTCTATATCAACCATAATAAACATAATAATGACGGTACTAATACTACGATAATAATAATAATAATAATAATAATAATAATAATAATAATAATAATAACCACATTAATAAAATACTAAGCATAATAATACTAGTAATAATACCGCTCTAATAATAATGATGGTAACAATAACACTAACCAATAGTAAACATAATGATAATAAAGATAACAGTAATGATAGCAATAATAATGGTAGTAGCAGGGATGATTTTAGTGAATTACGGTACACTCATTAAATAATAGCAATAATATCAATGTCTATAAAGTGATCACGGAATTTACTAAATGATCAATATCAAGTGAATTCTAAATTTGGAGATAATTGCAGTTAGCCGTAAATTGAGGTCACTGGCAAATTCCTGTAGCTGTGTGTCGTGGATGTGGCTGTCGTTTGGAAGAAAGCAAATATGGTCGGTATGACAACTTGTCACGAGATTATGTAAATTTTCTTCCTCTCTTTACTGGCGGTAACGAATTTATGGAAAATACTATCACCTTGACAAAATCTACGAGGAAAAATCGATAGTGGCAATTGGCTATTTGGGAATGTTTTCGCAATATGTCTAGGTTGATTTAGGTTCTATCTAGATGGATTTCATCAGACGGTTATTTCCTAAAAGTGGATCTGTGGATTTTATGATCATTGACTCGATAGTGGTATGTCGACACTTGTGATGGGTGCTCTAGTCAGAAGATGTAGTTTTTTGACATCAATTCACTATATCTATCATATGGTTTGGAATATTTATGTTCTGCCAAAGCTATCGGTTTCTTATTTTGTATCGTGTAAATATACTATAAATTATGATTGATTCTGGTAATTGTATTTTTGTTATTTGAAAACTTAGCATTTATTATTGTAAAGGTGTCTGACACTTTCAGAGCCATTTCATTTTTCCGTTTGATATTAATGAAAAATTTCATTCTCGTCGTTTCTTATCGTTTCTGCCCAGGTTTACTCGTTTCCTTTCGAGGTTTCAAAAAAATAATCCTAAACGATCGCTGTACGACCTATTACCCCTAACTAATGGCGCTCTTCCCTTTAATTTAAAATTTCCTGCTCGCCTCGACCGACGTTTCCATCAGCCGTTGCGAGTCGTTTAACGATGCCCGGCGGGGAGGGTTCTGTTGCCATTTTGCCAGGCCCCGTCGCAGACAGACCGAGATTCCGAAACAAGCGCGACCCACAATTACAACTAGGGAACTCAATCCACCAGCCGTACCGGGATCCGCCTGATCGAGGACTATTACAATACTTT
Organism: Schmidtea mediterranea; assembly: GCA_022537955.1. NCBI lineage: Eukaryota > Metazoa > Platyhelminthes > Tricladida > Dugesiidae > Schmidtea > Schmidtea mediterranea. Next base: position 187,884,313 of record CM039680.1, read on the forward strand.
ACGTATAAATATGATTTTATTAGGGACCTCGTATATATAATTAATATGAATATAAAATTATTGAAAATATAAATATAAGCATTATGAACATCAAATGGTACTATTATTTTCATATAAAATTACATTAACTTAAAATATAAAAACAAAATACAAGAAAACTTCCTTACTCAGTGAATTTGTTTCTTGAAAAATAATTTGCAATTATAAAGTCGTAAAAGTAAAAGTTGAAATAATGAAATTGGTCACTGCTTATATACTATTTTTGTGTCTGTGTGCGACCAATGGGCGATTTTTCGCCATTTTTAGGGCTTTTTAATTATATTAATTTTAAATTTTTTTTATAATTTTTTATATTTTTTGATGTATTAATATTGTATTGGATTTTATTTTTATTATTTTCTTACAATATTATTTTTTCTACCCAAATATTTTGTTTTCTGGTAGCCTCTTCTGCCTGTGTTTTTCTAAACCTTATTTTGCAAGGTTTTGGCAGTTTATTTCTTTTCTCGTATGTTTCTGTCTGCTGCTGTAGGCTTTTTACGATTTTTAATTAATTATTTGTTTTTTTAATTTTGTCATATTTTTAATTTGTTTTAATTAATATGTTTTATTCTATTTTTAGTCTTTTCTTGCGATGCATGCGTATGTGCAGTGACCATTTCTTTATTCTTATTTTTTTTGTTTTAATCTATTCATATTTTTGTTTTAATTTTGGCTCAAAGCTAAACATAACTACAAAATTCGTTAATCTCAAAATGTCCGCGTAACTAGACGGATACCTGTATTAATAATGAAAAATAATTAAAATACTGTAAATTCTTTGTATATTATCGGGTTAGAACATTTATATCATTGATAGGCAAAATTTTAGGTATTATAGTAATTATATATTTAATGTTTATGCGATTTTTTGCGATCCCTTGATTTACCGGTGATATCTACATTTATAAAAAAGGAAAGTATATATATGGTTCGTGATGTGGTTTATTTTGCCCATCAACTGGTTCTTGTTTCCTATGGTCACCACAGTTACAACCATTTGTACAACTCTGCTTTTCCACTTTATGAATTGATTAAAATAAAACATATCATTTCACTTTAAATTTATTTCATACAAATTATCAACCAATATACGCGATATGACCCTACTTTAGACTCTTGCCAACCTAAATTCCTATCTATAATCGTCCTCTGAAAATTGAATAGTACCTTTGAGAGGTTTTTAAAAACAAAACTTGTTTATCCTACCCTTGGAAACCCAGAAATCAACCTATTCATTATTATAATTTACTTAAGCCGTGCCAGAACAATAATATTTATGTAATAACCATACTGGTTTTCTAATATTTGTAAATAAAATTATAATTTACAGATATATGCAAAATTGATTCTAATTTAATAAAGAAAGTGTAATACATTCACATGGGTAACGAAGACATTGAAATACATGTATGTTGTTGAAACATTTAAAAACTTTTTATAGGCCTATCAGATAAAGAATTAAAAGTTAGGATGATGGGAAAAATATTCCTGAAAACTTCAAAATTGAAACAGTTAGTACGGGGTTGAGGTTGGACTCTACTGCTAGTGAAATCAATGTAGCGTTCTCCGGTTTTATCAGCCATTGATTTTTACCTTCAGTATGATTCCGTAAGAGTTGAGCTAGATTGGTCGCAAAAAGATGATTCTGTTTATGAAGGCTGTGTCGAGCACAATTCAATACTTTCTGCTGCACTTGTACATTCGAAATATAGAAAGAATTCCCCATTAGCTATTGTTTGGTCAGATATTAAAGACTCATTTGGAAGTGTTCCTCATGACTACTTGTGGAAGGTTCTGAAAACTATTGGCGTTAGCGGAGAGTTTATTACGATTATCAAATTACATTACACCGACGCTCAATCTTTCTAACCGCTGCGGTCCAATTGTAACACCTAATTTTTCAATCAAGAAAAGTTAAACAAGGATGTTCTCTTTTAATGATTCTTTTCTCGATAGCCACTATTTATTCACCTGCTCCGAGTCAAACCAGTGCCCTTTATTCTATCATACTTTGTCCGGAGTTTATGGTATCATAGGAAGACATCACCGTAGTTGTTTGAATTGGTATAGCAACCTTAAATAATTTCGGGTTTCTCGGTATGTTCATTGTTTGTCTAGATATTGTCGAGGTTTCTAGTCAGATTATAGGTAATTCTTATTTTTTGACGCACAATTGTTTCGGAAAAAACGACAAGAATGATCAAATTGAGTTATTTATATATTTAAAGTTATCATTCGGATTATTTCACACGCTTCGACAAGCACTCCACATAACCAATTTATATGCAATAATCTATCCAGCAATTCCATCAATAATGTATGGTTGATTGACTTTGTCAACTTTAATTGCGGTAAGAAATTGGCCTCATGACTTGATCCTAATGATTTGTTTCAATGGGTGTTAACTTCAGTTAATTATGTCTGAATTTATTCGTGCGTAATGGTTTCCTCTTGGCATTCAAGTGATGCGTGAGTTAAATTGTCTCATCACTGATATTTGTATGTTGAATATATTGTGGGGTTAGTGGTGTCTATGACCTTTACCCCTTTTTATACAATACTATGTGTCTGCCACTGCTTACCAGTCGCTAAGCAACGTTGGTACTATAACCAATGGTTCTGAGACTGTCAACGGTGAGTTTTGTTTCCAAAACTGCTAAGACCCGGTCTGCAGCTGGTTCAGCGAGCTACCGATAGAAGGTATGTGCTCGTCTTGCTTATTTGTGTCCCTTAATTTCTTCATGTCTTACTTATTCAATTCATAACTCACGTTTCATATAGACTCCTTTCATTAACATAGCGTTTGATTTATAAATTAACCAAATTAAAAATACAACACTTTTATTTCCAATACAATACACTTCCCGTTATAGCACAAACAATAATTCACGTTATTATTCATTTTCTCTGCTTCTGCCGCTTCCTCATTTTACCTGCCTCGTACGTAATTTTGGTTAGCCTGGCTGTTTCTCCGGACCTGCATGGTTTTGGTAGATGATGTGTTGGGGCGAATACTAGAGAGTAAGTGACTGCACTTCCCTCTTGGCTTACCGCTACAGCAACCTCAAGTCCTCGAATCTGTATTTTTTGGGCTTGATTCAAGGCCTTCTCATCTTGCCAGCCTTTCTGAGCGGAATTTATCTTTTAGTATAGCCGTCTGACTCGATCGGCTCGATCCAAGTGGCTTTTACCCGCTGGAGTTCGCGGCTGAGTTGAATGCATTGTTGATGTAAACTGCCGTTCTCCTGACGAAGCTTCTTCAGCTCTGATCCGATATCTTTGATGGCGTCCACGGCTAAATTTTATCGGTGACATTAATACATAATTTTTATTACCATATTTAAAATATTCAATTTGCTCCTAGGTAGAAAAATTATACGTTATAGCCTTTCCTAATCACACCAAAATATTATACTCGATAACTGAAATTTTCAGCAACATTAACAACTAGAATCGGTTACGATATTACACAAAAAATATATATACAAGCTCAAAAAATATAAAGAAAAATAAAATAAATAAAAATTTTGGTACATAAAATATAAAAATTTAATTTTAAATCAAAAAGAATAAAAAATTTATAATTTTGGAATATTCTGGAAAATTCCTTGTTTTTCCGTATCAAAACACAAACACAAACAATAGCGATATATTGAGCAAAAAACAGTTCTACTTCTACGTCTACTTCTTACGAATCATATTATTCTTTTTACTCTTATTTAAAACATATACTCTTACATTATTGTTAGACATTTGCCGAAATACTATTTCACAGAATTTTTGAATTTTTATGTAAATTTTCGATACCTAATGTTTTTATCATTTATTATGTTAAATTTTTTTTTAATTACAATTTGTTAATTATTATTTTAGTTTTTTCTTATTATGCAAATTTTTATGGCTTATTTAAATTTGTTTTTTGCTAACAAAAAAGAAATAATATTATTCATGATCGAACCCCATCCCCATGGAGTGGTATCATTGTGAAATCTTATTTTATGCAAGTCAATAAAATTAAAACTTACTTTTGACTATCTACGAGTGGTGATAAACCACGGACTGTAGTGCCCAAGAGGAAGAGTAGCTGTGAGGACGGTAACCTTATTGCCTGTCCGTCATGATGACTGAGAGTGGCCATGAGAAAGGTTTAAAATCAATTAACATAAAAATGACTAGTTAGAGAAAAGAAAAATTTCAAATTAGAGGAAGGTAGAACGACTACTGAGGCATTGACTTAAACAGTACTAGGAAGTTTGTTAAAACTCGAAAAACTGAATTTAATATAATTATACATAACGACAGGATTCAAGTGTCAAAAATTCAAATCTCGTTACAGTAAAGAAATTTCGTCCATTTCGGTCTAGCATAGGAACATCATGTGAACATCGTTTAGAGATTTATTTAAATTCTATTTACTACTCGTAGAATCCTGACTAATAACGCGATAAACCACTCTAAATTTAATGTCGAATAAAATTTTAAATTAATTTTTTCATTTAAAATTCGAACTACAACTCCTCTTAAACTCTATATTGACCCTTCATATCCCCAAAATTCCATTAGAGACCAACATAATGTTGGATGTACGGCGAACAAATTTCGAATAGCTCACATCCCTGGTTATAGTCACAATTATCCATAATCTAGGGTCGACTTCCTCACGTACACCTCACGATTTTAATGTACTGTCACGTACCCATGACCGAAATCAGTTGGTACTGTACGCGACAGCCGAATGCAATTCGAGCAGGTGAGCACTGTCTCCAGTATTACTCGAACAACCTTCGCTCGCCCTGTTCGCAGCGGCCGTTAGGAGGACTTACGCTTCCCATCTGAACCCTGGGATTTCTACTATGAAACCAATTTATCGCGCTGACCGTCAAGAGAATGAATTTGTGAGAATGTTCTACACAGGACTTTAAGCCCTTTTTCCATCTTAGCATTGATTATCATTAACCTACTTCGTGAGGTTGTCAGTTACTCTTTCTACTTCAACCATTTATTTAATTCACTCTTAGCTATCGCCCGCATTTTATTTGAATGAGCCACATCGCTAAATTTCATTTAAATTCATTACTACCCACATTAGTTTATATATTCAAAAATTATTAAATGAAGAATAGGTGTAATTCAAACATTTATTTAATTATGATAATTTCAACTAAAAGAAAGATTCTACGATCATAAAGTTTAACAGAAGGATCACGATGACCTAAGTCAGATTAGGTTACTCGGTGATGTATATTCTCATTGGGAAAACACATTCTTCTCAATTTATGATTCCGCTTCGTCATCTATGTCGACCGGTAGACGCCGACGTTTCGGGGCTCGATACGTTGTAGTTGAGGGGCACACCGAAGAGCTCGGTTCTTCCTGATTTTAAGTGGCCGGTGGGATGATCGCAGAGTGGGTGGTCGATGACACTCGCCCAGTTAGGATGGCTGTTTCGTCGGATGTTAGACCCAAATCCTCCAGGATGTGATTCAAATCTGGTAGTTCCGACTTGTCCGTCTAAATCGACGTAGATAGGAGTAGGTGGCGGGTGGATGGTTAACGATGGGGCGTACACTATGTTCGGGTCCATCTCCGGAAACTCGAATTCAGTGTAAGCTGGAGGCGGCCCGCGTAAGTCAACTGACTCTCCGGCTCTCTCACTTGCTCTTATTTGATTCGCCTCCGCCCGGCGCCTCTCACGACGACGGCGGTTTCGATTCGACCGTCGTTGTGTTCCGATTCTGGGTCCGGTGACCTCACTCATGGCTTGATCATTCGATTTCCGGGGTACTGAATTTGTAGGGAAGTGATGGGCCGGTATTATTTTTCAGATCCTGCGCCCAAGAGTGACTCGATAGACGAGTTTGGAGTTCACTTTAGGTAAAGATTCTCCTTAAAGCTGCGCTTTGTTCTTCGATCGTGACGCGTTGACTCCGCGTTTCGACAATAAGATCATCTCGGGCCCGAGACAGGTGAGATATCTTTTGAAATAAGTTTCGAGCGGTTTCCGGGGAGCTCCAGGCTCCTTTCATTTTCTCGTACTTCGTTCGTAGAGCGACGTGTTCCCGTTCCAATTGTTAGAGCCTCTGTCTCGTAGCTATCGATGACTCAGAAAGACGGGGAATCCGCGGAAGATTTGATAAGCTAGGCATTTCGTTATAGACGATTTTCTTGGTGAAAATGACTAAATAGAGAGGCAAGGAATTATGCACTGAAGTTATCATTACATATATAAATATCGAGACAATTGATAGGTGTTATCCTGTGCGGCAGGATAAGATTCACTCATCTGAGGGAAGGAATCCGTAGAAAACTTTCAGAATCGCGGTAGTTCGGTCATGCGTAAGACAACAGGGGTAATTATCTTGTTGTTGATGGTGGTACAATAATTTGAAATGATGGTAGGAATGTTAAACTTGCAAAACCGTTTACTATATTAGCGATGTCGCTCAATAGGATTTTCATTTCTATCATAATAGAGACATTGACGTTAATTTTTAGTCGCAATTTCGGAATTTTGGTCAACGACGTTCTGTCTTATGATTATTTCATTGATTATTTTATGATTATTTTATTTTTGATTATTTTATTTATTTTGAGGCAGGGGAATGTGAGCATTAAATTAATCATATCAGAAAGAAATCAAATAAGAACAGCGATGTTCGCATTAATTTGAACTTAACGATCTCCGTGCCATGTCACCTTAATAGATACTAATAGCTTAACTCGTTCTGGACAGTGGCATTCTATATTGATTAGTTTATTAGGTATACCGGTTATTAAACAATCATGATCTACGGTGCGTGTTGGTTTTGAGTGGTCATTTTGTTGATTAACTTACCGAAGATTTTTACATATTCAAACGTGCGTAGTGGACTTACTGATCGCATAACGTATTGTAAATAGAGTCGACGCTATTGGATTTATTGCAGATTTTTGGTGTATTTTGATTTGGTTAACATAGATTCTACCGTCCGATTGTCTTTAACGAGATTACATAGAGAAACTGACATTCCCCAAAAAATTCGCAGATCTACCATTTAGTTGGATTTATCATTATTATCTTATCCCTGTTACCCGTGCTATCCTAAATAAATATCAAGGTTTTCAAAACGTTTGTGATGATTTTTGAGTAATCATCATAAAGACCCCTAGTCAATAGCTCTCTTCCCGTGATTTTACAATTTTTCCTGCTCGCTCCGACCGACGTTTCCATCAGCCGCTGCGAGTTGCTTAACGGTGCCATACGGGGAGGGTCCTGTGCCATTTTGCCAGGACCCGTCGCGGACAGACCGAGATTTCGAATAGGCTCGACCCGTAATCGGAACATAATCCACCAGCCGGATCGCGGATCTGCCTAACCGAGAACTATTGCGATACATAATATATAATATTTTGATTGGTACCTCGTCATATATAATTTATATATTAAATCATTTAAATAAAAATCATATGAATTGAACATTATGAACATCGAAGGCATAATATTACCTTTGTTGGGCTCAGAGCCACAACTTAAACAAAAATAAAAAACTAAAATTAAAACAAAAAATAAAAGTAATGGAACGATTCACTGAATATAAGCACGCACCGCAAGAAGATATCAAAAATTAATGTAAAACATTAAATAAAACAAAATAAAAATATAACAAAAATAAAATAAAACAATTAATTAATTAAAATCACTAAAAAGCCTACAGCTGCAGAGAGAGACATAGTAAAAATAAAATAAACTGCCAAAACCTTGCAAAATAAGGTTTAGAAAAAACACTGGCAGAAGTGGCGATCAGAAAAACAAATAACGAGGGCTAAAAATAATATTATAATGAAAATAATAATAGAAATAAAATTTAACTATAATATAAATTATATATCAAAAAATAGAGAAAAATGCACAAATAAAAATAAAAATAGTTTAAAATTAATAAAATAATTAAAAAGCCCTAAAAATGGCGAAAAATCGCTCATTGGTCGCACACACGCACGAAAATAGTATAAATACAGTGGCAAATTTCATTATTTTTAACTTATGCTTTTTAAAATTTCACGTTTATTCAACTATTCGCAACAAACTTTTGAGAGTAAGGACCTTTTTTTTGTGTAAAAATTTTCGTTTGTGTAATTTTATATGCTTTAGTAAAAGTTTAAAATGCCTCGCTTACGATTTTTAACTTTATATGCTTTGTCATATTCATAATATACGAGGCCCCTTAAAATCTTTATTTATTATATGTATATCAATAGCTATCAATGGGACGGATCGCGTGCCGGATGGTGGATTAAGTTCCCTAGTTGCGCTCGTGGGTTGTGTTCCATTGAAACCTCGGTCGTACGCAGTAGGGTCTGGCCATGTGCACAGGACCTCCACGCAGTGCATCGTTGAACGCCTCATAGCGGCTACTGAAAAGTTGCCGGAACGAGCAGAATTTTAAATTATGGGAAGTTCGACCACAGGTAAGGGAATTAGGACAGGTCGCGTAGCGATCTCTTATGACCAATTTTCATGGTTGCCTCGAAAATTACGATGAGTATAACCGGGTAGAAGGGATAAGACGAGTGAAAAGTAATCTAATAATTAATAACAGTAAAAAATTTAACAACGGCAGTGTCAGAACTTTTATTTATCAAATTCCAGAAAAGCAATATTAATTACCATTAATAGCTACACGTGCATATAACCGTATGGATACTCACCCGCATATTTAGGTTCATAGACGAGAAACGAGCGATATAGTTCGCGATAACAGATTTTTAACTTCATCTACATAGACATCCAAATACTCTTGTCCGCGAATTGGAGAAGTAAATGGAGATGTTTTTCATTGAACCGTTAAGCTCTGAAGGCGACGATGCCTATCGTGTCGCATTCGATCTCCCGAATAGTAGAAGTTGCCATGGATTGAAATATCCATGAGTTGCGGGACGGAACCACAACTAACTGACCATTAGATATAGATAATTACCACTGGTTTGACATTGTAGTTAGAATTAGACATCTCGGGTTTATTGTTGAACATGTGCGAGCTAGCACAATACTGGCGAATCCTACTGTCATAACTTAGCCGACCGATAGAGGGAAGATTTCCTAATGATATCGAATCACGTTACCTGATAGCTAAAAATCATATATTTGTTGATCGATCCATAAAATTCCATTGATGACCACGGGAGATCCATAATATTGTCACTAACAACGCCCAATTTCATGATAGCCCATAATAAATCCATTCATTTCAGTGTGCTGACTGGTTTTAGAATTGTCTTGTGGACGTTTTCTCTTCCACCGATCGATGACATAATCGTTACCAATTGCCGCAGTTAATCACGATAGCTTTGTCATCCAAATGATTACGTCATTTTGTCTCTGTTAGCACAGGTCGTGGATTTCCATAAGCACGACTATTACTGGCGTTCGAAATCGTTGATATTCCACCCTGACTACTATCAGTATGCCCACTGGCATTAATACCATCAGTCTCATTGGTAGTAACACCTACATTACTAGCAGTATTATTAACATGGATAATTATTATTACCATCGTCGATATGTTGATTACTATTAGTACTAACATTATTTTTATTATTATTAATATTATTATTATTAACAATGTTACTATTATTACTAATATTATTGACACTCTTAACTATAAATATTTTATTACAGTGTTATTAAAATCATTATCGTGATTATCATCGATATTGTTATTATTATACTTATTATTATTATCATTGTCCTCATTATTATTACTATTATTATTATTATTATTATTATTATTATTATTATTATTATTATTATTATTATTATTATTATTATTATTATTATTATTATTATTATTATTATTATTATTATTATTAATATTATTATTATTATCATCATTATTATTATCGGTCATCAGTAAACTCACCGAGCTTTTTAAAGTAATTATTGACCATACCCTAAAGTAGGATTACCAACGATAAAATTATCATTAATATAAATAACTATGACCAACTTTAGTACCATAAATGCTGTCCAAGTCTTCCTCTCTCTAACCATCTTATCGTATTAATATCATTATGTATAAAACTAAACCTTTGGCTCCCACTCTGCTTTCAACTGATAAGTATAGAAACTCCTCCAAGAAGGAAAATGATTCTATCTTTAGTCACTCTTCACATTTAGATGACCAGCCCTACAAATCTACCCAGGATCCCACGGTTGTCCCCATCGATTATCGCTACTCGACAGCGATTAGAGCAACTGGAAGAAGAACACGCAGCTCTTCAGAAAAAATACCAGAAAGTAAAAGGAACTTGGCTTTCGCCGGATGCAGCGACGAAATTGTATCAAAAAATTTCTCGTCTTTCTCGGGCGAGAGACGATTTGATTATCGAGTCCCGCAGTCAGCGAATTCTAATAAAGGAGCAAGAAACAACGCTCCGGCAGATCTTCACGGACGCCGAACTCCGTGCTCGCATTCCCGGAAGTATCCTGGCCCGGAACCTAAACATTATTCCGGCACAGCATCTTTCCCTGGAGACACCTCCTGTCACCCTTTCAACCCCGACACCAGTAATCGTCGAATCTTCTCAAATTCCCGTGGTCGAACCACGCACTGGAGCCGCCAGGCGACGACCAAATCGAAACCGTCGCCGTCGCGAACAACGACGTAGAGCCGCGAGTCACTTCAGCGCGGCGGAGCCATCTAATGCTCCGTACTCGATACAGGACCTGCCACCCCCGTATCAGAAGTTTGAATTCCCTGATGTAGATTCGGACGTATTATACGCACCAACAATCACATTCCATTCTCCGGCCAGATCAATCCACATCAACTTGGTGGATGATGAGAATGAAATACCGGAAGCAAGTCGTACTCTAGAGCGGCTGGGTCTGGACACTGGCGAAATTGCTATCCTAATGGGCAGGGTACCCAGACACCTACCTCTCCCTGACGAGCCAGGACCCTCCGCTCGAATAGACTTCGACATCAATATGAACCCGCCACCATATCGCCCAGCGAAACGTCGATGTTTCCCCACTGATATGGATGCGGATGAATGAAATATGGGTACAAGTCAATCAGTTTTCATCTCTGTTTAATTTGCCCAAACTTTATCATAGCGATAATGAATTTATCTTCGAAGGCTTTGACAATGAGTGTATAGTCCGTCTTGATTTCTGTATAGTTCTGTGTATCACTCCTCTTATATATTTATTTATGGATATAAATAAAATCTTTGAATTTTAAATTTTGTAACATTAAATTTTAAATATAAATTTATTCAATTAGTATTAATAAAACACGGGTACTAACCCATGAAAGGGATTACAAGGAAAGGGTTAATGCAAATAATAACAATAACTACTGAGAGGAACTCTCACGATTGTCGACTCAGGAAAGATGTAAGGCTAGGTTTCATTGATGCTACGACTTTAGAGTAAAGTGCGTAAGACCTTCCATCGGCAGCAAGTGACTGGGAACGAAGGTCCTTCGAGGAGTAGCACTAGCGATAGCGCTCACCTGCTCGAATGACATTCGGCTGTTGCGTACAGTACCAACATGATTTTGGTCATGGGTACGCAGCAGTTTATCCAAATCGTGCGTTGTATGGGGAAGAAATAACCCTAGAACGTAGAGAGGATATATACGACACGGATGTACGGATGTGCTAAAATTACGACCAACATTACATTACATTAACATGATAAAAGAAAAATTATACATCAAAAATTTCCTTACTCAGTAAATTCGATTGAAAAATAAGATTGAAGCTTTAAGCTGAAATTTTTGGTTGTAAAATTTGGTTGACTTAATTGAGTTGTATTGAGTTAAAATAATGAAATTGGTCGCTGCTTATATAGTGTTTTTGTGTCTGTGTGCGACCAATGGGCGATTTTTTTGGCTCTAAGCCCAACAATAAGAAAGATCTAAAATATGTAAAAATATTAGAAAAAAGTGACAAGAAAAATCGATCCTTACTTTAGTATAGAAATTGCGAATACTATAAGTTGCTATGGTAAATAAGTGGCAAGCAAAACGAAAGCAATTTAGGTCATATAGAATAGATGGTAATATCTTCAAGACAATTGTTTTTTAACAGATAGGACGAAGAACCGTAGGAAAAAAAAGGGTAAAAAAATAAAAAGTTCATCCATACACGAGTGTTAATTATGGTGGGTTACAGGGTTTTAACTCTTGCTTAGCTTTATGGTTGTCCCCGTAACGCCATACAAAAAGATGCTAATTGCCACTTGGCACCCGTTGCTAGGCAACGTTGGTAATGTGTTCAAGTGGTGGATTGCCCGCAAAAAGTGAGTGCTATTGCTAATACTATAATTGCTCGGACAATCCTCGGGTTCACGAGCTGTCGATAGAAGACCTGTGCTCGCTTTAACATTATTTGGTCCCCTCGTTTTTAGTTTCTATTGTTTGTCTACGGATTCTCTGACATTAGCTTAACCATGAACTAAGTGTCATTGTTTATTTAACCCTCCTATAGTGGTACTTCACACCTCAAGTTGTTGTAGAAATAATAAGACGTACATGAAACTACCATATATTTAAATGATGTTTTATTTAGCTAAGTATAATAGGTTGGCGGATGAATTGAAGAGCGAGCGGCTCGGCGTTTAGCCCGCTCCTTACGCCCAGGTCGTCGACTGGCTGTGGATGGAGTGATAGAAGTGGTTGCGGATACCGATGGAGTAGAGTGAGCTTCCCGATAGGTCAATTGGGCAGGGGCGAAAACCAGAGGGTAGGTTACCGCGGCTCCTTCCTGACAGGCGGATAACGCTACCTCTAACCCCTTGATTTGGGTTTTTTGGCTCTGTACTAACTGCGTTTCTTCTGCCCACCCCTTCTGGGCCGCAGCTAGCTTTTGGTATAGCCGTTTGACCCTCGATGGCTCTATCCATGTTGCTTTGATCTGCTGGGTTTCCCTTACCAGTTGAACGAGCTGTTCGTGTAGTTTCCTGTTAGTTTGCCTTGCCTGAGTCAACTCGTTTTGGAGTAGTTGTATGGGGTCCATTTCTGGAATAATAAGAGTTGAGAAAAATTTTTTATGATGGCCGTCAATGATAATTTGGTTTAAACTCAAACATATTTATGAAAAGATGAAATAAAATTATCATAATAAACGAAAAGAATTGGTTATAATACTAATATTCACATTAGCAACACAAGAGTCAATCGTCTGCGAAGAATCGCTTGATCCCTTCTTCTGGTGAATAGCCAGGGATTACGAATACCGGCCGTTTGAGATTTCGAGTTGGCCTCGGGGAAGGTGGGTAATTGCTGGCCAGCCGTCCGTTTGCCAGGTCATCTTTGACATTATCCAGATATTCAGTGGCTCGCTCCACAGCGGCCTCGACGTGGCGCTGATGTTGTAAAAGGTCTTCTAGGAGCTTTTGGGCCTGAGTGTGTATATCTTTCGATGGGTTGGGTTCGTCCGACGGCTTCCGGAATCGCCGCATGAATTCTTCCGGCGATATGTCCACTTGTTGGTCATCTTCAGGCATGACAGGGTATCGTTCTCGATACACACGATCCCACGCCTGCCTCCATTGTTCCACGATATGAGCCGGAAGTTCGATCATAGTTCCAGTATGTCCTAAATGAAGACAAAAATTAGTGCCTTCCTCAGCATTTCTCTAGGCAGTCGGATTATGGCGGTGCGTATTTATCATCGTAAAAAGCGAACCCGATTTGATTTTAATGCGTTAATACTCGCAGGGATTGTAGTTACACGGGCCTTGTCGACTAGTCTGGCGGCATACTTGGAAAAGAGAAAGCCATTGCTTCAACGCTATCGAACTAAGAGCCTGTTCAGTAAACCTTTATGGAAGTTAGGAATGAATATCTCGATTCGTCCCCGGCCGTATATTAGTTTGTGTACAGGGTTTACGTGTGCAGGTTCCCGAGATTCGGTTGAATATATTTATTTAAATATTACGACGAAATACAATCAATAAATAATGCACACAAAATTTATTAAACCCTTTCTCGATGTCATTTGGTCGTTAAGTTTGGATCGGGTGGGATTTGGTAGATAAATCGTTTACGGGACAATAACTTGTCATTCATCATTCGCAAAAAATATAATGCCTTTAATGAACTCTATTCAATTATTCGAAACACAACCAGTTACAAAAATCCAAGATGAGTCCAGATCGAATAATCAATTAAAGTATTCCGTTGAATGATGATGGGAAAATTGGTCTAGGACTTCGGGTGACGAATTTATTAGAGCCATTGGTCGTGATTGTCCGGCCAGAGTCTTATTTTCGCGAGGTAGATCTGCATCTTCGGCAAACTTCTAAGGTAATCGGCATAATTTCTGGTTTGGCAATCTCTCAAGGAAGTTTGAGATATGGTTGGCTTAAGGGGTGAACGAGGGTACGTTGCCAAAATTCGATCTGTCGTGGTTAATATTGAGATGATTGGACGTTGGGTTTTCCGGATATAGTAATATTGTAGGGTACTATCAGGTATATCTCATTGATTGGGTCTTGGATCGAGAGAGTGGGTTCATCACGGGTATGGCATGGATAGTGTGATTCTGTGGCTCGAGTGGAATTATGAAGTTATTCTAGATTAAATTAAAATTTACCTAAAGCGTCTTCTGTGGCAGTTGAAAATCGAGACTCTAAATCCTTGTCCGAGGTATTTGATAAATACATAATTGATAACAAAATCGATATATGGTTTACTATGGGTGATAGACCTATTTCAGACTAGGTAATTGAAAATTCTGATGGCAGGAAATGAATGTCATTTATAGGTCGTTACTGTAGCGGATGTTTATCTTACCGGAAACGTCGACTGGTAATATTATTTAGTTTCAACGGATGTCTAACGAAATTTGTCTTAGTCGAATGAACTTTTGGATTTTTCGTTGAACAGATTTTCGAGTAAGTTCGGTAAATTAATTCTTCCTATTTTCGTGTTATGTGGTGGTTTTTTCAGGGAGTCGAACTACGTTATTGGGTTATGGGACCTCATATCATTGGATGTGTCTTATCAATTGCTGATGGATTTGGGTAAATTTTCTTAAGGTAATTTATCGGGTAATTTTAATTCATTAACTTCTGTACGTCAAAGGATTCAATCAGATTTTTAAATTCTCGTTAGAGCTAGCTACCTGATTTGGTGGTATGATCAAAAATTGGTTCGACTTCTCGAGGTTGATGTCAAACTGTCCTACCGATCGTCTGGATTTTATTTTCATATTTTATGTCAATTTTAGCAGGCGAGCATTCATATGATTTTTTCTTTCGAATTTAATATATTAACGTGGTTTCTTCCTGATTCTTATGTGGATTTAATGAAGATTTTTTGGTGAGTTTCAAGGGCTTACTATGACTTGTATTTACATCTCGTTAGTCGATTTAATTCATTGATTCCCCACATTCAACCCACCGATTGATTCAATTGATAAGTAGACTTATTTTTAACATGATTTCTTTTAATCCGTAATTATTTTATTTATAATTATTGAGTTATTATACTTTCAAATCCTCGAATTATTCAATCAATAAATCGCTTTATTTTAAGCCATAGCCCCTTTAATTTCTAATCCATGAATTACATTAATTTGACTAATAAATTACTCCACTTTAAGATCGATAGTTACTATTATTTGACGAATTAATCGATGAACTACTCATTTTTATCACTAATCAGTTAGTCTCAATCAGTACGCTAATGCAATTGAATCAATGAATTATTCGTTTAATGTTATTATTTTATATTTGAAAGACGGATTTGATTCAGTATACTCACGGTTACTTGACTTTAAATAGTAATTCCCTTTAGTTATATCAACGATTTCGATTTAATTTATCCCCGTACATTTTCCCTTTAATAGACCTTAGGCGCGTCTTGTGTTTATATTATATTTACTGAGTGCCCACTGGACTACTCGGTGTGATGATTTTGAGCCGTGTGTAGTAAGATTTTAGGTCGATTTTATAGAAATGTTGGTCGTAGGGGAGTGTTGACTTTTAAATCCTTGAGGCAACTTCGCTTCACGCGCTCTTAATCACTAGGGTTAACTCCTCCTTACGCCACACAATTTTGATTACTATTATGCACCCGTGATTAAAAATCACGTTGGAACCGTGCACAATAGCCAAATGCCATTCGAGCAGGTGAGCGCCATCACTAGCACTACTCCCCGAATGACCTTCGTCTTTCCCAGATTACAGCGGCCGATAGAAGGACTTACGCTCTGATTTCAAAAAAAACCCTTTTCATCTCCGTGATTACCCTTAGCTCCGACGTGGAAAATCACAAGGGGGGATTCATCGTTCCGGTGTTTAGGCGCATTCCCACTTCCCTTCACCCTCGATACTCCGATTCTCGAAAAATAATAAAACGGAATTTTATTTAGCACTATTAATAAAGGAAATCAAATTCAAACAATTTTTAATAAAAACAAAAACGACTAAGTCTAAACTACGGAAAACTACAAAACCATTGGGATGTCAGGAAATGTTAGATGGATCCGTATACGCGGAACGATGTAGACAATTCCGGCTCTCAATCCTCCTCTGCGTCTATATCAGTCGAGAAACGCCTTCTCTTGGGTGGCCGGTATGGTGGAGGGTCACCTCGTGGGTCCTCATCCCTTCGAGAAGATGGACCGGCAATCTCGCCTCGGGGGCCGACGTTAGGGATCTCCCCGGTGAGAATGGCAATTTCCTCGAGATCTAGATCGAGGTCACTCAATACTCGGATCGGTGTAGATTGTTCATTTTCCTCCTCCACTAGGTTTATGTGGATAGAGGCCGGAGGAGAGGAGAATACGACCCGCGGAGCATAACGTATCTCCGGATCGAACTCGGAGATGTCGAATTCTCGATAGGGGGGTGGCAGATCCTCTAACGGATCCCCCCTTTCATGTGATTGAGTGCCCCGCAGACGGGCTTCTTCCTGGCGACGACGATCCCTACGTCGTTTATTCCGATTCGGCCGGCGACGGACCGTAGGAGCAGATGGATTTCCCAGGTTTTCCGCAGCCCTGGGAGGTGGCAAGCAAACGAGATTTTCGTTTGGTGTGGGGGTGGTTGCGATGGATTGGTGCTGGTCTTCAATTGTTGGGAGGTGATGGGCGGGAACAACGTCGAGTTGTTCCGCCCGAATGTTGCCGGGAACTTGGATTCGGAGTTCCGCATCCGAATATGCCCTGTGCAGTGCCACGGACTGCTCCCTAATCAGAAGACGCTGGGCGCGCGACTCGGCGATTAGTTCGTCGCGGGCCTGCGTTAGGCGAATGATTTTTTGTCGGAGCCCCCGGATGACTTCCGGTGGGGCCCAGGTTCCCTTGATTCTGTCGTGCTTCGCCTGAAGATCCCGGTGTTGGATCTTGAGGTCTTCATATTTGTGGCGGAGGGCCACAATTGACGGAGGCAAACGAGGGATTCTTGTCGAAGAGGTTGATAGTTCGTTTTCTGGCATGCTATTGAAATAAGAAAATTTTGTTCAAAGTGGATAGATAGTACAGAAGGAAATACAAAAAAAAACTGATAGTGGAAGATTAAAAACGAGGCTGACGAACTGGAGTATCAGTGGTACTCGGGGACATTCGATCCATCCCATTTGGGTATTCAAACAAACGCAACCCGATACGGTTAGTGATTAACCCTGACTACGTGGATTTCAAACGCTAGGGTCGTCATACGTACTCACATTATTGATAATGGGCCTATTGGGTGGATTCAGATTATATGCGTAAGCCTCGCGGGCTTTAATTTAAGGTGATTAAGATTCGAGTTTACCTTATGATCCTAGATAGTACGGTTCTCGATCGTAGGCGGTTAACGTTTCTATTCCCATCGCAAACATTTATGGTTTTATTAGGAGGCAATTCATGTTGGGGTTCTTAGTAATTTTATAAATGATTCCGAATTTAAGTTACGGTAGACCGAATTTAGATTAACAGCATTATCATAAATTTTTAGAGATAGAAATCTTTGCATGAAATATTTGGATTTGTAACGGAAAAACATTGATATTAATAACCTAAATTCAAATCAGGCATTATTTAATTCTACAATGTAAACCTAAATGTCTAGAATTGTGATTTTTCTGGGTTATGATTCAAATTTTATGGGACCGTCGCGATCATTAATAATTTGACCTTCTAACTAATTAATTTTTAAATTTATATTATCATGAAGAATTAAATTTTGCCATGGGTGCTTACCTAAAAATTTCTGATGGGCGTCCCGTTCTTGAAGGAAAACTAATTCCAACTATATCCAATGATGGTGAATCTTACTGGTCTGATTTTATTGATTTATCTGCTGGACTTAAACCGGCCTACGATAGTGGTCTCGGTTCATAGAGTTAATATAACTTGTGACAACAATTTAATCTATCGATCCGGGTGGATTTTATCTCTAGTTTTCTGGTTCTGGAAATCTATCTAAGTGTTTCTCAGTTGTTTGTCCGTATGGGACGTGAATTTCTTAGGTCATTCGCCTGACCACCTATCTAGGTACCCGATGGGTATTTAGTTGGAGTTACGAGAGCGGCTTTCTTTCTCTGGATGATTTTAGGTTCGTTATTTTCCGTGGCCTATTTTCAAGGAACAAATTAAGAGCGGACAACTGTGCTGCTCTCCCGTGAGGCACTTAATGGTAAGATGAGTTCTTTACAAATCATTTGTTTATGATAAATTATTAATTATTATTTCCGATTAAATAAAACAATTCTGTCGTTTTTGACATGACTCTTATCCGTACTACCCAATTCATCGTTAATTTTCTAGTTCGGAATGTTCAAAAAGTACCTCAGACCAAAGTATGGTCTGCCCTAATTTCCCCTTAACTGAGATCTTTTCGCCCTTCCCATGATTTTAGACGACTCGTTCCGGCCACATTTTCAGCAGCCGCCCCGAGTATACAATGGCGCCCTGCGTAGCGGTCCCGTGCGTAAAAAGCCGGAACCGACTGCGAACTGCCAAGGGGTTCACGAGGCATGACCCACGAGCTCAACTAAGGGTTTTCACCCACTAGCCGGCACACGGTCGGTCCCATGAACCAATCTATTTCGATACGTAAATATAGTATTTTAACGGGTCCGAACATAGTAAATAGAATATATTTATTATTAAAAATGAAATGAAACATTAACATAGAACGTTATAATTATCATAAATGTACAATCAAATAACCAAAATTCCTTACTCTAAGTGATTCGGATTTTTTCAAGTTTCAAAATGAAAAGTTATCAGTAAAGCATAAGATTGATTTTAATGAAATTCATCACTATATTTATAGTGTTTTTGTGCTTGTGTGCGACCAATGGGCGATTTTTCGCCATTTTTAGGGCTTTTTAATTATTTTATTTATTTTAAAATATTTTTCTAATTTTTTATATATTTTTCTTTATTTTTTGATTTATTAATATTTTATTGTTAGATTTTATTTTTATTATTATTTTCTTACAATATTTTTTTTTTAAGCCCTAATATTTCGTTTTCTGGTCGCCTCTTCTGCCTATGTTTTTTCTAAACCTTATTTTGCAAGGTTTTGGCAGTTTATTTTATTTCTTTATGTTTTTTTTTCTGCTTCTGTAGGCATTTTCGAATTTTTATTAATTATTTGTTTTATTTAATTTTTGTTGTGTTTCTATTTTGTTTAATTATTCTGTTATTTATTGATTTTTAATATCTTGGTGCGGTGCATGTTTATGTTCAGTGATTCCTTTCATTAAGCTCGCTCTTTAACCTTAGGTTTTTATTTTTATTTTGTTTAAATGGTGGCTCTAAGCCCAACAGAAAGGAGAAACGAGGAAGTAGCCAGAGACTTCTTCCTTATTTCTCGTTTCATCTATAGGGATAGTATTGACGTTCCAACCCTGCGTTCCGCACGCCTGGTCTTCACGGGCACAGATCATTGGTGATATTCCACGCGCTTACACGAATCTGATTTGTGTGTAGATTTTAATTACTTGCGTTATGTATCGGCTGTGGGCAGGAAAAATTTCGACAGTTAATTTATGAAATATATATATAAAACAGTTTATGTATAATAATATTTATTACTTATAAAACAAAAATAACATGTTACCATTCCAATCCATAAATTATCGCAAATTCACATATCATAACATAAACCAAATTACCTCTCTCCCCACGCCGACGCCGAGCAGAGCTCTACTGAGATGCAACGAGCGTGGCGTGGAAAGAGGGTTCCAATATAAATGTTTCTCACCTAAATAATAAATGAAAATAGCTTCAAATTCGATAATAGTTTCAAACGATTAAGACTTTCTAAACGGTTAATAGTTTTAAACAAAACGGTTTCGGTTTTTCAAAAATGTTTTTCAAAAAATGGTTTTAGACAATTTTCAAAAATGGTTTTTAAAATGGTTAAGTTAAATGTGAAAATGGATCAGTATATATACTTAATTTTCTCGTATGTGAAATTTGATGCAGGAAAACAAAATTCGACCTTGTTATTTTCTAGCAAATTCTATTATTTAGTTTTATTATTTCTTGATTTATTTTTATAATTTTTTATTTAGAATTTTTATTGAATTATTACTAATTCAAATTTTCCGATTTAACTTTCACTTTAATGAACTTTAATTGATTTTTTCAGTTTCGTCGAATTTGTTGTGTTTTCTTGTTGTATTTGTGTAGGTATCGTGCGGATCTTGGTGCGTTTTGTTAATATTTTAATTTATTTTTATGTTTATTAAGTTATATTTAATTCTCTTATTTCTCATATTTTATATGGTTTAATTGATGTTTCAATGGGTTTATTTAAATTGCGTGTTGTATTTGCGTGTGTGTTTCTGATCCATTTAAACATTTCTCAAGGCCGTTTACGTTCTGGCCCAACAATTATATTGGTTAGAAAAAATTTCTATATTTTACTATATAGTATTAAAATTTTAATTAAACGTATTTTATGGATTAAAGGTAAAATTTTTAAAGATCGGAAAATTTCTCCATATTAAGAACATTTTGTTTGAAACTTACATTCTTTTAGATGTGGATTATTAATATCATTACTACTACTATATTTATAGTTATTATAATAATAATTATTTTTATTGATATTATTGTTATGGCTATAATTATTGATATAATTATTACCACTATTATATTATTATTAGTATAACTTGAAATTGGGTCACTTCGAAGGACGCAACAATTCCCGCCATGACTCGTATTTACTCTATCACATACTGTCCCACGAACTCGCTATAACCCGAAAATAACTTCAGGAATAGGTTTACGCCCATGTGATTCGAGAGATGACACCGTAACCCATTAACCCTGGAAACAATTTATCGTGTAATGTATAACTATTAATTTTAATGCCTTCCTTTTCACCTATTCACTTAGCTTGAAGTTAAATCCTATCCTTTCGTTTTAGTGAATAATCACCAAGCCTATTTTGAGAAGTTCAGAAGAAACGTCGCCAGGTATCACGAAGAAGCGATGAGCCAGTCCCAGTGGGCGGAGTCCCTCGTGCGGCGTATGCGACGCATGGAGGCGACGTGGATCCTGTCGGATAAAGCTAAAAAGCTTCACCAACAACTCGCCCAAGTCAAGAAGTTGTATGAAGAGGAATTGATCCTATCTCGATCTCTCAAGTAAAAATCCGACAACAGGCCTGTACCGTAGCGGCCTTGAAGACCAAACTCCAAATCCATACGGATCTCACCATGCAGCCCACGTATGCCGAAACAGAATTGTTTCCGGCCAAAAACCTGAACACAATCGAGGAAAGGACTTCTACTTCGACACCTCCTCCAGAATCATCCATCACATTAGATCCGCCGTCTAGGAAACGACCGCCACTTGCAAAAACCTCGACCGGGCGAGCTTGAGAGAGCCCGAATCCGGAAATTAAAAGAAGCCCATCTGTTGGGGCAATTCACGAGTATCTTTGATTTTCCCTGACATCTCGTGTGGAATTACTCGTTCTTTATAGATATACAAAACGGTGAGGTCTATCTTTATGTAATATAACCGTTTTCGTTAAGAATAAATAATTTATATGATAGTGGCATTTATTTTCTTATTTAGTTTTCTATACATAGTTGTTCACGATTCTTATCAGGTTTTTTCAGTGGATTTTCCTCTCTCAACTACATATTGGGTCAATGTCACGCAAAATGGGTTCTCATGATCTATTCGGTCTGTTTTTGTTCCTGCGTTCCTATGAAACCGACTTCTAATAATAGTGCAAGAAATTATTGGCTTATTGCCCAACAGTGGAAAGGGAGTCAGCCTAAAGACTGATTCCCTTTCTCTCCACTACCCCTATAAGTACAAATGATTTGACGTTCGAGCCCGTCGTTACTCATGGCGAGGTCTCTCACAGGCACGAGCTATTGACGGATGAACCGAACTTACACGGCTCGATAGAGATGTATGATTTTAATTACTTGGTGGTGTGTGAGTGTGAGCCGGAAAAATTTCGACATTAAAAGAAAACTAATCTCATCTTTTCATATCATATTATTGTTCATAACATTTTTCTCATCATTTACATGGTATAATCGTAGTTGCATCATTCATATATTCAAAATCGTCGTTCATACTCACTTCAATTAGTAATTTCACAAATAGATTAGTCCTCAATATCCTGTTTCCAGAAGCTTGTGATACAATGCTGTTTTTTCTGTTAAAAAACGTAAGAGCTTTTTCAGAGATAAAGTGATCCCTCACAAGTGATTAAATTTATGTGAAAATGAGTTGGTATTTATACTTATTCTGTGACCCTAACCTTGCGTGTTAAATTTGATGCGATAAAACAAAATTTGACCTTGATATTATTTGTCTAATCTAATTCTAATTTTTATTATTTTCTGGATTTAACTTGACAATTTATTCATTGGATTTTTATTTAAATTATTTCCAGCTAAATTTTTTTATTTTTCATTAATTCTTTGCGTTTTACGTAAATTGTCAATTTTTCGGTCAAGTTTTTTGTTATTATGTTATTTTTATGTCGTTTCGTGCGGATCTTGATGCATTTTGTTAATATTTTAATCTACTGTTGGGCCAGAACACAAATAGCCTTGAGAATTGTTTAAATGCATCAGTAATACAGCACAAAAACCCAGCACCAAGATAACTTAAAATACAATATACCAAACCAACTAAACATATTAAAATCTGAGAGAATATAAATAAATACAAAATGCATTAAGAACCGCACGAAATTTACATAGAAAATAACATAATAACAAGAAAATTTGACCGTAAAATGACCATTTATATAAAAGTAAAAATTAATGAATTAAATGAAAAAAAATAAAATATTTTTAGCTGAATAAATTTAATTTAGATAACACAAATAATTTCAAGGTCGAATTTTGTTTTAATCGCAGTAAAACTAACATGCAAGGTTAAGGCCAAATTATAGGTATAAATACTGATGTGTTTTCACAAATTTTCAACTACTTTGTAGTATTAATTTCAACCAAATTTAAGATGCACACTTTTTTATAATCTTGCTTTGCTGTGTGATTTTCAACTACTTTGCAGCAATATTTTCAGATCATTAATCTACAGTTATGTTTTGCAGCAGTATTTTCAGTACATTAGTCTGCAGTTATGTTTTGCAGCAGTATTTTCAGATCATTAATCTACAGTTATGTTTTGCAGCAGTATTTTCAGTACATTAGTCTGCAGTTATGTTTTGCAGTAGTATTTTCAGATCATTAATCTACAGTTATGTTTTGCAGCAATCAATAGTCTGCAGTTATGTTTTGCTGCAATACTTTCAGATCATTAATCTACAGTTATGTTTTGCAGCAGTATTTTCAGTACATTAGTCTGCAGTTATGTTTTGCAGCAGTATTTTCAGATCATTAGTCTACAGTTATGTTTTGCAGTAGTATTTTCAGATCATTAATCTACAGTTATGTTTTGCAGCAATCAATAGTCTGCAGTTATGTTTTGCTGCAATACTTTCAGATCATTAATCTACAGTTATGTTATTTTGGTTTATGTTCATCGATGCACGATTTAAAATTTGTTTATATGAATGCCAAATATACAGTTTATGCGTCGAGACTTTTGCCTAATTCATCTGGTAATTTAATTTTTCTATTATTTTTTTGGTGGCTCACAGCTCAAACAACGCAAGCTATTAAAATCAAATATATTATCGTAAATCGTGTAAGTGCGTGTATTATCGCCAATGATTTCGTGCCCGTGAAGGCTCCGGCGTGAGAACGCAGGAGCTGGAACGTCAATATTATCCGTATATAGGAGAAATTGGAAGGTAAAGGAGTAGTCCTTTGGCTGCTCCTTCATCATCCGTTTCCTGAAAAATTGACATAAATTTTTTAACAACAATCGGCTCAAAATATCTAACACCGAGTAGTCCAGTGGGCACTCATTAATTATGAAATGAACATACATAGATCTTAAGGACAAAGAGAGGGAATGGGTAGTGGGGAAAATTGCGAAATCGTTGCAACATTTAAAATGAATAGCCATCGAAAAAAGATTAATCCGAACGACCAAAATCATGAAAAACAATGTTTTTAAATAAGAATTAAATAAATTATGTTAAATTGAAATGGAAAATATGGGCAGAACGCTGCACAAATTTTTGGAAATAGTTAAAATATTTTTCATAAAAACCGTAAAATAAGGGCGGAACGCTGCTAAAATTTTTCGAATTAACAAAAATACTTTATCGAAAACCGGAAAAATATAGATGGATTACAGCTAAATTTTTATACTAGAAAAATATTTTATAAAGCTGAGCAATAATGTAGGATCCCTAGTAAAAACTTGATAATAATAATGATAATAGTAAGGATAATGGTAATAATAATAATAATAATAATAATAATAATATCAATGATAAGGCAAGCAATAATACGTAATAGGGAACATTGTGGTTATAATAGGGATAAGAGTAAGAGAGATACTGTGTGAATATTTAACATAACAAAGGGTGTACAGGCCAAAGAATAATCATCAACGCGGACGACGATAAGAAGGACTATGGGAATGGACATAACAATGAATGATATGAGAGTATAGGTTAACATTTGAAGGAGATAGGAGAATAATGGGACCTAAAAATCGAAATCGACCACAGGTCTTCTATCGACAGCTCGTTGGACCCATGGATCGTTCGGTCAATTATAGCATTAGCAATAGCACTTACTTTTTGCGGACGATCTACCCACTCGAACACAGTTCCAATGTTTTTCAATTTATATTTTTTAATTATGTCTTTCTCGGATTTTAATGTGTTTATTTGATGTTTTATGGGTCGGAATTATAAATCTGCATGTCGTGTTTACGTGCTGTTTCCAACTCATTTAAACAAAACTTAGTGCTAGCCCAACAATAGTGTCGTGCCCATGTGCGAAATTGAATTTTGTTTTCTTAAAACTTAATTTGTGATGAAAAAGGAAATTTGATGTTAAATTGCAATTTAATATCTTGTATATGTTATTTTGTAATTTATATGCCTTTAAATTATCTGAAAAATTTGTGGTTTTTGCAAGTCATTCTTCACTCAGATGTCACCCATTTTAATCCTAATTTTTGTCAAGAACAAGAATCACAAAAAAATACTGCTTCCTTATGACCTTTTCTTTCTGCCATCATCAATTTCAAAAATTGTTCAACTTGCCCTAATTTTTATTATTCTAACCGCTTCGGTTCACTTTTAGATCAAACGCATCGGTTGTTACGACTAAGACCTTCTAGTTCAGCACAACAAGTTCTGAACTTTCCAGCGACCGCTGAAAGATCGAGAGGACGATCTGAGAGAACGATATTTATTTCGCTTTATTGATAAGCGCATTTTTATTGTTCTTAAATGTAAACAATTGGTGGTTCCGCGTCCCTATCCTAGTTTGAGGCACCGTGAATATTGTGTCATTATTAAAACAATCTAAATATGACTGGTGCTCAATCTCTGTCCCCAACAACTTCACACCTTAGCCCTCATTGTATCTTTAGCACCTAAAAGACTATACCACTTGGGTCTTAAGAAAACCCACTCCTTATACCCGAGACCTTTACTTACGCCTTTAAATTTTCCTATTACAGAGTCAAGTTTTCTTGAATACAAGGGATGTCCCGGGTCGTAATTTGAGGTATCTACAAGGTTGTCTCTTATCATTGCTGGCAAAACCGTGTCTAGCCTACAGTGCTTAACCTCAATGAAAAAGGAATCTCGGCAACGATATTTATTTCGCAATTAAATTCATTACGGTATTTAGCTAATTCCTTATATTGTAGCTCGTACATTCTAAGTTTAAACAGGTCTAGAACTGATTGTCCGATATAACTAGGCCTGTCTAAACATATCGAATCCTTATTCAGATGAGCAGCAATCAGGTTATCATTAATTACGATAGATTTTCTGAAAGTCAGTTTTGAAGCATATACAATAATCTTTTCATCAGAATTGCATAGCCTCAAATTCATCCATTTTTTTAAGGTTTTCGACAGACTTTCTATACAAACTATTATTATAAAGTTTAAACAAGCCCTTATATAGCTCGCTAGTACTTTGAGCTCTTAATTTAGTGTTTTTGTCAATGTATGCATGAAATATAGGTGATTGCTTAAATTTAATTGCGCGGTGAACTTTAACAACCTTCACACCGAGAGAAAGATAATGATTGAGAAGCCGCCAATGAAGAACATGGTTCTTCTTAGGCCAATGCGTGAGCATTAACTTTTCAACTTTAGAATTTAGATACATCTTTTCATGACCAATCGGAAAATCATTCTAAAAAATAATGCACACAATGAGCAATCTCGATATCAGCCTCCATTGTATAACCATATGGAATGGTTTCAATATCCTCAACATTCATGCACTCATTCAATCATCATAAACCCAAACAAAATCTGCATACGGAAGATATTGGCTAAGAGCAAAACCATACAAATTATTTATATCTATATACAAGAGTTCTGTATCCTCAGAACTTGGGACATAATGCTTGTTAACAAATAATAACCCACCCCGTATTCCTCCATGTCCTGAAGAAGTTCTATAGGTTACTGTAATGTCATGAGAGCTGACGCTCATGACATACCAGGAATTCCATAAAAATTAAGAGGTTCTAGACTATTGTAAGCAATTGCTTATGCGCGAAACTGCTGAAAATAATCTGCAAAGAGGAATAAGTCTAATTTTAAGTAGGTTAACATATAATCTAACAATGTCTCGCAATTTCACTGTGTCCCAATTTGTTGGGCTGTAGCGTATTCATCAGCAGATACAGAACCCTAAATAGGAGCAATTCAGTAGTCGATTCAAGAACCTCAAGAGATATCGCAAAGTCATATGGGAAAATAGCCTTGACTCTAACAATTGCGCCATCAAAAACAGAATCAGTTAAAGGCAAATCAGTAAGTGTCTTAACCGCTTTTGCTTAAGATGAATTAACTAATTGCATGCTGTCTATAAAACGAACAGGCAATTTATTAATGTACGCGATGAGGGAGATAAATTTTTCAGAGGTTTTCGGAATAATATTTAATTCCCAAGAAGAAAAATTATTTAAATCATACTTTAAAATATGATGGAAATCATATCGCCTTAAATTGTGAAAAACCACAGGTAATTGTTTTTGGATTCGTCAAGAAACATTACACTTCCTACAAGCAGCCCCTAAATACTTACCTGAAAAATGACAATGATCCTTAACTTTATCCCTAATAAACTTTTTACACAAATAACAAGTGCGACATTCCTTAAACTCCCGTTCCTAATTGAAAGATAGTTGTCCTATAGTTTATTGACAATGAACCTCGTAATATGGCAAGACAATCGAAAGAACGATTTCATCAATCTTTTTCAAAAACGCCAAAATGCAATCGTCGCCAATAAAATTAAAATATTGTTTTAGATTTGTATAGTTATTAATTCATAGTAGACCTGCTGCTATCGGCATGTGTATTTGATGATGCCTTATTGATTCAAAATCCGCATAAATTACGAATGGCGGGGTAACAGTTTTTGCTTAATTAGAAAATTTTAAAAATTTTATTTTTAGGCAACGTATAAAGTTTGATTTTTAATGCACAAAGAAACATGGGTGTCAAATTCAGGTTTTAATCTAAAGCCATTAAAACAATTGATGACACCAATGTACAGAGATTTGGATATTGCAAGATGTAGTCGCATGGCAGTTTATTAATTTATCAAAATCAAAAACAGCTGTGTAGTGATAATTATCGCCGTCCTCCAAAAGAAGTAAATAAATAGGTGTACCGTCAGTAACCTTGGAGCGGTGAATTATATCTAAATGTGAATCATGGGGGATATAATTTATATCATCATTTGAGGAATTTTAGGCGGTTTTACGTTATACGTCAAAACATTTATATCAAGGTTTAAGTCCTTGTTCTTTCTCTCGAACTTGGGAATATTACAGAGTCTCATAGGAAAATCGTCAATGGGTCAAAATTCAATTCGTCCAAATAATTTTCGTAAGAAGTAACTCTGTTTCTATGGGTGCGAACCACATTACGTTTTAAAAGGGCTAATATACTATATTTAAAACAATGATGGTCATTGTTTTGAACATTAACTATAGCTTTTTTGCCAGATAAAGATCGTGGTGTGGGGATATAATTATGCCCAGCTAGTCTATTTATGGGATAATATTTAGTTAATATAAAATCAATTTCTTTGATTTTAACAACCCGCTATCCAATCCCTAAATATGTGAAACATTCTATATTATTATTTAATTTAGTAATCTCATCAAGTTATCTTTAATTTCACCATCTTTTTCGAATTGTATAAGAATGGTGAATTGTATTTTAACTGACCCCATTTTGTTTATTTCAGATTTTAATTTATAAATTATTTATTAAAACCATAGGATCAAATACAAATATCTTGCTAGGTTTCATATATATTGCTAACCAATGTTCTCCACCGAGATGAGACGATTGAGTATTGACGATTATGTCTTGATTATTACGTAAATATGGAATTTTATCAAGAGGAAATACCCCTAAAAATGCATGTCCTAGTATTTGTTTTCCAATCCGATAGACCTGAACAGAACTACATCAATAATATTAATAATACATGAAAAACTTACACCATGACAAATTATTATAAATTATCTATACATTTATACCAACACGGTTCTGTTTGCAGTTATTTGAACCTCATTTTCAAATACTCCATATATTACAACATGCACCGGTTCAATCGTAGCTTTAGCAAACTTTATATTTAATCTTAAATTTCCATTTTGAGGTAATTGACTCTGATTTAAATCAAAATCGGGTGCCAAAACAAATGTGAAGAATGGATATTTGTTTTTAAAATCATCAAGAGTTATACCACAATTAAGGTTTTTTTCCAAATAACCCATATTTCCCACTATACTCTGCATGTATGTAGCACAATAATTATCATTATCGAAATCCTGAGTATCAGTGACGAGGCGTGAAATTTTATCTTAGCGAAGCAACCTATTAAATCATTTTGGAAAAAAGAATTCACAGACCAAGTTACTGAAAATGTAGGACCTAGGAGTTGAAAATAATATTTAAAGTTTTTTTAAACAAATGAAATTTTATTGCATTTCTTTTATTTAATAACTAGCACTTATATTTAAGAAAAATTCTTCTGTTCTTTTGGGAAAATATATTAATTAGGGCATCATAAAAATTTTCTGTGGATTTAAGTGTCTTTAGTAGTTCCTTTTCTTTTTAAATTACGGCCAATGAACTTAATTTTTACGATCCCATTTTGTTGCGAGCGTAATTTTTAATTATTTTCATACTTGAGGAAACTCGTTCTGCTGTTGCTGTTGTTGGAATTGTTAACACCAGCATATAAAGTTTTGTATATTCATTAAAACAATTGTCTAAGTCACAATTCCTCATAAAGCTAAGAATTTCATCAGCATATTTTTTGTTCTTTATTTCTGAATCACAAAATATAACTTTGAGTTCAGTTTCAAGCTTTTGAATCATTTAATTCAATGAATTTAATTTGTTTGAATGAATCAAAGTGATTTTCCATTTCCGAAATCATTTTTGCCCAATTTTATTAATTAATACTTTATAATGCTGTGAAATATTTTTCCCAGAAAGTTCTCTTTTTTGCGATGCTAGTTGCATAATATTGAGCTCCAAGTTAATTATCTCAAAATGTTCTTCGAATTTCTGAATCATTAACTCATCTATCATATTTTTAAAATCTGTAATTTTTAGAATACAGTAGGAAATGTCATAGATCTTTTTTTGTAATATATTGTATAAAACTTCAGATTGTGGAAAATTTTCGTTGAAGAAGTATTGTAGCACTAACAAATCTGGATCTTTTAAGAACTGCAAGAACCCAGTAGCTAAAATAAGACTATCTTTATCCCAATCAAAATCGGATGTTTGATTTTTAATAGATGAGAAATAATTTGAGATTCTGTAAGTGAGTGGAAACGGTTTTGACAAGCCTTCCTTGTACTCCCACCTCGTAGGAGAAACGTTTGGTAGTCGCTGAGAAAAATATTGATCAAATGCAGCTGCACGTTATGATGATTTGTTGAAAAATCTTGCAAGACCAGATAAAGTGGTAAAAAAAACTTTGCATTGATTTTCCTTTTCGCATGATTTCTGCAATACCAAACTTAGCCTGTGAACTAGGCAGTGAACGAAATTGGATGATTTGATAACACCTTTTATTAACGCTTGAAGCCCTCCTGATTCACCTGACATTACTGCAACGCCATCGTAATTCTGAGCTACTAATTTGTGATTTAATTTTTCATTCTCCAAAAAGGTGAAAATAATATCCGATAAAGAATTTAATGAATCGTTCTAAAATGGCACCTTCATTTGAAACATATCTTTAAACAATTGCTAACTACGATTTGTTCGATGAATCTGTTGTTTCGTCCAGTATTATCGACACAAAATCGGTTTCTTTAATCTCACTCAATATTTTTTCAGTCACTACGTTAGAAATAACATTGATTTGATCATTCTGAACATCACTTGATAATCCAGAAAAAACAGTGGCATTATCCAAATGTTCTTTTAAAAGCGGATTATATTCAGAAAGTAAATTTATGATTTCAATGTAATTTCCTCTGTTAATTGAAGCTATAGATTCATCATTTTCACGAACGGCCAATTCCTGTTGTCCTAGAAAGCACACGACATCAATTAACCAACTAAGAATCTGTCTATTATTTTAAAACTTTTTCATTAAACTGCTGCACAGAAATTTTTCTCATTGTATCCATTTGATTTTCAATTCTCTGTTGTGTGCCAAATTCTTTTCAAAGCAATCATACACTGTAAATGGGAGGCTGAAGTTGAGTGCCTTTTTACGTCCTTTTCAAAATTATTTAAATCAGAAAACCCAACTTTGTCATTCCATACATTTCTTCATGTTTAAATAACAAAAATGACCAACAATATAGGGCACAAAATGATTTGCACCCTGTTAACCATTCAATTTGTTGATACTTATCTGTTGAAAAATGTCGGACACATTTTTTTGTTCTGGTTCTTAAATTTTCCAAAGAAGGTGTTGGCTTGCCATTCTTAATTATTTCCATTTTATCATCAAACAATCTTGAACCAAATGATTGTTCAAATAACTTTTCTATTATGCAATTGCAGTTATCATCCTCCATATTACTTTTATTCACTAAAGTTCTGTTAAATAGGGGATTATATTTAGTTTATAATATTATTTGCAGAATATTCAAAATGCGTACCAAAATAAACTTAACTCTTAAAATATGAATAACGATAAAAACAATTAAAGCATAAACCGTCACAAATCACGATTGCTACCAAAAATTAAAATAAAACTACCTTGCGAAATTTATTTTTCCTATTAAATCAAAACTGGAAGTAATTTTAAAATTGATTCCTTCCATATGAAAAAACCAAAATATATACTAATTAGAATAAATTGTATCACTTTAGCAGTGACCAGAATAACCTTAAACAAAATTAACAACTTACGTTATTTTTGTTTTTTTTCGTTCATTTCATTTAATTTTGATTAATTACCGTCAAAATCATGCAAATTAAACACAACCATAATGGAATTTATCATATCGTATAAAAAAGTTTACCCATTAATTTTGTACGGTTTAAACCGTACAAAATTAAGGTGCCTATTTTTAACAGAAACTTGAAGAAATTTTGTAAAAGTCCATTGTGGTCAATTATATGAGACAACGTGTAACGTACCAAAATTAATGAAAAATTAAGCAATAGTTATTGATTTTCTAGCTCAACAAGCATACCCTAATAATCGTAATTTTCTCATTAGTGCATTTCAAGATGCTACAAAATCATCACATGGATATATATTTCTTGATTTCACACAACAATGAATTGATGATTTACGGGTAAAAACAGATATTTTCAATAAAGAAGGTGCCATGGTTTATAAACAAAGTTGAAAACATTAACATGTAAAAATGTTTATGAAATCCATACTTAAAAATGTCCGAAAACTTAGACAAAGTATTAAAAAGAAAATAAAAAACACAGTTCCACCAAAAACCAGTTATACACCATCTAAAAAACTAATAACCGAGAATTACCCTGCAATGAATCTAATTTCGAAAAAAATTATTAAAAAGAGTAAGAAATCAGTTAAAATTGTAAAAATTCATAGGAGTTTCCCTTATTTTAATGCATTGTTAAAGGCTTCGAGTATGAAAAGAATGTCTATTTTACAATCATTTCCAACTTTTGTTGTCGATGATTTACTCAAAATTCTACTAAAAATAGTCAGAGGTAAAATTAAAATTAGTAAATCTAAAAAACTAGTATTGAATAAACATCGTAAGCCTTTGTTATCACTAGTAAATAATAAAAATCGTCAGCAAATGAGAAAAATCATATATAAACAACAATGCGGTTTTATCGGAGTAATGTTACCATTAGCAATATCATTATTATCACAATAAACGATAGGGCAATCATTACCTAATTTTAAATTAAAATTGAAATCATCTTGTAATGGAGAAGATTTGGATGAACCCAGAAGACGAAACAGGTTTAGGTGGAGTTCCAAAGTTAAAGAAAAAAGTCCCAAAGTCGAAAAAGGAAACGCAAAAGTGGTTGTCAGATCAGCTTGCGTACAGTTTAAACAAACCGATGCGGAAAAGATTTCCAACAAGAGCTTATAAGACATTCGGTATTAATGATTTATGGCAAATGGATTTGATGGAGATGATACCGCATTCGAAGATTAACAAGGGTTATAAATATATTTTAACGTGTATCGATGTTTTCAGTCGTTTTGCCCGCTGTGAACCAACAAAGACAAAATCTGCAGAGGAAATATATAAAGCAATTAATAATATATTTAAAAATGGGCATCCAGACAATTTGCAAACCGATTTACGTATTATTATTATTAATATTATTATTATTATTATTATTATTATTATAGGTAAGGAGTTTTACAATAGTAAAGTTAAGCAAATCCTGGATCGTTTCAAACTAAATCATTACTCTGTACATTCTCAATACAAAGCCGCCCATGTTGAAAAATTTAACCGGACATTGAGGGATAGATTGAAGAAATATTTCGTGCATCAAGGTAATAAAATATGGATAAATGTATTACCGAAAATACTTGTTAGTTATAATAATTCATCACATCGAGGTCTGAATGGTTTGAGACCTGTAGATATCAGCTCGAAAACATTAGCTAAATCATTACGGCCTAAAAAAGTTGTAAAAATTACAAAACCAAAATATAAAGTTGGTGATCACGTTAGAATTAGTAAAATATCTGCTTCACTTTTCATCAAAAATTTCGATAGTAATTGGAGTGATGAGGTATTTCAAATTACTAAAATTAATACTAAACAGAATCCTGTAATGTATGTTATTAAAGACATTGGCAACAATGTAATACGAGGAAAATTCTATGAACAGAAATTAAAACTTATTTCCAAACCTACAGTGTTCAGAATTCAAAAATACTGAAAACTAAAATGGTGGGTAAGGATAAAAAATACTATGTCAAATAGCATGGATATCAAAAACCCTCATGATATCATTAAAAGACCTAGTAAAATGAGTTTCTATACAATTTTAACGAGCAATATTTGCTCACTAATCCATCCGGAAAATCAAGCAAGTAAATTTATGGTTGATCATCAAAATCCTATTTATTTACATGGAAATTGGGAAGTTGCTTTGCAAGACTTTACATTTGTGTACAATATATTCCCATTTTATAGTCATTGAAAAATCGGTTACAAGAGGAATGTTCGCAAAACCAGTAGAGGTATTTTCTCAATCAATAATTTTGAACGATAATATCATATTCCGAATCAATTGTTAGAAGAGCATTGTAAATATTAGTTGTGATTTTTCTCCATTTACAATAATATTTGAAAATATTAATGAAGCCAAGCGAATGGGTAGTGATAAGCTTAACATTGTTGTTACTGGTAAGGAATACTGTATCATATATTAATGAGATGGAAGATACTTTTACATTTACTAAAGATTTATATATTGAAACACTTGAAGAATTACATAAATATATTTCATTAAATTGTTTACATATATTTAAAACTATTGAATTTGTTAAAGATGGATTATGTAAATTCAGTCTGAATAATAACATTTGTGAAGTTACGTTTGATAAAAATTTGGCTAATACATTTGGATTAGATAAGCAAACATATCGGGCAAGTGCTTTTGGTGTACTCAAACCAAAAATAATAAAACGTCATAGACAAATGTTCATATATACTAATATCATCGATCCTATAATTGTTGGTGATTCTTTGGTTACTCTATTGAAATCTGTTTGGGTTGATAAACATGACCAGGATGAAGTTGTCAATATAAATATCGATAATCTCATGTACTTACTGGTATCAAGATCATGTATAAACAATAAAGAAATAAATATTCGTGATGATAGCGGTAAATTTATTGAATTTAGTAAAAATACAAAAACTCATTTGACATTACATTTTCGTAAATTAGATGGCCAATAACGATATTATTAGTATGTATAATGGTAGCCAAAATGGTGGCGAATTACCATATTTTATCGGTAAACAGTATGGATCAGGATAGTTGAGAACTATTGGTAGATTTGCACTTCCGATTCTTAAACGCCTTGGTAGTTTTGGTATGAAGACTGCTAAAGATGTGATAATGAATGAGCAGAAAATATTACCATCTCTGAAATCAAATGCGTTATCGCGTTAGGGAAAGTTCTACCTAGTGTTGCAGATATGTTTCAAAAACAGGAACTGACACCAACACCATCTCAAAAAAATAAAAGACATCATAAACATATAAACAAACGAATGAAAGGACATGGAACTATAATTCAAAAAATATTTGTGGTAAATCTGAATTGTGCTTATTTGATAGACCATCTCCCCAAGCAGTAATTGAAATGGGAGCCTCTGAAGAAGTATTTCCGATAAATTCTATTATGGATTGTAGAACTGAAATTGAATTTTATATTAATGGTTCCCAAACTGAATATTTAGATTTGAACGATACATTGTTAACTGTTCAGATCAAAGTTGTAGATAAAGATTGTAAAACCATTGGGTGAACCTAGTGATGTAATACCAAATAATTTCGCGTTTCATACACCTTTTAAAGATGCAGTTCTCGGATTTAATAATATAAAAATTGAGGGTGGTAACATTACATATATTCACAAAGCTCTAATAGAAACTATTATAAATTACAATAGCGATACTAAAAATATATGTTTAACTCCTATGGGTTATGGTAGTGATGACGATAGGAAAAAATGGATTAAGGATTCGAAATTATTTACCATGTGCTCATCATTACAACTCGATTTTATGAATCAACCGAAATATTTTCTCCCAGCTGTTAATGTACACATTAGATTGAAAAGATCTCAGTCGGCATTATCAATAACAAGTGCTAACACAACACCAATTCTACAATTAGTTGATGCAAAATTATTGGTGAGAAGAGTTCGTGTTGAGCCCTCTGTATTAGCCGGTCATCAACTGGGGCTTAATTCTAAACATGCAATATATCCATTGAAAACAAAGGAAATTATTCAATTTACATTGCTAAAGGTGCAGCTTCTTTCTATAAGGAACAAATATTTGGAGATAGAAGAATGCCCAACTTTATATTGGTGTTGGCGTACAGGGTAGAATTAATTTTGTTTTAATCTAAGCTCATTCATCCAGACTACTTCCTCGACTACTCTTGCATTCCCTAGGGTATTTCCTTTCTCACCCCGACGCCCCACAATTTAAATCTAACCACTGTATACCCATGGGCAAGCCCATGTTGGTACTGTATACAGCAGCCGAGAGTCCACAAGCAGGTGAGCCCCGTTTCCAAGACTACTCCTTGTGATAATCTCGCTTTCGGGTTCCTGACGGCCGATAGAAGGGCTTACGTCTACCTAACTCCTTTAACTTTTTCGATATCCATGCACTCCTTTCCCATCATTTTATGACGAACCCATGCATACGTCCTGCATATTGTTTTCCCATAGTCGCTTTAATACATAGCAAAATTTTTAGTACAGATTGTAGTGAACCGTACCCTAATCAGACGTTTAGTCACTTATCCATTCGTTATTAATTTAATTTAGCAAAGACCAATTTTAGGTATTTAATTAATGAAATTTAAATATGATGATTTAGAAACTTTAATAAAAAAAATATTTATAAACAAATATTTAAAATTCAGCTTCTCTAATTTATCTAATTTTCCGGCTTTAATTGCCTAAACTACTGAAAATAGGTAAATTTTTCTAACCTAGAAATTTGTTTTAAATCTTAAAATATTTTATTTAAATAACATGTGAAAATTTAAATTATTATATAAATTATCGAAATTTCTATTATATCGGCCGAAATTTTGGGTTTAACACCACCTCATTAACAATTTAAGAAAAATAAACTCCTCCGAGAATGCTTATTTCATCTTTTAACAACAATTGCTTTTTAATCATTAGTATCTCTATAATGGAAACTGAAATTTTATTTTTCTGTTAACTGAGATCTCTTAATTTCGACTTTACGAGTGAAATAAGAACTTTCTCAACCTACTTCATGCATACATAAGGTTCTATCAACATCATAATGCAATCCAACCAAACTTTAGGCATCCATTCATAATTCGATTAATTAGAGAAATCAGAAATTATTAAGAGAACAAGAATTACAAAAATATACTTTTATTAGATTTATACAAAATTGAACAAAAAGAAACCACAGAAAATATAATTAGTACGTAAATATATAAATAATATTAGGAGAATGGAGTCCGTCCTTCTTTCCACTGGGTGGTCATTCGTCGATATCGACGGGGAACTTTCGTTTGTTCCGGAGGGGTTGGAATGGTATGGTTCCAACCTGGGGAACAGTATGACATAATTCCTCTCCGAATTCGTCCATCCAGCAACTCGCGAGAGTCGGCGATCTCTCTTTCGCTGTCGTTGAGGGATTTTCGACGGGTGAGATGTCCAGACATATTTGCATCTCGTCGGTTTCCTTCACCTGAATTGGTAGTATATGTTCTTTTGATCTTCTCGGGGATAGTGTGGTGTCATCTTCTTTCACAAATTCCGGGTACTGCTCCGCGACGAGTGCGGCGGCTTCTTCGAGCACTTGCGCAGCATTATTCAAGATTGTGAGGCCTTCAGCCCGGCGTCATTCACGGCGACGACGATTTTTGCTGGGATGGTGCTTCTTGCTGGTCCTGGGTGTCTGAGCTAGACCAGCTTGAGTTGTTTCCGGAAGATGGTTCGCGGGGATCAAATTCAACTTTAATGCTAGATCGCGACCCGCTAGTCGTTTTACCAGTTTGACTTCCGTGAATGCTACCAAGACGGCGCTCTGGTCGTTGATTATGATTCGCTGAGCCCGGTTCTCTGCAATTAAATCCTCTCGGCATCTGGACAGCCGGTGGATTTTATCCTGGAGGATTTTGACCGCTTCGGGAGCGAACCACGTGCCGAGCGTGCGTTCGTGCTCCGCGAACAGTTTGTTATATTTCTGTTGGCATAAGTCATGGTTCAATTGTAATGGCGTGGCATCTGATTTTCGCGATGATTTGGGGATTTTATATCCTGGCTGCATTTTGAGAAGAGGAATTTTTGATTATTGAAGAACGTTTGAGAAGAATTTTCAGAAGGATTTTCTTGTGATTGTCCTGACTAAACGAGGGAGAGTTTCATTCCATTAATGGGTTATATTTATAAATAAATTAAATATAATAATTATAAAATTTAAAATTAATTAATCCGAACATTCCTCAAACATTCCCTATTACATACATTTCATGGTTTGATATTAATTGTGAAGATGTCCTATTTGGCATTAGAACTAGTAAAACAAAACCTCCGATGCAGAAAAGGAAAAATTCTGATCCTCCATTCATTTGCTGAGTTTATGAAAGAATAATTTTAATTTGGAAATGTTCTATAAGAATATTTCTTACACAAAAAAAATTTAAGGAGAAAAATTCTATTTTTCTGACCCATTTAGTTGTTTCTACTGACTTAACCCTAGTCGTCCCTTTTCATATAAAAATTCGACAGGTTTTAAACAAAAATTGCATCCCTACCTAAACATTCATTTGAATGTTTTCCCCCTAGCTGTGTCGATATTCCCGCATTTTAATCCCTACCGCTCCGACCAACATTGCAATGGCCGCCACGGTGAAGTACGACGGCGTCCTACTCCGCGATCAGTGTGACGAGACCTGACCATACCGGCAGACACCGAAGGGTGGTTGACGACAAGGTAGCACATCAACATCCCTCAAAATCAACTGAGGGAATTGAATCCTGCCAAGCCATCTTCCACAAATTACAGCATGTATAAAATAATATTAAATTCGGGGGACCTGTCGTTGATACTAAAAGTACCTCGACCATCCATGATTAAAATTAAAAACTTAAAACCATAAACATTTCAAAAATTTATTCAATGAAGTACAAGCTTACCAATGTTCAAAAATTCAGATTCAAAATTTTAAGTTTTCAAAAAAATTTTTTTAGGTTAAATATTATGACAATGGCTATTGCATTTATACTGTTTTCATGCGTGTGTGCGACCAATCAGCTAATTTCGAATCTTTTTTGGCCATTTTTTCGGGTTTTTTGATGGCTTTTATTTAATTTTATATTTTTCTCTTTTGTTATTTATTTTTCTTAATTTTTTAGTATTAATTTTATTAAATTTGCATTTTTATTTTTTGCTGATTCTTATTCTGGTCGCCTCCTCCGCCTGTGTATTTTCTAAACCTTATTTTGCAAGGTTTTGGCGGTTTTATATTTTTACTTTATT
Organism: Schmidtea mediterranea; assembly: GCA_022537955.1. Classification (NCBI taxonomy): domain Eukaryota; kingdom Metazoa; phylum Platyhelminthes; order Tricladida; family Dugesiidae; genus Schmidtea; species Schmidtea mediterranea. The sequence goes on from CM039680.1 coordinate 187,923,630, forward strand.
TTTCTATGTATTTTTCGTGCAAAATTTATTAATTATTTGTTTTAATTAATTATGTTATTTTTTATTTTGTTTTAATTAATGTTTTTATTATATTTTTAATTTCTGTTTGCGGTGCGTGCTTGTGTTATAATAGCCATTCTCATAATTCTCAAAATGAATTTTCATGGTTGTTTTATTTTGTTTTAATGATGGCTTATAGCCCAACATTGGTAACATTTCGAAGTAAATCTCAATATAATGGATCATACTTAACATCGAGCTCAATTTTCAAAAATTTTGGAGTAACATCACTAATTTTATTGAAAAATAGTGATTATAGACATACATATACTCAAGATTTCGATAATGATAATTATTGTGCTACATACATGTAGAGTATAGTGGGAAATATGGGTTATTTGGAAAAAAACCTTAATTGTGGTATAACTCTTGATGATTTTAAAAACAAATATCCATTCTTCACATTTGTTTTGGCACCCGATTTTGATTTAAATCAGAGTCAATTACCTCAAAATGGAAATTTAAGATTAAATATAAAGTTTGCTAAAGCTACAACTGAACCGGTGCATGTTGTAATATATGAGTATTTGAAAATGAGGTTCAAATAACTGCAAACAGAACCGTATTGGTTTGAATGGTATAAATGTATAGATAATTTATAGTAATTTGTCATCGAGTAAGTTTTTCATGTATTATTAATATTATTGATGTAGTTCTGTTCAGGTCTATCGAATTGGAAAACAAATACTAGGGCATGCATTTTTAGGCGTATTTCCTCTTGATAAAATTCCATATTTACTTAATAATCAAGCCATAATCGTCAATACTCAATCGTCTCATCTCGGTAGAGAACATTGGTTAGCAATATATATGAAACCTAGCAAGATATCTGTATTTAATACTATGGGTTTCTATTATCCGGCTTTAATGGTTTTGAAACTGCAAACAATGGAAAAACGTATTGTGTATAATAAAACTACGTATCAAAAACCATGGACCTTAACATGTGGTCAACATTGTTTAGCCTGGTTATTATTCAAGCGATTTGATGTTTAATAAATGTATTAATGTTTTGTTATGTTTTATTATCAATGCTTTTTTAAGTTTTATTATTAATATTGTTATTATTATTATTGTTATTATTATTATTATGTTTTTAATTAATATTTTATTAATGTTAACAAAGCCAGTGCATGATAAGTGCATGATTTATAAAGACACTGCATGATCATCACGTGATTTACAAAGCTAGTGCGTGATTAGTAACAAGGAACACATGTATACACACAAGACTGTATGTAATTTACAAAGAAATCACATACATACTTTTATTTGTATGTGATTTACAAAGAAAACATGCCTACAAAATATAGGCTGCATGAGTAAAAATCTCTCACCTATATATGTTTGTATGCTAAAATGTGATTGGCTAAATCCTGAAAATATTATTCTCTTTATAAACATATGCAACTTCAAAATCTGTCACAATTAATTGAAAAATTTCAATATGGCAGGACAAAATAATATTTTAAGAAGTCTTCTAACTTCATCCATTGGTAATTTTTATTTATTATTTATTACTATTAATTTTTTAGTAAATTTCGACTGGTTCGATGTAACCGAAAATGAGGATCTTTTGGATTTGGATGACGCTTTTGGTAAAACTTTATTTGTATATTAAATGATTTTATTAATATTCTTTTAGATCGTAACAATAATAATGTTGAAACAATTATTATTGAAGAGACTCCCACTTCAATTAATGAAGATATTTATGAGGTTTTATCTATCGGTAAGTTTTATATTTATTTATTTTCAAAATATAAAAAACATTTCAGGTGATGATGATATGATTCCGGCAACTTACCCAATAATTATTTTGGATGATATAGTGGATAATGTCCCCACTTCTATTGAGGATGATATAGTGGATAATGCCCCCATTTTTATTAAGGATGATATAGTGGATAATGCCCGCACTTCTATTGATGATGACGATTCATCTGAAGATGATATTGATGCGGATTTATGTTAGTAATTTATTTATTTTTAAACTTTATTTAAATATATTAATTTACATTAATTATATTTTTAAAAATTTAATGAATTTAAATAAAGTTCTAATGAAGTTATTTTTTTTTGAAAAATATGAAAAGTAGAAGATTTTATGAATAGCTGATTATTGAAGATTTTATGGAAATTATTTAATAGCGAATTTATGAAGATTTTATGAAATCATGCAGAATTGATTCTTAACTAATTCTAGGGAATGATTTTTGTGAATAATAAAAGGTCGTTTTATTAAATTTTAAGTTAATAAATATCTATTCTTTATTAATAATAAGAAAAAATAATAATAATAGTCTACAGTAAGCATTAAAAACGATATTTATTTTATATTATAATAATACTTATTTGATGTCATAATAATAATCTGCAGTGAGCATGCAGCTATATTTTGAAAAAAGGATATTTATTTTATATGAAAATAATACTTATTTTATATGATAATATTAATAATATTTTATGAGATAATAATAATAATAATAATAATAACAACAATAATAATAGTCTTCAGAGGAAATATTTTGAAAATGATATTCAGTTTATATGATAATAATATTTATTTTATATGATAATAATAATAGTCTACAGTAAGCATCCTCTATATTCATCCTTTTGGTGGGTTACAGGGTTTCAAATCTTGCTTATCCTCCTGGTGACCCTAGTAACGCCATACAAAATGATGCTGATCGCCACTTGGCACCCGTTGCTAAGCAACGTTGGTAATGTGTTCAAGTGGTGGATTGCCCGCAAAAATTGAGTACCATCGGCTAGTACTATAGTTGCTCGGACAACCCTCGGGTTCACGAGCTGTCGATAGAAGACCTACGCTCGCTTTGTTCTGTTCCTCGTAACTATTCCGGATTAGGTTCTTATTAGGTTGTGGAACGAATTGGCGGTGTAATGCAAATGTTTATGTCAATATTGGCATACGATTATGTTAAAGTAACAATTCAACTAAGGCTAAAACTATTCTATTCGATTCAAACACATGTATAACATTTACTACTTGACTTTTTGGAGTTGTGTTGCGCGACGTCGGGCACGTTCCTTACGTCTCGGTCGACGATTGTTGGTTGTAGTGATGGGTTGTTCTGCTGGCTTGGTAGTTGTCTGCGGCAACTGAGTTGGGGCGAAGACGAGCGGATAAGTCACCGCTTCACCCTCCCGGCACACCGCTAGGGCGACTTCGAGTCCCCGAATCTGCGTGCGCAGGCTCTGGTTGAGCTGCCGCTCTTCTCCCCATCCTTTCTGGGCCGCTCTGAGTCGGTGGTAGATCGTTTTCGTCTTTGCGGGATCCGTCCATGTTGCTTTCATATGTTGCATTTCGCGCGTTAATTGAATAATCTGTGCGAGTAATTCCGCGTTGGCCTGTCTTGCGTGGTCCAATTCAGTCTGTAAGATTCGTAAGGACGACCTCGCTGTAATTAAATAGGTTATTTTAATTTAGTATTGATTAAGTTAGATAGTCACTCATCCCATTAAACCAAATCATAAATAACTCTAATTATAAGAAGAAAATAACACACAAATTTCTAATATTTGGAATCGATCACTACATAAAACTATCATTATTAAGTCACTCTTCGGGACAATATCGCTTCAGGCTTCGTTTGAGAGCCTCCACTGTATAGGGTCTTCGGGTATCTCGGACTGGGCGAGGTGGATAGGCGACTGCAATCCGCCCGGCGAGGATGTCTTCCACCACGTTTGCAAGGTACATCCTCGCCTTAACCACCTGCAAATCTACTTGCTCCTGCACCCGTTCCCATTGGGTGAGGAGGTTCTGCGCGTTTGTATAGGTCTCCGCAGCTGGGTATTGTTGCTCTGAGAGACCGCAGGGCTCCTTCTCTAAGCCTAATATCCTCCAGGTAGTCGGATACGGCCATTGTTGATGTATCGGATCGGATGTTCTCGTGGTCGGTTGAACTATTGACTGTCCCTGTTTGCCAGTGCTTCGACTGATGCTTCGTTCGGGTGACATGTCTAAAACGTTTCATTATTAGCTCCGTTAACTTCACCATGTTAAATTGTTAAATAAATAGGCCTATGTCACTGTTGAGTGTGTCATCTGATTTAATCTTATCTAGTTCTAGTGGCTTCTATTTGGTCGGGATTCTTTCGAAACGGGCGGCTGATGCTAGTGAAATTAATGATACACGAGTGGTGAGTCTATTGATCAACTTGTTTATTTAATTAGGCAGGATAATGCTAACAAATTGTCGAGTTGATATTAAGGGTAGCGACTATATTGATGGAGATAGCGTCGAATGCAAGTGGGGATTTTAAGGATTTTGTACCTGTATTATATCTTATTTTGTTCGTTTATTTATTTTCCATTTTTCGGGCTTTATAATATAACAGCTGTTGTTCGACCGAACAACTCTTATCACTATTTCTTATAATACAAGTTTATTGACGCTTGAAATCTAATATTGACATTAATTTCATTTAGTCATGCTATAATTAGGTGATCGTTTGAAGGCGAGAGCGGATGTTGAATCGATGAAGCGTCGACGTATGTTTGGCGTTCCTACGTAACTTCCGGCGGATCTTGTGGCTTAAACGGTTGAACGGAAGTGAGACTGTTTATTGACATCCGCTGGTTTATAACATTTCAATTTCAGGATTATCGATTGACGGATTAGGCTGAACTTATTTGGGTAATCTATTATGTAAATCGATATGGACATAGTTTATCACTATTCTTTAGGGAAAACTAGATATCTCGATTGAAGCCTTCAAGTGGATGGAATTTTTATGCCGTTACAATGTTTTCATTTATGGAATTTATGTATTCGACACTCTCTCGTGAGTTGACTATTTTGTAATATTAAAATAAAACTTTTTTCTCATTCTAAACGTTTTATTAATTTGATTTAAACTATCATTCATTTGTTTCATCTAGGATCATTTTAATTTAGCCTCTGAATTTGTTTCATTTTTAAGAAGACTTTATTTTCAACCTATAAATCATGCTAATTTAGATTAAAGGATAGTTTTAGTAACATTTTTGGGTGTTATTTACACTACTCGGTTTTCTCATACATTCACTTCAATTAGTTTAATCGACCTTTTATTTTGACTCTATAAAACTACTGTAATATTAACATCATGCTATTAAATCCGTGAATCTAATTCTACTTTATTCTTATTCAAGGTTTATTTGATCTCTGCTAATGAAACTATTTTACTTTCGTTCTAATTGGTTTAGTTATAATTGCTGAATTTCAGTTATCAAGTAATTTTATATTAGTTAATCAACAAATTCTTCCAATAAAACTTATTTTTTAATCCATAAATTACGTTAGATTTAGTCGTCTTAATTGAGTGAATTTAACAAATAAAGTAGGTATTTTTATGTAAAATTTCTTAAGTTTAATGAAAATGAAACAAATTCACTTTGATCAACTAGTTATTTATCTTTAGTCAACAACTAAAAATCTAATTCAGCTGAGTGAATGAGTTAGTTATCTATGAATTTTTTCAAGTATAATATTAATGATTCGCTTATTACACATTATCAATTTTAGTTAATTATATCAACGATTTAATTTGTTTTATTCCCGTACCCTTTCCCTTTAATAGGCCTTAGGCGCATTTTATGTTCATATTATATTTATTGAGTGCCCATTGGACTACTCGGTGTGATGATTTTAAGCCGTATGTAATATGGTTTTAGGTCGATTTTACAGATTTGAGAAACGAGGAAGCAGCCAGAGACTTCTTCCTTATTCCTCGATTCAGCTATAGGGATGAATATTGACGTTACGACCGCTGTGTTGCGCACGCTGAGTCTTCACGGGTACATATCATTGGCGATTTTCCACGCTCTTACATGCATCTGTACTATGTAGATTTTGCTTTCTTGCGTTATGTGTTGGCTGTGGGCCGGAAAAATTTCGACATTTTAATTTATAAAAGCATATAAAACAATTTATGTAAATAATATTTATTAATTATAAATGACAATAACATAATTACCCCTTTTCACCATTCCAAAATTCATAAAAATTATCATAAAATAACATAAATACCACTCTCCCCACGCCGAGCAGAGCTCCATTGAGATGCAGGGACGTGACGTGGAAAGAGGGTTCCACCATAAATATTTCTCACCTAAATGTGCTGAAAGTAAATTCTGAATAAAATGGTTAAAATGGTTAGCTTCGAAAACAGTTCAACTAATTTTCAAAATAGTTCTAAAAATGGTTTAAGATTTTTAAAAACTGGTTAGTTTCGAAAAACGGTTCTTTGGTTAAGTTAAATGTGAAAATGGATCAGTATTTATACCTAATTTTCTAGTGTGTGAAATTTGATGCAGTAAAACAAAATTCGACCTTGTTATTTTCTAGCAAATTCTATTCTTTAATTTTATTATTTTTTGATTTATTTTTATAATTTTTTATTTAGAATTTTTATTGAATTATTGCTAATTCAAATTTTCCACTTTAAATTTCACTTTAATGAACTTTAATTGATTTTTTCAATTTCGTCGAATTTGTTGTGTTTTCTTGTTGTATTTGTGTAGGTATCGTGCGGATCTTGGTGCATTTTGTTAATATTTTAATTTATTTTTATGTTTATTATTTTATATTTAATTCCCTTATTTCTCAGATTTTATATGGTTTAATTGATGTTTCAGTGGTTTTATTTAAATTGCGTGTTATTTTTGCGTGTGTGTTTCTGATCCATTTAAACATTTTTCAAGGCCGTTTACGTTCTGGCCCAACACTTTATATTCAAGACGACTAGCATCCGTTATAGAAAAGTTTAAGGATAAGAGTAAGTGAGAAGGGTATAGTGAGTGGGTTTTCTTGCGCCCTAAATGTTATAGTTTATTGGGAAATAAGTCGACTATGATGGCTAAGGGCGGAAAATTAGCAGGTACAAATATAAATCATCAATCATATATAGATTGTTACAATAATAACGAGATTATATCTGTACATCAGACTAGAATAGGGTCCTGGAATCATCAGCTTTTCACTTTTAAAAATAGTAAAATAGCGTTAAGCAATCACGATCATAAAAGGGCATGGGTTGATAAAAATGTTAGTTTTGAATATGGACACTATACAGGGCTTGATGCAATTAATAGTAGTCATAGTATCAAAAGAACACAGCAATTTCAAGATATATTCAACGAAATTCTGGCTCCTGAATGATCATCAATTTATCAGACAAACAATTATGTGAAATTTTTATATTATAGAAAAAATAAAATTGTACATTTACTTATTTTTTTATGTTTTTGATTATTATTAGTTGCTTTTTATATAAAACATGTTCACAATAGTTAAAAGTAACTTGAATAATATTTCTTTAAAAACAAAATAGCATTTATTACATATACACAAAATGATACTCATCAATAATTATATCACAACTTTCACACCTATTAGAGTTTTTAAAACACGATGAACAAATAATAATATGACCACATGCCAAATATAAAATATTGACTTTATTAATTAAACAACTTGAACATATAAGATATTGTTTTTGTATTTCATCCAGTTTATCCTTGATTTTATTTCGATTTTATCTGCATTATCAATGTAGGATTGAATATCATCTCGATATTTGCCAAACTTGAAATTCATGCACATCCAGAATACATTAAACATATTAATTTCTGTAGGATTTATTTTATTTAGAAATAATATGAAACTAGATAATTTCATTATTGACTTGTTGAAACCGAATAATTCGACTAGAATTTGAATATTGTGATGTTTAAAAGATTTATTTATTTTTGGTAGTAATAAATAATCATAGGTTTCTGTCAAAAATCTATCTATTATTAAAAATGTCTGATTCCATTTAATTCTGAATTCCGGTATCTTAATTTAGAAGATTAATATAATTAATAATAATAATATTAATAAATAAAATCTTGTAACAATAATAATAATAATAATAGATATTAATACTAAGTAGTAATTTTAAATTTAAAATGTTTTAAAAATAATATGACCTTGAGAAGTTTTTAATGACTTTGAGAAAATTTGAATGACCTTGAGAAAATATGGAGGCTCACTCAGGGATCTTGAGAAATTTTTGAATGACTTTGAAAAATTATTATGACTTATCCAATGACCTTAAATAAGTCATGGTCTTTGTCTTAAATTTTTTTTGTAGTTTTAGACTTAGAAAAAAACTTTTCATCCCCCCCCGGGGGTTGATCTAACGGTGACACGATCTAGCGGTGACACATCCCACGACTCACTGATAAGAAAATTACAATTATAAGGGTATGCTTGTCGAGCAAGAAAATCAATAACTATTGCATCTCTAGGATTCTTAAAAATAACTAAATATTGAACATTTAAATTCCTTGTTCGATGTGCGCCACCCTGATGAAATAGATTTTGAGTAATAAAGATCACAGTAACACCAATATGTCGACTGATTTTTGTGAATAAATTATTAAAATCCTTTTCTTTATTAGCTTCCTAATACAAATAATTGATAATGATGACATCACCTCTCCTTAACGACTTGACCAGTTTTTATCGAAACCCTTTACTATTTTCACGTTTTTCTATTTACATAAATTATCTTGAGTTAATCCATCTTCTTCATCTGACCCCTATGCGAATAAATCTTGTTGAATTTTGTTTGGAATAAATTAGATTTTAGTAATTTACACACAAACATAGTTTTACCACTACCACTTGGGTCGACGATTTGATATTATTTCTTAATTCCATTATTAATTTGTATAATTATAGGTTTTTGTTTATATTATATAATTTAATGAACTCTTTCTAAAAATCATATATATAGATTACTATTTCATTATTGTTTAATTATGTTATCAAATATATATTATAAAGGAACTTTTGACGTGTCAAAAATGACGTTTCCAACTGGTAAACCACAGCAAATTGTTGATAGGAGTGGAAAATACCCTATAATAATTTTCAAATCCGGCAAATGCAGAATCATGGGATACAAGAAACCTTTAGATATGTTAGGCCAGAACACATACGGCCTTGGAAAAAGTTTAAATGGATCGGTAACACACATGCAAACATAACATGCAAATTCAAACTCAAACCTATTAAAACATCAACTAAACCCTATCAAATATGAGAAAAAAGATAATTACATATAAAATAAATAAACATAAAAATAAATTAAAATAATAATAAAATGCAACAAGATCCGCACGATACAAACACAAACATAACATGAAAACCCAACAAATTCGACCGAAATTTGATAAATCAATAAAATTTCATGAAAATGAAATTTAAATCAAAGAATTTGAATTAGAAATAATTCAATAAAAATTTCAAATAAAAATTATCAAAATAAATTGAAAAAATAATAAAAATAAAGATTAGAATACACTAGAAAATAACAAGGTCGAATTTTGTTTTACTACATCAAAAATAACACGCGAGGTGAGGGACAGAAAATAGGTATAAATACCGATACATTTTCACATAAAATTTAACCAATTTTGAAAATTTTGAATTTATTTTTTGAAAATCTATTCAAGTTCATTTTTAGGTGAGCAGGAGTTTTATTTGGAAACTCTCTCTCCACGTCCCGTCCTCGCAACCTCGGTAGAGCTCTGCTTGGATGTCGGCGTGGGGGGAGATGTATTTTTATATTAATGTTTGGAGAATTTTGGTCAAGTAATTTGTACATTGTTTTAAGATATTAATAAATATTTATGATGCTTAAAATTAACTTATTTTTCATAATTAATTGTTTTATTGTCGAAATTTTTCCGGCCCACAGCCAAGACACATCGCAAGTCAGCAAAATCAACATACTATTCAGATTCGTGTAAGTGCGTGGAATATCGCCAATGATCTGTGCCCGTGAAGACCCGGCGTGTGGAACGCAGGGATTGGAACGTCAATACTATTCCGTATAGAAGAAAGGAGAAATAAGGAAGGGGTCTTTTGGCTACTTCCTCGTTTTTCGTTTTCTTTAAATTCGACCTAAATTAATTTACACACGGCTCAAAATCACCACACCGAGTAGTCCAGTGGGCACTCATTAAATATAATATAAACATAAAATGCGTTTTAAGGCCTATTAAAGGGAAAGGGTACGGGGAATAAATTAATATGAAATCGCTGCTATGAAATGAAATAAATTAATAAATTCAACTTAACTATAAATTATATATTTCTACTCGTTATCAAATAAATCGCTTCAAACTCCTAGTAAAGTAAAGAATTTAATCAGGTTCTAAGTGAGATCATAGACGCGCCTTTTTCGAATGCCCGTGTAATGAATGAAATCATTTAAACTAAATCAACTATAGTCTCATACTATTACCCTAATCCCCAGATACGGTTTATAGGAATAATTCTAACTATTAAGCGATCATCGCGAGCATACCACTCTAATAATTGGTCCTATATAGAAAAATCCCTGAAGTAATCCTCGTAAACTTTTAAGAGTCAATAAGAAATTTTCACTGTAACTGTTATAAACATTATGAAAGGTTTACCTTACTATTAAAAATTGTAAAGATAAAATTAAAGACGTTTAAACTTTATTTTATTAAAAATGAAAAACACCCACTTACCAAAATCAGCTTCACCACGAATAGGCATAAGATATCGTCAATATCCCATTAAATTCACACCAAAATGATTGAGTTAGGACTATAAGACAAAGCCCAGATGACGAGCGTAGCAATCCGATTGTGTTGAAGGTTCGGCTAGACTAGAGTTTCACCATACCCAGAACCAATTTTTCATTGTCGTGATTGATAACGAATAATAATACCAAATTGCAAAGTAAAATCTGAATAGAGACTTCACTGAGTAAATCACGACAACAGCCTGTGATATCCAAAAGGAGACAGATAGATCCGACAAACAACTTCTAACTGCATTTGCCGCTGTGAAAACTTTTAACGAGGATAATTCCCTGAAATTCATACCGAGATTAATTAATTGAATTTATACTATAAATTACCAGACGACCAGAGAGAGTTAAGAAATCAACAAAAATTTTCTGATAAACCAACTGGGCGATCAGCAGCGAGAAATAGGGACAATCCAAAACGCAGTTACAGCCAACACTAAGGAAATATGGAACTCCCGCGAAAGGACAGGGAGGACTGATCCCCCGAATTCACACGCATTACACGCTAAATTCCTTCAAATAAGAAATTCATTATGCTGGAGGCTAGCTAATAAAACTTACCAAATAACTCACAAAACTCACAACTATAAAGCACAATTAGCCTAAACTGAATTTCATAAATTTACAATCCACGAAATAAACAATTTTACCTTAATAAAACTCGCCGACATTTCCGCCGATCAACCAATATAAACATCCACCTCATTGTTGTCACGCTGTAATTGACATTTCATTCATGTCTACCCACCCCGATCATCCGGCACACAAAACGCACACTCACCAATATATTAACCGACGTCAGAAGAAATACATCATTCTAACCTAGCTGAAAGTTATGAATTCACCAAACGACCCAGGAGAAAATCTAAAACCCGATTCTCTGAATGCCGCAGAAGCCCCTCCGACGAGTAAATTTTTGATTATTTTTAACGAGATTCTAATTGTACCCGAGCATTAGATAAAAATTCAGAATCAAAACTGTATAGCTTTCCCCCGCCAAATGAGAGCCCAAGAGAGTCCGTAGGCAAATCCTCTGGATTAAAATCGATGACCTGAATAATTCTGTACATACTAGTAAATTGTGGTCTTCCGCACAAAACAAATCCCAATATGATAAAACCCTTTCACTCCAACGTTAAGTATAATGATAAATTTTTTTGTTAATAAATATATTCACCATCGTTAATATCACTGATCTTCGGTGTTACAGGTGTTCGAGTTGTTAATCTATTAAGTGAAGATTCCGGTTTTAACCACATAAAGAAACAGCCGATAATCATTTTGGGGAAGCTATTCGTTAGTAATTATTCTAAGTTTTAGCCACGTAACGTATTAATATTAGGAATTCTTAGGCACTTTGTTTCATTAATTCATGTTAAGGTTTAATCTCATAAAATATTGACATTACGATCATCTCAGGTAAATTTTTGTTTATCTCAATCGAATCAATGAATCCTTTATTATTATCACCACATTCGGTTCAGGTATTTTAATTGTCCAATAAATTGAACAAGAATTTTCTTCCTCGAATGTACCCTTCACGACATAAGAATGTGCAACCCGGGTAGTCTTGATATGCCGATTTTCCCTCGAAAGATAATTCCAGCCATGTGACCAACAATTTCCCGCATATGAATAAGAGGGAGAGGGTGATCGAGTCGAGAACATATTTCCAACCGTGTTAGTAGCCCACGTCAGATTTCGAGTTTTCATGGAGACTTAACGCATCCCAAAATTAGTTAGTTTAGTTCTCCTTGATTTGTGCCCCGCCGAACGACGAGAAAATTTTGATAATTGAGAAAACCCCAAGATAACCGATCGAATCTTAATTTACTGAGAGAAATATTGGGTTATAGTGCTAAACTCATCAAACTTTCTATTCAGGACGAGCTGGAGCTCTCGTTGAAACCCCTACTTATATCATGGAGCAATGGCGACAGGCCTGGAATCGTGTATATCGAGAACGATGCCCTGATATGCCAGAAGACAACCGTCGGGAAGATATTTCCCTGGCAGAAATCACTATGCGACAATTCAAAAGGACGTCCAGTCAACCAAATCCGTCCCAGGATATCTTAACTCAGGCCCAAGTACTCCTGGAAAATCTTCTGAACCACCAGCGCCACGTCGATGCCTCAGTGGAGCGGGCCACGAGATACTTGGCCAATGTCAAAGACGACCTAGCAGCAGGGCGTCTAGCGAGCACTTATCCACCTCCCCCGAGGCCGACCCGAAACACCAAGCGGCCAGTATTTGTGATTCAGGGTTACTCCCCGGAAGACGGAATCGAGCGATTCTTCGAAGACGCATAATCCCCTAAACAGTGACCACTAATTATCGGAAATGTTTTTTCTCTTTTAATAAACTAATGGAAATCCAGCTATAAATTTTCTTTTTGTCTTTAAATTAAGTTCGAAACTATGTTTAGTATTGATCACATTTGTTACTATGGAAATCATCACGGAAATTTAACCCTTGTTATTCTAGAAATGGACCCCGTAAAATTACTACAAACCGAATTAACTCATGCGAGACAGGCCAACAAAAAACTCCATGACCAGCTCGTCCAACTAGCCCGGGAAACTCAACAAACCAAGGCAACGTGGATAGAGCCGAAGAGGGTCAAATCGCTATATCAAAAACTTGCCGCGGCACAAAACGGATGCGCGGAAGAGAAGCAATTGGCCCAAGGCCTGAAGACTCAAATAAAGGGGCTGGAGGTAGCGTTGTCCGCCTGTCAAGAAGGAGCAGCGGTGACCTATCCCCTAGTCTTCGCCCCTGCTCAATTGGCCTACCGCGAGGCGAGTACTGCCCCATCGACAATCCTAACGTCAACTCCTACTGCGACCACTACTCCAATCACAACAGCAACAAACAGTCGTCGACCTGGACGTAAGGAGCGGGCTAAGCGCCGAGCCGCTCGATTTTCAAATAAGCCTGGATTATCATAGACCATGTATTTAACCGACAAATAAAGCGGGATGGAGATTATAGTTTCTATATATACCTTGTTATATTTATATCATCCTAGTGGTTTGAAACGACATTGTAAAAGGGTTTAGATAAGAAGTACCACCCATTTTGTTTCCAAACTAATGTTGTCAAAATAGCTAAATAAACGATAGGGACATAGACATAAGGGGACCAAACACTTAAAGCGAGCACAAGTCTTCTAACGACGACTCGTTGGACCCATGGATCGTTCGGTCAATTATAGCATTAGCAATAACGCTCACTTTTTGCGGACGATCTACCCACTCGAACACAGTTCCAACGTTGCTTAGCAACGGGTGCCGAGTGGTAAGCAAAGGAAATATTTGTATGTGGTTGTCTGGGCAATAACCATATAGTCTCAAATATCAACGCCCAGAAACCCACCAGATGTCAATAAATTACAATATAGAATAAAGGATATTAAAATTCAGTCAATTACGGTTACCATGGATATGGGACAATCTATCAATCTATACAACATGTCAACAAAATGCCTTTGTATGTTCGAGTCAGAATTATTTCCTACAGGCTTTTAAAATATAACCCAATATGTGTTAACGTGTTTGCCAGTGGTAAAATAGTCATATTAGGGTTGCGAAATCTAGAGTACAAAAATATTGTTAGTGACATACCAATGAAATCACGGGATTGGTCGATATCTGATTGGCTAATGAGTAAATAAAATAAATAATATTGATAAAATAAAAATAATAAATTTACCATATTCAGTGGTATTTTTGTTCTGCATTATATTTTCCATTTTAAAAATGAAATAAAATGAATAACCAAGCTGTTTTAATCAGACAAATATGCGCCAATGTAATAGAGAGAGTGATATTCTATTACACGCAAATGAAGCGGATTTTGATGAACCAAGATCCTGCAATGAGTCAAAAACTGGTATTCGAAGAAACCAGGATCCGAATTTCAGACCTGATCAATCAGGCTCTTTTGGAAAACAAGATAAATAAAACGTAACGGAAATGGCAACAAAATACCCATGTATTCTAGATTGTAGTTGCTGCAATTTCCGTTACCAACGGTAATTAGAATGGAGTATAATAAACTACATTAGAATTTTGTTGAAATTTAATCTTTTACTCCAATAAATGTTTAGCGTGTGTTTTATTTTTTGTTTTCGTAATAAATTATATAGTAATACTAAATGATAATAATGATGGTAATAATGATAATAATAATAATAATAATAATAACAATAATAATAATAATAATAATAATAATAATAAAAATAAAAATAATAATAATGATAATAACAATTTATAGTAAACCTAAATGTTAATAATAATGATGAAATAATATTAATAACAATAATAATAATGATGATAATAACAATAATAGTAATACTAAATGATAATAGTAATAATAATAATAATATTGATGATAATAGTAATACTAAATGATAATAATAATTTAGCACTTAATAAGTATTGAAATACAGATTTTGAAGAAAAATTTTGTAGAGTTGATATTGGTAGTAAAGAATCAGAAGACTGATGATTGTTTCATTGAATATGACGAAAATGATATTGTTTGTTCCGAAACAAGAAACATTAATCCAAATCTTCATCAGAATCTTGCTAGAAATAATATATTACAAGGTCATGTAAAGAAAGTGCATAATCACGAACTTGAATTACTTTTGGATTGTAATACTCGATGGAACTCAATTGTTCCAATGATTGAAAGAGATGTTCTCTTAAAAGAATGCATTTTTGATAGTTTTATTTACATTTATTTAATGGTGTAAATTTGGAGTTATTGGCAAAATTACAAGCAGCATTTGTGCTAATAAAATTGACTGTGGATGAATTTTGTAGAAATAACGCAAATATTATACCGGCCGAAGGATCCATTAATTTTTATACTACACTGGAAGAATTGAATACTGAAATTAGTCGAAAACTATGCAAAATCGAATTGGATACAGAAGAAATAAAAAATTAATTAATTTGGCTTAATTTATTATGACTCCAACTATTCAACCATCCAAACAGATTTTAAGTTATGCAAATGAAACGCTAAAAAGATTATAAACTGAAAATTTTGAAATTTCAACTGAACTAAAATGTGATTTTAACCAAAGCCAAAACGTGATTTTGATTTATTAAAGCAAGAGTTCGCTTTGTATAAAAGAACAAATAATAAAACTAAAAACATAACTTTATTGTACAATGCAATAAAAAACATTAAACCTACGCCAACAGAAAGTGAGAGAGGTTTCTCTATAGCTGCAAATTTTTGCAAAAAAATAAGATCCAGATTGTCGGATTCTTCTTTGAATGCTTTAACCGTCTGCTGTGGAAATTCTATTTAAATTGAATATTATGAGTTCTTAAGGTGAAATGTTTATTAAGATATCTTTATCTCCCATGAATTCTAGTTGTATTAATTCTATTATTTCAAACATGATTGTGATATCGTCACCCTTTTTGTGATCTTAAATTGTATTTATGGGGTGGTTCTATTGCTAACTCAGTTTCTTGCATTTACGTGTGTACTATAAGATCCTCGTTTTTATGCTTTTGTATGTGGAAAATTTTCATTTGTTACTTTACCTACCTCGTACAGACCTTAAATGGTCTTGCTAGCTTTGATGTTTTACCTTGTCCTGACCTTTCTCTAAAGTTATCTCCCAATTTAAAAGTATCGGGTTTACTTGTCTTATCGTGGTCATCTTTATCATCGTGGTTTTGTCTAAACTTGACCTTTAAATTAATTACCTTATAAACCTTTTTCATTAATGTTACATAATCCGGCGCATCTAAATATTGTGACACTCGTGGTTCAAAAATTGTGTCAATATGTGTTGCAGGTTCTCTCAAAACATTAAGAAATATGGTGAATACCCCATTGTTTCATTAGGTGTGATATATTAAATATATGTGCATTGATTAACGTATTTAAGTAGATTGTTATGTCACCGCAACACCACCACCCCACGGTATAAGGAATAAAAGAATCTTCTTGTGATTGCTATTGGGATTTTAATCACTAAGTGTTGTAATCAGCTTCTTTTTGACTTGTTTTTAGAGAAACTGAATGTAATTTACAGTTGCTTTATCCATGTGGGAAGGTCGCTGTTGTATGATTGTAATTTGAAGGGGTTCGATTGAATTTCTTCATTTATCGTATCTTTTAATGAAGTTGCTGACACATTTCTGACACCGTTATTGGGTTCAATTACAATGAAGAGATTACTTAAGTTTCCATTTATCAAATTCTTTTGCTTATATAAACAAATTTAATTGTTTATATATTTTAATAAAGATTGGAATTAATTAACAAAATTTATTGATTTGGTAATTAAATCCAACATTTGCTTAACCAAATTGAGATTGATAATAATGCCAAAATGATGGTTTATCATAAATGGAGGTAATTGATTTTCTCAAGCATTATCGAAAGGGTAAATAATGTCTAAATGATAATAATTGATATCATATCAAGGAATAATTGGTTTCTGGTTGGAATGGAAGTAGTTGTTGAATGTTATCTATGAGATAGAAACAAAATTGTTTTTGTTGTACCTACCAGCAATATTTAATGTGTTAAACTACGGTTATGATTGCTATACCTGCCAGTCTGTATTCAACATATTTAATGATAAAATGTAATATTTCACATTGTTAGATTCTATCATGGTTAACAATAGTGAAATAATTAGATATTGCGTGGTTTAAATATATTACTATTTTCTATTTGCCAAATTTAATATATACACTTCATTGTCGTTTTAGGAACAATGAAATGAATATAAGGAATAGGTTTAAACGCATGTGAATCTTTGAAAATTATGTTATAATCCAGTAAAATGATTTTTCTGAGGTCCAAATGATGATCGTAATTTAAAAAACTAGCTATGGAACTTCTAAAACTACGTGATTCATTGAAAAACTGTACTAATAAAGTGGTTTTTGTTTTTCGATATAATTAATTTTGTCTATTATTAAAAATATAATTAATTTCGAAATCGATAAAAAAACTTTTTAGTTTGCTTTTAAATAAATGTTTAGGGTTCAAAAAATGTCAAATTTATGTAAGGAAGCATTTATCAACTTGGTCTTCAAAGGATAAATATACTTATAATAAATAATTTAAAATTCCTTTGTTAATTTCTAGGTTGACGAATTTGATGGTATTCCAGTGTTTCTTAACGTGAGGCGCACGCCCAACATGGGGCAATTTGAAAAAATATATATCTTAGAGACCACCCACCAAACTAGCGAAGTGCTTTATTTATACAGCAATGATAATTTTCTAGCGATTAGTAAACCCTTAAAATTTCATTTGTTAAAATAAATACATATATATGTAACCAATTTCTTATTGTACATGGTAAAGTTTTTATTTAATTACAAAAAGAATCTGTATTTTTTTAACAAAATTATAAGTGGATGAAGATTTTAAAAGTTTTGAGGGACATAACAAATAAAAGGTTAATAAACGCTGTGGTTTTGGGGGTTTTATGCACTTCTATTGATCCATACCAAGGGTGGGCAAACAGTCGATCGCAGACAGTCCAGCAGTTGATCACGGCATTTAAAATAATTTAGTACGTTAATTTTAGATTTTTAATATGTACTAAAAATTTAGCAGGCGACGAAACATTAATTTAAAATTAAATATGTACCTATAGTACAGCTAACGTGACTAATTCCCTCAATACACTTTGAGGTGAATTGCTTAACGGTTTTATCGAAATCTATGTAAATATTATATTAAAAGATGATTTTGGAAATATTGAATCGTTCGATCAAATATCCCGATGTCCTAGTAGTCGTACTATCGATATGTATTACCTTTTTATTCAATTTCTATACCAGTCAAGACGATGTATCAGTTTCAAATCAACAACAGAAATTTTGTCGGTCGTTTCGCCATCCAAAACAAAATATCAATTTCAAACTTACAGGGAAGAACACTCTCTTTATGATTTCGTAGATTTAGTATTGGCTCAAATTGTTACGTTTTTCGAGAATGTTTACAATGCTAAGGTGTAGACTCTACACAAAGGTCGTCAATGGTAGAGGTTTATTCAGACGGTGTTTCATCATATTGTCTTGTTATTCTGTGCTCAATGTTGGATTTTATATATTTTACAACATTTATTTTGATAGTATTTTGAAAATAATCGTAGAATATAATGATAAGTGCTAATTAAATATATTTGGAATTTCAATTCATTGCCGTTTTGGAAATTGATGTTTCTTTAATATTTTTGAAATAATAAGATGTAACAATATATAGCGTAAAACTGGGCTTTGCAATTTATAATTGGAGCCAAATAAATCAGTTAACTTATCAAATATAGTTGAAGACATATGATAGTTTTCCTTTTCATGGATTTACATATTTTCAAATGTGTTCCATTATAAATGGATCAAATTCAGCTGAAATGTGACTACAACCAAAATAATTTCCATTGTTATGACAGTTATGCACCTCAATATCGCCACGGAAAGCTAATCCTCGTTAAGCAAAGAATTTTATAACTGCAACTATTCTTTTCAAAACTTCAGTCCAGTATCTGAACAATTTCTCATTTTCTTTATGGAGTTCTGCATCAATTCTGGTAGACTTTTAATGTTGCAACATCGTTGATAGAGCAGCAATATGGTCTTTAGATGTTTTATTTATTTTATTTTTTAGTAATCTTTGGAGTTGCATTTTTTCAATCATTAAAACCAGTTTGAAATTTATAACAATATTCATCAATGCCACCATAATTGCAACCAAATAGCTTCCACACATAACAAAACACTTTACTTGTTGAAGGAGAAAAAACAAGCTAATCTATATTGACAATTTCTCCATTTGTCAATTTTCTGAGAAGATATTCCTTGCATGCATATGTCTCTAAATTGTCTATCTTTTAAAAGAAAATCACTTTCTAAATTCTGTGAAGGGATATTCTCTAAATTTCCTATAAGATCTGTATTTACTTCCCTTTCCGCTGTATCGCTGACTCTGCATTCAACGCTATTTCTCGCTGTTTCTCATTAGCCTGGTAGATCTGTTCTGTTTTTTCATTCTTAACATCTGCATCGCTTTGTTTGGTAGTCTTTTTGAAGGATATTTCTGGTATTGAGATATTGGTCGTAACAATTGTGTCATTATTAAGCTTATCATCAAAAAAATATTCTAAATAATATTTTATTTTAACAAGACAAAATATTGGAAAAAAAGAAAGTAAATAACATGCTATAAAGAGAAATGAGATACAAAATATCAAAATCTTGGAGCATTCATAAATTATGTTTGAAAACAATGGTCAAAACAATGTAGTGAAAAATGCTGTAAACATTTTTATAATTTACATTAGTTATTACTTAATAATTAGTGCAGAATTAAATTTAATCATTTAAAAATACAGATATCCAAATTCCAAAAGTGCATATGGCCTACGATGGCTTTATATTACCGAAAATATTTTTGTTAATACCGGTATATTTATAAATATTTCCATAACAGCTATTGTTATTATTTAAAAGATTTTTTTTTGAATAATTGGTTAGAATAAAATTGCAGATTTTGAAAAATAAATAAATTATTTAATACTTTTATTTATTATTGATTTGAATTGATAACCACATGCTATAGCGGCGGCCAAAGTTGATCCACTTATTAGAGTTTACAGTATGAATGATGAAGCAAATATTCAAGAATTTATAAAGAAAGGCTGAAGAACTGCTAAGGTATTAGGCGAAACAGAGGTATTGGCTATTCTATCGTACGTTTTGACTGAAAATGCATATTTTACATTTGGCATGCTAGAAAAATTTGGGATACAGGATCTTTAGAAAACGTGCTTTCAACATTTAGAAAAACTTTTGGTAAAGCTCCTTGAATGCAGTAGCCGAATTAAAGAAAATGCAGTAAAAATCTAATGGAAATCTGGACGTGCACTTGTGAAATCTCAAAACACTGACGGATAAATTATTATCATTCAATTATAAAACATTTGTAACAAAAAAATATGGTACCTATTAAATATAAAATAAAATCAGATATTTAGAAGGCAAAAAAATAATAGTTAACTGCACTAATGTAGTGACTGAGGATCAACATATTAATTTTATTGTTTGGGTCACCACAACTTGGCAAATGTTATCAAGTGGTCACAGCACCAGAAAGGTTTGGAGCCGCTGATATAAACAATCGAAATTTTAAGACTAGGTGAAAAAATGGAATAATAAATGCGTGTTCATTAAGAAAAAATTGTTTCTTTTATCAACACACAAAAGATATACACACTAGTAGTTTAACATACATATAAATTTCAAGTGGTAAGCCCCTCCAACAAAAAATTCCTGGGGCCATCCTTGTCTAGAATAAACCGACCTTGAAATTTATAAATTAATCTTACACATTTCATAATAATTAATAAGATTATGCAAAATAATAAACAAATCTTTTGAATTTAATATTAAGCATGTTTCACAATTATTTTTAGTTTCACAAATATCTATAAAATAAACTAAAATATGAAAATATTTTTTAATGGTTAGCATTAATTACTAACTGAAACTGATGAATTCCTGTCATTATGTTGCATGTCAAATTTTAAAAAAGAGGTACCGATTGATGATCTCATTAATTTGATTACAGAATATTTCAGATTCGATGTAACTTTTCATATTTGAGATTTTACCGCTCGCCCATTTCCATCAATTCAACAAGATTTTTCTTTTCAATTAAATATTTCACATTTTAGAAAAGAAAATTTAAAAATTTCCATTGGCTCATAATACTGAAATCTTAAAATATGAAAATCATTCGCTAAAAATAAATATTAAAATAATATTAAAATAATTATCAATATTAATAAATATACAATTACTGATAGCATTTCTATATTTTAAAAATTAAATTATTACATTATGAGAAAATATAAATAATATATTCATAGTAGGTTTTATTAGATCTAATTTTCATCTTCGGATGAATCTTGAGTTTTATCTCTAAGAGTTTTCTTATTTCGACGATTTCTTAAATGATTGATTGATGAAGAAACAGTCTCTTTCTTCATATCTGGAGGAGTTAGCAAATCACCAGAATATTCAATAACCTAAAAGAATTTTTATATACATCAGAATTTATATAACTTTTTGAAATAACTAAATCTTTCAAAATTCTACGTATAAATTTGAAAAAAAGGAATTATTTATTATTTTCAAGTACACCCTTGGTAAAACGATTGTGATAAGCTTAAGTAATAAAATTATAATCAAAAATGTATGAGATGGTAAATTTGACAGCACAAACTGAAATTTTGGAAAAAAATAATTAGCTAATTGCTAATAATAAAAATTTAATTATTTTTGAATCCAATTAATATGGCCTTTCTTATGAAGTGCTCTACAAAATTTAAATTTTAAAATAGACTTTGAATATCTCATTCTGGACGTCCAAGCACAAATGTGGAAAATCGTTTCACTCGAATTGTTTCTTGCATTTCCTACAAATTTATTCTGAAAAAAATATATTTCTACAGCTATTTTTATTAATTTTAAAACAAAATTGAAAAATAATTTCACTGATTTTATTAAAACTTCGCCGCATAGTTACAATGACTAAATTAATGCAAGTACTGTAAAAATCTTAGAATGTGGAAAGTCAAGGGGCCAGGAATAATTTCCAGCTATGAGAAGTTTTTCAGCTTTGAGGTTTT
This sequence comes from Schmidtea mediterranea, assembly GCA_022537955.1. Classification (NCBI taxonomy): domain Eukaryota; kingdom Metazoa; phylum Platyhelminthes; order Tricladida; family Dugesiidae; genus Schmidtea; species Schmidtea mediterranea. Next base: position 187,946,005 of record CM039680.1, read on the forward strand.
GAGACAAAACAATACTGAGTCTTAGGATATGTTATTTTAATATTATATATGTTATTTTAATGAATTTTTTTGATTTCCACCTCAGATTTCTTTTCATTTATTATTGACATTATATATGTTGTTTAGAAAAGATTGTTTAGTAAAGATTCAGAAAAAGAAACTTTTATGAAACATTTTCATAAAAAATTTCTTTTTCTGAATAAAGTTTCTTTTTATGAATATAGTATGCAATTACTTATTTTTTTACTAAACCCAGAAATTGCTGAACAGAATTTTATAATTATAGGTTTATAATATATTTTAAAGAACAATTTAATATCAACAAAACCAATCAATTTTCTGTAATCTTCTTTAAAATTACATCTTCATTAATCTTTTGAAGGTTTAAAATATCCAGACAAGCTAAATTACTTTCGGCCAAATTTAGCTAATTATTAACATTTCGAAGAGCTTCATCTATGTCCTGAGTGGAATCAGGTGATCTTCAGTTATTAATGACCTGATACTTTCGTTTCTTCGATTAGCCCAGAAGTACGCGGAGGTGTAGTTCTATTTATGGTATATGGTCTTCTTCCACGAAATGATTAAGAGGCAAATTAAAATGTAATTCTTCATCTGAACCAAATAACTGTTTTAAAGCGTTTATAATTGTATCATTCTTAATTGCATAGCATGAATCTACATTCATAAAAACTACATCGTTCAGGGTAATTTTTTTAACCTTTCTTCCAAGGTGTTGCTAATACACTGATCGAGTGGTTGCAGTATCTCAGTAGTGTTCGGCGGAAAGAACATGACTGAAATGTTGCCATCGTTTGAAATTAATTCGGTACTCAAAGAATGAGCACTCGCATTGTCTAATAACTAAATGATTTTCGGAGATAAGTTTTTCTTGGCCAAATGATTCTTAACTTCAGGTACAAAAACGTTTCGAACCATTCCGTATAAAGTTAACTAGTTTACCAAGCATTTCTTGATGATCTATAGTGTATGTTAGGTAAAACAATATTTTTAAAACATCTTAGCTGTTTCGCTCGACCTATAATCATCAGGGTCAACTTATGCCGGACAGTCGCATTTACATACCCCTTTACTGTAATCCTCTCCTTATAAGGTGCGTTTTTTCTCAATTTGAAACTAACGTTTTTGAATTAAGGTTTTTAAATACTAGCCCAGTTTCATCAGAATTATATATCTGTTCGGGCAGAATTTGCAGCTCCTCTACTTTCCTTTTGAAATTTTCAATAAATGCAGCATAGCAGAATGATTTGCTGATAATTTTTCACCACAAATTTTAAGAAATTGAATTGAGTGTCTTCTTTTAAATTTTTGAATCCAACCATGACTGGCCTTAAATATAACATCACAATTCAAATTTCAATTTAGTTCTAGAGCTTTAATTTGCAGGATTTCATCGGTGAAAATCTTATGATCAAGTCGCTTATTTCAAAACCACAGATAAAGAGCCTTTTCAACTTCAGGAACTGTGACGGCGGAAATTCTCTTGATTTTTTTTGCAGACTGTATCATCTCCTTTGTGTAATTTCTTAAGTATTCCTTATTGGTACGCATCTTCGAAATTGTACTTTTGTTTACCCTATAACGTTTGCAAAGATCTTTTGATTTCGCATTATCTTCTAATGAATCCAAAATTTTACATTTTTCACCCAGCAATAATTTTGGTTATCTTTTACTCATAGTGACTGGGATATTCTAAATTTTAAATAATATATTTGACAAATTAAATTTATAAAAACCGCAGTTTGCAAACGTTGCTTTTACTGAATAAAATTTTGAAATTGAATATTTCTTTTCCCGTTTTGTGAAAAGTTTCTATTTATAGAGTTACTTTTTTTAAATCTTTACTGTATTAATTATGTACAATTCACTATTTTGTAGTATATAAAAATATTATAAACCAGGAATTTGTCTAGGAATTAAAGATGTGTAAATATATTTATTATCGATAAAAATAATTGATTTTAAAATCAAGATTTATTGATAAAAATCACGTTAATAAATGATTGAACAAATAAAAGACCTGTGCTCCCAATTATTTTCGAAAACAATAAGTGAATCGGGATTAATTATGAGTAAAATGATATATAGTCATAATTGAAAGTTTGTAAATTATTTCAATTTATTAACCAATTTATTTTTATTATTGCCATCATATAAGGCATAACTTTCAGGTTTTTTAAAGCTTATACAACATCCATATTTGCGGTGGTTGGTTCAGTACCGCCAAAAGGAAATTTTTAACTCTTGCTTTATGTAACCATTGTAAGACTAAATCTTCAAACTGATGTTTGAATCATTCTTCTGTTGCTTTTTACTCATTAATGTTTTTACAAATATTTTTTTACGATAATACTAATCAAAATATTATATATTTGACTTTTTTCACACTCAAAAAAGTTGCATCCTTGACAGAAATTTTTGTTTGTTTGATCATATCAAGTATTTCATGTTTTTCCTTTAAAGCTAAGATGTTAAATTTGGATATACGATATATCATGAGTTAGATGAACTCTTTATTTAATAGATATTTTGAAGTAATGAAACAAAATGTAATTAAACATTTGCAACCATATGAAAATTAACTAACAAAAACAATAACGAACAATTTTTAATAATCCTTTTAATTTATCTAAACACTTTCATTTTATTGAAATTTTTAAAATTTCAAATGTGATTCAATGCATGTCTTATAAAAGTTTATTCTAAATTATTATTATACACGTTAGAAGTTACTAACACATCTTCTAAATTATATTGAATAACATTTGCATTAAAAGAACTCATTTTCCAGAAATTTATTTCTAATTCAATATTGTTTAATATTTAAACAAACTTTCAGGCATTGAACCAAATAATTTAAAACAATTTATCAAAACTTCAATATTAAAATTTTTATAAAAGTTGAAGAATTCTATATTTAAATTTTAATCAAAGCTAATTATGCCAATCTATTATAAAAAATTACATTATAAGTTTAAAATTTTACTGATAAAATCTTATTTTATCTTTTTTTAATTTAAATTCATTTAAATCTTTCTGACAAATAATCCAAAATATTCAGTTTTCTGCTGAAAACACCTCATCCATCTTGCTTCCATCTTGTTGTATTATTTATGTAAACGTAGCTGATGGAAATAATTGGATAATTATTTTATTCACCTTTGGGAAATAACTTTTTCATAAACTAATATAATACATTAAAATATAATTGTGTTTCGTCTCTTTGAAATTTTAATCGAAACATACTAAGTTTTCTGAAGGATTTTTAAGAGTAATCAATAGATTATTGCTGTCAAAAAGAACTAGAAATAAAATAATTATTAATTTGCATTTACTTCACTTGAAATTAGATTAATATTATTATTCGTTTGAAAAAACCATATGCTTAAGATTCGTGTAAATAAAAATATTACTTAATAATCAGAAATAAAAATGAAGAAAATTGATATTACTGGTGAGAATAAAGAGTTTTAATGAAAATAATATACAAAATATAATTTAATTTATATTTTTATAATGTTTGATTTTTGTTTAATCAATTAGTTGATTTTTTTACGTTTTTATAATTGATTACTTGTTTAATATTAAGTTATTTAAAAGTTTCAAAAACTGTTAATGTGATTTCAAATTTTGAAACACCATATTAACACTTATAGCGGGGTGCCACATCCTGTAACGGGCAAAATCTACTACGCAATAGACACCAGAACAAAGAGGTACATTGGACGAATATCAACATATTTTATAGATGTATATATAACTTAAACCTTTACTTTATACAAAATAATACACAAATATATATTTTTTATAAAATAATTATATATGTAAGTAAATTTATGAAACCAACGTACATCAGCCTGTGCAATTCGCCACTCCATCATTTCAGTAGAAAACTCATCGACTGCACCAAGATCATCAAATCCTACAATATAATCAACGGTTTTTTCATTTTTTATTATTAATATTGTGGGAATGACTCGTATATTTAGCCGAGTTGTTAAGAATGGAGATTTTTCAGCGTCTAATTTAATAAATTTACATTCGAGATGTTTATTAGCCAAGAGATGGAGATGTTTGTCAACGATTTTACATCGAAATGTACATTCTCGATAAAAATGACAAACAACATTAGTGCTCCTTTTGCATTCGTCAAAAAAGTTTCGCTCTTCTGAAATTTCATAATATTTACCATGATCGTTGGCGATCCATTTATCTTTTAGTTTATTGTTTTCTTTCATTTGCGCAATTCTTCTCTTTCTTATTTGTTCGATATCTCCTTCACTTAGTGATTCTAAGCGTTCAATCTCTTGATCAACTTTTTGTTCGATTAATTTAGTTGCATAAATAAGTCTTTTTTCAAACTCTCGTTCCATTTATCTACATTATACAAGTAGAGTTTTAAAATAAATAATTGTAAAAAGTATAGTATTTATTATCCCTACAAGTTTAGAAAAATTTATTCATCACAATGCTAAATTGGTGATATAATTATTTATCATAAGCATGTGATCTAAAATAATATTACACGTCAAACAAATACTGATGTAAAATCATTCTTTTCAATTAACTTACAATTCAAACTTGTTATGCACACTTCCTAGTCTATTATTTTAAATACGCCATTTTCGAATTCAATCTGCTATAAACAAAAAATGTTCAAGCTGCATGATGCAAGCACACACACACTTGTTATTGACATACAGTCAAATTTACGACATCAAGGGTATAAGGATACTGAATCAGTACTGAATCAAAGTTGAAGAAAATCACAAATTATAGTAAACTAAAAATTAAATATTGTATTTTAAAAATATTTACATTATTTTTAAAATTTATATTAATAAAATTAATTCATTACTGTAACATAAAATATTACTAAATATTAAATTTATTAATTAAATCCATATTATCTTGGTTGATTTTTTACCCGATAATGACAGTACATTTGTCGAAATATATCGTAAAACGAGTGTTTGAATGGCTTTTGAACTTTTTGTAAAATCATTCTTTATATTAAAATGAAATAAATTCTACACAAATAGAAAGTTAAAATTATTAGTTTATTAGTTATTAAACTCATTTTACAAATTGCCATGTTTATATCGATTAAAATGTATTATTACAAATTAAGTTTATTATCATTCTCCTTTTTCTACTATGACTTAGAACCTACATTAAACAGTCTTTCTCAAAACCACTTATATTTAATTAGTAACGTGAAAAGTTAAATTTCTATATAGTTGAATTATAAAGAAATCCAAACTTCATTTGAAGATTCAAGTAAGAGGATGTCCATTAATTATGTCAACCAACCTTTACCCCCTCCATTACATACTATTAACATTTTATAGTATTGGCTTGCATGTTTAAAATAGAAAACAGAGATTAAAAGGACAATATATATATCATATTTAAGAATTTTGAATGTCTTTAACGATTGAGTTGAAATACTACTTGAAGAAGAGCGATGGAAATTTGTGCAAGTCAATCTGAGATTGATCAGGTGGAATAAATATATTGGTGATAATTTCAAAATACGAGCTTCTAATCGGTTGGCAACAATTTATATCATGGCATTTAACAATTTGTAAAAAGTATTGACTTGTACTTATACGGGTTTTGTACCAATCTTGATCCTTAGTAAGAAAATTTTCTAACTCAAGCGCAGAAATTTCATCAATTGTCTGATCTTTAAATTACTGTATATCAGTATTCTCTGCACAAATTAGAGATATTTCCTTCCTATTTTTTCTGTCTTCTGAATTTTTTGGTCATATTTCTTCTTCTCAGTTTTTTCAAATCTCTTTAACCTTTAGTTTTTTTCTTTAACCTTTTCACTGCTATAACCGTATATACTCGTAAAATAAAAGTAGTCCATACTCTCTAAATTATTCCCGTCTCAACACGACTATTCACGCAGGGTACTCGAACAAGTCAGGTACAAAGATGATAAGATGATGTTACACTTTTAGTACATTAAAATCGGAATTTCGTGCATCCGCACGTACAATAATCGAAAGATTTGCGCACATCGAACACGAAATCTCAAAACATATTGCGCAGTGAAAAGGTTAATCTTCGTTTCCTGGTCTAAACTTAAAACACCACTACCCTTTCGCTTATACAAAATTAGGTTAAACCTAATTTATAAAGTTAACTTCAATTTTTAAAAAGTAGTTACAATATAAATTATTTTATAATTATAATCTAATCGAGAATAATAAAGAATAAACGAATTTCAATTTCACTCAACATCCAATTTACAAAAACAATCCTCAATTTTCATAACAGTTCAAATTTATTAAATTATTTTATAATTTTAAAATAAATTACAGTAACGTTAGACTCCCATTCAAATATGACTCCATAAATCTTTGGTCCCCTCTTAACAGCCGTATTTCATATTTAAAAATGAGCATGTTTCAAATCACTTTATTGACATTTTAGTATATATTTAGTGCAATACTGCACTAATATCGTAAGAGAAAACATATATTAAAAAGTAAACCCTGGAAAGCTGAAATTAGTATAAAACTATGTTAAAAAAACACAAAATTTAAGATGTGACGTCACAGTTCTTAAACACCCTCTCCCCTCGTCAAAATGTGTGACCCTCCCCTGGGTGTGTGACATCATTTATAGACGGACCTTTAACCAGCAGCTTAATAAGTTAGATTCCAGTAGTTTAAAAGTAATTGAATAATAATATCTTTCCAGAACAACAAAGTTTACAAAAATTAATCTCAATTTTCAAAAAATAGTTTCAATTTTATTAAATCATATTATCAATTTCTTCAATGCTTTTATTTAGAACTAAGTAAAACTTCCAAAAATTATCATTAAAACTAATTTCACTAGTTCATACAAAAACATAATTCAATTGCTGAATGTAAAATTTATCTAATATTTCTCAACAGTAACGAAATTATGTTATTAATATTCTTTCAGATGATTTCATCTAGGAAAAGTAATTGTAATATCCATTATCGTTAGAGTTAATCATTTGTACATTAAAACCGGTTCAATCATTTGATAAAATCTGTCTTCAATTTGATCTGACATATTCATTTATTGTTTAATGATATTAATCAGTTTAATGTATAATAAAAGACATAATTTAGCATAAAAATAATCTTACGTTATCTGTCGAAATTATATTTTTAATTTAAAAATTGATATGGTGGATTGTGTTAAACAAAGCCATAAATAAAATTTGGCAATTAAATAAACTTAATTTATATTTCATTAGTCAAGTTTAATTATAAAAAATTTATAAAACTATTTTCATAGGAAATTATTTTTGTAACATAAGGATAAATTTTATGAAAATCGAAAATTAAAAATAAATTCTTTTTCTAGAAATTTTAACACATTCTCTTTAATGTTGTCTAATGAGGTACTACTATTCTTAATATTAAGTTTCTGAGTTGGGTAGTTAAAACATTAAATTTAATAAATTAGGCGTGATTGGTGAAATTTTCATTTAAATTACTAAAAAAAATTCTCAGCTATTTTTTGATATTAATTGGATATTCATTATTGTCACTAAGAAAACAAATTTTGATCTGTTAAAAACAACTTTTGATTGGATGATATTATTTAGAAAACACTGAAAATTTCGGAATATAATTAGTTTTAACAGACTCAACCAAATATAAATTAACCAGCAAAATTTATTGTTTTAAATCAGTAATAGATTTGAAAATATTAATTGTTGCTGAATTAAAAGGTTTTATTGGTTATAAAGCAACCAGCGATGTATTAAGATTTATTGATATCACGATTATTTCATGATTGATACATAAGAAAAACTTTAATTTTTCAAAAAGTTAATACATGACTAAAAATAAAGTTACTTGATTTTGTAATTTAGCTCGATTTTTTAAAATCAAATAAACGCAAGTTCTTAAGACTTTAACACGTAGAGTATTATGTGGAGTCGCTAAAAAATAACACGACTCTACTTCAACTCAAAAAAGTCTTATCTTGATGCACTGGACATCAAATAAGTTTGCAATAAGACTAATCTTTATCTTATAACAGTGTTAATTTGACACTGTTTTTTCACTTACCAGGCGCTAAGATTTCTCTGAGCGCCTTCCGGCGTAGTACTGATGAAAGCCATTAGCTCGAAACTAGTATACTAATAGGAAATGTACTGGATATCACTTAATGTATCGTACATATTTTTTAAATTTTTATTATTTTCACATTGTTAATTTAAACCAAAACCTTTTTTAAAAAATTGCAAATTATCCAATTTAATAATTCAATACAACCGAAATACAACAACAAAAACATTCACATATACACAATTCACCAACCCAAACTGTTAAGAAACATTCAAAACACATGTGTTCACAAAATTTGGAACATTAATTATTGGATCCAATGATCTTATAAACAACGTTTCACGATATTATACGTTCCAATAATTATTAAAATGTTTTAATAGAATTTAAAAATCAGACATACCTATTTTAATCTTACAGTTCTTATTGTGTTAACAAAAATTGGTCGATCACGTCGTTACGTTGTCAAAATTCAAAGTAATTTTGAAAAAAAATTCATTTGTTTCTTAACTTAATCTATCATATGTTTTTCCTTTAAAATATTAATGTTTTACTTTTTAAATTTTTAATTAATTTTTCCATTTTAATTTTTGCATTTAGTGTTAAACTTTTAGACTTTAATTTCGTGCAAACGATTCTCTGTCTCCACCTTAATTTTATTTAACTCCAACATAAAAAAATAAACAAAAAATATTTAATATTTATTTTTCGATCTAATTTAACTTGAAACAGCTGAGTTTTCCAGAAAATAACGATATTCAAAAATGTTTCGATCTAAATTTAAAAAATGAGGATATTCAAACAAAATTATATTTCTTAATTTAATTATCACACCAATATTTATTAAATGATTCTTGAATTAGTGTGGCTTGTGTTGTGATATAAATTTTGTTTATAGAAATTATCGAAACAAAATTTTCAGCTTTTCAAAGATTTATAATAAAAAAATGAAAAAACACCCTTTATATATACATATTAAAATATTTATGATTTATTTATACAATTATATGTTGAGAAATACTCTTGTGTAAAAAATTTGTTATATTTAAATAATTTTAATTTTATATTTGTTGGGCTATAAGGCATATTTTAAACAAAATAAAATGACTATTTAATGTCATGTTGGAAATTATCAAAATGGCTGTTATAACATGAGCATACACCGCAAGCAGAAAACAAAATAAAATAAAAACACCAATTAAAACAAATTAAAAAATAACATAATTAAAAACAAATAATTAATAAACTTCGCATACAATTGCATACAGAAAAATAAAGTAGAACACAAAACCGCCTATAACCTTGCAATATAAGGTTTAGAAAATACACAGGCGGAAGTGGCGACCAGAATAAAAGTAACAATCAGCGAAAATAAAAAAATTGTAAATTTAACGAAATTAATATTAAAAAATTAAGAAAAATAAATAGAAAAAGAAAAAAATATTAAAATAAATAAAAGCCATTAAAAACCCAAAAATGGCCAAAAAGGTCTAAAATTCGATGATTGGTCGCACCCATGCACGAAAACACTATATAGCTGTCTTTAAAAACTTTACGAACTTTGAAAACTTAAAAAAACTGTTCAAACTTTAAACATTAGAACTTTTCAAATTTTATTTAACCCTTGGACTTTAAGAATTTTTTTGAATTGTAAGTGGTTTTTCATTGATTATATATGACAAATATATCTTTATGTTAATTGGTTTTGAATTTGATTAATTTTTATCATGGATGACCGCGATACTTTTTAGTATTCGCGACAGGTCCCCCTAAAATCAGTTTTTATATTTATTAGTCTGTGGTTAAGTGGTGAAACAATATTCAATTCCGGCAATTAAATTTGCAGGACGTTGATGTAGCATTTTATCATTTAACACCCTTCGGAGTCTGCTTAGAATGGTCGGCTTCGAATCGATCACGTAGTAGGATACCGTTGGAATCCACCGTGGCGTCCATGCATCGCGTAAAAAATTGCAAGGGTAAAATATGGGAATATAGCTATAGTTAAAGGGGCAACATTTGTGTAAATGTTTAAGTATGACAATAATTGTTTTTATTATTAAAAATTCCTGTCGCAAATAGATGTATTGAGGGGACCGACTAGGGTTAGGAATAATAACAAAAGAATAGACAATAGAATTTATACTTATATGTAGTAATTTCGATCTTATCCCTTAAAGAATAAAAATAATATTAAATTTAAAAGTAATTTAAATGAAATCGGTATAGAAGGGAGCATCAGTTTTTGTTTTTTGAATATTTATCGTTATTCGCCAACGACCATCATATTATAGAACTCTAATTAAGAAGAATACCATATTATTTAATAATAACTGTATTGTTAATAAAAAATCCGTTTTAATTAAAAATATTAAGTAATTAGTATCTCTAATATAATTATTAATATAAGTAAAAAAATTATATTGAGAAATTCTCCTTCATTTAGTCTCTTCTCTCTTCCGACAAACGTCGTAAAACATTTCTCCTTTCGAAATAATTCGCAAAATCTCTCAAATTTATCAAAAATGCAAGCCGGTTATGAAACCCCGAAAATATCGCCGTCAAAATCAGCTCACTCTGTCCAATCCAATATCCAGAATGACAGCCTCTCCCACCTAGCCTGCCAACAGAAATACAACAAATTATTTGCAGAGCATGAACGTAAATTGGGTACATGGTTTGCTCTAGAAATCGTGAAAGATCTTCATAAACAGATCCATCGCTTAACCAGATGTCGCGGTGATCTGATTTCTGAAAACCAGGGTCAGAGGATCATCATCAACGATCAGAGCACCGTGCTAATCGCCTCATTCACGGAGGCCGAATTAACTAAACGGATAGCCGGCCACGATCTGGCAGTATATTTAAATTTAATACCACCAACCCATATTCCAGAAAAGCACGAAGTTGGTCCAGCAAAAACTCCCAAGACCAGTAAAAGACACAACCCCAGCAAAAACCGGCGACGCCGTGAACGTCGTTGAGCTGAGGGAGCCATCATATTGACGAACGAGGCCAAAGTGCTCGAAGAAGCCACCATTCGGGTCGCCGAGCAATTTCCGGAATTCGCGAAGCCGGATGAGCAATTGCCCGAATCGGCAAAACCAGTAGAATCAGTCCATCAAATTTGTGCCGACAAGGAGGACGAAATGAAAATCCACATAGACGTGTCCTCGGCAGAAACAACCCCACTGGTGGTCGAAGAGGCTAGAAATTCATAAACATCTGCTGGATACTGGACCGATAATTTCGGGGACGAGTTCTGTCACTCAGTTCCTCAAGTCGGAACCACTAAATTCAATTTCTCCATAAAGCGAAAATTCCCCGTTGATATCGATGATGAAATTCCGATTTTCACCATTGATTTATGGACCTCATTGGACTAACAACAGATTTATGTGCTATTTATAATTTTTTTCTCTTAATGTTGTAAATTTAATGTTGTAAAAACTCTTATTTTCTTGTAATTTTAGTTTTTCTTTATTAATAAATACTCAATTAATGTTAATAATCATTTCCGAGTACGATATAAGGGCGGTGGAGGCCTAATTCCTACCAGTAGTATTGTTAAAAAGGCTAATTAAACTGATGGAGTTAAATTAGAAAAAATTATAGTCTCGTTAAATTAGTTTTAAGCATTTGTGTGATTTTTTTTGGAAGTAAAAGAGTTATTGCGAGTGAAAAACAAGATATAGACCTTAAGTCAACCGTATTTTCCCTTAAGTTAAAAAGAAAAATTTTATAAATTTAAAAACAGCTGATCTAACATCGAATTTAATAATTTCGATGACTTTTCAAATTAGTTACTATAAAAAATTTACAATTTTAAACAAAGTTCTAAGTTGATAATATTATTATATTTTTTCGTCGTAATTCAGGGGATTTAACCTTAAATTTTGATAATTAAAGAAAGTAGAATAGAAAAACCTTATTAACTAAGATTTGCCTTCCAGGAAATTTCTAAATTTTAGTATTTAAAATTATTAATTAGATATTTAAATTTATGCTGTATAGAAGGAATTATTAATGATAAATGGGTAATCAAGTTTTAATTACCGCAATTATCCGAATATAAGACGCATCATTAAAAATTGACTGAATTCAAGAAAATATAAGTAACCCAAATATAAGACGCATGTATAATTATTACCTTACATTAAATTTATTATTAAATTTATTTTTTGTTTAAAATTAAAATTTCAGTTACCTAAATTCAAATTTAAATTTTTATTTCCCTATAATGTCTTCAAAACGCTGCAGTTATACGACAGGTTTCAAATTGAAGGTAATTGAAGCAGCTGAACGTATCGGAAATAGAGGAGCATCTAGAGAATATGGACTCAGTGAAGCTAATGTAAGGCTTTGGAGAAAAAATAAAAATACTTTAAAAGAGTGCAGATCCTCTACAAAGGCCTCTGGCAGAGGTAGGAAATTATTTTTTCCTGATGTGGAGAAAAAATTAGTTGAATATGTTCATGAAAGGCGATTTTCAGGTTCCTCAATATCCACTGTAGAAGTTAGGTTGAAGGCTTTAGAGTTAGTCAAGGAGATGTATCCTGGTTCAATATTTAAAGCCTCAGCGCGCTGGTGCCAGCTTTTCATGAAAAGGAATGATATTTCTATAAGAAGAAGGACTTCAATTGCACAGCGACTGCCGGATGATGTAGAAAATAAGCTGCTCGACTATCAGAAATATATAATAAATTTAAGGAAAAGGCATGAATATCCAATTAGTTGCATAGGGAATGGGGATCAGACCCCACTAAGTTATGATATACCTTCATTTCAGAAATTGGATTTCAAAGGAGTCAAGTCTGTACCTATTAAAACTACAGGCAAGGAAAAGAAAGTCTTTACCAAAGAACATTCATTGGCCAGCTGGTGTGATTGTTAAAGCACAAGAAAATGGATGGATGAATGAGGAGTTGACTAAGGATTGGATTAAGACTATTTGGTGTAATGATAGAAAAGATGAATTTCGAAATTCAAGGAGGTTACTGGTATTAGACGCATTTAGATGCCACCGTATGCCATGCGTAAAGGAAATTTTGGCAAAAAACAAAACAGATCTTGTGATTATTCCTGGAGGGATGACCGGGCAACTTCAAGTTATGGATGTAGTTAGCAATAGGCCATTTAAGCAAGAGATGCGAAAGAGATGGAATGAGTGGTTTTTTTCTGGTGCTCCATCATTTACTGCTTCTGGAAACAGAAGAAAGGTTGGTTTAGAAACTATTTGCAAATGGATTCAACTATTATGGGATGCAGTTAGTGAGGCAATTATTATCAAAGGGTTCAAGAAATGTTGTTTGAGTAATGCTATGGATGGATCAGAAGACGATATTATTTGGCAGGACGATATATCTGATGTAGGGAATGAGGAAGATGATATTGATGATATGGAAAATGAATTAATGTTTGGAGAAGTGGACGAGTCCATTGAGATTGAGAATTTTATGGAAAGTGAAGATGAAAATAATGGTCTCTGTAATGAAAAAAACATTCTGTAACTAAAAATAAACATTTTGTATTAATTTATACTTTATTTCCCTTGCCCATACCGGTTTTTCAGAAAATTTTCTGAGTAGGAAAAATATTTCCTGTTATATCCATGTATAAGACGCACCACGATTATCATCCCAAAAGTGATAAAAAAAAAGCGTCTTATATTAGGATAATTACGGTACTATGCCTCGAATTATAATTTGGGCTAGTATTCAACGGTCAACTTGAAAGTCGATGAGAAAATTCTATCCCGGACGCATACATGAGATCGATAATAAAGGATGGGAAATGCGAGTATTAATGTCGAGGGAGTCAGAGGAGTTAAGTAGACGTAAGTCCTTCTAACGGCAGTCAGGAACCCCAAAGCGAGATTACCACGAGGAGTAGTCTTAGAAATGAGGCTCTCCTGCTCGCGGACTCTCGGCTGCTATAAACAGTACCAACATGAGCTTGCTCATGGGTATATAGTGGTAAGGTCAAAATCGTGAAGCATCTGGGTGAGATAGCATCGACCCTAGGAAAGTAAGAATTTAGTGAAGCAAGATAGATTGAAACAAATGAGCACAGATTTAAACAAAATTAATTCCAACCAGTACACCAATATATTTCATATTTACATACTTGACAAAATAAATTTAAAAATGGTTAAAATATTTTTTTAAAAAAAAGAAATTACTAGAATAGAAATTGCACTATGTTTTTGGTGCGAAATATATCAGTTTTTCATTCGAAATTCTTTAATGATATGAAAATTTGGTTAAAGTAGGTCTATTGGGTATTTGTGAGAAAATATGGAAATCATTCGCATAAACTTTTATAATTTATTGTAGTTCAAGGATAATTCAACACAATCATTTCTACTAATTTCACAGTTCACAATTTTAAAATTTCTCTCAGTACAATTCAATTGACTTGATCCTAGGAGCTGATGACTCATTTGGAGACCCTTTCAAGCAATATTCTCTAAAAGAAATCCGTTTATTTTTACTTTAAACTTTATCGTTTCGTCTTAACAATAATTTTCACTTGTTACTCGAATTATTAAATTCTGAAGATTTTTATTGCAATTTCGCTTTGAATATTTATGACGAAGTTGAAAGTTCTTTTGATAGGGAACTCTCTTTTAGTTACAATTTCAAATCGAATTATCTCTTTACAAATAACCGGAATAATTGTAGATAATTTGTTTACTTCACGCTACCTTTCAAGCTCATTTTCTAATAATTAAATAAATTAGTTTGTATTTTTTTATCACTTTTTTCAAAGGCATCAAAGTAGGTAGATGTGTCCAATCTGGCGCACTTTTTGGTACCCCCCCCCCTCCTGACAAAAACTAAACAAACTAAAATATAATGTAAACACAAAAAATTACAAAATAATGAATAAGAACAAGAACGTATATAGGTATACATTTATTAATTCAATGAACAGTTGGATGAGCTGTTACATGATCTGTTTGATAGGCTGTTGGATGTGCTGTTGGACGTGCTGTCGGATAATCATGTGGAAAATTATTATCTTTATTCATTGTCAGTCTCAATCATATAATGACCGTATGCCAGGCTTACATTCTTTTCTACCCAAACCCTTTTATCCTCTTTGTTTGTTAGTGCAACCTTTGAAGTTTTAAAACTATAAAGTTGATGATTGTTTGTACCAATACGAAATTGAGGTACAGAAAAGGTGGAGTTTTTCTCATAACACTCTTTATAAGTTTTATGTGTTAGATCGGTATCCTTTAATGATATACCCTTAGCTTTTAGACAAGAAGATTTACCTAACAAACTATAACATTTGGGTCGAAGGAAAACCCATTCGTCATAACCTTCTCCCTTACTTTCGTCCTTAAATTTTCCAATGACCGAATCAAGTTTTTTAGAATAAAGCGGATGAGTAGAAGGGTAATTAGATGTATCCAAAAGATTATCCTTAACCATTTCAGACAAAAGAATATCTAGTTTACAATTTTTAATCTCCAAGAAGAAAGAGTCTGTATCTCCAGCAACTATATTAATATCACAATTAAATTGTTGTCGATATTTTTCCAAGTCCTTATACTGAAGCTCATACATTCGAAGTTTCGACAAGTCAAGCACTGATTGTCCTATATAACTTGGTCGATCTAAACATACTGAGTCAGGATTTAACAAAGCAGCAATTAGATCATCAGCAATTTTGATACTTCTTTGAAAGGTTGGTTTAGAAGCATATGTAATCATCTTCTTTTCTGTATTACATAATCTTAAATTCATTCTTTTTTTCAGGTTTTCGACAGTTTTACCATACAAACTATTGTTTAGGAGCTTATAATAATTTTTATCTAGTGTGTTTGTACTTTTTGCTTTTAACTCTGTATTGGTATCAATGTAGTTTTTAAAAATAGGAGACTGTTTGAATCTTACAGCTCGATTCACACGAGTAACCTTAACACCAAGAGACAAGTATAATTTTAGTAAACGCCAATGAATCACATAATTCATTTTTGGGTAATGAGTCAATAACAATTTTTCAACCTTAGATCCCTCAGGTTTCATTTTCTCAGCAGCAATAGGAAAGTCGTCTAACTTATCGTGAAGTACAGAAGGAATTTCAAGATTAACTTCAAGAGTATACCCATATGACAAAGATTCAAGATTCAAAGTCAAACAATCAGATAATATTGAATCAAAACCATCAAGTATCCAACTGAATTTGCCACAAGGTAAAGGTTGACTTAAAGCCCAACCGTATAAATTATTAATATCTATATAAAGCAACTCAGTGGTTTCATCAGTTTTTACAAAGTGTTTATTAACAAAAGTAAGACCTCCACGAATACCACCCTCATAGAAATTATAAATTTCCATGTCTTGCAATAGTTCAATGGGTTTATCTAAAGTTATTAACGCAGAACTCCAAGACATTCCAGGAATATTAAAATAATTTAAAGGCTCTAAACTATTATGAGCTATAGATTTCGCCCGAAATTGTTGGAAAAAGTCAGCTAAAAGAAAGCAATCGAGTTTCAAGTATATCATCATATAGTCAAGTAAATTTACACATTTAGTTTCAGTCCAAATTAATTGAGCTTTCTTATATTCAACTTCACTCACTCCTTCCCAGATTGGAGGCAGTTCATAAGTATTTTCAAGGACCTCTAAACTAGTGGCAAAGTTGTACGGAAAAATACCTTTTTCATTAACAATGGTACCAGTAAAAACAGATTTTGTTAATGGTAAACTAGTCAAAGTTTTCACAGACCTAGCTAATGAGTCATTAACAAACTGGTAAGAGTCGATAAAACGTATTCTAAGCTTACCAACACATACCATAAGCGATAAGAACTTTTCACTACTAATTGGAATACATGATAAGTTCCAATTTGGAAATTGATTTATTCCATACTTAAGGATATGATGTAAGTCATACCCGCGTAAATTATGAAACACTACAGGTATAATTCTTTGATGCTCCTATTAACATTACAACTTTTACATGCTGGACCAATATATTTTCCTGTAAAATGGTCATGGTCTCTAACATTATCTACTATATTCTTATTGCACAAATAACAATATTCACAATTATCAAATGAATATTCTTCGTCAAAAGTAAGTGGTAACATTAGCTTTTTCCCATTTTCTTTATAATATGGTAGCACAATGTTTGTTCCTATATCTGAAACCTTCTTCAAAAATTCATAAACACAGTTTTGACCAATGAAATGATGGTAACTTGTCATACCAGTAAAGTTGTTGATTAATAAGAGTCCAGCAGAAATTGGCAAATATATTTGATGGTGTACGTCATCTTTTGGGAAAATAGATTCAAAATCTGCATAGATAACGAAAGGAGGTGTTATCGTTTTTGACCAGTTTTTGAACTCCAAATATTTATCTTTATCATTTGGTAATGTATATAGCATAGTACCCAACTGATTTTTCTTACATAACTCTTGGTGTTTTTCAAAGGTTTTTGGCTTACGAAATCCATTTAAACAATTTTCACACCATTTGCAACGAATTCGAACATTACAATCATTGTTTTTATGACAATTCATCAAGGATTGTAAATTAGTTACTGCTGTATAATGATATTTTTCACCCTCCTTTATCAATAATAAATAAATCGGATCCACTCCAGATAATTTTGTTCGGTGAATTATATTTAAATATGGATGCTTCATTATAAGTTCTTCTCTATCCTCAAAATCTTCGTTATTATAAATCATTTCATTAATTGCTAAACCAGGATTTTTCTTCTCAAAAGTGGGAATATCACACAGTTTCATTGGCATATCGTTAGGTTTGTATACCAAGTCATTCATATACGGTAAATATTTTCTTGGTCTATCTCTATCTTTCTTGATTTTATCAGATTTTAATACAGCCAAAACATTATATATGGAACATAAATTATCGGTATTTTGTACGTTAACTATTGCCTTTTTACCTATTTAAGCTTTAGGTGTTGGAATATAACTATGTCCAGATAACCTAGATATATTCAAAACTTTGGTTACCTTGAAATTTACTTCTATTATTCGGTTTATTTTCCAACTACTTCCTAATTCTGTTCGTTCAACAATCTTTTCATTTATTTTCTTTATACCCTCATCAAGAAAAGTTGTAGTCACTGAAGCAGCACGATTTGATATACTAACTACTTTGAGTTCCCCATCTTTTTCAAATTCTACTTGGACTCCAAATTGAACTTTTGAATATTTCATTTCATTTAATGTAATTTTTAATTTTTTCAAAAGAGAAGATGGAAGAACTATTTCCTTAACATTATATCTTCCGATGTTCACTTTTATAATTCGATGTGAGCGTAGTAAATCATATTCAATTTCTGGTTCAACAATAATGTCACTTAACCTTAGTCCAATTTGTAAATAACCTTTATTAAATATTTTTTCAAGTATTTCAGATTTTATAGAGCTTTTTCGTTTCAAACTGTGTTTAAACAATGATTTTTTATCCGTATAAAATTGAGTTAAGTGGTTTTTATGGTCATTATAAAATTTAAGATACGGGTCAGAGGTTTGGGTTTGGCATACAGGACATATATAATAATTATTCACTTGATAATATCGATTCATTTTATTGTGGCAGTTGTTATCATGGCTTGTAGATTGACAATACTTCGGATAAAGATTACCTGAAACATGAAAAAAGTTAAATAATTCTGATTGTAATAACTAAAACTCACATTTAACATTCACAGTAGAGATTTTTTCAAGTTCGTCATAATTTATTTCATAAAATATTCTATCATCTATGTTTTCAATGTGAATATTTAAATCATCTAAATTAAAAATAATTAATAATTTAAATAATAGTAAAAAATTACCATTTTTATATTCATTTCTTTCATTACTCGATCTTGAATCTTGAATATTAAAAGTATCTAACAGTTAATAATTTAAAAATCATTAAAAATTATCAAAAGATTACTTGTATCATATTTATCAATATGCAAAGTGTCTTGAAAGGTTGTCCTCTTTGACAATACTAAAAAAGATTAATAGTTAGTTATATTATACATACACGTACTTTTGGCAGCTATACTACTTTTACCATTCTCCGAATTGTCTGAGGTGATGCCCGTGTTGTTGTAAAAACATTGACCATCTATCAGATGTTATTGTGAGACATTCTGGACACATATAACCAGGGAAACTAACATCATTTATCTTGAAATATGATGATGTAACAAGTTCACAGTAGTGAACATCTTCGTGACTGATTGCTACGCAAAATTTATATGTATAGCAATAATTCACTAAAAACAAATAGTAAATTAAATATACATAAAAAGTAAACTTACTTATGATAATATTTTAATAATAATTTAATTAATAATTGATTGTTTATACCTCAAAATCATTCGTTTATACTAATTAAAATCGATTGTTTATACTAAAGATTACATCCAAATTGAAATTTTTAATCAATTTAAATTGAATAAATTATAAATATGATGTTTGAAAATGAAATTTAATAACATAGGTTGCTATAGTTTCATGAAAATCATTAATATCAAGAAAACTACAAAATGAAAAATACTTATTGATTTATATCACATCGATTATTTTTTCAAAAATATATATATATATATATATATATATATATATTTATGCAATAAATTATTAGTTGATTCCCCACAGAGAAATAAAATTAATAAAATATAACTAATAGGTTTGAAAACCAAATTTTTAAAATCAAATTTAATAACACAGGTTGCTATAGTTACATGGAAAATAATAATATCAAGATAAATCAATGATACATGATGATCACATCGGGAAATTAACTTTTTAATAAATTATTTTGAGTAAAGTACAAAATGAAAATATTTATTGATTTATTTCTCATCGATTAATTTTTCAAAAATACATACTTATGCAATAAGTTATTTGTTAATTCCCTACAAAGAAATTAATTGAATAACTTGTAACTTAGATATTTGAAAACTAATTTTTAAAATCAAATTTAATAATAAAGGTTGCTATAGTTACGTGGAAAAGATTCATATCAAGTTAAATCAATAAAATATGATAGTCACATCATAAAAGTTATTATTATTATTATTATTATTATTTTTTTTTAATAAATTAGTTTGAGTAAATTATAAAATGAAAAATATAATTATTATCTATTAATTTTGTGTAAAGAATTTATAATTTATATTTAATTAAGTATTATATTAATAATTTGTGTCACCACTAAAAATTAATTGATAAAATAAATTGAAATTTTTCCTTGAAAAATAATAATAATTAAAAATTGTGTTACAAAGAAGCTAAAAGTAAAATAAACAATTATCATTTTGAAGTTTATTTACTTTATTATTATAAAAAGAATTAATAATTAAATCCTGTCAAATAACTATATTTGACAGGATTTAATTAGAAAAATAATAAAAAGAAAATTTAAATATAATTCACCGAACAAAATTATCTGGAGTGGATCCGATTTATTTATTATTGATAAAGGAGGGTGAAAAATATCATTATACAGCAGTAACTAATTTACAATCCTTGATGAATTGTCATAAAAACAATGATTGTAATGTTCGAATTCGTTGCAAATGGTGTGAAAATTGTTTAAATGGATTTCGTAAGCCAAAAACCTTTGAAAAACACCAAGAGTTATGTAAGAAAAATCAGTTGGATACTATGCTATATACATTACCAAATGATAAAGATAAATATTTGGAGTTCAAAAACTGGTCAAAAACGATAACACCTCCTTTCGTTATCTATGCAGATTTTGAATCTATTTTCCCAAAAGATGACGTACACCATCAAATATATTTGCCAATTTCTGCTGGACTCTTATTAATCAACAACTTTACTGGTATGACAAGTTACCATCATTTCATTGGTCAAAACTGTGTTTATGAATTTTTGAAGAAGGTTTCAGATATAGGAACAAACATTGTGCTACCATATTATAAAGAAAATGGGAAAAAGCTAATGTTACCACTTACTTTTGACAAAGAATATTCATTTGATAATTGTGAATATTGTTATTTGTGCAATAAGAATATAGTAGATAATGTTAGAGACCATGACCATTTTACAGGAAAATATATTGGTCCAGCATGTAAAAGTTGTAATGTTAATAGGAGCATCAAAGAATTATACCTGTAGTGTTTCATAATTTACGTGGGTATGACTTACATCATATCCTTAAGTATGGAATAAATCAATTTCCAAATTGGAACTTATCATGTATTCCAATTAGTAGTGAAAAGTTCTTATCGCTTATGGTATGTGTTGGTAAGCTTAGAATACGTTTTATCGACTCTTACCAGTTTGTTAATGACTCATTAGCTAGGTCTGTGAAAACTTTGACTAGTTTACCATTAACAAAATCTGTTTTTACTGGTACCATTGTTAATGAAAAAGGTATTTTTCCGTACAACTTTGCCACTAGTTTAGAGGTCCTTGAAAATACTTATGAACTGCCTCCAATCTGGGAAGGAGTGAGTGAAGTTGAATATAAGAAAGCTCAATTAATTTGGACTGAAACTAAATGTGTAAATTTACTTGACTATATGATGATATACTTGAAACTCGATTGCTTTCTTTTAGCTGACTTTTTCCAACAATTTCGGGCGAAATCTATAGCTCATAATAGTTTAGAGCCTTTAAATTATTTTAATATTCCTGGAATGTCTTGGAGTTCTGCGTTAATAACTTTAGATAAACCCATTGAACTATTGCAAGACATGGAAATTTATAATTTCTATGAGGGTGGTATTCGTGGAGGTCTTACTTTTGTTAATAAACACTTTGTAAAAACTGATGAAACCACTGAGTTGCTTTATATAGATATTAATAATTTATACGGTTGGGCTTTAAGTCAACCTTTACCTTGTGGCAAATTCAGTTGGATACTTGATGGTTTTGATTCAATATTATCTGATTGTTTGACTTTGAATCTTGAATCTTTGTCATATGGGTATACTCTTGAAGTTAATCTTGAAATTCCTTCTGTACTTCACGATAAGTTAGACGACTTTCCTATTGCTGCTGAGAAAATGAAACCTGAGGGATCTAAGGTTGAAAAATTGTTATTGACTCATTACCCAAAAATGAATTATGTGATTCATTGGCGTTTACTAAAATTATACTTGTCTCTTGGTGTTAAGGTTACTCGTGTGAATCGAGCTGTAAGATTCAAACAGTCTCCTATTTTTAAAAACTACATTGATACCAATACAGAGTTAAAAGCAAAAAGTACAAACACACTAGATAAAAATTATTATAAGCTCCTAAACAATAGTTTGTATGGTAAAACTGTCGAAAACCTGAAAAAAAGAATGAATTTAAGATTATGTAATACAGAAAAGAAGATGATTACATATGCTTCTAAACCAACCTTTCAAAGAAGTATCAAAATTGCTGATGATCTAATTGCTGCTTTGTTAAATCCTGACTCAGTATGTTTAGATCGACCAAGTTATATAGGACAATCAGTGCTTGACTTGTCGAAACTTCGAATGTATGAGCTTCAGTATAAGGACTTGGAAAAATATCGACAACAATTTAATTGTGATATTAATATAGTTGCTGGAGATACAGACTCTTTCTTCTTGGAGATTAAAAATTGTAAACTAGATATTCTTTTGTCTGAAATGGTTAAGGATAATCTTTTGGATACATCTAATTACCCTTCTACTCATCCGCTTTATTCTAAAAAACTTGATTCGGTCATTGGAAAATTTAAGGACGAAAGTAAGGGAGAAGGTTATGACGAATGGGTTTTCCTTCGACCCAAATGTTATAGTTTGTTAGGTAAATCTTCTTGTCTAAAAGCTAAGGGTATATCATTAAAGGATACCGATCTAACACATAAAACTTATAAAGAGTGTTATGAGAAAAACTCCACCTTTTCTGTACCTCAATTTCGTATTGGTACAAACAATCATCAACTTTATAGTTTTAAAACTTCAAAGGTTGCACTAACAAACAAAGAGGATAAAAGGGTTTGGGTAGAAAAGAATGTAAGCCTGGCATACGGTCATTATATGATTGAGACTGACAATGAATAAAGATAATAATTTTCCACATGATTATCCGACAGCACGTCCAACAGCACATCCAACAGCCTATCAAACAGATCATGTAACAGCTCATCCAACTGTTCATTGAATTAATAAATGTATACCTATATACGTTCTTGTTCTTATTCATTATTTTGTAATTTTTTGTGTTTACATTATATTTTAGTTTGTTTAGTTTTTGTCAGGAGGGGGGGGGGTACCAAAAAGTGCGCCAGATTGGATTTATCTACCTACTTATCAAATCAATTTTATATAACAACATCCTTGATTTTCTTATCATCTGTAATCACTCATCTCAGTTTCACACGAAAATATTAAATTTTCAAAGTTGTTTGATATTTTTTTAAAGTTTATTTTATGTTTTAATTATTCTGCGTATAATTTTGTGTTTACATCTAAATATTTTATAATTCCAAAATATTTTAACAGAAATAAAATTTTTTAATAAACAATTAAATTTTAAATTAAAATTATTTACATTGTATTTTTGGAATTCTTAAAAATTGCTCCAGTTCAATGAATAACAACATTGCCAAATTGAATCAAAAAGAGAAAAAGAAATCAAAGTAAATGTTGTATTTTTAATTAATCAATTTACTTATAAAATATATAATTTTATGCCAAATAAATTTTATGGAATGAAAAATTAAATCCCAAAGCTCTTACACTAATCATTACATTCGTTCTCCATTAACGATGATAGTAACTTTAATACACGTAATTCTCTTTTGCGCGAAAATTCTTTAAGCGAATTTGGTTTAGCGAGATTCAACAAAAACAGTACGCTGTTTTTACGCGACTTGATTTGATTTAACGCAATTCCAAAAAATTTAAAAATTAAATTTAAAATATTTTTTTTATTAGTTTGCATTATCCAGTTTGAATCAATCAGTGATATCAATTAAAATATATATTTTATGTTATATTTCGCCATTTTTGTTTCATTAAAAATGAATTTTTTAGTTATTCTTTGTTAAATTATGAATTGTTCTTGCTAAATTAGTATTTTTAATTAAATTTCTTTTGTTTTCCTATACATATCTAATATGCCATTAAATAAAACATTTATAAATCATATAAAAATCTTGACTTTATATATCTAATCACATTATTTAAGTTGATTTTTCAAATGTAGAACCAATAATCTACTTTAATATGGATACGCAATTTATTGAGCGAGTTTTCTGGGAACGTATTTATTGCGTAAAAAGATAATTAAATGTAAATACAAACAAAAATAGTGAGAAAAATAGGGCATATTTTTAATAAAACACGAGAAAGCCAAATAAACGAAATATATTTCGCGGAAATTACAATCTAATACATAAAATACATATCTAATATGCCATTAAATAAAACATTTATAAATCATATAAAAATCTTGACTTTATATATCTAATCACATTATTTAAGTTGATTTTTCAAATGTAGAACCAATAATCTACTTTAATATGGATACGCAATTTATTGAGCGAGTTTTCTGGGAACGTATTTATTGCGTAAAAAGATAATTAAATGTAAATACAAACAAAAATAGTGAGAAAAATAGGGCATATTTTTAATAAAACACGAGAAAGCCAAATAAACGAAATATATTTCGCGGAAATTACAATCATAATAAGTCTGCCATCATAATGTTTGTCAAATGTGGTACACCGAAACAATGATCTGAAAAAGATTTTTTGATTTTTAAAAATTTTATTCGAATCTATTAAATTTATAATATTGGTAAAAAAATATTGAAAAAAACTTTGGGAAATTTGTTTATATAGATATATTTGTTGAATACAGTTGAGTGAAAGAAAATATCAATCATTGAAGAAGAGGAAAAAGCAAAAGTCTAGTTAAATTTTGATTATGAGTGATCAGGACCGATCTTAGATCGAAATATTTCATTTTATGTATAAACATTGCCGATATTGGCTTACAATGTTATTTATTTAAATTTTATTTATATAAATGATTCCGC
Source organism: Schmidtea mediterranea (assembly GCA_022537955.1). Taxonomy (NCBI): domain Eukaryota; kingdom Metazoa; phylum Platyhelminthes; order Tricladida; family Dugesiidae; genus Schmidtea; species Schmidtea mediterranea. The sequence goes on from CM039680.1 coordinate 187,971,127, forward strand.
TATCGACAAAAAAAGATTGTAAAGTTTAATGATGTAAAAGTTATGATTTATTGATTTAATTAAATAATCTCAATAAATTTATTGTTAATTGTAGGCGATTGTAATTTATGACCCAATGCCTCACGTATTTTAGATAATTTTTAACACCAACTTGAAAACAGATCTATTTATTTTTGGAAAATTAAATTTCCAATAACATAAAAAGAGTCTCAACGATATATTGATTATTGTTTTCAATTTGATTTTGTTGGTATTTTTTCTGTTATTTCTATCAACTTTTGTCAAAGTTCGTTTTCTTTGATCTAGGTATAATCTTTGAGTCTTCTGAAATGCAAGTATTAATTTAAATAACAAAAAAAATTTATCTGTACTGACCATTCAAAGTAATTTTCATAATTTGAACCTGAATTATTTAAAACTTATTACGTGAACATAAATGCCGTAATGTTACGAGACAACTTTATGTTTTCATCATATAATGAGTTAAGTACACGCTTTAACGCGAGTTTCTTTCTAATTATGTTGTTTACATTCAAAATAAATCTGTGAGAAGTCAATTATATTAGATTTCTGATCCACATACTAAAATATTTAAACTATGTTATTATGAGACACTAGGGCATCTAGCAGTTTGATGATAAATGTTTCTTGATTTATTTTATTGCTATATATAAAACTACACTTGGCGTGTTTGTAGTTTTAACAAATCTTAAGTATTATTGATGATTTTATTACTCATATACGCATATCTGAATACAATAACAATGCATCATTTTGATTGATCTATGTGTGCGTCTTTGTAATACATCATGTACGTGTGTATCAACTATGTAGGATGCATGTTGACAACACCTTTGCAATCTTTTCAATGTCTTAAGTAATACATAAAGCAACCTAGTCAACCACATAATCATAAGTAATCTATTTTTAATAGAACTACCCCATTAGACCCAAACTAATAGCGCCTACAGAATATTAGTATCCACGTAACAGTACCTCATTTCCTATTCTGGATAGTTTTTCTGTATAAAATAAACTTGGATGATAATATCAAAATTTATTCGAGCCAGTTAAATATATAATAAGACCTTAATTTAACAATTAGAATACAAAACCTTTAACCTTATTCTAAATTAAATAGTGCGCTATGATGCGCTCATATTATAATAATTAAATGCACTTCCTAATTGATTAAAAGCACTAGATATTCTGAACAATCTCTTTCATCATAAATAATAAAAGTAATTTTGAAAGTACATTCTTCATTAACAACTCAACCAATTTATCAACATATTTTTAACTGAATTTGAAAAGTAGAAGATAGACTCCAAAAACGATAACTCAATTCTTTTGCTATATTTCATCAGTTGTTTATCTATAAATTTGTGTTTCATAATGTGTGTATCCTTGTTTTAAATTAACAGGTCCAAGAACGCAAACGATGAATTTTTTGCAAACTATTCATATAATGCAAAAGCAATACATACCTTTTATAAACATATAATTTCTCAAATCGGAAAGAAGCAATTTTCTTTAGTAAGCTTGACAAAAATATCCATGCCTTCGTTGGTGGTATATTTAATTATCGCAACATTTATTTTATGTTGCTTTTTTTTTATTTACTTTTATTATATTCTACACTTTCAAAATGTCTGTACCAAGTCAAAACTTTGCATTTAAAAAAGATTATTTTATAATCAGCAATTTTTTCACTTAATGAATATTTGGCAGCAATTTATTATGTAATTATTTAAAAAAAATAATAACAATAAAAATAATAATTATTATTTTTATTATCTAATAGAGTTTATTAAAATTTCTAAATTAATATTCTGTGATCTGATATTTTAAGCAATAAATAATTATATATTACCCTGGATTTCACAGGAAACGAATTAATTAAAAATTTATTATGAATGAATTTTAGTTGTTATTTCGGATCAGTCATTACTTACAATCATCTCTTACATAAAATATCTGTAACAGAAATTAGTGGCACATCAGATTGGTGTTACAAAACAGCATTGATAGGATTATTAAAACAAGTCATAAATTGATTTTTCTACTAGTACAATTGCATAATTGACATTTATTGAAATGTTCCATGAATTCTAAAATCATCGGCAAAATGAGGAATTATCGATTCATCAAATTCTCCAATAATTGCTCACTGAACCGGAGTGAAAGTGCCATGTATAGATTCCATGAAACAGTGGAATTATTGATCTTGCCATTAAATGTTATTGGGAATTTATTGGCACTTTTTATATTTATCAAATTTAGAATGCCTGAAAAATCTATGATGTACAAAATCCTTGCCATGTTTTCTCTGTCGGAAATTCTATTCGGTTTCTTTGGGTCTGTGTATCGTTACGTAACGTATTTTCATTTCAATTCATATTTAATAACCTCTGAGACCATATCTGCGGTAACGAGTGACATCATGATGCAAATATTACTTTATTTCTCATTGAGCATGATGATAAATAGGAATTGGTTAGTTGTCATTTCCGCCGCATATCGCTACGAGGCAATTTGTTGTTTGAATAGAAATAGGAAAATATTTACTGACTATGGATTGAAAATCCTTTTTTCTATAGCCACCATTGGGAGTTTGATGATCAGTTTACCGAATTTCATTGCCGAAGGCCGAGTCTATTGTAATGAAAGTTTTTTCATTGAAAAATCGTTTGAGGTTTTCGATAAATATAAATTGTACTCCATAATCTATTTGAATGGATTACTACTATTAGGAACTATTATCCTTCCGGGAACATTAGTGATTATTTTTACAATAGGAATTATGAAAATTCTACGAAAGCAAAGTTCAATTAGAACGCGAGTTTTGAAAAGTCAAAGTGCAACTCAAAGAAATAGTTTCAAATCGTCGAATAATTTGATTGTTATTTTATGCGTTTTGTTTGTTTTACTGGAGCTTCCTAATTGTATTAGAAATATGTTACATTCATTTAACGTTTTGTCGAAACGAAATGATGAATCGTTGAAGTTGCTTACAAATCTTCTTGTTCATTTTGACTCTACCATCAATATTCTTATATATTTTCTATCCAATCCTACTTTTAGAGGAAATTTTATTTCAATATTTATTAAAAAATAATTTTTCTCTTAGCTATATTAGATTTTTAGAAGTGATATTTTCTTTTTGTTAACTTGTAGCTCTCAATAAGGTCAAGCATTTCAATCAAAAATTAAGTTTTTAATGAAACAAAAACTAGTTATTCAAAGTTTTACATTTCCTTCATTTTGTATTTGACATTGAATTTCCCTGTTAAGTTTCAGTTTATTTTGTAAATGTTGAAAATTGTATTTTTATTTATTTCAGTAGATTATATCTTTAAAGATGTTTTTATGTTGTTTTAATAGTCATTCACATTTTAGATGTTGTTAAATTCATTTGAAAGATTTAATTATATTAAATTAAAAAATTTGAAAGGATTTTTTGTTAATTTCAGAATGTTATAAACATTGAATATCAAATAAACCAAAATTATCTTTTACTAGATTTTTCATATTATTCATCTTAGTATTTCAATAACTGATTATATTTATTTTAATAATAATGATTTTAAACAAAAGCGTTTTTTAATTTTTTTAAGGACTCGAAAAAATATGATATAAATAGTGAACGAAAATAAACATTACTGGATTCTATAACAAAAAATAAGACAAGGATATCTCGATAGGTAGTTCTCATTTTCGAAGATTATGACGAGAAACTGTTGTTTCTGGAATATTATAAATTACTTTGAATTGCAGACATAAACTGAATCGGTTTTTATATATGACAAAAATATCTATCATACGTGATAGATGAAAATTACCAAATGTATAACTGTATTTGCGCCTATAGCACATGCATCAGTTGGATAAATAATAAACAGTGACCTAATTTGAGGACTCAGAAAATCAAGTTAATCAATCAAATATGCAATGATTCATACATTAACATAAAATTAACATAATATAGTATAGAGGTTAGTACAACATGAATTATTAAATATTTACAAACAAAACGTCGACCATTTGTCATGTTTCCACTTAACCACTCGTTTCGAATTTCATAATCTCCAACTACAACTTGTAAGGATGGTGGCTAAGTAGTTGACAAAAATGAGGCAGACAATGAAAAACATTTACAATCAGAATATCAAGAACATGGCAACAGATGTAGTGTATTGTGATTTTACCAAATCAGGTTTATTTTAGGGCATTAAAGCTGATTTAAGTGTCAAAATTTACGGGAAATGTTGATTTAGAACTCTTTATGGAGTAAAAATGTTCTTAAGTAACAAAAAGATTTAAAATTTAAGCGAAATTATACTATTTAGAACATAATATTTCATATAGTTCATTCATTTTGAATGCATGCACACGAAAAGTGTCATTGACACTATGAACTGATTTATTAATGATTTTGTTTGTAAAAATGAATATAAATATAAATATATAATAATAAAATAAATATTCATATATAATAATTAAATTAAAATTATCTAATTATAATAAAATATTTCATATAAACTTAAATTACTTTGTTGTAAATAGTCATTAATTGAAAAATAATTTAATATTGTTAATTAATTAAATTAATAAAATTTTTATAATTTATTTAAATAATCTACGATATATATTTTTTTATCTTACCCGATGATAACATGGAAAGTGTAGAAATGTATCGTAAACGTGTGTTTAGACAGTACTTTCTTGCAGATTATTTATGTCATTGGCATTTTGGACAATACATTATTAAATTCAAAAAAAATAGTATCGAATAAATAGTCAAACCTCCTACAACGCGATAGATATTTTCTCACAAAACCCGCGTTGTAGGAAATCGCGTTGTAAGAGGCATTCACTTTACACTGAATATGTAGAAAATGATTCGAAATTTAAGCAGTTTGTTTGCATTTTAAGCAAAATTTAATTTTTATAGTTTACGAACATCGCGTAATAGAAATAAATAATCGCGTTGAAAAAAATTTCACATTATTTGAACCGCGTTGTAGCAAAATCGCGTTATTGAATTTTACTGTATTTTGAAACTCTTTCTCTATATTTATATATTTATTTATGATTTAATATTGCCAATAAGGTGCGTAAAAATAGAAATTATCTTTATTAATTATGTTTACTATAAAAAGAATTTTGTCAATGTCGCCATCAAAAAATAGATAAAAAATGTTATTAAACTACTTGAAAGTTTAAGATCTTTCTATTTTACAAAGTTTTATTGAAATATTAACCTTTGACGTAATATAGCAATTAATTAAATTAATTGAAAAACATTTTTTTCTCTTCAAGCATTATGTTAAAATTTAAAAATTTTAAAAAATTTCATAATTTTGTTTTATCGAATTGAATAAATATAAAATGGATTTTTTTATTGCCCAGACAATGTTCATCTGCGAAAATATAATATCATCTTTCCATTGTAATTTCAAATGAAAATTGAAATGTCCAAATTTATTTTAAACATTTTCTATTCATTTTCAATAAATTAATAAATATCAGTTAAAAAGAATTCATTGAAAAATAAAAATTTAAATAGTTCACGTTTGGATGAAATACGGTAAAATGTCTTTTTTAAATAAATATTTTTGATTATTATTAAATTAATAAAACATACCTAAACAGTACACGCTCACCTCCGTTTTTAAGAGTTTCATGGTTTAACATCGGCATACCCGAGTCCCTAAGTTAATTGTTATTTTTAATGTGTTTAGATTTTTCATTGTTTGTAGATACAAGTGAATAAGCCTATACCCCGTTACTGGTCTGATTTATATAACCCCAGACTATATTGACTAGTTCTAACCTTTTTTTACATCAACTCAAATGTACATTATGATGAACTACTATTACACTAATAAGATAGAAATACTGAAATACAGTTCACAATAAAAATTCCAATAACTAACATGAAAACAGAGTTTTATGTGTAGTCGACTTATATAATCTTTTTACCAAAAACCATCAAAATCGGCGACTTATAATCCAATATGCACTAAAATAGAGTATGTTCTCATGACCGGACTAGCTATTTAGATTGGCTTGACCTTTTGATAAAGTGAACTTGATATATTTACTGTCTCAACTTGAGACCATATTGCTAATTAAATAGAAGAGTTAATTCTCGTGTAAAAACTATGTAAAGAATTTTAATAAAATAATAATAATAAATTTAAAAAGATTAAAATTAAATTATGAAATAATTTAATTGCATGATTGTAAAATTAATATTTAAGAATTTTTGAAATTTAAATACTAAAATATTTATTGAATGATTATGTATTAATATTTCTTATTCAATTGTTAACTCATGCTAAAATATCCTCAAAATAAATACACAAATATATTTGTAATAAAAACAAAACCGAATCGTTGTTTTATTATTAGATTGTTGTAAAAATTTGAAAGTTACTATTGGATGTTATTAACTTTTGGAATCAAACGACTAAAACATATTATGGACGAAAATAAATTTTTATGAAACAATAATTCTTATTCTGCCATTAAGAAATAAAAATGATTACATATAAGAAAACATAACAATATTTATAATTAGTGTATTATAATCATTTTTTTCTGATACAACTTTGCTATATAGTACAGTTTACTTGTTAATGTCAAACAGTGTTGAACGAGTGAAATATTAGTTTGTTTGAATCTGTCCTGAAAATCTACGTCATAGATCAGTCGGTGATATTTGATCCAGCAGCTGGGATAATTAATTGGCTCCTCATCTCTTGAGATGCTAATATTACTGAATTTTAAGTCTATTTCATTATACTCAGTTTAATTATTTCTGTGGAAGTCTTCCATAAAAGTTTATGATCCATTCATTTTTAATTGATTAATTATTTAAAATTGAATTGTCATTAAATTTGGAAATAGCCTTAATTATGATATCGAAAGAACAAATTTAATCAATAAATTACAAGAAACTAATTGAAATATTTAATTTTCAAAATCATAATAAGTTTAAATAATAATTATAATTTTGTTTTACATTTATTCTATCTTGACTAATCAGTTCTGTAATTTTTCCTGAAAAATATCATTTTTTTATTTTAAAAATATTTTTTTATTTAATCAATTATTTTTCGAATTTTGCTATTTTTAATTAACATATATAAAAATTTATAAAAAATCTTTTATAATTTAGATTTTAACAATCTCTAAATTAAAAACAGATTGTAATATAATTTTAAGATTATTTAACTTATTAATTTAATACATCTGAAAAAAATAACAATCGGCCTACTCAAAGTTTCAGACCAAGCTATTTGGAAACTAATGTAGAGCTAAAGAGAATTATAAATTATAATACCAGAAAAGGTTATCACTCCTTAGCAACCTACCTTGTGAACACAAGTTAATGGCTGCACATTGATTTTGGGGTGCTAATGATGATATCAACAAAGCTTCACATATTACATCTTCTCAATAATTATTACATTTTTTTTTATTTTTCCTATTCATAATTTTTAAATATTTTAATATAAATTTGTTGGAATTGTCATAAAATTATGGAAATAAGATGAGCACACGGAAAACCAAAAATGACAAAAAACATTAAAATAATTAATATAGATCGGGAAAACGATTATGGTTGAATACAGGGTCATGAGACGAATCCAAATATAATAATAAAAGTTTAAAGGAAGGGTCCTGAGGGCAAGTTATAGACAAAACACAAAAAAATTAAAAAATATATATATTGACGTAAGCTCCAGTTCATTATTTACCAAATAATAGAAAAATGTTTTCTCAACAGACTATAAAAGAAAGAGCAGATTTGAACGAGTGTCCAGTTGATCGAAGCAAAGAATATTAAATTTATAGTACGTGTGAAGAAGAGAATCTAAAGAAAACTAAAGTAGAGCTAGAGCTAAAGAGAATTATAAATTATAATACCAGAAAAGGTTATTACCCTTTAGTAACTTACCTTGTAATAATCAAATATCATTGAAAGAAAGGTGCAAATCTAGTGACTAATTGTAATTGTGACAAACTAAATTGAATAAAATGTTTTGTGTTGGATTTTAGTTATTTATTGTTTAAAAAACACGAGGAGTCAGAGAAAAACCGACATTACAAATAAAAACCCAACCAATTTTAAAAAATGCACCATAATAATAGTCATTGTAACTTATGAAATTATCTCTACATTAAATTTATGATTTCATTGTAAATGATTTCGTTGTGTATATATAAACTGATAATTTTCTAGGAAAAATAATGGAAATACTAAGATTTTAATTATTTCAAATTAAAACCAAACTTCAATAATTTATGTATTTATCTTCTACTTTCCTACGAAACTTAAACAAAATGACAACAACAACAACACGATTAATCAAACATATAGGTCATACAATTTAATTTATTAAGACATAAAAATAACGTAAACTAATTTAAAAACATTTATTAAAAAAGTATTTTTTAATTACTAAAAATATCAATTATTAAAACAAATAATGTTACTAATTATAGTAATTTTTAAACATCATATCTAAAATTATGCTTAATTTATTGTAAATTAAATAATATTAAAGCAGTAGCCTAAAAGTAAGGATACCGATTTTGTGACAATAACCAAGATAAAAGTTTAGAGAAAACTTGTTTCAAAAAATGGAACCATAGGGCAAAGAAGTTTAAGATTAAAATTGCATATTTGATTCAAAGAGCTTATTATTAGATTGAATAGATAATTTTAAAATAATAAACTTTTTTTATTTTATTCAAAGAACGCTACAGTGAAGTAAATCACTAGTCAGCCCAGCTAACTAAATAAATTGAAATTAATTCATCGTACTTGCCTCTCTTAAATACCTTTTTAAATTGAATGCTGAACTTTGAGTCTCCGGAGTATTGTGGATAACTTTGTCCAAACCAGACATGTGAAACCCACAGCTCATGAGCCGCATGCAGGTCATTTCATTATTCTTTGCAGCTCATCTATGCTTTTCCATTGTGATATTTTTTAACGCTTTCTTGAAACATTAAAAAGAACTTTCGTTCAAAATTTTATTTTATGTATTACGATGTATTTTATGTTGGTTATCTGTAGTAAATTAAAATTTAAGCTATATTTCATTATTTTGTGTATTTCTAATTCTTGCTCATGGTGATTCTGAAAATTCTCGGAATGGCTCAAACAACCGAATGATCTGCACACTCCCGGTCCTAACTTTACACAATTTTGTATAATAGCAAACTAAAGACATTATAAATAATTGTATATAAATTGATAATTTTTAAAAAAGAATTGGTTTATTAAATACACGCCTTACATTTATTTACTTATTTATATGTGTTCAGTAAATAACCCCCCATTGATCCTCACACAATAATTAATGCAAAGAAAATAAATATGTCAGTTTTCCTATAAAACAAGGTTGTAAATGCAAATTTTACTGAAAAATTATTTTTATTTTCTTATGTTTAGTTTATTTAAGCAATGCATTTATTGCAATATATTCATTCGTCATAAAACAGAATTTGTTTCTTTTATTTCTCTCACATGTGTGAATAATAAACTGAAAATGTAAATTTGAGTTTTAGATCGACATGCTCTTCGACATTATGTTTTTATTTTTCCATAAAAAGCATTTAGTGACTAAATCCTATGTTATAACATAAGAACTTAGGGGACACTACCAAGGTCAGCAGTGATATTTTGTTTTAGTAAATGGAAGTTAAACATCTAGCATTCACTGTTTTTCGTATTCAGAGAACATGCTTTAGATTTTATATTTTTTCTTCTCTTTAATCTTAAGTGGCATTTCATTAATGTTGTTTTAAATCATTACCAGAAGAATCATATTCATCATCTGAAGTATTTATTATTGCTATGAAAATTTTAAGACAAATTATTTTTGAATATAAATAGCTATTATTAGATGTTTAAAATGACATTAAATTAGAATAAACAAAAACATGGATATGTAAAAAAATTTACTAAAGTCAAAAATACTTTCAAATTTAAACAAAGTTTTTTTATTTTCAATGTTAGTGCTCATGGATAATTTTAATAAATTTATTTTTTATAATTTTTATTTACATAATATCTAAAAATAGTCGATTACTACGTAAACAATTGACCAAATTTGCTTTGGACAATATCGATTATTATGTTTATTAATGTCATAAAACAAATCTTGGATTTAAATAAAAAAAAATTTAGTAAAAAATTTAATGAAATTTAATTTTTCACTATTCGGAATCTGTGAATTTTTTTATTATTAATAATTGTATGATATTAAAATAAAAATGATTTAATTTTGTTGACATAATAGGGGATGTAAAACCCAGAATTTATTAGACTCGTAAATAAATTAAAGTTAATTTGATTCCTAATAAATATGTCCATATATAATTAAACCCAGTCAATAAAAATAAATTTGAATAAAATGTTTGCTAAAACAACCAAGATAAATATTGCAGTTCATCATTTTATGATTAATTAAATTAATTGAACAAAAATTTGAAAATATTAAAAGAATCCTAAACAAATATATTTCCATTTAATTTTATTTATTTTTTTTAGAAAAGTTTGATAAATTGTGTTTAACTAAATTAATTTTGCAAAAAAAATCGATAATGAAAATAAATTTGATTTCTCTAATTTTTTATTTACATAAATCTAAGGAAAAGAAAAACTTTTTTGTAGAAAATGACTTTTAGAGAAAATAAAATAAAAATGAAATGAAAATCTCAAAGCATATTATTTATTCTCTTTTAATTGGAAAATTATTTTTCTTTTATAATCCGGTTTTAAATCCTTTCCAATTATAACTATTATAATTTTAATATTTTATATTCTAAAATTTATTTTTTTTAAAATTATAAAAATATTATTATCATGAAATTAAAAAACCATTACCAATAAACCACAAATTTCTTTGTATTTTTTATTTACAAGTTACTGTCTAGTCACATTTAAATAAACAAACAACTTATTAATGATAATTTTGAAAATTATAAAAAGGAATAATATTTATTTTAAATTAAAAAAATTTAATTTTTCATAGCATATTTTATTGAACGGCAAATTAAAAAATTCATGAAAATTTAGTGACTCGAGATTCATATGAATTTGGAATTTTTAAGTAACCAGAATTACTACTTTTGAGAGTACAGTATTTCGCTTTGATGGTCTTCACTGCCTAATTTTCATAAACTTCTTAACACTACTGCGTTTTAAAAATGTGAAATTAATTCTTGAATATCCAATGTGATTACCCGGTATTAATGAGAGAGCTGAAAGATTATTAATGATTCCCGGAATAGTGACCACTCGAGAACGAACATAGCAAATGCGAATTAAAATATACCTTCTTTACAGAGGTGAAGCTAAAGGGATCAGATGTCCCAGGCACAAGCTTGTAAAAAATCTTATATTTTTGTAGTGTGTATTTTTTAACATAGTTTTAATGTGATATTTTTCATATTCCACATACAGAATAAACTTGTGAATATATTGGATAACTCATAAATATGCGTGCTACGAAAACCTTGATGAAGTAATTGATAATTTTGCCACAGTTAAATCTAGGCAAATAAATTTGCTATGAACATTTGTACATACGGACACAACATGAGGTTATAGTTATTTAGGTATATAATAAAATATAATATTTTCTTGTTATCTTTACTCAATTTTGGACTTTTTAGTTTTTTGTGTGTGTGGAGGGAGGGCGTAAAATATGAACCATGCGCAACAGACCCTACCTATGTCTCTCCTTTATCATGGACATTTAAAGAACTTTAATCTTAATCGTTTTACAAATCGTTTTAAAAATAATTTATTTCTAATTTAATCTCTCGGTTTTTAGCTGAAAGTTCTTGGAGAATGGATTAAAACCTTTTCTTAACAATGTTGGTGAATGATACATGCTGCGTTTAATACTTTTATTTACGGCATTATTTACTTTCCTTTTTATTGCCATGTATTTTTAAGAATATTGAATAAATTTGACAGTGATACATACGTACGTTACGTATGATCCGTAATGAAACGACTAAAGATTGGTCATGTAGAAATTTATATTTTGGTCTTGAAGGTACCCTAAAATATGTAGACAGACAAATAGACAAAGACTACAATAAAAGCTTTAATTACTTAAATTTATCATGATAAAATGGCAAAGCTTAAATTTTTTAAACGATGAATTATTTGTCAAAATATTTAAAAAATAATATAATATTTTCGGAACCAAAAAAAAGTGGATTTCTCATTGAGATCAAACGGTTATTAAAACGCGATTATTGTAACAATCATTATAAAATCACAAAATGATTTCAACTATAAAGTTTTAGCATGAAAAAAACAGGAAATGTAATCCCTGAAACTATTATCAGTGAGAATAAATTTAGAGTTGCGAAAATATAAAATAAATTTGAATTTATTATAAACTAAATGCTTTTTTATTTGAATTTTTATGCAGGTTTTCTTTAAAGTTGATATTTTGTATGGATATCCTCATTGTTAATTGTTTTTTTATGTATTTCTTCTAGTAAAGGTTTTTCTATGGTGATATTGTCCAATGGAAAAAAATTTCTTTGCAAATAACAATTGCAATTTTCGGTAGTTTAGTGATTTGTTTAGTTTTCTGCACCATTTCGAAAATCATGGAACGTATCCCTATTTATACTATGCAACCTGTTCTATGTTTGTGGTTTTTTAATTTTTAAAAATTTGTATTTACCGCATAAAAAACGAATTGAGTATATATATATATATATATATATATGTATACATATAAAATATATGTGCCTGTGTCATTTGAAAAAATGTACTTTGTCAAATAAAAATAAAATTAATTTAGTCTTATTTTTATTAAAATAATTGCATTATCATAATAAAATTGCAGAAGCATTGTCTGTAAATAAAATTAATCCCTTGCTAAAATCACCGAGCACAAGCTCAATTTCCTATGTTTACCAAATGAAATACTTTTGATTTTAATCCATGTTCAGTTTCAAAGAATGGAAAAAATATTTTTCAAATTGATAAAAGAAATTTTTGATCAAGGAATAAAGTCAACGAGATGATTTACAAGTGTCATAAATTATCCACTTAGAGTATGCCATATGCAGACAGATGCATTTAGTTAGGAAATTATTGTTGAAACCAGAAATCCTGTCTGAATAAATTATTTACTGATTTCTTTTGAATATTCCCTCTAAATAATCCGTAATGTGCTTCGTTTTAATTTCCATTTTGTTTTAATGAATCATGAGACAATTTTTTTTTCTGACTCAATTTTAACTTCGTGAACAAGATGAAAAAGTAAATTGTTTAATAACAATTTTAATAGAAATATTTTAATGAGTAAAACAAACGAGTTTATTTAAAATTGTTTTAATGAAACGGGAAAATTTATTTTTGGATTTAATATTGGTTGAATTTCATTGTGTGCTAAAATGGAGTATGTGGATAAAAACAAAAAGTAGAATATTAGGGACTTTTTAATTTAAAAAAGTGTAACCAAGAACAACATTAATACAGGCAAATTTGACAAGGGAAATCGAGTGGTTATTCTTGATCATGACGTGGATTTGGATAACTTCAATGATGCTTTGAGTGGTCCTTAGATTGTGAAAAGGATGAAGAAACGGAATATGGAAAGTTGATACAAGAAATTCTGATTTATTTGATTGAAAATAAATTTGTTGATAAAAATATGGGTAAAAATATTCGTAGAACAGAGTCGCAATCAGCAAAAATGTTTGCGTTGCCAAATCAATAAGAATAAGACTAGTTTCATTGATGATTGATACTACTCAATATAAAATAGCAAAATTTTTTATGGATTATTAAATTCGTTAATGCAATCAGAGGTAAAATGTATTGAAAGTTTTGAGTTTGTTTCCTGTATTACACCGCTAAAGAGACAAGTAGGGATGAAATTATAGTTTGTTTTGATGTTTTTAATCTGTTTACAAAGGCACTATTGATTGAAGCGATTAACCTGTTGCGGGTTTTCAAATGAAAACATTGCTGAAAATTATATTTTAGATAGAAAAGCATTTCGTAAACTTCTTTAAATTGGTATTTCCAATATCGATTTTCTTTTCAATAACAAATGAAATCAGCAAATATATGGAGTTGCTATGGGGTCACCTTTAGCACAAACGACGGCGCCAATACATTTGGCAAGATTAGAACACTGCCGATTTTAAAATTTTATTAAAAAGTTTTAATAAGTATTGGGAATGAGTTATTTGTGAATCGTTGTTAATAAGGTCATCGGTTTCAAAAATTAATTTGTAAAATGCTATCAATATGCATGTTTTGGGTGTTTTTTAAATAGTTTGGTTGGGAAATTTTGGATGTCAAATTATTTTGTTGTTGTTTTCATACTTTTGTATTAAAATGTGATTTGTTTTAATATTTGAATAAAAATGTCTTTTTAGTATTTTGAAAAAAAATCATTTTAATAATTAAATATATTTTTTAAAAAATTTAAAGAATTTTAAAAATTTAAAAATTTAAAGAAATTAATTAATAATATTTTTGACTATGTAAATTAAAATCCATATAATTTTTTGTATGTTTTTTACTTAATCATTAGAGTGAATGGTAACTTCATCACAGGTTGGTACTAGTTTGTGACTCTTCTGTGACCTTGTTCAAAATAATTGAACCCAACTGAATAAAGTATATTAAAAATTACCCTTTAGATTCACACTATTTTCAATCACAATTATATGCACAATTTTCAATAAAAACTCTGTTCCTTTGCGCTGGTATCTCCTTTTTGGTACACCAAAAATATATGACTATAGGCTTGCACTAAGTTATCTCTGACATTATTCTACATCTTGAAATTTCCTAAATTGGTCATCCTATCACTCAATATTTTACCAACTTGTTTCTTCTTTTGATAGTGTTCTAGTAATTTAATCAAAATAAATAATAATTTAATCCAGTTGGTAAAAGAAATTTCAGTTTATTATAAATTCACTTAGTTTCTTTTATAATTTCTTAAAGATCTGTACCACTCTCCTTTCTTCGACCACATTAAAAATCTCAAGGACGATTTGATATTTTTATTTAGACATATTTTCTGATTTGGAAATGTTATTAATTAATTTTCATAAAATAAATAGGTAAAGTGGAATATACTCCCCCCCAATTTATATCATAGTTATTTATTAATGCATTTTTTATTGATTTCTAATAAAATATAAATATCACTCCTCAGTTTGTGAATCTGCAAAAGGGTCATAAGAATGGAAAATTGCCTCCTCTTAAGGATGAAGAGTTTGTGCAAAAAATGTTAAATGGTTTTATTGAGAAGAAGCTTATTGATGAAGAGGTAAGTAAGTCTATTCGTCCAATAGGATCGCAGCCATCAAAACTATATGGGCTACCAAAAATCCATAAAGATGGTGTACCTATGAGACCAGTTTTGTCGATGGTTGGTACTGCCCAGTATAAAATAGCAAAGTTTTTAGATGGATTATTAAAACCGTTAATTCGATCAGAGTTTCAATGTAAGGATAGCTTTGAGTTTGTGTCTTGTATTGCAAAGCTACAAAAACGAAGTATGAATGATGTTATGGTTTCGTTTGATGTTTGTAGTTTGTTTACGAATGTACCACTGGTTGAGACAATTGACTTATGCTGTGCGTTGTGGAATGAAAATGATTCGGAACATCACATTTTGGATAGAAGGGCATTTCGTAAACTTCTTGAATTTGCTACTTCAAATGTCAATTTTCTTTTCAATAATGAATGGTATCAACAAATAGATGGAGTCGCTATGGGTTCCCTTTAGCACCAACGATGGCATCAATATTTTTGGCTAGTTTGGAAAAGAAAATTGCTTCTTTCCAATTTGAAAAACCGTTTGTTTATAAAAGGTATGTGGAAGATATTTTTCTTGTATTTGAAAACCAGAAACATTTAGAACCTTTTTTGTATTTTATGAACAGTTTACATAAGAACATTGTATTCACATGTGAAACGGAGAGAAAGTCATCAATTGCGTTTTTAGATTTGTTAATTCAACGCAAAGATAAACATTATGAGACAGAGTTTTATAGAAAACCAACTGATACTGGTCTTTATACTTCTCCAGATAGCTTTTGTGAATTTAAGTATAAGAGAAATATGGTGAAAGGATTGATTTATCGTTCATGGTCTTTATCTTCTACTTTTGCTAATTCGGTAAAAAGTGTTTTATCGATCGTGATAAATTGGTTGAGTTGTTGATAAAGAATGGATATTCTAAATCATTTTTATTGTTGATGATAAAAGAGACTGTTGATAAATTGATTAAAAATCCTAAGGATCCATGTTGTGGAAAGTCTGAATGTAATTTGTCGGATAGGTGTGAATTGAGTGTTGGTCTGGGTGATGGTAAAAATGGATATAAAAAAATTGAGCCTAAATATGTGTTAGTATTGCCGTACTCTGAAGGCTTTACAAATTATAAAAGGAAGTTAAGTAAACAGATGGGAAATTTAGAGTATAAGATCGTCTCTAATTCGTGTAAGGTATGCAATATGTTTATTAATAAATCAAAAACTCCGGTTGGATTGTGTTCTGATCTCGTTTATCAATTTACATGTAATGGGTGTAATGCCACATACATTGGAGAGACTTCCCGTCATCTCTGTACTCGAGTTCTAGAGCATTGTCGATTGAAGGGTTTGACCAATATTAGTGAACACAATAGAGGCTGTAAAAGTGAAATAGGAATGTCTGATTTTAGAATTTTGTTGAGAAGTTTTAATAATTATTGGGAACGCGTGATATGTGAAGCATTCCTGATAAGGTCATTGGATCCAAAGATTAATGTGCAAAGTGCTGTGACTACGAATGTTTTTAAATAGTTTACGTATGTTTGTTTTTTAATATTATTAAAATAATTGAAAATTTTAAATTACATTAATTTTTTAAAAATTTGAATATAAGTGAGAATTTTAAAATTTTAAATTAATTAAAAGTGAATTGAATATATTTTATAAATATTTATTTATTAAAAAATTAAATTAATAAAAAATAATTTGTTTAAATTAAATATTAATTCATAATATTTTTAGTTGGTTTTGAGTACCTGAAGATGATAGCTATGCTATCGAAATATTTCGTACGAAAAGTTTTTTATTGGCGTTATCTTTTAATTAAATCGTTGCCAAATTTATTTAATTAATTATTATTATTATTATTATTATTATTATTATTATTATTATTATTATTATTATTATTATTATTATTATTATTATTATTATTATTATTATTATTATTATTATTATTATTATTATTATTATTACTAATAATAATAATTATATAGTAGAAAAATATTAAAAATATTAAAATACATTGAATATAAAATTCTAAACAATCACGCTTGCTTAATGCTATGTAGAACTGAAAAACTCTAAAATCTCTTACTATTAATACAACTTATTTTTGTTTACAATAATGATTTTGCTTTTTTAAAAATTCTTTAGCTTAACTATTCAGTTATAAAATAATTTCTATTAACTAATGTTCCATTTTATCTTTTGTTAAATAAAGTATGTTGTCTTCAATTTTTTAACATATCTCTATATACATTAGTAATGACTTATTAAAATGATTATATTTGAACCAATAATAATATTAAAAATAATAATAATAATAATAATAATATTAATAATAATAATAATAATAATAATAATAATAATAATAATAATAATAATAATAATAATAATAATAATAATAATAATAATAATAATATTAATAATAATAATAATAATATTAATAATAATAATAATAATAATAATAATAATATTAATAATAATAGTAATAATAATAATAATAAAATAAATTTATTCGTTGAAGGAAATCTTATTAAAATTTTAATATTAAATTAAAATTGTAAGACAATTTACAATTAATAAGCAAACTGTAAATTAAATTAAATATTTTTTTAAATATAATATACGTTTTTTAAATGCCGAACAATGTCAATATTGTGTAAATAAAATTAAAACCAAAATCTTCTTATTTAATCAAATTTATACTAAAAAGAATTCAGAAAAATAATTTAAAATAAATTCAGCAAACATTCGGAATCTCTAGCTAAATTTTGAATCAAATTTAAAAGGACTATTTTAGAATCGAAAATTTTCACATAATAAATATTTTACAGCTGTTGGCGAATGGGGTGGGTTTTTAATTTTTTTTTCTAGGGTTTTTGTGTATCTACCCCCTAAACGCCAACAAGATTATTATTCTATCCCTCCTATGTACCCATGGTGATTGCCATGTTGGTAATGTACATAAGGGTTGAAAATTCATGAGCAGGTGAGCTCCATTTCTAGAACTACTCCTCACTATATTTTCACTTTCGGGTTCTGGACTGCCGATGGAAGGTCTTACGTCTTTCTTTTTCTATATCCTGGTCCTTACTCTTCTATTCCTACAATTTCTATACATATTTATCATCTTTACCCATTATTTGTAAATGTATCCTTCAAAAATTTGGGCGTGTTTTTTAAGGTGTTTTAAAGCAGTGTATCGCAAACTTTTTTCGGCACGGATCACCAAATATAATTTTTTTTTTCAAGTGGCACA
Organism: Schmidtea mediterranea; assembly: GCA_022537955.1. Lineage (NCBI taxonomy): Eukaryota > Metazoa > Platyhelminthes > Tricladida > Dugesiidae > Schmidtea > Schmidtea mediterranea. The sequence goes on from CM039680.1 coordinate 187,989,728, forward strand.
CCAAAAAATTATTTTGACTCTTAAGCCCAAAATTGAACATAAATTTTTTTTTATAAAATTATTTTGTCATAAAATATTTTTTGCTAATTTTGTTTAGTTTGAATTTCTTCCCTGATTTTTTGGTTAAAAATTTTGGATCATCCTTTTTTTGGTCCATAATAGGATCATCCTTTTTTTACATAAAAAAACTTGTAGTCACCATTTATCATCATGAAGAAAAATAAAATCATCAGTATTCTCTGTTTCAAAAAAAGAAATTATTTCTATCCGCAAATGAATCACTTGGTCGAGAACTTTTACTTTTGAGAGCCATCTTATCTCAGTGTGATAAAGCAGGCCTTAGTAATCAGAGTCCATTGCGTCACATAAAGATGCAAAAATTATTGTTTTGAGTCCGTTTGATTTCACATAATTTACAACTTTGATAACTTCGCTAATTGCTTGACTTAGTTTTTCAGGAGACCAAAACTTTGCAATGAATCATACAGTGTACAATTTTAACAATCTGATTTATTTTTAACACGTGAGCGACAAATCCTTTTTTTCGACCTTGCATCGCTGGAGCGCCGTCAGTACAAATACTAACGTAATTTTCCCATTTGATTCCCACCGATTCAATATTTTGATTGATAAGCTCGAAAATATCTTGACCAGTAGTGGTTTTCTTTAACTCAGAGCAAAAGAAAAATTGATTTTGTATAATTTCATTCATGACTATTCGAATATATGCTATTAGCTGAGCTTTATTGCTGATGTCTGTTGACTCGTCGATTTGAAGTGTCCATAATTTCAACATTGGTTCTTTATTATTCAAAAAATGTTCTTTGAGTTGCTGATCAATATTATCTGACATTTCTTGTATTCTACGAGCTATTGTATCCGATGAAAGTAGAATCTGCTTCACAAGATCAACGGCTTTTCCATTAACCATTGAAGAAACAGCAATCTCTAACGAAGGAAAAATGATGTTTTCACCATCAGAATGAGCTTCCTTCTTTCTTGCTACTAGTTGAGCAATATTGAAACTTGCGATTTGAGCATTTATAGATATTTTGCAATAATTCTTCCGTTTTTTGGTTTGTCTTTGAGATTTTGAAAAGATTTCCTCGAAATAAGCTCTAGGTCTTAGCACGTAATCTCGATGATTGGTTTTTAAATGACGCTTCAGCTTACTAGGAATCATTGCTTCAGTCGAAAGAGTTTGACAAGATAGCAAGCACACTGGTAAAGAGCTGTCACTTACAGATAGAACAAAAGCAAACTCAATGTACTGGTCATTATATTTGCGCTTTGCTGGTTTAGTTAGCTTATGTTTCTTACTTTCTGTTTTTTCTTCATCATTTTTGCCCCAATCGTATGCTTTCATAAAATATTTCTACATATTTAGGCTTAAAATTATATTGAATTAATATTTCTGTTAAACACTTACATTAGGTCTCGTTAAAACAATTATAAATGATTTTCTAAGCATTAAATATAAAGAATATTTATATATTAATGAAAAAATTTTAAATTTAAATTATAAAAGCTAAATTTATTATTAGGTAAAATTAAAAGTCAAAAGTTTTAAAATATATAGTCGAAAAACACCATAATGTATTAAATAAAATTATGAATATTGAATATATAATTGACAAACTGCACGTTAAAATAATGAAAACAACTTTAAGAAATGCTGCGGAGCATGCAGCATCATTTAAAATGCTATAAATCATCTATAAAATGATCCTTAAATCATGCCTTGCATGAGTTTCAGCTTTGAAAGAATTTGAATCAACCGATACATTCAATTTTAAAGTTTTTTCATTTAAAAAAGTTAGTTCTCGAGATAATCAATAACATATATAGTGTCAGCATGAATTTTTTTCACGGCACACAGTTTGCAATACACTGCTTTAGAGTCTTTCTCATAATTATAAATAATAAGTCTCTTCAATTAATATCTCAGATTTAAGGAAAGCCTTTCTAAATTTCTTAAAAAATTCATGAATCTTTTCTCTTCTTATAAGGTAGTTCATTAACAAGCATTGATAGGGTTATTCTAATCAACATCTATTAAAACACCATTTGCTATCAGTGAAAAATATTTACAAATAACCCTCCACATCAAATATTCCAGGGATCATATATGTTTCGATTTTCATCTCAGTAAAATCAGGGGACATGTTAGATTATAAATAATTATACCAAATAATAAATATTTAATTATTTATTCAAATTCTAAAACTGACGATTATTTAAACAAACTATTTGTGTCAAAAATTGTTGTAAATGATTATATTGCTAGTTTGTTGTAAAGCGCCTTTTAGGCACTCGTTGAAAAATAACAAATATTTTAATTTAATATACACGAAATAATTATTAAAAATTTAATTTCTGCTAGTATTATGCAAACGAATAACAAGGAAAATTATTTAAATTAATATATATTAAAAATATAAACCAAATATTTGAAAGGAAATCCATGCTTTGTTAACAAATTCCAAGAATTGGCATAAATAATTTCTTTTTTAGAAAGTATAGTTGAAAATTAATTTTTAATAAGAAATGGTAATAAATAATTTTTATCAAACCGACAATATCAGTAAACTTAATTCGCAATGTATGTTTTTAAAAAGCCTAATTTATAATTTAATTCTTTAAAGAATTAAAACAAACTTCAAAAAATATTCATACACTCATTTGCATTGTTTTTAATTTTTATAAAAGAAATGTTATTTGCTTTGCCTCGAACCCTTTGGGGGTTTTTCTGATCATGATCCATTTTTTCAGTATATGAGTTTTGTTGGGCCGCAGATTGGACATGTTTGATTTAGAAGTTTAGTAAAAAAACACAAAAAATAACTTTTATTTAAAGAAAGTTTTATGAATTTCTCATTATTCCAAAAAGAAAGATTCAATGGTGCATTAATAATAATTAATGAGCTTGACATATTGTTTAGAAAGTTTAACGTTTCTTCAATTCCATTTCACAAAAATACTGTTCCATCTCTTTCCAAACAGTTTCTTATTGACTTGGAAATTATTGAATTGATTTAGTTCAGTTTAATATTCAGTTTCGTTTTGTGAAAAGATGGAATTTCTTTTGTTGATTTGGCGCTGAACAATCGCTTTGACTGATGTAGAAATTGAATAAGCAGATAATAATCATAACTGTACGATTACTAGAATATTGCGATGCTTGATCAGACGATACATTATTTCAAAATCATCTATTTTTATTTAATATTTTTATAGATTTTGATAAGGCCGTCAAGCAGCTCACCACAATATCGTTACACAGCCAGTCAGTCAGCCAGTGATGAACGAAAATGTATATATAAGAATAAAAATTAATTAATTTAATAATAAATTATTAAATTTCAAATATTTACCCATTTCATTTTTATGTATTTGGATTTTGCAGCACTGTTTTTGAAGGTTCATGGAATTTTTAGGCAAGTGTTTTTTCACCTATTAGAAAATGTGAATTGAAATTCGTTCGTTAGAAATTTATTATAAATTAATTAAATAATCAACATCATTTGGAAAAATAGATTTGGTAGGAAATTGGCTAATATAATAAATTTATATTTCTTGTTGATTTTTTAAAAGTTAAAATAAATAATTAAAAAAGACATTCTTAATTTAATAATGAAATTTGATATTGCAAAATGAAATCAAAATGTTTTAATTGATGTTAATGGAATTACAAAATATTTACAAATATTTTTATTCTGTTAAATATTTATTATATTTTACATATTAATAATTTTTTTTGCATTTAGCTGAAAGTTTATTGAAAGTTTGTGTAAGGGCGGATGATAAGGAGAAGGGAGGCGTATGCAGAAAGAGGTAAGTTTTAAGGGATAGTTGTGATAAGAAGACAATAGAATCTATCTAAAAATCAGTAAAGAACTAGCGCCTTTTTAATCCAATAGCCATCTATGGATGAACTTGTAATAGGTATCACACATTAAGTATATATTTTTAGGAAGCAACTAAGGAACTGGTGAAAGCCTAAAGGGCACGTTAATTCCTAGTTCGTTGTCATTATATGTGCAGTTGTCGCTCAAGGTAACATTTGGTGCTGGCCACAGGAAACTAACTGTAAGTCTGAGTTTAAGCAGAGAAGTAAAAATAAGCCGAATCTTTTGAATACAGTTTATGTTTTAAAAAAATGAAAGTTCAAATTAAAATTTTCCTTATTAAAGCATGATTTTATTGAATGCTTTAAATGCAATATAAATTTTACTTTTTATAGTAATATTTCAAAAATACAACGATGATAACGACGTATCTGAAAGGCGTGATTCTACTTTTGTACAGAAGTTGGCACATATTGAAAATACGTTTTAACGTGCATAGATGTTGGTTTAATTGTTAATATTGCATCAAAACGTTTTTGTAGATTTTCTGTACGTTGGCCTGTGGTTTTGCAGAAAGTAAATTCAGCCTTTGACCACTTGAAATTGTCTTGTCTAGGAGCTATTGTTGGTAATTCATTTTTCTGAAGCAATGCAAGAAGTTCTTTTTGTAGGGTTAAAATTTCACTTGTAGAACTATCGGCAGTTGTTTCAAAAATTTCAACACCTCTAAACTTTATTGTAGCTTTGGATGGCGTGATTGTAGAGTTTTTAAGGCTGCGTAATGAGTTCTTGACATCCACATTTAAACGTTGATTAATTCGAATCTTCAAATTTTCTGTTAACTTCTTGCAAGTTTCCTTATTCATTATAAAGAGTTTCTTAAAAATGAATTCTTATATTATGTCAGCGCTCATCAGTGTTGAATCTTCTCTGCTTGGATTCTTAACTGTTAGTTTTACAGGCTTCCTCGCCTCTAGTAAATCTTTTAAGGCATTGAAATTTACATTATCAACTAAATATAAATCTGTTCTTAATTCCAATAATTCGAATTGCACTTTCTGTTTTTTATAAAGGGCTCAACTATTGTTGGGATTGAGTTCCAGCGAGTCTTTACATCGAGATGAAGCTCAATTTTTTCTCCAAAAAGAGCTTTGATTTTTGATTGAAAAAAATCATTATTGTCCTGTTCATCATTACAGGTGTCGCTCAAGTCTTCAGAATCAGATTTTTCTTAGAGAGCCAGTCACACACTCCAAGATGTAGGCCATGATTAAAGAAAAATTGACTAACTAAACTTTTTTACTTAAGCTCCATCCTGTGAAGACGCAATCAAATCTTTTTTCATCGACATTCCAAAGAGACTTAGATGTTGTTTCATTATTTCAACAATATCGATAGCAATGCATGAACCGAAAATGTTATTTAATCCCGTTTAATATATGATATTGTCAGTTTTATAATGAACAAAAATGTGTTCAATCCTGTTGAACAGATGGGCATGTTATGACAATTAAAAATGAAAGATTCAAAAATGAAACTAAACCAATGATTATTATTAGTTAATTTGTTTAAATGTTCCTTATTTACATATAGCTATTGTCAATGTGTTTTCGAGCATGACGAGTGATAAATAGTCGAAATTTATAGCGAAATTTTAATATCATATATTTGGTTGGGGTTTTTCAATTATTATTATTATTATTATTATTATTATTATTATTATTATTATTATTATTATTATTATTATTATTATTATTATTATTATTAATATTATTATTATTATTATTAAATATAAATTGAATAATTAACTATGTAAGCTAATTTTTACAATATTTAGTGAGAGATTCCTAGTCATAAGCCAAAGTATCTGGACCACCGACAAGAAAGCTAGCAACGCTAAAATCAGAGTGTATTGTAATACATGTCAAAGATTGAGACACCCAGGTAACGGCTGCTATCGAAATCAAGTATGCCAACCATAAGGGAAGAGAGGCACGTAAAGAACCTTTGTTAGAAAAGGACGAGGAACATGTTTTAGCTTTTTAAAATATGGACATTTGGCTCGGAATTGCCTAAATGAACTTACTCAGAATCCATTCGGAATAGTGTTAAAGATTAGAAGAACCAACAGAAAACCAGACGAGAACACCAATAGCAATAACAAAAAATACAAATTTTACCACCATCAATCTTAAGTATTCATACAAATTTTCAGACTATATTTTCAAAATGAACAAGTATTCAAATTTCATGCATAAAAATTAATTAAAACATTGTAAAACTAACTTTTCATTTGGTTTTACATTTCTACAATTTTTATCTTTAATAAACTCTTAATCCTTGCCAATGTTTTTTTAATAATCCAATATATTTTTCAATTTACCGCACTTTTAATTATAAACTTTTCACATTTTAAATCGTGAAAATAATTATTAATAATAATTGTCAGCTGGGAAAGTATTTCATTATTAAATTTCGATTCATAACTAAAATTTATAAAAAAATTTATTACTATTTAAAAGTTGTTTTTCTATGAATTTCCAATAAAAGTATAATTTCAACGTCAGAGCTGAGATTAAAATTAAAATCTATTTTATGTAATAAAATGAAAATTAATTTAATTAAAAAAATTAATTAAATTCATTCTACCTCCGGAAGTATTGTGAATTCTTTGACAATAATTCTTTGATCAAATTTTATTACAGTCAAAAGGTGAAAAAACTCTTTTAGTCGCAAAGGGGCATCTGTCATATTTTATGGTGAAGATGGCGAAAAACAATATGATAAAATTTAGATTATCAAAATATGATAAGATTTTTATTCCAAAATTATATATTAACACTTGGACATTAATGAAAAACCTATCCCATTTCAAAGCAGTAATTAAACTATTATCTTAATGCATGGTAAAATATTATTCAGTATCTAAATAATTAAAAAATTATAATTATAAACAAATTTGAATAAATTTACATAAACTGGATCGTATTTGTTTTCAATTAATATAATAGAATTTGTGAGTTTAAAAAAATTTGTTAAATAAAATTAAATAATTAAGAAATAAAACGATTAAGGGGAAAATGTATAAAATGAGGGGTATGTTGTTCTAGAATTCTGAAAAAGAGGTGAGAAATAGAAAATGAGAAGAAAAAAATAAAATTAAACAATGAAATACAACAAGATAGTTCTTAATTAACAAGTACAAAACAAAAACGAAAAACACATTTAAAAATGAAATTGTATATTTCGACAACTTGTCAAAGATAACAAACAGATTCCCAAAGAAATTCTAATTTTATTTATTAATTGAAGTCTATGATGGAAAAGTTGGTAACAATAGAAAAATCATAACAAAATTAAAAAAAATCTTTTGAATTAAATAGTTAAAAGTTATTTATAGCGAAAATCGAATTCATTCAAATTCAAACAAAAAAAGTAGATAAATCGATTGTTAGGCGTTGTAAATTTTAAGTTTATTAATGACGTGATATTCCTCTCGAGGGGTTGTAATAATCACTCAATATCCTTCTTGCTACATTGAAATATTTTGTGTCATTATAAATTGTTATTCAATTGTGCTAATCAATAAAAGTTTATTTAGTCGGAAATTCTTTATTATTATCAACTAAGACACGCATTGGAGTCATTAATAATTATTCTTTTCACATTTCATCAACAATCAGAAAAAATCTGTTATTAAAAAATAACATTTCGTTTGAAAAATAAACTTAATACTTAATTTAATAGTTTTTTTAATTTAATATTTATTTTTGGAGCAGTTAAAAATGAAATAAAAACCAATTTAATTTTCCAAAATTGAAATGATTTTATTGTAAAATTAATAATTGACTCTCATTTTCTATTGTTGAAAAGATATTATTTCATCAAAATAACAAGAAATTGCATTTGCCTAGATTCCGCCAATGGCAATAAGCATTTTTCTATTACACTCCATATTTAATATTCTTTTATGTTTTAATTTATTCATTTTGTTGTTATGATTTATTTGTTTAAATCAGAAGAGAATTGCACTTCAATTAATGACAGCTTACAGAAAGAAATAGGAATATATCATTTTTATGAATATTTTTGTATCATCCTTGCCCCAATCAATGTTGTGTTTAATTTGATTGCAATGTTATTGTTTAGAAAACAAATAATTCGATCTTCATCAACACTGATGTCCCATGTCCTTTTAGGGTTGTCTTTTACAGAAGTCGTATTCCAATTGTCGGTGTTGATTTTTTCTGGGTTCGAATTCATAGAACTCGATAGACTTTTAATTATTAAAAAAATTGTGACAATAGGCTTTATGGATACCTTTATTCGAGTGGTGCACTGGATGATGTTTTCCTCGCTGTTAATGAGAAATTGGAATGTCGTTTTACTGGCGGGGTTTCGATACGAATGCATTTGTCGTGCAATGACTCCAAGGAAATTATTCACCGTGAAATCAATTCGTGTGTTTCAATTTCTCATTATTATCTTATCACTGTCTTTAACCTTTCCAAGAATGTTGGAAGAAGTTAATATTTACTGTAAAAAGAACGGATTCCGTATTAATTCCATAGATTTTTTAGGTGGTTACGTTCTGTATAAGTATGCGTATATCAATTTCATTCTCTTTGCAGTACAATCCGGGGGTCCATCGTTTCTTGTTTGTATATTCAGTTGTTTGGTTATTCAACAAATTAAATTCCATAACCAGCAAAGAAAGAACCGATTTCAAAAGTCAAATCAAAATCAAAGAATATGTTCAAGTGACAAGTTGGTCATCTGTCTATGTGTTGCTTTTATTATCTTAGAAACTCCCTCATTCTTCAGTAAACTTTGTCACGCCACCAAATTATTGCCAGATGATATTAATACACATTTTTCATTTATAACCAACATGCTAATATATCTTGACTCGACAGCTAATGTATTTATTTATTTATTTTCTAATGAGCAATTTCGAAAGGATCTTTTTAAACCGTTTAATCACTGCAAGACAGCGACTGGAAGTTGTGAACCGCAAGAGAACCTCGAAGTACAAAACTTTTTACCGTAAAAATAATGTTCATAAAGTTTCTTATCATCATCAAACTTTTTGTAAGATATATTTTCGTCAAATTCCTTCTGAAAAAAAAACACTTTTTGATTGCTATCAGATTAAATTGATGTGAATGATGAATTTTGATAAATTTATTTATTTATTTATTTCGAAAATATTTGAATAGAATAAATTTTTAAAAAATCAATTAAATTTTTTATTTAATTATTTTGATCATCATCTCTTTTTTAAAGATTATCGATCAACATTTTCTTCTATTTGTTAGTGCTAAATATAACAGAAAATATTGATTGGTATTTTTAAACTAAGAATCGGGGATAAAGAAAACTGAGATTAATAGTGAACAAGATAAAATATTTTACTTTGAATATAATTAAAAGATTTTTTAAATAATTAATTTAAGAAATATTTTCTCTCAAACTAGAAATTTCAAAATAATTTGACTTTAAATTAATATATATTTTTATAATATAAAGTAATATTTTTTTTTAATTGTATTTTTTATAAGAATGACATTTCTTTCTCGATAAAATAAATAAAATAATGCATAAAAAATAATTGTGTTGAAATGATCGCTTTTTTGTACCTTTATTTTATAAACTTATATAACCCTGAGTTCAGTGTAAAAAGAAACTTTGCTATAATATTAACTTTATATTATGGCTAAGTTTCTTGAACTCTTTCTACGCTGAACTCAGGGATATATAAATTTAGCCACTCTTTTTTTTAAACCGAAAATGTTTTGCATAGTTTATAAGAAAATGAAATAATATAAATTTAAATTTAATTAAAATTTTTGTAATATATCAAAAAGTAACATATTTCTAATTTTTGTTTAAAGAAATTATTAATTGTAAAAGTTTAATGTTTTATATTGCTTTGAGAAAATAGAGGAAAGAAATAATATTTTTTTAAGCTTTTAAAGATGTTTTTAAAAATTTTGAAGTTGAATTTATTTTTATAGAATTAAAATTTTTTACTTTATTGTGGGTAATATTTTATATTTATTATTATTATTATTATTATTATTATTATTATTATTATTATTATTATTATTATTATTATTATTATTATTATTATTATTATTATTATTATTATTATTATTATTATTATTATTGTTATTATTATTATTATTATTATTATTATTATTATTATTATTATTATTATTATTATTATTATTATTATTATTATTATTATTATTATTATTATTATTATTATTATTATTATTATTATTATTATTATTATTATTATTATTATTTTCACGCATTTTATGAAAAATCTAATTAAAAATATCTAAACATTGTAAAAACAAATTTCTTATGGGAATAAAAAATAAAACAGTTGAATCTCATGAGATCAGATAAACACATTAAAATACGAGTTATTTTATACGTCAAAATGAAACCGAAATTTAACATGAAATAAAAATTTTGCGTCGACGTTTTGTAAACCTGTCAGCCGAGAGGCAAAGAAATGATATTTTAAATAAAGAGAACTGAAAAGAATAATCGAAAAAAAATAAAACTAATAAATGAAAATTAAGGCATTTCGCAACAAGTGATAATTTCAATATTCTTATATCAGTTAATAAATGTCAATAAAATATTAATAAAATAGAAATTTAAATAAATTATAAAATCATTTTTAAATTAGTGACATTTTTAAGGCATTAAAACTTATTTTTAATCAACTAAATCTGTATAGTTTTGTTTGCAAATTAGATCTTAAAATTACCCCTAAAACCCATTCATAATCGAAATTTTCTGAAGAATTACCGAAATTTAACTTTGCTGATTATTCTTTAAAACTTTCATCATATATAAATATTTTACTATTTACCAACTTCGCTTTCCTAAACGTTTTAAACATTCTGCTATACAAACCACCAATAATACATCTGATTTAGTTCATTAAAAACTCCTATAATAAAATGAAAAATCCATAAAGTTATAATATACATACTTACCCGTGTCTGCGTGTAATTTGTTCAACTGAATAAAAACTTATATTATAGGAAGGAAGGAATTAAAGGAAAAATTTTTTTAACGTAAAAACATAATACATAGTAAATAATGCATGCAAACTTTCAAAATGTAGAAATTTTCAGTTCAATAAAAACTCTATATAAAACTATTTTTAGTAACTTTTTAGACAAGTTTTAAAAATGCCTAATTCATAAACTTAACCATAATTGTAATTGGTTGTTCTTTAAAACTTCTATTATAGCATATTATGTCAAATTAAGTGCTAAAGACTAACTTATCCATTTAACTTCCGGATTTTTTGTATAATATGTCTATTTTCAGCACATTAAAAAATGTTTTTGGTGTTTGTTGATTAATTATATGTAAATGTTTTAATTTAATAATTAGTTTCTTATTGAAATAAATATTGTTTTCTCGATAGTTATTTGTTAGTTTACCTCAACAATGTTTTATTAATTAAATTATCGATTTAATAATTTTCTTCAGTTTTTATCTTCTTTCTTTTTTGTTTGGAAAAAACGCTCTTTAAATTTTGAAGCTCAGTTCATATGATTAAATAAATGTATGAGATAAAAAAATGAAAAAAAATGGTTATATTCTTATTTAGGTTTTTACCACCATTCACAAAAAATTTTGTGAACCATTGTTTTAATTGATCGCTAAATTACTTCCTAAAATTTAAATATTATAAATTTAATAAATTTTACAATGTTAGAAATGTAAAATTTTTATAGAAACACTAAGTGCCAGGGTAAGTCAAATATATTCTATTAACTCTATTTTATCTAAGGTAAAACAATTCCTCAAATTTTTATGTATATATTGTATATATTTATAACAGTAACAGCCAGATCGTCATCCAGAGACAATATTCCTCTTAATACTTCTCTGACTAATTTATTGATATTATTTCATATTTTATAATTTTTTATTGGTGTTTATTTTGTTTTAATTAAGTATCTTTACTCCTACGTTAAGAATTGTACGAAAATAAGGAGAAAATAAATTAAAAATAAAATATTAATAATGAAGGAATATTAAAGATTTGTGTTAATTAAAATCTATCCGAAAATTATTTAAGTTTAAACTAAAGTTTATAAAAATTATTTAAAATTTTTGAAATTCATTCAAAAATTAAAATGGCAACATTCTAGGCTGTTTGGGCACCATACTTGTACGTTCTTAGGGCCCCTGAGTATGTTAATCCGACCTTGTCCGCATTTATTATAATGAAAGATATTCCGTTAAATAATTTTAACTCAACAGTTTAATGGTAGTAAATAAAAGATTTTAAACAAAGTTAAAACAAACATCTTCAGTCTAACTGTAATTTGACCAAGCTTATCAGTGGCTTTTTTTGAAAAAATGAATGTAACGAAATAAAAATTAATTTTTTTTGCCTTGGATAAAAATTATGCAATTTCTGTTGAAAGTAATTATTTAAATTTAAGGCTTTATGAAATATAATTAAGTAAAAATTGTCTGTTTCAATTACTAAAATTTTAATTAAAATATAACTGAAATAAAATTTCAGTTTTGAAACTATAAAAGATCTTTCGTAAATATCAAAAAAATATTTTAATTTAATTTTTATAAATGTGATCCTGACTAAATAAGTTCCTTTGCTTGTTATAATTAGTTTGTTTAAAATACTAATTTTACCAACTTTGGTAAATAGATTTTTACTGTTCGACTTTGTCCTGGATTAGTATTATTATATTTATTAATTTTATATTCCTTTATATTTCACTGCAAATTTTTAAATATTTAAACTTAAATAAAATATTTTTGTTTTATTTTATTATTTGTTTCTCTGCACTAAAATTGGAAATTATTTTAAATATGCATTTTGCATTATCATATATAATAATGCACGAGAAGCATATCAGAAATTGCAAGAACCATCATAAGTATTTTAATAATACATATATTATGTGTTATTTTAATGGTACAGTCAAACGGTCTTATAATAATGATGTCCGTGCACGAAATAACATGACAGTAAGAGTATTCTTTATAAAACTTTACATTTTCGATAGATTATTGTTATAGAATATATTAATGGATGACATATGGAAATATTAGGGTTATATTAATTATCGTGTTATCTATCGTACGGGCTGATATTTGTAGAATTTAGAATCCAGTCGAGCCTCCCGTAAAAAATGTGTCGGAACGGTTTGGGGCGAATGTTATATAAGTGAATAAATTACAATAACATAATGAAATACAAAATAAACTTTAAAATCTTTTTTTGTCGGTAGTGGAATCGTTTATATAAATAAAATTTAAATAAATAACATTTTTAGCCAATTTCCGCAATGTTTATTTCGACCGATAAACGGCCCTGATCACTCATATCCAAAATTTAACTAGACTTTCGCTTTTTCCTCTTTCTCTGATAATTTCTTTCACTCAAAATAAATATAAAATAAACACTTTAATAAATTCAATTAGAACCAAAATATGAAATACAAACCCGCATGTCTAATGGCAAATCGAATCCTGGAATATTTCGTTATCTTCTTTTGATTTTTTTTTATTAATTGATGTTAATTCTGAGTAATAAAAGAATTTTGATCTTTGATAATTTATTTTATTCTTATGATTTTGCCTTGATATTTTCAAACCTTTTCAGTTTGATACTTTTCAAGCTTTTTTGTCTTGATTAATTTCTTATTTTGGTTATTGATTTTTAATTATTGATTATTTTTTTAAAAAAAATTTATTATTATTATTATTATTATTCCGCCATCTACTATAAAATAATAATTATAATAAATAAGGCCCAAATGCAGCAAACAGTAAAAAAAGGGGGGGGGGGGAGTGGCCACCACAGCATAACAATAAAACAGGGAGTATGATCAATTACAATTATCAATGCATTTGGTTTAACTAGTGACAAAACTTCCTTAACATATCTGCGTTTCTTGACAAAACTGAAACCGAATTTTCATTAGGGAATAGCAATCATTCTACAAAAGTGGGGCTTTAGAACACAAAAATTACGCTGAATCACGGGGTCAATATTTTCTGATTAAATCTCTGAGTAATTATTACAACAATTTTACGTTTTATTTCATTAAAAGCTGAATGTTAGCTGACATCCATGCATATTCAACATGATTTCTATGGCTTTCGTATTACTAAAATAGAGCATTTATATTCTCACCTAACTGTACTTATGTTGAAAATGGGGTACAAAAATAAAAGACAATAATACAGATATTAGCCCATGGATAAAAGGATAATATTCCCATGAAAATGATGGAAACTGTGTTACTCTTCAATATAATTCCTGTAGGCCATATTTTTATCTAAATTCAAAATAAATAAATTTATTATTTTATCCAAATCCGTTTGTAAATGTTTTTATTTTATTAGTTGATTAATACTTTGTAGGGATAAAACTTGTGCATCTGCCAAACACAGAAATACAAGTCAAAGTATATTTGTATCCTTTATTAATTTTTGTTTAAAAATGGAATTAATACCGTCAAAGTCATTTACCATTTACACCAAAAGCTTAAAACGGCCACGTGGGGAATTGATAACAAACTTAAAGCTTTTTTCTTATAACTAATTACTTTTTTAACAAGTTTTACTACTCAACATAAACTACCTGTATCTTTTGGGTTCGTTCATTATGTCCATATATTTATTACAAGATATTAATATATTTAAATCTAAATTATATCTATTCGGTAATGAATTCTTAGCACCCATTATTCTTTATAAAATTATTCATTTCCACGATGTAGTGCCTGCAACATTTTATTTTTAATTAATTTTATTAAATTTTAATTCAAAACCAAATGTGTAATAAAAAATAACACATATTTAATTTTTGTTTGAATATTGCACTTTAAATGATCGCCACTTTATTTAAATTAAATCTTTATAACAAACCCATGAAGAGCTTCAACAATTCGTCAATGATTTCTCAATTGGTGAAATTACTGTTTTGGTTAATGCTTGTTTCCACATATTCAAGTCAGCTCGAAACTAAACCAACTAATTTCAAAATCCAAATTGTAGGAACTTATTCAAATATCAAATTCTTGTTTTTTTCTTAAAAACATTTCTCATATAATCTTTTCTCGACTCGATTCTATTAACAACACTATGATACTTGAAAAATTGCAAAACCTAGATATCGCATGATTCCGTGATCAACTGGCCAACAATCGAATACAAATTTCTACTGATTGATTGACAAGTTAAATTTTAGAATATTTTTAAAAATTTGTTTAAACCTCATTATTTATTGAAAACATTTTTTGTAAGGAATGCTTAATCAGAGAGGAAGCAGAAAGTAAAAGACTTGTTTAACCTTTTTTAGAGAAATCAGGACCTAAACGGTGTTGACTTCATTCCAGTTTGGAGAGTAATGAGAAGGTAGGTTTAACCAAAAGAAAATAATTTTTTTAAATTAAATGACTAGAAACGCTCATTACATAAAAATGTAAAATTCAATTGAGAATAATTGGGAAATTTTTGCGTTCACGGGCTTTTTAGATTTGATCTCGAAGAAAGGGGAAATTCAAACGAATTCCTGCAATCCAGCTGAAATGAAAACAGATGAAAGAAATTCAAGGGCTGATTGACTGTTTTTTCTTTGATTAAATCATGAATCAATAAAAATATATTATTCATTGATTTAAACAAAAATATAATTTATTGTCTTATAAAATTATATTAGGATTATTTTATTTATTATTATATACAAAGAGAATTGAAAATTATCTTAACTATAAATTCTAATTTATGGTTTTTCGTTAACTTTAGAAATAAATCCCATTTTTCTTGAAAGAAAACTCAAGCTGCTTCAAGGACAAATTTACTGGTGTATTGAAATTTTCATAACCGGGAAAATGTGAATTTTCTCTATGAAAATGATTTTTTTCTGCTCTTCTGACGATGTATTTTTTAAAAATATTTAATAGTTGTTTTAATAGGTTAGATATTATTTTAAAAATCAATTCGCTTGTAAATAAATGAGATAATCGTTTCAATTTAAATATCTTGTAATTTTACATTATTAATTCTTTAAAGAACATTCAAAGAAGTCGTAAAAAATAATACTGAACTAATTAGTAAAGCAATATTATTTAATATTTAAATTTCAAATAACTATAATAATAATAATAATAATAATAATAATAATAATAATAATAATAATAATAATAATAATAATAATAATAATAATAATAATAATAATAATAATAATAATAATAATAATAATAATAATAATAATAATAATAATAATAATAATAATAATAATAATAATAATAATTATTATAAATCTAATAATTAATTTATCTTCATTATGAATTTGTATATAATTTTATAATATTATATATTAAATAGTATACGTATGATAGCCAGGCTTGCCAGACCTCCTGATTTCGTCGGGAGTCTCCCGATATATGAACCGTAACTTCCGATATTGAACAGTTTTAGATTTTGAATAGATTTTACCCATCTTGAAAGGATTTTTTTTAAAAAAACCATAAAATTAAACGAAACTAAGAAAAATATAGAAATTAAATTTCTATTTTACTTATTGCTCGCTATTTTTTACCATAGGGATTTGTGATTTCACCTTTTCCTTATGGATTGGTGTTACATTTAATTTCAAAATGACGTGCAATGAGTTTCAGGCATTCTTAAAAACAGAAAATGCACAAGGAATACTTAAAAAAGTAGCAAATTCTGATAAATATTTATAAATAAAATTAATTGTTACTGTTTATTCTTACGTTAACAAAACTTAATACTTATTTTTTTGTTATTTTTTCTAATATATTTTATTTATAAATGCATATAATAAATATGAATGAATTTATATTTTTTCACAAAATATAATTGACTTTTTTTTGTTTTTTATTCCCGACAGGATTGCCAAACCTCCCGATTTCTTCGGGATTTTCCTGATATGATTTTTCGAAAATCTGGCATCTCTGATAATAGCAGTATTTTGACATCGATCAAAATATGAAAATACATAATTAAATTCTCCAAATTTTAATTAACAAGTTTGTTTGAATAATTAATTAATTTTAATAATAATCAATTCTTGCCTAGAAAAATAGAAAGCATTATCAACAGACCTCCAATTCGAAATCCTATGCACATGACTTCATGTCAACAATTTCTTCGCGTGTCCTTTCACCTTGATGTGTGTCTTATTTTGCTGTGCATATGCACAATCTTTTATATTTTTCTTCTGTGTGTGCGTGCTGTATATAATATTACGATTAGCGGTTTTTTTCGATTTAAAAAATGGTTATTTTACGCTATTTCCAAATTGAATCTATTATAAACAAACAATTTGTTTATCACACTCACGTTATATTGTTGCGATTTGTACTGAATCCTTAAACTGTAGAGACTTTTGTCCTTTTTCAAAATTTTAACTAAACTTTAGACACTACAGAGTTTTTAAATTGGCTCTGAGGAAACAAATGTTCAGTTCTAACATTTATTGACATGAAATGATAGTGAATTGATAATCAAAAAATTTAAATATTTTATTTCAAGTGTTGGGCCAAGACAAGATTTTGTTTAAATGAATCGGAAATAACTCGCAAACATAGCAATGCAAATTTAAAATAAGACCTAATAACACCAAATAAAACACCCTAAAATATGAGAAAAATATAATTAAATATAAAATCGAACACAAAAGTAAATTAAAAAATAAACAGATATGCACCAAGAGCCGCATGAAAATAACATAGAAATAACACGATAACATAAAAATTTGACTGAAAAATGAATAATTCATAAAAAATAGCAATTAATGAATAAAATAAAGAAAAATAGAATATTTTCAGTAATAAATATTCAATTAAAAAATATTAAAAATATATTGTTCATTTAATGTAGGAAAATGATAAAATTAAAATCAGATATTACAATTAAAGTCAAGGTCAAATTTTGTTTTAATGCATCAAAAAGAACACGCAATTTTAGGGTCACAGAATAGGTATATATACCGATTCATTTTCACAGAATTTTAATCACTTTGTGAGCAATCACTTTTCCTCGTTTTTTATTAGAAAAATTTCATTTTTCATTGAAGAACCTTATTCAACGAAACTCTACGATTTGAGAAACTATTGGCAGAACTCTATCGGTCGAAATTTTGGAATTCGAAGTGAGGATGAATGCTTAATTGGACAATGTATGAATATGAGATGATGTTAAAAATGTATAAATGTATATGGTAACTTCATTTAAATACGAAAAACCGACTTCTGAAATGTGTCGAAAATTTTTCGGCCCACAGCCAAACATACTGCAAGTTATTTAAATCTACACATTAGCCGAGATGTGTAAGTGCCGGTATAACCTCCAATATCTTGTATCCGTGAAGATCCATTCGTGCGTAACGACGGTCCAACTGTCAATATTGAAAGCTATTAGGTGAAGAGGGAAGATAGACGACCAGTCTTTTGGCTGACCCTCAGTCATCCACCTCCCGAAAAAATCTACATAAAATCTCATTTACTCATCGGTTTAAAATATCTTACACCGAGTAGTCCAGTGGGCACTCGTAAAATCTTAATATCGACATATTTAGCCTTAAGATCAAATGACCAAGGGGGTGAGTGAGGGAAAACTAGATAAATCTTTGTAACGATAAAATAAAAATTTACATTAATCAGAAATATTCAGTAACTGCAAAGAATAAATAGAATGAAATGAAAACCCTAAATTAATTAGAATTATCTGTTAATTGCAAAAATATAAATAGAATAAAATAAGAAATTTAAGTTAATCAGAAATATTCAGTAACGGTGAAAGTAAATGAAGTTTAATAATAATAATGGAAATATCTAGTGAATAAAAATAATTTAATTCATGATTAGAATTATTCGGTCACTATAAAAGTAAAATAAAGGTAAATTAGATAGATTTAATAGCTTGAAACGTTAAAGGATCATTTAATAAGAAATGAATTATGGCCTTAAACGATGATATAAAAGAAAAATAATCCTTAAATTAAATAGACGACAAGTTTATTTAAATTAATAACCCAAATCGATTTGTTAGAAATATAATACCATTATAATCGAAAGACGTATGAAATTTAAGCAATAGGCTTTTCATTAATATCAAAATATTCAAAATAGTCAAACCACCAGACAAAATAACAACCAAGGATCAAATCAAACAACAATTCAATTAGAGAACAATGTAATTATATCGAAAATAAATCATTAATATCGACAATAAGCAAACTAGTAAGGATTTAGCCTGATGATCAAGCTATAAATAATATACTGACCTAATCTGAAGAAGTATGCTTCCCATCCGTCTCGTTTTCTTTTTCAGCACTGAGACTTAAATAATATAACATTTTCCAGTGATACTTAATCAACGCTGATTGCCGATTGCATAATCGTTTCATAATACACCAACCAAATTTGAGATATACTTGACACCATCTCTCTATAGACCCGGAAGTTTTATTACGCAGTTGAAACGAAAACTTAGTCGAATGAACTAAGACAAACCTAGAGACATAAATGAATGGGGAACGACTAACCAAATAGTTAACGTACTGATAATCAGGGGAGGTCGGCTACATGAAGATTGGCTATCGTATATTCCACCAGCCCTCCACGCAATGGAACCAAGGGTGGAACCAACCACGCCAGTTAGGGAGAAAACCCATATCATCGCCTAATAAATCAACCACCAACTGTAGAATAGTCTACTAAATAATCCATTCAAATTCGAGAGAGATTTATGAGAAAGTTGGGAAATATAAATATAAACCGATCCAGCTGTGCCAATTATCACGGCGTGCATGTGAATAGGTACACTATATATAGAAATAATCATGAACGATACCTGCAACGAATTAGCGGTGGAAAATGTTAGTAGTAGATGAGTGACGGAAAGTAGAGTCGATATCGTTTTAATTCCAAATAATAAAGTTATTACGGCAATACCACAAGAATCGACGAAATCTGTTATGAATGCACTGAGATGGTATTATCATAAAGGCCATGGTGGTAGTAACCATAAAGGGACTAAGATGCGTAGGATTAAATATGATTATATGAATTATAGGATTAAATATAATAATAGATGATTAAATATGAACAATTAAATATAACAATATTTTGCGTTGATCTATCTATTTCGAAATTTAGCAAGCAGTACATCACTCATGGACGGATCCTGGGATGATGATACTAGAATTGAGATCAGATTCCAGGCCAGAACAGCTGCCCGGTGCTGACAAGCCTTATGGGATGAGGGATACACCGTATCGTCAGCAGGAGGATTCAATTTGCCGAACCATTCTACAAGTTGAAACGATGAAATTAAACTGCCCTGCGTGGCAATCAAACACGAGCCAGGACGAAATTCAGCGCGAGAAGCTCAACAGAAGGCGGAGAACACTCTAGCCAAGTTGGAGGAATTACAGCGCAGAATTACGATCACTAGAAAAGATGTGAACGACCATGAAATACAGCAAGCTTTTATAGAACCATTTTGTTATAAAAAATAAAATTTATTATAAGACTTTTTAATATTAGTCAAATGAAGAGTGAAATGCATTCAAGAAATAGCGTATTAAACCCTGAGTAGAATATGAAAGCAATGGAATGGACCTCAGAATAAAATAAAATTGAGACGATCGGAAGTCGAATAAATTGAATATAGATAGTGAAGATACTTCTACCTAAGAATATACTAACCGATTTTTTGATTTTTCTCTAAAAAGTTGTAATTTATAAAGATCTTAAAATATGCCATGTTTGTAGATACGGACACCCTCCGTGTATTAGGTAAAGAGTTAGTCAAAGCACAGCGAGAAAATACCACATTACATACCCAGTTGCTGCAAATGAGCAGTCAGATCCAAAAATCAAAGCAACCTGGATTGAACCGCCCCGAGCTAAGCGGACGTACCAGCGTTTGACCGCTTCCCAATGAGGGTGGGTGGAAGAAAAGCAATTGGTCCAGACTCAAAGGACGCAAATTTGGAGCTTGGAAGTCGTATTGTCGGCTTGCCAAGAAGGCAACGCGGTAACGTATCCACTATTATTTTCTCCCGCGCAAATAGCTTATCGCAATTTAGCCAATACAACCAAACCAGCAGTATAAAAACGGCCTCATCCCAGGCCTGGGAAAGCGTAACGCGCGAAGCTACGCTTACAACAGTCAACAGAAACAATTCCGATCAAATAGACTAGCAAAAATGAGGAAATAGTGGCTTTGCTGTTGTATTAAAATAAAGTTTTCTCTCAGAAATTCATTAAAAAATATTTTTATCGAATTAAATGACAATATGCATTGAATAGTCAAGTAGTCACACCGGAAGCAGTCGACATTACTATTGAATGAAATGGACCAGTAACGTAAATCGACCATAGGCCTTCTATTGGAGCTCGTTGAACCCAATATGAGACCGGGCCTTAGAAGTTTTGAGAGCATAGCTTACCTTTGGCGGTCTCATAACTATTGGTTGCATTACCAACGTTGTTTAGCAACGGGTAACCAGTGGATGGCAAGAAGTATTATATGTATGGGTTACAAAGTCACGAACCACTAACCCATCACAAGGAATGATTGGTTATGTGGAAAGATCATTCCTTAGAAAACATCCGTTATATTCTTTTTTATTAAAAATAAAACTCTTAGCTTATGTCAAAGGACTTTATTTATTGTCAAATGTGTTAATGATAGAAAAATTTATTATTGAACAATTTTTTTATTGATACTCTTATTTATTGTTATTTCACTTAGGTGTTTTATCGAGTTTTGATCAGAAGTAAGGATTTAAATGGCTGACTGAATCTTTGAAACTTATTGATCTGACTCTCTGGTGTGTTAATAATAACAATGAATTTCAAAAAATATAAAATTTATTAATCAATAACAAATTACAATGGTACGAATATCCGATATTATAACAATACATTTCTGGAAGAATAGCATTTGATTGCTGATTATGGTTTCAAAACTCGATAAAATAGATTAAATTGCTTTTTTTACTTTGACTTGAAATTACTCAAAAATCTCGATGTTGACTTTAACAAATTCAATTGTTTCTTAATTTTGACAATTTATTGTACTTGATTCTTCTTTATTTGCCTCGCTTCACTCTTTTTACTTTTTGTCACTTCTTTGGAATGTTTTAATAAACTTTTCCTTTTTTCTTTGAATCCAATCTACATTTCCATTTTATAATCCTTGATCTAGTGTAAATTAAAGAATATGGCTTCAATTTCGATACCTTTTACCACACATTTTACTTTTTCACTTCAATTCTTTTACAATCTCTGACAGATGTCGAGATACATAATATTTTGAAGGCTCAATATATTGACTTACCCAGTGAACCTTTTCTTATCTCGAATATGCTATCGAGAAATGTCAAATTAATTTATATTTTGTTTTCAGTTTTTTTCCTTTCTTCACTTTGTACTTTTAATTAAAAATTACCTTATTTTCTTTTATTATTTGATTGTTTGCTTTTCTCAATTCTTGACATTTCTCTTTTGCTTTTTCACTTGTACTTTCCAAGATTGTGGAAAAACATGCCTTTTGTATAATATTCTTTCCCAAAATAGTTTTATTGCATTTAACAATAATTGTTTGATTTTTAATATTTAGGTTTCCCTGAAATCTCTGAAATCAATGACAAAAATTAGTTTCGCTCATAGTTAGCAGAAGGGCGAGAGGTCATCTGTATAATTATGGCGGCAGAAACAAATTGTTAATTTTTTAATGGGACCTAATTTGATTTTATTGTTTATGAAAATAAAAGTTAGTATAAAAGCAATACGACTTGTGGAAAAACCGTTATTTGATCAAACGGTCAATCCAGATTTATTAATCAAAGAAAGGATTAAAACCTAATACTAGACAAGTCAAAAAGGAAATTGTATACTAAAATGGCAATCTGCGTTGGTAGACATACCCTTTAAAGTAGAGAATGCATATAAAAAAGGATTGTGATTACAAGTGTATTGATTTTGTTGAAAATTAAGAGCACAAAGAGTCAGAGAAAGAAACCGACGATTATTATATTTGACAATTGGTGACCGGAATATTCCGCAAATGAATTTTCCACATCGGAATAATGCGCACAAGAATATTCCACACAGGATTAATCCGCACAGAAATTTCCGCACATGAAGATTCCGCACAGGAAAATTCGGCAAATCTAAATGAGGTCAACCTTGGGCCAGACTTAGGTCAACCGCACTTTCTTATCAGTTCAGTTAGTTGTTTGCGACCAAACTGTCAACAACACTTTTAAGCTCCAAATTTTCCTTCTTATTTTCACCCTATTTGCAATGGAATTTTCTACAACAAACAGAGGAAATTCAGTTCTCATTTATTCCGGCTATGAGTATTTGAAATTTCGCACAAACAACGGGTCGTGACTTGGAGATGCCGGCAGAATCATCAAGAAAAGTGCCGTTCTTTCTTAAAAACCACCATTGATTCCTCCACAATTGTGACTCCTCCGACTCGGCATTCTCATGAATCGTGTCCCCAGAAAGTCATGACGAACTTTGCAAAAGCACAAATGAAAGAAGCCATTAAAGAAGTTGATGCCACTGCCAGAAATGTTTTGGGTAATGTTTTAGTCAACGTGAACAGTGACATTCTGGGTCATCTACCAAAAACATTATCGATTGTGAGAAGCCTAAATCAACAGAAACAGTCCGATCGCATTGCCAATCCTACTACTCATGCCTTCACTATTCCTGAGAAATATTCTGCGATGATTTTGCACGACACTGGCTTTGATGATCCTGACCGAATTTTGATAATTGGCAATAGGGAACTATTACTTGAGATAAACAAAGAAACAATATATGGTGATGGAACATTTGATAAATGCCCCAGCATGTTTTACCAGCTATATACCTGGCACACCCTGGTAGGCACATTGTATCCTCCGTGTATTTATTTTCTCTTACAAAAGAAGAACAGAGAAACATACATCCGAATGTTCGAAATAATGAAGTAACCTTAAACAAATTTATCGCCTAGAAAGGTCTTGGTTGATTTCGAGAAGGCTTGTATGACAGCGGCTGCAGTTGCTTTCCCCGATGCCGAAGTAAAGGGATTCTACTTTCATATCTGCCAAAGTCTCGTTAGGAAAGTAAATTGCGTAGGGTTGAAGAATCTGTATGAGAGCAATTTTGATGTGAAGTTAATGTTGAAATCTCTTTGTGCCTTGGCATTCGTTCCTGCAAACGAAGTTAGGTCTGCCTTCGATATTCTTGCCAGAATCTTCCCCGATGAAGATCCATACAGTGCGGTTCTATCATATTTTTTCAAACTTATATTGAAGGTGCCATTGGTAGAGATCCAATGTTCCCTGTAAGAATTTGGAATCAATGGAAGGCGGCAGCTGAGAAATCACCAAAAACAACAAACTGTTGTGAGGGCTTTCACAACGCTCTCAATGCCACTTTTCACTGTAGTCATCCAAGTATTTGGCTATTGTTTGATGGACTACAAAGGGACATCACTTGTCATCGATTACCAGACAGGAAGACCAGAATAAAAGAAGAGAAAATATGAATCATTGCATCAGGCAGTTGCAACGGCTGTGCAAGAATATGACTCACATGCAGAGGATGAAAGTAAACTAAAGTATTTACGCAGAATGGCTAATCTGCAATAGAAATTAATAAATGTGTTTACATTTTCCTTTAGATATATGCATGTACGTACTTGTAATTTTGATGATAGATATGTATTCATGTAATTACGTAACTGGTTAATTTCAAATAATTTTTTGTCTTGTCTCAACGAAATCACAATAAAGCTAATAGTTTAAATAATGAAGTATTAAAAAATATTATCCTGTGAAAAGTAACCATATGTATTTGCGGAATTTTCCTGTGCGGAAAAATAACTGTACGGAAATTTCTTTGCGGATTATTCCTGTGTGGAATATTCTTATGCGTATTATTCCTGTGCGGAATATTCACCGAATCTTGACAATTATATGATATATTAGGCGTGGAGTTTGACATTTATTAAAATACAGTTTACTTTATCCAATGTAAGAAATTTTTTTGAAAATTTATTTTTATTTTAGAAGGTGATGAAATATTTTTGATCATTTTAATTTATAAATGTGATATTTTTTGTTTTATTTTATCCTATAATACATGTTTTTTTTATAAAACACTTTGTGATGACATTTTTTAAATTTAAATGCATTTTATGATTAAATTTTAATGGTGTTGGAAATCAAATGACTTGGAATGTGAATACAGCTGGGAGAGAAACTGGAAACAAAAAGAAATTGAAAAACCAAATATCTATCAACATTTATGGAAGTCCTTAAAATATAAAAATTACCTTAAATAAATTATTTAATTGTTATATTCAGTTGTTTTAAACTGTGTCAATATTCTAGTCTGAAGGAAATAAAAATAAACAAAATTGTAAATTAAAACAAATCTAATTTAAAGACATTGAATAATTTAATTCTAATCATAAATTCACTCCTTAAAATTGAAATTTTAATTGAAAGTCTCAAACTATATAGCTCATAATCTTGATTTACAATAAAAATCTGTCGGCGCTAATTTCAAAAACCATTTATAGAACTTAAATAGGAAACAATAAAAATGATTTTCTGCACCAAAACAACATGGAATATTCATGTCTGTCTTAGTTTTGATTGATTTATGATATTTATCTTTTTAGATTTACTAGATATCTATTGCGGATATTGAAATATCAGAATTTCATTAGTTTCGGATAACTAATTAATCATACTTAATTACCGCTGCTATGGAAACCTGACACTTGTCGGTTTCCTATGGTAATTATGAATTATTGGAAACTGATAAAACAAAATCATATTCCATTCATGAATTTGTTTGTTAACAAAGTTTACCTTTTTAGTTTGTTCGCTTGTTTACAAATGTGGAACAAAATTAATTGAGTGTTTTATTTAGTAAATAAGTAATTAATAGTAAAATTCTGTTTGGTTTTTTTTAGTTCAATTTCAAAATACCGCTTTTCAGTTAAATAAATGTTTAAATAATTATTAGGTTTTAACTTATTTATGAAAATAATAATATTCAAAAAATAAATTATTATTTAATTAATTGACTTCATTTTCACATGGAAAATTTTACTGGATCATTTAAATTGACAACATAACATTTGTTGGGTTATTATTATTGAAAGTCGGTTCCCTCTGACTCCTCGTGTCCTTTTCGAATCAAATAAGTAAAGCCAACACAGAATAATTTTATTTGCACTTTACCACAGTTACAACTCAATCCGATTTCTTTCAATGTTTTGTAATTACAATTTTGTGATTTATTTGCACCCTTCAACCACCGAATAAATTTGATTAACTTAAGGTAGGTTATCCAATGGATTATCACCTTTTCTAATAGATAACTTTTGACTTAACTTGGGTTTAGATTCTTTAACTGACCTGACTAGACTACTCGTTTTCTTCGACCACTGGCCCTTTAGTTTTTTCCCTTTTTCTTTTATACTCCTGCTCTTTTTAAAAAGAATAAATTTTAAATTTTTGTAAATAAAAAATCTGACACCTTTTTTGAGGCACCCCATAAATCTCAGCATAGCGACTCTAAATTTCATTAAGCGCCACTGATTGTAGAAGTGAATAATTGTAAAAAGAAACTGAAGTAAAACTGTACCTGACTTCAGTGGTTTCTAACTATTTTTGCTGTACCCAAGCTAAAATTTTAATTGTTTGAGTACCCCTAAAAAAAGTTATTACAACCATTTTATTGTAACGGACAAATCAAATCAAATCAATTTAATTTAATTGAAAATCTTATTAGCTTATTTAAATCTTTTTGAATAACATGAAAGGATTAATTAATAGTCACAAATAAATCTATTCAAAAAGAAAGTTTAATTAGTTTAGTGAGAGCACTGAGCTTGTTTAAATTTGCATAAATCTTCAATGTCAAGGCTTTATTAATGTCAATTTTAGACGTAAATCTGATTCAAGTTCAAATTTCGATCTGTTTTTTACTAATATTTTTCCTGGTGTACCTTTAATGTTACACGTAACATTGGTAGAAAATCACTGCCTTACATTAAAATCAGTACCATCAAATCCTATTTTAAATTTATATCCAAAAATGTAGAAAATGAATTTTAAAGAAGGCCGAAGCAAGCATTGAACATTGCATCTAAGTTTTAAAGCAGAATTTAAAGAAATGCTTTATAATCAAAAATTTCCAGTTGACAAAGCTTGCAACAAATGCTTACCTTATTATTCATAAGTTGTTTAGCATTTGATTTATGGTGCTAATACAACCCAAGTTTTATTATTATTATTATAAAATTAGAATTATGTAAAAACAAATTTTAATTACAAATAATATTGTTTATTAAAAAATATGTCATGTGGAAATGAAAAGAAATCTGTGGTGAAAATGAAAATAAGTTCTTACATTAAAGATTAAATTAGTTTTAATTATTTTACCGAGATATTCCTGATCATATATAATAGTATTCACTAATATATAATGCATGACTTTATCTAAATATGTATATGTTACAGCAAGCCAAAGTCTCAACCAAGTGAGTATATAGATAAACTAGTCAGTGTATACACTGAGAATGAATGCATAGACTCTATATACAACGCGTTCTAGTTTTCCATGTAGTAATAATTAATTATAAAGCTAAATTTTAATATTTTAAACAATTTTAGGTTAATTTGAAATCAATTCATAGTTTTGGTGTCAAATGTAGATGAATACACTAACTAGTGAATGCATACATTGACTGAAATGCACGCTTTAATTGTAACATATTTTAATGTATAACTTATTAAAAATAAATATGAAAAACTAAATTTATTTTAAAGGAAATCATAGCTAAAAGCCATATGTATTTTCTCATATGTCAGTGGTTCCCAAATTTTCTGGCGCTATGACTCATTGATAACAATTTTTAAGTTGCGGTGACCTTAAAGATAAAATTAATCGGGTTGCTCCTCCTGTGTTTTTGGAAGTTAATTATTATTTGACTTCTAAAATATTTAACAATACTTTTTGAATTTTATATTCAACTATCATTCACTGTCGTATATGGTATAAACAAACAAAATAAGCAGGTTTCAGGAGCTGGGTAACGAACTAATTTATAAATATATAAATATTTGAATGTTAGTAAGGTGTTAAAACTGAGGAGATTATCGTGTTTTTATAAAATATATATTTTGAATCCAGTGTGTCATGAATAAAATTAAATCTTCTTCGAACATATATAAAGTTAAAAAATTCTACTATCACAATTTTAATATAAAATTGCATTTGCATATTTGAGTTTTTAAAACTTGAATAATTTCATTTATTTGTTTTATTTTTAACAAAAAATTGTTTTTATTCCTTGATTTTTTTTCATTGTTTTTATTTTCCTTCAATCAATCGCAATGAAAAGGGAAATAAAAGATGTCTATCTTTGTTTTTATGAAATTCAGTTTAGTTTTACGTGTCGTTTGTGTAAAAAGGCTTTTCTAATTAGGAAAACTGTGTATTTCATTGAGTGGTTTAGAAAATCACCATTGGCGATATTTACTGTTCATAAAAATAATTTTTTTCTCATAAAATAATTAAAAATTTCTAATTTTCAAAATTATTTATCAAAAATATAAGCCGTGAATGACTTTTTTCTAATTAAAATATGCCATTAATAACATCTTTAATTTTTACTTTGTTCCATCATTGATTGAATGTTAAAATGATTGTTTTTATTTGAAACAATGGATTAAGTTTTATATACAATTTAATTCTAGCTCCAATCGTGTTTTTATGTGTCAAATTATCCAATAACAGCAAAATAAAAATTTATTGATAGCAAAATTTCCAATACAAAATATTACACTAAACTCCAAAAACGTAAATAAATTGTAATTAGTTATAATATTATGATGTATATGCTAACAAACATGCAGCTGCTATGTTATTCAACACTGAAATAGCTGCATGTTCACAAAATATCATCGCCCATATTAGTAGACTTAACAAAATCACTCACTAGTCCTATTTAAATTTTTATTAAATATAACAAGTTTGTTTCACAGTGAAAAGAATATGCTCAACATGAAGCATGCAATTCATACTGCAATCGTAGTAGAGAAGGATGAATTCAAATGTAAGTTATCAAGTATTTGATCAATTAGACTCTTCTGCAATTGGTGTCTTCTGAATTTTCTTTTACTTGATGTGATATGATGATTCATCGGCGTCGTCATCCGGCATTGCATATATAAATTTGTCTATCTATTGCATATAAAAAAATTGTCTTGTTTGGCTAAACTCAATGTATAAACGTACTGATTTTAAATAAATGTTTTATAAAATGTCTAGTTATTTTATTGATATTTGTGTTTTTGAAAATGAATTTGGTGGATTAGTTATAAAAGAATTATATATGATCAATAATAATAATATTTTAAGACCATTATTTTGGGTGGTTTCGGCAAACGAATATCATTAAGATTAAATACTTAACGGTCAGAATTTTTTCTGTCTAACGTGTATATTAAGTACTATTGGTTCTGATCGAAAAACAGCTATTTTCTATGTGACAGAGTTTTCCAAGAAACATATCTTGTCCATATTATGAACACGATGATGATTATGCTTATAAAAACTGTTTACTTGGTGCTTTAGATTATCTGAAATATTAAAAATTTATGTGTGCAATTTACCGTATTTGATTGGTTAATTTATTGTAGTAGTAATAACTTAATTATTCATATATAAGGATATATTTTTCATTTTATGGTCACTTTTTACCCAACTTCGAAAAATAATCAATATGGTAAAATTTTTAATTTTAATTTTAATTTTATTATCATTTTATTAAGAACAGTAATAATAATTCATCTAATACGAATAATTCCAAACAAATACCAAATACAAATCATATGGTAAATTTTAAATTTTATTTGAAAATAATTAAGTTTATTAAGAATTCTAATAACTTTCCAGGTCAAATGTATTGGCAGAATATGAATGCCAACTTTATAAGATTAAAATTTTAATTAAATGTTTAGTAATTATTTATTTAGAATATGACATATACCAACATGTCTTACATGTGGTATTATCCAAAATTCCAATTTACCATGCCAAATATTCCAAACTTTCCAAATATGGAAAATGTTCCAAACTTTCAAAACATGCAAAATGTTCCAAATTTTTACAACAATCAGAATCTTCAAAAGTCTTCATCAAATATGTCCCATATTAATGCTAAATTAAATGGGAAGAAAATTAAATGTAAGTACACTTAAACCTCTTTTTGTGCGGTAGATGCGTTCTGCGGAAGGTCGCACAAAAACAAATTGCACAAAAAAAACTACGACTTATATAGAAAAGGTGAGATGCGTTCTATGAATTTTAAAAACCACATAACTTCGAAACTGTCAATATTTATATATATGCTCAAATCGCATAAAAAAGGTTTGTAAAGTGAAAAAAATACACATATCTACATAATTACTCTTTAATTATTTTATTAAAAAAATAGGAGTTTCGCTATCATTCACATATACCTACAATAAAGTAAAATCTATTTTAATTACAACTGTCGTCGTTGAATGATAATCTTCGCACCAATTTTCTGAAACCTGGTTCGAAATCACTTTCGTTTTCAGAAGAACTCCCCAACGATTATGTTTCATTAAAATCGGTATCAATTTCACCACGTTTCTGCTTTGACACGCTTTTATGTACATCAAAATCAGTGATCAAAGTTTGTTTGGATTTTCTTGATTCAGTAACTAATTGTTTATGCAGTTCTTTATATCCAGAAATACAATTGTTGAGGTCGCGTTGAAACTTCAAAGCTCGTTCATAATTTGTATCATGAAGAATAAAAAAGTTTTCTATGTTATTGCAGAGTTGTAGACCTTCTTGAATTATATTTTCCGTAAATGGAACAGGATTTTCTTCTTCCACATTATTTTCTAGTTCATCGTCAGCATCCATAGTTAAAGCAATAACTTCATCATCATTTAATGCATTATCTGTTAGCAATTCTTCTATATCATTTTGGTTGAAAGTATCAAACCCTTCCCCGCGAAATGTATGCGCTAAAGCTATGATTTCATCTGATATTTCAGCAATAATTCCATTACCTGTGACGCATTCAGGCCATATTGCTTTCCGACATAAATTAATTTTTCTTTCTAAAGAAATTGCTTTTCGTTGGTATTTTTTTTCTCCATACTAGGGTAAATTAAAGAAAAATCTATTAAGATTATAAAATAAAAATATTAATGCACAAATAATAAACTAACATAGAAACTCACTTGAAAAACAAGGAAGATGAAGTTATACGTCGTAACTTGTAATTTGCCAAGGGCATCCTGAACAATGCACTTGTACTGTAGAAGAGAGTGGGAGACAAAACTTACATGGATGTTCAATATCGAATAGCGCCGGCTGCATTCTATTAGCAATGACCCGTTTTTTAATAAAACAAAACCGCTTGGAACCTCCTGTTACGCACATGTGTATGACTCATGTTTGTGCATGTTTTTACAGGTCATTTTCAAATGAACAAGCTAAAATCTAATCTTTGTACGTTAAAATATGAAAATAGTGTATGTTTATACGTAATTATATTTTAAAGTTGAATTTAAGAAAACCGCATAACTTCAAAATCTCACAAAAAAAGATCGCACAAAAAGAGGTTCTAGTGTAATGTTTGATTTTTTTAAATGATTTTTAAATAATTTTAATAAGTAATTTTTTTTAAGTAATTTATTTAATTTTAATAATATTACTTTTAAATCCTAGTTATTATAATTATTTAAAATTAGGTATATAAATTAGAGATTAAAAATCTTTAAAAATAAATAGTTTAGATTGATAATTTGATTGTAAACTGTTTATTTTTATAAATATTTAATTACATAATTTATATCACCTTTTACATAAGGTTGAAAATAGAATAAACTTTTCATATTAAAGGGTTCGAATTTGATAATTTATTAACCTTTTAAATAAATTTTCATTATTTAATAATTACTCCATAATTTTCAAAAATAATTAATTTTCACTTATAATTATTTTTATATAAATAGGCAATTTATACCCTCAGTACTGCAATTCATCCGTGAATCATAGCGATGAATGCCATGACATAATGAAGAAATATTATCGTCATCAGTTCAATGGCATTGAAATCTTTATATGTCCCACATGCAAAACTTACCATGCCCAACTCTATCTTAATTTCTTTTTTGATCATAAAATTCATTTGACACAGTTTAATCAGAATAAACTAGATTTCTTTCGTTTGATTTTTAAGGCTGACCATTTTAAAATTAAGAAAAGAAAAGCTGATATTGGTTTGAATTTAGGGGTGCCAAAAATATCTAAAAAGGAAATAATTGTAATTAGTGATAATGAGGAAAACATCCAAATAGGTGGTTGAGTCGATATTAGTAATGACCCAATTGTAGAATTAGATTTAAGAGGATCTCGTAGGGTACTAAAATTTAATATTAACGAATTTAATGTTAATCAAATAACATTAACAGATAGAATTATAACCCGGCTAAGAATTGAAATTAATAAAACGGGGAACGTTAAAATTCAATTTGCTGTAAATATTCAATTTGAGAAAGATGATATAACTAAAGATGAATTTATATCTAATAACGCCCAGGCTTTCTCCGATAATTTTTTTGTTGAAGGAGTTAGAAAATTAAATAAAAAATAGAAAGATTTACTCAGTTGGGTAGTGGATGGGCTATTTCTAGAATTCGAGAAATTCATTTTATCTTGACTAAATATTCCCAAATAAATAGGTTAACTGGTCACGGTTTTATTGAGACTCCTCTTGCGCTTAAAGGGGAAAGAGCTATTATTAATATTAAGAATAGTGACAATCTTTGTTTTATATATAGTATCTTGACTTTATTGAATCATGACGTTCTTGTAAATAATCGTAGTAATATGTATAGCTATACTAACTTCATGAATGAATTAAATTATGATGAGATAGATGTTATGTAATATTACGTAAGCCAAGGGAGGGTGGTTGCATCTGACGGGCTAACATCCTACTACTATTATATTATTTATTACATACCGGTACAACATCTTAAAAGTGTTGGGAACCACTGCTCTAGGATACACGCTGGTTATTTAATTTTTTCTTATCCCATCTTATTGTCGCTGGATTTTTATGCTTCACAGAGCGCGAGTAAACGTCTTACTTATATTTCAATTTCAAAGCTAAGAACCTAATTGAATATTGGGTAGCAATCTCTCCTCATTTTAATCTTTGTTAGCCTAGGATCTTTTGTATACTTTTCCTTTTGGATTTATCGATACCAATAACATTTATTTTTTCCAATAAATTCAAATATAAATGTGGTGAGAAATATCAATTATTCAAAAATAATATATATCCTTTGCCTAAAAATGGCTACACTTTTTTCACAACAACACTCTAATGCCCTTACAAAGGTGTCTTTATCCTTATCATTTCAAATATACATTTTAAATTCACTTCAAAGTTCTTATTTCGATTCACAGGTAAAAATTTTGATTCCAAATCTAGCTCTTTTCGATGTATTGTATTATATATACCTTTAAACTTCCTTAGTGGTTCCTACAGTTATAATATTTCTTCTGGAGAGTATTTAGTTTTGAATATTTCAATGAAATATTCATAATACTATGGACCTTTTAGTAGTTTTTTAACTTTTCCGCATCCTCATTATTTCTGAAATGAAGAAGTCGCGTAATTAGTTTGAATCTTTTATAAGATATTGTCTTTTCCATGTGTTAAGACCAAAAAGTGGGGGTTACGATCTTAACACAGTTTATTTTCTGACTCCAAATTTGTATAATCAAAATAATAATAAACTAACTAACACAAATATAAAAAGGTTGGTTGTGATCCTACTAAATAAATAACACAAGACAATTAATTACCGATAAATTTTATTTGGCGTTTCAAAATTTACAGATATATATATATGTATGTAATTGTGTGTACGTACAGTAGTTAAATGGTTTGAAAGCTAACTGGATCAAATGATCCCTGCACAAATGACCCACAAGAAGTCGATGGTCATTATTTCGACGCAACAACTTTTCTTAAAATCACAGAGGGTAAAGAAGTTTAAGTTTTTGCGCTCCCCAAATACCGCGAAAGCTGTCTACTGCTTTGAGTATTCTTTTGTAGTTTAAATTAATTAATTTAATTAGAAGTCGGATTGAGGAATCCGGTTTTAAAAATAAAACTTTAGTTTTTTATCAAAAAATTACCAATAACAACTAGGATAAAATGTATCACTTTTGACTTGTTCTAGAAATTCTCCGGATTATTGTTTATTACTGTTGTTATTCTCTTCTCTTCTGCTTCTCCGATTCAAATTTCTCTGTATATATAAGTTAAAGCTCCAGCTGTTGTAGTACTTTATTGTGACACGATTCGAAATTTTAAATTATCTTCAAATTTTCAAGGAATATAAGATTTTCTGCTCTGTGTGGGTTAAAATTGCAAATTTCTCTTCAAATAAATCAATCTTCTTAATTTACAAATTTCTCCTCAAATGGAATTGATCTTCTTAAATTACAAAAGAATCAAGTTTCTTAAATTACAGATTTTCAACTGTGTAAATTAATTTTGTCCTTGTTGTTTTACGAATCGGCCCCTAAAACTAAAATATTACCCTATTTATATTAAAGATTTATGATTAATATTAGAGGTTAATATTAATAAAATTAATATATATTTAAATTTACGTCATAATAAAATTACTATTTTGAGATTTACGTCATCAAGAATCCAAATTTAGTAATATCTTGATTACGTATTTACATATTAAATTACTATAATTTATTTTTAGTAATTTTTCCCGTTAGGTCACTAAAACGTCATTTTATTATTTTACACGTCACCGTTTAGGGACGTCAACCTGACTATGATTTTCAGGCTAATAGCCTGGCCCTGACAAATGTATTTGTATCTCAATTATTTATCTATTTCACCAATTCGTGTATATTTCATTTGTATTTTATTTCTGTTAGTGTCCCTCCGAATTCTGTATCCTTTAGTCTCAATGTGCGGTCATTACGGATTTATATTAATTCTTCTTATTCGGTAAGATTTATATTATTTTTATCTTGTGGATATTCAAAAAAAGGGATTTCATATCTAGTCATAGGAATCGATTGATAATTCTGCAAAGTAATGATTAATTTTTTCTTCTAATGATGTCATTTTTTCCTTGCATACTGTAATTTAGTTTATTCAAATGCTCAAAAAAGTCAGTTGATTATGACAACTTCGAACACCAGTAACTATTTCGCATAAATTTTCTTTGCCTTCGTGTTTAAAAAATAGTAATAGTTATTCTCTTAATTCAAAAATACGAGCCAAGACGCGAGTGTGACTGGCGAATCTATTCGTTTCGTTTGCAAACATTTCCCAGAAACCTTTGTTGAAAACTTCGAAGAATAGATAAAAATTCGTTACGGTTTTCCTAATATTAGTAGATTTGTAGGCACAATCTATTATGAGCTATAGATGAAAGCACAGAGTTGCTTTATATTGATAATAATTATTTTTACAGTTGGGCTTTACGTCAACCATTACCTTGCTACGAATTTAGTTGTATACTTGACAGTTTTGAGAATATATTGTCTGAATATTTGTCTTTGAACCTTGAGTCATTGTCTTATGGTTACACGTTTGAAGTAGACCTTGAAATTCCTTCAAAGCTTCATGATAAGTTGAATGATTTGCCTATTACTGAATGATTTCCCTATATATATATATATATATATGTGTGTACTTTATTTACAAAATCTAAAATAAATATTTCAATGTCGAGTACACTATTTTAAAATATATTTATGTATGTATCAATTTTTTTGTGTTCTATACACATTTAGTAGGGTTTCTTTAGTGACATATGTGACGTAATTATAATCGGATAATTGATTTTCTGCACGCTATATGTAAACCTTTATAATTAATGTTTATGATTGCCTACAAGTTTGGTTGATAACTTAGATTGTCTGGATCCTCGGATTACATCATTGTTTATTATTTATCCCAACTAAGCATGTGCTATAGACACACGTGTTGTATATATATTGTCTTCTTGTCATTAATAAATTCTTCACACGTATTGTTATTTTAATCTTCTCACAACATATCCGTAAGAAATTTGAAATTTTTCTAAGCCTACTAATTTTTTTTAATATTTCAGAATTATTATATTTTCGTGAATATGAATACTAACTAGCTTGTTAGTGTCAGTGAAGCCAAATTTATGGAATTTCGTCATAAATTTGCTGCGTAGGGGAAAAAGGAAAGATTTTCAAAATATTCAAACATTTAAGTACTTTTTAGCAATTAATTTTAAGTTTATATATTTTTATATAACATTTTCTGCGCTAGCTGCAATTTCTATCGGAACAAAAAAAGTCGGTCCTTGAACTGTTGTGATTTAATTGATGAGTTTGATTCTCTGACAATCTAAAAATTTAAATTTTAAATAACACATTTTCAATCAATCATCTCCTCCTAAATTCTCCATAAAAGCGGCCAAAAAAAACAAATAGTATGTCCAACAGTGATATGTAACAAACAGTGTTTCGTACAAAACAATGATGTTGTTTAAATTATGAAGTTATAATACCTAGTATGTTTAATTAATTAGTAATAATATTGATTAGTAATAAAGTATACAAGATATTATTAAATATAAATTTAAACTTAAATTAAATGTACAATGCATTAAGTGATATCCAGTAAATTCCCAATAGTATACTAGTTTCGAGATAATGATTCTCATTAGTACTATTCGGGAAGCGTTGAGATTTCTCTGATGAGAGCCATTAGCTCGAAACTAGTATACTATTGGGAATTGTACTTGATGTCACTTAATGTATTGTATATTCTTTGATTAGAATCAGACATTGTGATAAATAAAATAAAATTGTAAAGGCATTTTGAGCCGTTTTATTAGTGTTTCCAATTTTTTTAAAAAAAACATTCAGTCTCGCATATAGTAAAACCGATACTAGTGAGATTACCAAGGGGAGCCATGTAATAGAATTTATCATCTTACCAAGTTCCTAGTGAATTGATATTGCCTCTAAATTTATTAGACAACATTTTAAATAAGGATATATTATTGATATATTATTGATATATTATTGATATATTATTGATATATTATTGATATATTATTGATATATTATTGATATATTATTGATATATTATTGATATATTATTGATATATTATTGATTTTACTGAGATAGAACAATTAAATTGGAAAAGAAATTATACTGATTACGATGACCTAGATTTAGTTCGCAAATCGACACGGAATCCTTGGAAATAGATTACGATTGCGTAAGCAAAAACTGTTACCAAAAAATTCCTTAGATTCGGTAAATTAGTGAAATAAAATGCTTCACGGATGGCGATAATATGAAACAATAAAATAATCACAAATTATCGTTGCAATAAACAAAAATATTCTAAATTAAAGGTAATATACTTTGTATAAAAATTAATCCTTCATTAGTACCAATAATCCAACAAATGTAAGATGAAAAACTATTTGTGATATTATTTGATAAAAAGTTGTTTCAATATTGAGAATAAACGTGTTTTATTCAATAAATACTAATAAAGATTTATTTATTTCACACTATCATTTATTTTAATTACAATCTGTTTTGTTTTAAAGGGAAAAAATTGATTTACAGTCATTATTAAAATAAATTAAATGTTAAAAAACATAAACAGATCAAAGTCAAACGAAAAATAAAGTATTTTAATACTAATGTCGATCTTAGTTCAACAGCTAATATTGTTAAATTTTTTAAATTTAAAAACCAACTAATAAATACTGTAAATCAGATAAAAAAGCAATTGAAGCAATTTAGTTGATTTATATATTTTAATATAGAAAACAGGAAAATTATTTAATTTGATTTCCGGAAATCTAACAACTTATTAAAGTTTCGCGGCATTTAGTCTATATAAAAATTCAATGGATAGTTTTTATTTTGTATTCATTCTAGCGTGACTCTTGTTTCCGTGTCATAGGTTTAGTATTTCAATTTTTTCTGTAGATATAGAATTTGTAATTAAATAAAAATATTAAATTGGAAAAAAACAATTTAAGTTTTTAATTAAAAATGATGTCACTAAAATAAACATTGTTTAAACTTTTGTTAAAATATTGTTTTTAAAAATATGGTTTTTTGAATAATTTAATTAATTTAGTAGATATAATTTCAGAGTTATTATTAATTTTGTATAAAATTTCTAATAATAAAACTGAATCTTAAAATAAATCTTTTGTTTGAAGATTGAAAAAATGTAATGTGGTCAAAATAAACGCAAATTTCACTTCAAAAACATAACTACAAAGGAAAATAATACTTTAGGCATACCTAGAATTGTTTCTAATTCATTATTATGTTGATTGGGTCTTATAAAATTTATCTATATATAAATTTTATAGATAAATTTTCAAAGATCCAATCAACGTAATAATATATAAATGGATTAGTGCGAACTATTAAGTCAATTTATTCATTTAATTAGACAGTTCATAAAAGTTTCCAATAAGCAATAACATACTTTTTAGCAAACTATTCACAGTAATTCTTGACATTAGAGCAGGCGTAAAAGTTACGGCAAAAATTAATAAGATGTGCGGTCACTCAAAGGTTAATCTCAAATACATTTTATAATTATTAATAATTACCAAACTCTGTTATCATAAAATAGTGAATATTTGTTGCAAACTGTATGATCTAAAGTTTACGGTGTTTGCTTGCTCATGTTAAATTAAAATGTGCGCTTCTCAAAGGTTAATTGAGTAAACATGGCAATGAATTAATTATAAAAATGCGCCACTGAATTTTCTTGACATTATGAGATATGATAGAAAAAACTACGCATTGTAGATTATTTAAACAATTAATTTTAAATAAATCATTTTTATTAATTTAAATAAAAACTCATTTTTCACTTTTTGACTATATGTTAGAACAAAGTTGCGCAAACTAAGGGGCGGGCCCCGGATTGGGGTGCAGAAAATTTAAAATGTAATAATTCTTTGTTTCCAAAAACTTTTTAAATTGTTAGATTTTACGAACGAAGTACGGTTTTTTCGTTGAATATTTATTATTGCTTTTTTGCTAAAGCATTAGAACTGTTATTTTCATAATATTTAATTTGTTCAATTTACAAAAAATAGAAAAATACACTTTGTTTATTTTAAAGATGTTTATTTTATTTACGTCTTTTTTATTGTGGCGTTATGATTTTTTATTAAGTCGGCGGCGCCAAAAATAAATATGTTGAAAATGGGGGCGCAACTTTAAAAGTTTACGGAATCTTAACTAGAGAAAAATTTTACATGATTGTAAAAAACTAAAAAAATAAAGCTTTCGAGTTAGATAAAATTTAACTTAATATAAAAATTACACCACCAGATCCACGGTAATTTAATTTATTTAAATTCATCAGAAAACATTTTTAAAAATGCAACTAGAGTTATAAAAATAAATGATGGCATTAGAAAGATGTGAGCGCAATGACGCAATAACTTCTGCTGGTTCAAAATACCAGTGATCTTCTTTGTTATACGTATTGCTTTTAATTAAAACGCAATCTCCTATTTCAAATTTCCTTCTTGTAATTGAATCAATTGTCTTGCTTCTCTCTGGCATATTCAATAACCATTCTTTGTATATACGCTTTCCAAACACTCTTTAACAAGGTGTTTGACCGATCGTTTTTTGGTAGGTAAAGTTTATCATAAACTCAATTTCTGATAATAGTTTTAAAAAATAGTTTTTATCCTTTAATGAAATATGAATTGCGTCTCTGATGTCCTAAATTGTCTTTCGATCTGTCCGTTTGCAGAATGATGGTAAGGACTTGAATAAATTACTTTAATATTATGAGCTTTCATTAAATTTTACATACCTTTACTTTCAAATGATTTCCCTCTATCACAGTGCATAACCTCTGGAGCACCTTATTTTAATATCCAACTATTTTTTTAAATTGTAAAAACGAGATCTTCGCTTTGCGATTTAACGGCATTAAATGATACTTATTTACTATGCTGGTCGATGATTCCGAAAATATATTTCATTCCATATAGTGTTTGAGTAGGTAGATGCGTGCCACCTGGCCCACGTTTTGGTACCCCCCATAACAAAACAAAACAAACTA
Source organism: Schmidtea mediterranea (assembly GCA_022537955.1). Classification (NCBI taxonomy): domain Eukaryota; kingdom Metazoa; phylum Platyhelminthes; order Tricladida; family Dugesiidae; genus Schmidtea; species Schmidtea mediterranea. The sequence goes on from CM039680.1 coordinate 188,029,874, forward strand.
AAATATAATGTAAACACAAAACATTACAAAATAATGAATAAGAACAAGAATTTATATAGGTATACATTTATTAATTCAATGAACAGTTGGCTGAGCTGTTAGATGATCTGTTTGATAGGCTGTTGGATGTACTGTTGGATGTGCTGTTGGATAATCATGTGGAAAATTATTATTTTAATTCATTGTCAGTCTCAATCATATAATGACTGTTTGCCAGGCTTACATTTTTTTCTACCCAAACCCTTTTATCCTCTTTGTTTGTTAGTGCAACCTTTGAAGTTTTCAAACTATAAAGTTGATGATTGTTTGTACCAATACGAAATTGAGGTACAGAAAAGGTGGAGTTTTTCTCATAACAGTCCTTATAAGATTTATTAGTTAATGTTGTGTCCTTCAATGTGACTCCCTTAGCTTTTAGGTATTTTGATTTTCCTAGTATACTATAGCATTTGGGTCTAAGGAATACCCATTCATCATAACATTCTCCCTTGCTTTCATACTTAAATTTTCCAATGACCGAATCAAGTTTTTAGAATAAAGCGGATGAGTAGATGGATAATTAGATGTATCCAAAAGATTATCCTTAACCATTTCAGACAAAAGAATATCTAGTTTACAATTTTTAATCTCCAAGAAGAAAGAGTCTGTATCTCCAGCGACTATATTAATCTCACAATTAAATTGTCGTCGGTATTTTTCCAAGTTCTTATACTGTAGCTCGTACATTCGAAGTTTGGACAAATCAAGTACCAATTGTCCAATATAACTCGGTCGATCTAAGCATACCGAGTCTGGATTTAACAAAGCAGCAATTAGATCATCAGCAATTTTGATGCTTCTTTGAAACGTTGGTTTAGAAGCATATGTAATCATCTTCTTTTCTGTATTACATAATCTTAAATTCATTCTTTTTTTCAGGTTTTTGACAGTTTTACCATACAAACTATTATTTAGGAGCTTATAATAATTTTTATCTAGCGTGTTTGTACTTTTTGCTCTTAACTCTGTATTGGTATCAATGTAGTTTTTAAAAATAGGAGACTGTTTGAATCTTGCAGCTCGATTCACATGAGTAACCTTAACACCAAGAGACAAGTATAATTTTAGTAAACGCCAATGAATCACATAATTCTTTTTTGGGTAATGAGTCAATAACAATTTTTCAACCTTAGATCCCTCAGGTTTCATTTTCTCAGCAGCAATAGGAAATTCGTCTAACTTATCGTGAAGATCAAAAGGAATTTCAAGATTTACTTCAAGAGTATACCCATACGACAAAGATTCAAGATTTAAAGAAAAACAATCTAACAATATTGAATCAAAATCATCATGTATCCAACTGAATTTGCCACAAGGTAAAGGTTGACTTAAAGCCCAACCGTTGTTGGGCCAGTACAAGATTTTGTTTAAATGGATTGGAACCAGCACGCAAACATAACATGCAAAATTTAAATCGGACCCATGAACATCAAGTAACCACCTAAAAATGCGAGAAAAACATATAATTAAAATAGAAAACATAAAATTAAAATTAAAATATTAACAAATGCACCAAGATATGCACGAATTGACATAGAAATAGCACGATAACAAAAACTTGACGGAGAAAGTGACAATTTACGAAAAAATTAAAAGAGTTCTTGAATAAATTGAACAAAAATAAAATAATTCTAGTCAGAAATGATTAAAATTATTTGTTAATGATTAAATTGTCAAATAAATCGAAAAAATAATAAAAAATTAGAAATAAATTAGGCACACAATAGCAAGGTCAAATTTTGTTTTAACGCATAAAAATTAACACGCAAGGTTAGGGTCACAGAACAGGTATAAATACCAATCCATTTTCACAAAGTTTTAATGCTTTTTCACTCAGCGAATAACTATTATTCAGAAGAATTTTTTCAGTAATAGGAAGAACTCTCGGCAACTATTTCCACATCACGAACGCAAATATCTTCAAGTAAGCTCTACTGGCTCGTGCATGTGGGGATTCTTTGTCGCATGATTTTTTTATGAATGAAATGAATTAATGGCCAATTATGATTTCAACTGTAATGCTTCAATATATGTATCTTCGAGAGATGAATTTATTTTATGAGTCGAAATTTTTCTGGCTCACAGCCACACATTATACAAGAGATTAAAATCAGAACATAACTAGTCACACTGTGTAAGTGCGGTCTCTCCGCCTACAGTGTGTGCCCGTGAGAGCCCTGTCGTGCGTAACGACGGATCTCAAACGTAAATATTCTATCCATTATAGTGGCGGTGGGAAGATTGAGAACTAGCCTTTTGGCTGGCTCTCTTTCACCCATCTCCTGAAAAATCGACCTAAATATCTAATTACAAATCGGCTAAAATGATAACACCGAGTAGTCCAGTGGGCACTCGTAAAATCTAACATGAACACAAGAACCTTAGGACTAAATTGAGGCTCGGGAAGTGGGGACTTGAATTTGAGACGACGTAAATAAGTTAATTTAAATAAAATGAAAAAATTGTAACTAAATTTATGACTAAAATATACAACGAAAAAGAATAATTTTTGTAAAGTAATTGAAATGTAGTTAATTGATTAAATAAAACCAATCCATAATTAAACTACTTATGTAATAAAAAGAAAGTAAATTTTTAAAAGTGGTCAATGGTTGAATTATCCTCTGATTAATCCAAGCTAATAAAATTCATGAATATGAAGCCGGAAAAATAGTGTAAAGAAACTGAACCTTACTAAAATGATGGACAACTAAAATTGTAGATGATAGAGTAGAAATAACTAATTCCAAGGAAAGAATAACTATGTTATACAGACCAGCTACCATTTCGTAAAATAATTAGTTATTAAGGTATTCCTCATTGATGAATGGTAAACTAAATTAACGACGGAATTTAATTTCTTTAACCAATTGAAGGATAAAGATGTGAATTATTGATCAAAGGATAATTCAATGATTTAAATGGCACAATTGTACTATCGATAATAAATAAAAGGCAACAAAAAATAATAATATTAAACCGAACCTGACGTCAATAAATAACCTAATAGGAATGATTCATAAAAATGTAGTAAATATCATAATAAGTCTAATCGTTAAAATGCGATAAATTAATAATAGTAGACATCAGGACACAATCCATAATGAAAAGATGTAAGGGATCGATTGTCATAAATCAGTAATAAATTAATGCATATCATAACCCAACAGATAGAGGTTGAATACCGTAAATTGATAACAATTAAGTAGGTATCATAGATGGATAAAGAGTAATGGTCAAAACTAACTCTCGACTAAATTGGCGAAAATAAGCAAATCATAAAATGACGAAATATAGACCCTTACGTCATGAAACAAAGATCGAACCATGAATCATATCACGAGCATTCAATAACGAAAATAACAAATTTATATTAAATTCCAAAATTCAAATATCACAACAGCATCCAAGAGTCCAACCAAGAGTAGACATCGATTAACGCAATATAATGACCTTCTTCATGGCGAGTAAATGAAATTAGATACTCCGATCGGATACATCATTAGGAATAAACGGAATCCGATAGAAACCTTGATAGAGTTCGTGCCATCGAACAGGAGAATAGCTCAAAAGTAAATCAGTTGAAAATTTCACCTTCTTAATTAATAACAAGTTTACAATAACGTGATCCAGTAGAACAACAACGCACAATTAAATAATTTCCACGACGACATGAACAATCGGTTCACAGATAAGTCATAGTCCGAATTTTGACATACGAGTAAACAGAACTATTTACAAGTGTGAATTACGAGGCAATGATACCGACCAAATGACAGGTATTAGATCACAGTTTCAATGAGACCTGTGTCATAACTTATAAATTCTAACAGTAAGTAAACAACTGTCACAAGGGCCAATTCGTTCACCGACCAGCAGATTTGTGAAGATCGTAATGTGATCAATGACGTCGATGACAACTGCAATAGAATTTCACCGACCAAATGTAATTAAAAACAAATACCTTTGGACATAAACGACAATTTCAAGAATAATAAATCGAAGCGCGGAAAATTGTGATCCAATAAAGATAAATTAATTTTCTATCTCACCCAGCCACGTCACATTAATTAAATTTACCACTATATAAGGACTAGCAAAACTCACAATTTATAATACACAAATTTCGATGGACCTTCAATTAACAAGTGCCGATCGTGGACACAAACGAACAAGGGATTCTCTACAGGACGAATCTCGAGAAACGATACTCGTATGCCGAGTGAGGAGAGGCAACAAGGTACTTTCGTATATCTCATTTTTCTTTGTTTTGCCTTTACCTTAAAACTAACCCCTCTAAGAACGTGCAGTTGAAATAGAATAGGTTACAAACATTCACATTTTCTCACGAATAGACATTTGCAATTATGAATTATAATTACAGCTATTATGTATTCAGATCGCAGAGACCCGCATGAAGGATGGAGTGATGACTCCGGGTAACTCTTCAAATTTCGAGCGCTTCCGCCGCTCGGTATCGCCAAGTACTATGGGATAATGGATACCTCCTATCCACTTATGGAGATTCAAGCTGGCCTCGACGATCTGAATACCGAGCAGAGGAAGTCGAACTACCGAGCATCGCTATCAAGCGCGAGCCCGGCAAAAATCCAGCGCGAGAAGCCCGCCAGCGAGCCGAATTCACGGCCATGAAGATGGAGGAATTAGAGCGAAAATATCACCGGAAGGCAGTTCTAGCCAGACAGCGGCTACCTCAGGTAAACCGGGACATAGCAAGTGGAGCTATCCGAGTACAGATGGCTTTCCTCCAGAGTACGGAGTCTCTTTCGAGTTAGATGACCCAAGATTATTGCAAATGTCAGCACCAACTAAACTGGTTCTACCCGAAAAGTTAATCCAGCCAACGCTCAGAAATCGACTTGGATACCGCCAAACCGGAGATCACACATATGCTAGCCGACATCCCCAATGGAACTTCACTAACAAAAGTCAAAGAAACACACATTTTGCTGAACCTAAATGAACTGGAAGATTAGATTAATTAGTTTTTGTCTTACAATAAATGTTGATGTTTTATTTGTTATTCAATTTTTAGTTTTATTAATTAAATAATTACACTAGTATAAATGAATGATATAAGTTTCTAACTATTTCAGTAAATTTCTAAAATTATAAACAGTAAATAATGTGAAAAGGTAAAACGTTTTTCGACTAAACCTTGATCAACCAGAGTATTAATACAGACTATCTGGGACGCATGAAAACAACCGTTAATGTGCTACATTGATCGTGAAAATAATTAAGAGAAAGGGCCGATAGAATTAAATTAACGTTGCAGATGACAAATCATTAAATATTTTAATTTCAGAAATGGAAGCAACAAGAATACTTAATCGGGAATTAAAGGAGCTCAGACGAGAAAACCAGCATTTACACTGACAACTCTTACAACAAAGTCGAGAAATACAACAATTGAAAGCCACTTGGGCCGAACCGGCAAAGATGAAAGCGTTATACCAGCGCCTTACTGCAGCACAACAGGGCTGGAAGAATGAAAGAGCATTAAATCAAGCGCAACGCGCAGATCAAAGGATTGGAGGTTGCCCTGTCGGCATGCCAGGAGGGAAGTGCAGTAACTTACCCTCTGGTATTCGCTCCGGCACAATTGGCCTATCGCGACCAAGAAAATTCCCAATCGACCAACAAGAAACCTCGTTCACATGCCAGACCAGGTTGAACCGAACGATTACGTCGACGCGCCCAAGGAGTGCCTAAATGAACTAGCAAATCCATGTCTGTTGAAAAACTAAATCCATTCAATTGAAAATAAATAAAATTGTTTTAGTCTATTATGTTATTAATTGCAAGTAAATATAGTAAAGAGCTATAACAAAGAGAAGGTAATAAAGGGACCTGAAACAGAAGACGGACATAGGCCTTCTAACGGCAGTCCTCTGAACCAGACATAGGACTAACCCTTAGCAGTTCTGATATCGGAACTCACCTTTGGAGGTCCTGCGACCAGTGGTTACAGTACCAACGTTGCCTAGCAACGGGTAACCATTGGCGGGCGCAAAACTATTTTGTATGTATGGGGTGAAGGTCATCCACACCACTAACCCCACACCGTATAAATTATTAATATCTATATAAAGCAACTCAGTGGTTTCATCAGTTTTTACAAAGTGTTTATTAACAAAAGTAAGACCTCCACCTCTCTAACCTTATCTATTATGTTCTTATTACACAAATAACAATATTCACAATTATCAAATGAATATTCTTTGTCAAAAGTAAGTGGTAACATTAGCTTTTTCCCATTTTCTTTATAATATGGTAGCACAATGTTTGTTCCTATATCTGAAACCTTCTTCAAAAATTCATAAACGCAGTTTTACCAATGAAATGATGGTAACTTGTCATGCCAGTGAAGTTGTTGATTAATAAGAGTCCAGCGGAAATTGGCAAATGTTTTTGAAAATAAATGTCATCTTTTGGTAAAATAGATTCAAAATCTGCATAGATAACGAAAGGAGGTGTTATCGTTTTTGACCAGTTTTTGAACTCCAAATATTTATCTTTATCTTTTGGTAATGTATATAGCGTAGTACCCAACTGATTTTTCTTACATAACTCTTGGTGTTTTTCAAAGGATTTTGGCTTACGAAATCCATTTAAACAATTTTCACACCATTTGCAACAAATTCGAACATTACAATCATTGTTTTTATGACAATTCATCAAGGATTGTAAATTAGTTACTGCTGTATAATGATATTTTTCACTCTTCTTTATCAATAATAAATAAATTGGATCCACTTCAGTTACTTTTGTTCGGTGAATTATATTTAAATATGGATGCTTCATTATAAGTTCTTCTCTATCCTCAAAAGTTTCGTTATTATAAATCATTATATTAATTGCTAAACCAGGATTTTTCTTCTCAAAAGTTGGAATATCACACAGTTTCATTGGCATATCGTTAGGATCGTATACCAAGTCATTCATATACGGTAAATATTTTCTTGGTCTATCTCTATCTTTCTTGATTTTATCAGATTTCAATACAGCCAAAACACTATATATGAAACATAAATTATCGGTATTTTGTACGTTAACTATTGCCTTTTTACCTATTAAAGCTTTAGGTGTTGAAATATAACTATGTCCAGATAACCTAGATATATTCAAAACTTTGGTTACCTTGAAATTTACTTCTATTATTCGGTTTATTTTCCAACTACTTCCTAATTCTGTTCGTTCAACAATCTTTTCATTTATTTTCTTTATACCTTCATCAAGAAAAGCTGTAGTCACTGAAGCAGCGCGATTTGATATACTAACTACTTTGAGTTCCCATCCTTTTCAAATTCTACTTGGACTCCAAATTGAACTTTTGAATGTTTCATTTCATTTAATGTAATTTTTAATTTTTCCAAAAGAGAAAATGGAAGAACTATTTCCTTAACATTATATCTTCCGATGTTCACTTTTATAATTCGATGTGAGCGTAGTAAATCATATTCAATTTCTGGTTCAACAATAATGTCACTTAACCCTAGTCCAATTTGTAAATCATCTTTATTAAATATTTTTTCAAGTATTTCAGATTTTATAGTGCTTTTTCGTTTCAAACTGTGTTTAAACAATGATTTTTTATCCGTATAAAATTGAGTCAAGTGATTTTTATGGTCATTATAAAATTTAAGGTACGGGTCAGAGGTTTACTTCTGGCATACAGGACATATATAATAATTATTCACTTGATAATATCGATTCATTTTGTTGTGGCAGTTGTTATCATGGCTTGTAGATTGACAATACTTCGGATAAAGATTACCTGAAACATGAAAAAAGTTAAATAATTCTGATTGTAATAACTAAAAACTCACATTTAACATTCACAGTAGAGATTTTTTCAAGTTCGTCATAATTTGTTTCATAAAATATTCTATCATCTATGTTTTCAATGTCAATATTTAAATCATCTAAATTAAAAATAATTAATAATTTAAATAATAGTAAAAAATTACCATTTTTATATTCATTTCTTTCATTACTCGATCTTGAATATTAAAAGTATCTAACAGTTAATAATTTAAAAATCACTAAAAATTATCAAAAGATTGCTTGTATCATATTTATCAATATGCAAAGTGTCTTGAAGTGTTGTCCTCTTTAACAATACTAAAAAAAGGTTAATAGTTAGCTATATTATACATACACGTACTTTTGGAAACTATACTACTTTTCGATTCTCCGAATTGTCTGAGGTGATGCCCGTGTTGTTGTAAAAGCATTGACCAATTACCAGATGTTATTGTGAGACATTCTGGGCACACATAACCAGGGAAACCAGCATCAATTATCTTGAAATATGATGATGTAACAAGTTCACAGTAGTGAACATCTTCGTGACAGATAGCTACGCAAAATTTATATGTATAGCAATAATTCACTAAAAACAAATAGTAAATTAAATATACATAATAAGTAAACTTACTTATGATAATATTTTAATAATAATTTAATTAATTATTGATTGTTAATTTTTAATAATTACCTTATGTAAAAATAACCTTATTATACACAGAATAAAATTCGAAAGTACAAGTACTAATGTAAATATATTACTTACGTAATTGCTTATAAAAATATTTTAATTTGAGGTTATAAAATAAATTTCTCCTCTCACACAACACGATGACGCAATCCCTTCCGATAATGCAAGATCAATTTGCATCAAATAAATTCAATAATAGTTCATCAGAACTGGTTATTTTCAAATCAATTCTACAAAATCAGATAATTCTTTCCCAGCAATTATTAGATTTTGTTTCTCAAAGATCAAATGGACAAAATCAATTGCCACTTTCGGCGAAGCCAATTCATCCAGATCTATCGTTGGATTTAGTATTAAAGAAATCGACCCGTGATAATCAATTGCCACTTTCAACGAATGCAATGGATCCTGAAAAGTCGTTCGACGAATGTGATAAGGAAGCACTTTCAAACAAAATATTGCCACTTTCGGCGAAGCTAATGGAACTTGAAGAGCACATTTTGCGAATGAATAGTAAGTTTGATATTGTTTTGAATAAATTAAGTCGTAATATTATTAATAATTATCCATGCTTCATAAGTTTATTAAAAAAGAAAAATTCTAAGACCAAGTTTGATCTTATTAATTATGAACTTTCGTTGATTAATAAATCGAAACTTAAGTTTAAAATAAAAGATTGTGAAAGTTTATTCTATAGAAATGGCAATCTCTGTATTTCAATCAAGTTAAGTGAAATTAAAAAAACAGATGCTACTAAAAAGATAATTACAAAATCAACAAATTTTCAAAATAAAAATAAAACCATTATTTCGAACCTTATTAATACTGATAATTATTGTTCCAAGCTGATTAAAGCTTCATTAGCAATAAAGAAATTTTTATTTGTATTTTCACATAAATTAGCCGAAACAGTTTTTATTAAAAACGAACTGCATAAAAGAGCTGTCATTAATAAAACTTTGGATAATTTAAAATTTCAAAAACAATTACCATACTTTCTTGTAAAATCTGACTTAAAATATGCTGATGGTGACTTTATTATGAAGGATCTTTTAACTTCTGAAGATGCTGATAATGAATTTTTTAATATTGGGTCATCTAATTTAACAAGATCGCAGCTTGATAAACTTTATTTTGATTTTCCAGAGATTAAAGAGATGTGCTTTACTGAAGGCATGCACAAAGATTCTGATAAGATAAGTAGTTTAATTAATCACTTAAAGTTAAATAAAGAATTTTCAAAAGATATTTCATTTTCTGGTGGTAAATTCATTATAAATCAAATAAAATAGAACCCGATTTAAGCAATGCTTCTGGATTATTCGACTTATTTAAGATATCTAAAGACGATATAGAACTTGAGAGGTTTATTTCATTACCTGCTTCTTCAAATAAAATTGTTGAAATAATTTTCCACCTAATATAAAATATTTTAGTAACATAACATATGGTACTTATGTTTTAAATTATTTCCGTAATGTTTTACTATTACATTCTATTATTGATAGTGAAAAATGCAATTCGTTGATAATTGATACTCTTGAAATATGGGGGTCTGAATTAACTGATCAAATTCCTTCTACTTCCTATTTTAAATTTAGTTGTCAAGAAAAACTAATTAAATATAAAAAGTGGTTACTTAATGGCTAAATTGATAAGTTAAAAAATATAATTTCACCACTTACAATTAAAAGAATAAATAATTTATTTAATTTATTTAATAAAACAATTTCGGAAAAAACTAACCGATTGAGTATGATAGACTCGCTCCTTACTTGCATCAATGATTTTCGTCCTGAAAGAGACGATAATGTCACAGTTACAGCAAAAAGATTATTGTATTTTGTTATTAGAGATAAGAAAAAATTTCTACTTAAAAATAGAGACGACTTTTAGATATCAATGAAATGTCGGAAAAACTGTACTAAGGAAATGAGCTTGATTATTTTTGATCTCATTGAATCTCTTGAAAATTTGATAACTTATGAAGAACATGTTAACTCTGTCGAACTCACCGATAAAATTGATAACTTTAATAAAGGAAGTAGTTCTAACGTAACAAATAACGAAAAAAAAGTAGTTTTACCTGTTGATATTGACGAGGAAGCTGTATCTTCTTTGGAATTAAAAATTACAGAAAATAAAAAAATGATGGCTAGACAAAATCTAAAAGTGTCAAAGGCAATGTCCAAGTGAAGGTGCGTGCCAGCATCAGTCTTAGAATCTGCCACAATCTCTGAAGAGACTGATGCAGAATACACTAAATTAAAAAATACTAAACTTCGTGATCCAAAAGTGTGGTTTACCGATGATGACATTGACCAATACCTTGAACGGCATATCAGTAATCCTACATTTGCACATTTACCGTGCTTTATTATTAGTATTCTATCTTCAAACATTAAAGAAAATATTATCTCAATTCCAGATGCAGTATTTAAAGCTGAGGTTATTCTTTGTCCGCTAAATATAAACAATGCCCATTGGATTTTATTTGTGTACAGCAAATCGTTGCTTGAGTCATATTTTATTGACCCAATATTTGCAAATAGAAATCTGTTTAAAAATAAACAAGCTACTCTTAAGATTAACATTGCTTTAAATAAGATTTTCAAACTTCAAGTGGCTTCATCTTGTCACCCTTTCCAAAATCTTATATATCAAAAGAACAGTTTTGATTGCGGTCCTTTTATTTGTGCTTATGCAATTCTTATAATTCAAGGTTTGGACACTTTTCCTAACAATTTTATTGATGGGATAAGACGAGAGGTGCATGATTTTCAAATTTTTGGCTCAAACAAAGTATCCAAAGTTATCGGTGGGGGCCTTCCTAAAAATAATTTGATGGGAATCAATTTTAAAAAAACCAATTGCGCTTACTCTTGAAAAACAAAAACGAAACATCAATAATAGTATTAATATGAAACCAAAATTTCAAAAGTCATGTGTGTCATTCCTCTTAAGTAAATGGTTTAAAAGCAATACTAATATACTTGTTTTTTCCCCGGATCTAACTATCAATTTAATTGCCCAAAATAATAATTATATCATTGAGAACGTCAACTTTCGGCAGTTCAAAGACGTTCAACATGTCATTAGCATAATTCCCAATGAAAATTATTGGTGTTTACTTCTCCATTCGACCCGTCGTATGACTTGTAATATTTTCGATTTTCGAAAGACTGATATTTCTGATAGACTAACCGAAATAGGAGGAAACTTTACAGATTATTTAAATAGTTTTTTCTTGAGTATGAAAATAAAATTTCAAATAAATCATGGTATTCTCCACCGCTGCTTCATTTCAGATGATCCAACTTTTCATGCCACTGCTTTCATTGTGTTTTTGGAAAAATTGATTTTAGATCTGGATTTTCAACATGATAAAATATATAAGCTACTTGATGATATCAACACTAAAGAGTGTGTTGAAATTTCATTAAATTTAAATCTAATAAATGGAAAGATTACCGACAGCATTTTATTAAAATATTTTAATAATTTAAGTTTATCAACAGACTTCGTTCTTTTGGGTTTCACAATGTGTACTGCTATTCTTGACGATTGTACTCATTATTCGAATGAACATTTGAATTATAAGTGCCTCCAAAACGCGAAAGTTGTATTTGCCATTTTTGCTCCACCAAAGTCTCGGGAAACACTAATGGTAATTGATTATAACACTGACGAGCATTACTTTCTGGATCCAACAACACTTGATGTCATCCTAAACTATATATTTACTTGTAAATTATTAGTTACTAAAATAAATGAAATAAGAAACGCACGTGGTTGTGCAATTAGAGCAGGCAAATGTCCACATGATGTTCGTGGTTCAGGTTTGCTCAGTAAAATTCTAACATGTGCTTTCATCAACAACTATGCGCATTATATATCCCTTGATAACATTAATTTGAGAGAAATAGCAAGAATTATCAACTCTGTTCTTCCATTTGTTTCTGAGATCAATAACAAAGATAAAGAGAAAATTTTAACAAAAGCAAAAGAAACAATTAAATTTGACTTAGAACAGCGTAAAAATAAAGTCCTGGCATTAATTATTAGTTTTGAAAATGCTGATGTTAACCAAATAGTTGAAAGCATTATTCGACAAATTACTCACTTAAATAAGTTCACTGAAATTAAATCCCACGAACCATACCTAGGAAGTAAACAAAACTCAAATATAATAAGTAAATATAAAAGTAGATCAGAATTTTTAATTAATATGAAATTAACTTTTTATAAAATTATTAATGACTTACCAGTCACTGCCAGGCCTGAAATTCATGATATTCTGAACTAATTTAGCCACGAGGACCCAGTATCAAATTCATGGAATAGAATTCTTAAAGATTGTCGAAGCATGACAAATGTTCTCAATCTTGTAGATATTTTACCGTTTGAAGTTATTTACGAATTAAAGAGAGCTGATAACACTTCACCGGGTATTGGTGGTATTCAATACAAAGATCTTGCTCTTCTTGACCCTGAAGGTATCTTGTTAAGTTTCCTGTTTAATAAAATCATCAGTAGTAAAATCATTCCGAATAGCTGGAAAACTTTCAAGACTATACTAATTCCGAAACCTGATAAGACAGATAATTATGATAAAGTTTCATCTTGGCGACCAATAGCTCTGCTGTCTGTTATTTATAAATTTTTTGCTTCTATTTTAACTACACGCCTAACATCATGGGTGATTTGTAACGATATTTTGCATATTGGGCAAAAAGGTGGCTCTGTCCATGAAGGTTGTGTCGAGCACAATTCAATACTTTCTTCTGCATTGGAGCATTCGAAATATAGCAAGAATTCTTCATTAGCTATTACTTGGTCAGATATTAAGGACGCATTTGGAAGTGTTCCTCATGACTACTTGTGGAGTGTTCTGAAAGCTATTGGCGTTAGTGGAGAGTTTATTACTATTGTCAAATTACTTTACATTGACACCCAATCTTTCTACAGCTGTGGCCCAATTGTAACACCTAATTTTTCAATCAAAAAAGGAGTTAAACAAGGATGTCCTCTTTCAATGATTCTTTTCTCGATTGCCATTAATCCTGTTCTTGAAGCAATAAGTAGATCATGTATTGAACCATTTATGATTGGTGATTTGCCCGTTCAAGTTCTAGCTTATGCAGATGACATTGCATTTGTTGCAAACAATGTCGATAACCTTCAAAAAATTGTTGATGTTGCTGTTGAAGCTGCTACAGAAATAGGATTTGAATACCGACCGGAGAAGTGTGGCTACATGCAGATTCCCAGAGTTAACATCAATGGAGAGATCTTGATAAATGAAAAGGAGATCAAAAAGTTGTTGTCAAAAGAATTTTATCAATATCTTGGTGTTCCAGTAGGCGAGGACAATGATCAAAGTCCCTATGCAATTTTTGATAAAGTTGTTAGTGACACATAAAAAATTGCAGATTCAGATTTATTTGGTTGGCAAAAATTCAAGGCCTATAAGATTTTTATTCATTCTCGACTAAGATTTGCATTTCGAACACGTGAAATTTAAACTATGGCTTTATCAGCTTCTCAAGGAAATAACAATTCCTCTGGCAATAACTCAAGTAAATTGCGTGGCCATCTGAGAAGAATTTTGAACTTGCCGCACAATTCTGAGACAGTTTATTTATACAACTCAACTAAAAATGGTGGAGCTTCGTGTGTCGATTTGCTTGATGAATATCATACTCAAACAATTGTGCACTTTTTCCGACTCTTTACTTCCAATTGTGATTACTCGAGAAAAATCAATATTGACTCTCTAAAGTTTGTAACGGGTCCTCGTCTTGGAATCAAAGAGCCTACATTACAACAAAGTTTTGATTGGATTAATGGTGCTGAAACTAAATTGAATCATGGTGGAAAGAAAACGAGATTTCAACGTGCACGTACTTCAATAATTTATTTTAAAAGAGAACACTCAATTTCTGTATCTTTTCATATTCTTAAAGAGCAAGTTTTTTTTATATTTGATATCAAAGAGTTATGGAACTTTCATACTTACAACTAAGTTTCGAAAAGCAATTTCTAAGATATTTCACTCTGCATTGTACGACTCATATATGCAAAAGTGGCAACTGAGCAATAAAAGCGACATGATTGCAGCGGCTATAAAATTATCTCCTCGAATAAATAAAGCAATTTTTAAAAGTAAACTTGGCGAATTTGCATGGAACTTTATACATCGAGTGCGAACTAATACACTGAACATCAATGCAAAGCCTAATAGAAAAGGGGATTCTAGACTTTGTAGACGTTGTGAGAAAGAAGATGAAACTATGTCTCATGCCTTACAGTCATGTAAGATTCACCAAATACTGGCATTAGAGAGACGCAATGACTGCCTAAAGATAATAACGAATAATCTAAAAAATCCTAATTTTATTGTCGTGGTTGACCATTATTGTTCTCTTGTCCTGAATTCTAAACAACGCGTCGATCTTATAATAACTGAGACTGAAAGAAAAAGAATATTCATGATTGACATTAAGTGTCCAATGGATTCTGTTTCACATTTTGACTTGACTGATAAGGCAAATATTGAGAAGTATAGCTTGCTTCAGAGTGAATTACAGGTAGCCAAACATGATTATCAGGTAGAGCTTTACACTTGAATTATTGGGGCATTAGGGTCGATTCATCCATCAACTTATGATCTGATTTGTAAACTTGGCATTGAACCACTTCAAACAGAAGGTCTGCTTAAAGAATGTGCAATGAGCAATATCCTGCACTCAACTAAAATATGGTATTACCATGTGCACGGCATTCTACCAGACTTCTGCAATTAATTTAAAATAATGGATATTTAAAATAACTTAAACTTTTTCATTGAAATCAGAATTATTTTTTGTTTGAAATGATTCAGACTACATTCGTAATTTATATTTAAATTCAATATTATTAACCTGACTTTTGCCTTTGTAAAAGTCGTAATTGAATTTAGAAAACTTAGAAAATCAAATCAGAGCTTAGTTTGTAGTATTTATTACTGCATAATTTATATTTGCATTGCCGGATGACGACGCCGATGAATCATCATATCACATCAAGCAAAAGAAAATTCAGAAGACGCCAATTGCAGAAGAGACTAATTGATCAAATACTTGATAACTTACATTTGAATTCATCCTTCTCTACTACGATTGCAGTATGAATTGCATGCTTCATGTTGAGCATATTCTTTTCACTGAAACAAACTTGTTATATTTAATAAAATTTTGAATAGTACTAGTGAGTGATTTTGATGTATGTGTGTGAACGGTTTAAGAACGGAAGGTTCTAGAAGGTAGGTGTGTAGAAGGTTCTGAAGGTAGGTGTGTTGGTCCACAACTACGTGACATAATAACAGTTAGGTAATAAGTGTCTCTCCAGGTAGTGACCAGTGGTCACGAATTAAGGGTTAGATAATAAGCATGTGACTGACCAGTGACATAATAAGTGTGTCTCCAGGTAGTGACCAGTGGTCACGTATTAAGGGTTATGTAATAAGTGTGCGGTTGGGTTATATAATAACTGACAAGTGACGTTATCATGAGGTAATTGACAAAAGGTCAATCTTCAGGTAGCAACAGTGTGAACAACAGAGGTCAATTGTTACATAAAAATTACATAAGCCAGCGAGGGGTTGTACCTGACGGGCTCACATCCTACTACTGTTTAAATTTTGATAATTTGTAAATAACGATTTATTTTTAAAATTAAAATTAAGTCTTGGTATTATTTTATTTTAGAACAAATTTATTAAAATTTGACAGACGTTTAACACTAGAAACTTTATTTTAAAGTAGACTTTTAAGTCTTGCCAATTAAATAATAAGTTTTGAAAATGAAATTAAATCAATGACTTCTAAATTTAAGATTTTTTTTATCAGAGTTTTAAGTATTAAAAATTAGGTAATAGATATAGAGTCAGCAAATATAAATCTGATTTACTTAAGTCGTAAATTATTATTATTATTTATTGAAGCCATTAAGTGAACAAATACATGAATTATAGGGCAAAATTAAAAAATTTGATTGACTTTGTGAAAGAATGTGTCAGATTAAAATTAAACAGACATTTTCATGTAAACATAATTCTAGACAATGAACCAGTGTTTAACTTAAATAATTCTGTTAAGATTCTTAATAAAATTACCTAAAATTTACAATTAAAATAATTATTGTATATGATTGAAAATTAGAATTCTCGTAGTTGTACATAAGTGATTTATTTATTTCAATCAGATGAAATCATCAAATTTTATTGTCAATGAAGAACTTCCTCAAATTAAAATATTTTTATAAGCAATTACGTAAGTAATATATTTACATTAGTACTTGTACTTTCGAATTTTATTCTGTGTATAATAAGGTTATTTTTACATAAGGTAATTATTAAAAATTAACAATCAATAATTAATTAAATTATTATTAAAATATTATCATAAGTAAGTTTACTTATTATGTATATTTAATTTACTATTTGTTTTTAGTGAATTATTGCTATACATATAAATTTTGCGTAGCTATCTGTCACGAAGATGTTCACTACTGTGAACTTGTTACATCATCATATTTCAAGATAATTGATGCTGGTTTCCCTGGTTATGTGTGCCCAGAATGTCTCACAATAACATCTGGTAATTGGTCAATGCTTTTACAACAACACGGGCATCACCTCAGACAATTCGGAGAATCGAAAAGTAGTATAGTTTCCAAAAGTACGTGTATGTATAATATAGCTAACTATTAACCTTTTTTTAGTATTGTTAAAGAGGACAACACTTCAAGACACTTTGCATATTGATAAATATGATACAAGCAATCTTTTGATAATTTTTAGTGATTTTTAAATTATTAACTGTTAGATACTTTTAATATTCAAGATCGAGTAATGAAAGAAATGAATATAAAAATGGTAATTTTTTACTATTATTTAAATTATTAATTATTTTTAATTTAGATGATTTAAATATTGACATTGAAAACATAGATGATAGAATATTTTATGAAACAAATTATGACGAACTTGAAAAAATCTCTACTGTGAATGTTAAATGTGAGTTTTTAGTTATTACAATCAGAATTATTTAACTTTTTTCATGTTTCAGGTAATCTTTATCCGAAGTATTGTCAATCTACAAGCCATGATAACAACTGCCACAACAAAATGAATCGATATTATCAAGTGAATAATTATTATATATGTCCTGTATGCCAGAAGTAAACCTCTGGCCCGTACCTTAAATTTTATAATGACCATAAAAATCACTTGACTCAATTTTATACGGATAAAAAATCATTGTTTAAACACAGTTTGAAACGAAAAAGCACTATAAAATCTGAAATACTTGAAAAAATATTTAATAAAGATGATTTACAAATTGGACTAGGGTTAAGTGACATTATTGTTGAACCAGAAATTGAATATGATTTACTACGCTCACATCGAATTATAAAAGTGAACATCGGAAGATATAATGTTAAGGAAATAGTTCTTCCATTTTCTCTTTTGGAAAAATTAAAAATTACATTAAATGAAATGAAACATTCAAAAGTTCAATTTGGAGTCCAAGTAGAATTTGAAAAGGATGGGGAACTCAAAGTAGTTAGTATATCAAATCGCGCTGCTTCAGTGACTACAGCTTTTCTTGATGAAGGTATAAAGAAAATAAATGAAAAGATTGTTGAACGAACAGAATTAGGAAGTAGTTGGAAAATAAACCGAATAATAGAAGTAAATTTCAAGGTAACCAAAGTTTTGAATATATCTAGGTTATCTGGACATAGTTATATTTCAACACCTAAAGCTTTAATAGGTAAAAAGGCAATAGTTAACGTACAAAATACCGATAATTTATGTTTCATATATAGTGTTTTGGCTGTATTGAAATCTGATAAAATCAAGAAAGATAGAGATAGACCAAGAAAATATTTACCGTATATGAATGACTTGGTATACGATCCTAACGATATGCCAATGAAACTGTGTGATATTCCAACTTTTGAGAAGAAAAATCCTGGTTTAGCAATTAATATAATGATTTATAATAACGAAACTTTTGAGGATAGAGAAGAACTTATAATGAAGCATCCATATTTAAATATAATTCACCGAACAAAAGTAACTGAAGTGGATCCAATTTATTTATTATTGATAAAGAAGAGTGAAAAATATCATTATACAGCAGTAACTAATTTACAATCCTTGATGAATTGTCATAAAAACAATGATTGTAATGTTCGAATTTGTTGCAAATGGTGTGAAAATTGTTTAAATGGATTTCGTAAGCCAAAATCCTTTGAAAAACACCAAGAGTTATGTAAGAAAAATCAGTTGGGTACTACGCTATATACATTACCAAAAGATAAAGATAAATATTTGGAGTTCAAAAACTGGTCAAAAACGATAACACCTCCTTTCGTTATCTATGCAGATTTTGAATCTATTTTACCAAAAGATGACATTTATTTTCAAAAACATTTGCCAATTTCCGCTGGACTCTTATTAATCAACAACTTCACTGGCATGACAAGTTACCATCATTTCATTGGTAAAACTGCGTTTATGAATTTTTGAAGAAGGTTTCAGATATAGGAACAAACATTGTGCTACCATATTATAAAGAAAATGGGAAAAAGCTAATGTTACCACTTACTTTTGACAAAGAATATTCATTTGATAATTGTGAATATTGTTATTTGTGTAATAAGAACATAATAGATAAGGTTAGAGAGGTGGAGGTCTTACTTTTGTTAATAAACACTTTGTAAAAACTGATGAAACCACTGAGTTGCTTTATATAGATATTAATAATTTATACGGTGTGGGGTTAGTGGTGTGGATGACCTTCACCCCATACATACAAAATAGTTTTGCGCCCGCCAATGGTTACCCGTTGCTAGGCAACGTTGGTACTGTAACCACTGGTCGCAGGACCTCCAAAGGTGAGTTCCGATATCAGAACTGCTAAGGGTTAGTCCTATGTCTGGTTCAGAGGACTGCCGTTAGAAGGCCTATGTCCGTCTTCTGTTTCAGGTCCCTTTATTACCTTCTCTTTGTTATAGCTCTTTACTATATTTACTTGCAATTAATAACATAATAGACTAAAACAATTTTATTTATTTTCAATTGAATGGATTTAGTTTTTCAACAGACATGGATTTGCTAGTTCATTTAGGCACTCCTTGGGCGCGTCGACGTAATCGTTCGGTTCAACCTGGTCTGGCATGTGAACGAGGTTTCTTGTTGGTCGATTGGGAATTTTCTTGGTCGCGATAGGCCAATTGTGCCGGAGCGAATACCAGAGGGTAAGTTACTGCACTTCCCTCCTGGCATGCCGACAGGGCAACCTCCAATCCTTTGATCTGCGTCCGTTGCGCTTGATTTAATGCTCTTTCATTCTTCCAGCCCTGTTGTGCTGCAGTAAGGCGCTGGTATAACGCTTTCATCTTTGCCGGTTCGGCCCAAGTGGCTTTCAATTGTTGTATTTCTCGACTTTGTTGTAAGAGTTGTCAGTGTAAATGCTGGTTTTCTCGTCTGAGCTCCTTTAATTCCCGATTAAGTATTCTTGTTGCTTCCATTTCTGAAATTAAAATATTTAATGATTTGTCATCTGCAACGTTAATTTAATTCTATCGGCCCTTTCTCTTAATTATTTTCACGATCAATGTAGCACATTAACGGTTGTTTTCATGCGTCCCAGATAGTCTGTATTAATACTCTGGTTGATCAAGGTTTAGTCGAAAAACGTTTTACCTTTTCACATTATTTACTGTTTATAATTTTAGAAATTTACTGAAATAGTTAGAAACTTATATCATTCATTTATACTAGTGTAATTATTTAATTAATAAAACTAAAAATTGAATAACAAATAAAACATCAACATTTATTGTAAGACAAAAACTAATTAATCTAATCTTCCAGTTCATTTAGGTTCAGCAAAATGTGTGTTTCTTTGACTTTTGTTAGTGAAGTTCCATTGGGGATGTCGGCTAGCATATGTGTGATCTCCGGTTTGGCGGTATCCAAGTCGATTTCTGAGCGTTGGCTGGATTAACTTTTCGGGTAGAACCAGTTTAGTTGGTGCTGACATTTGCAATAATCTTGGGTCATCTAACTCGAAAGAGACTCCGTACTCTGGAGGAAAGCCATCTGTACTCGGGATAGCTCCACTTGCTATGTCCCGGTTTACCTGAGGTAGCCGCTGTCTGGCTAGAACTGCCTTCCGGTGATATTTTCGCTCTAATTCCTCCATCTTCATGGCCGTGAATTCGGCTCGCTGGCGGGCTTCTCGCGCTGGATTTTTGCCGGGCTCGCGCTTGATAGCGATGCTCGGTAGTTCGACTTCCTCGGCTCGGTATTCAGATCGTCGAGGCCAGCTTGAATCTCCATAAGTGGATAGGAGGTATCCATTATCCCATAGTACTTGGCGATACCGAGCGGCGGAAGCGCTCGAAATTTGAAGAGTTACCCGGGAGTCATCACTCCATCCTTCATGCGGGTCTCTGCGATCTGAATACATAATAGCTGTAATTATAATTCATAATTGCAAATGTCTATTCGTGAGAAAATGTGAATGTTTGTAACCTATTCTATTTCAACTGCACGTTCTTAGAGGGGTTAGTTTTAAGGTAAAGGCAAAACAAAGAAAAATGAGATATACGAAAGTACCTTGTTGCCTCTCCTCACTCGGCATACGAGTATCGTTTCTCGAGATTCGTCCCTGTAGAGAATCCCTTGTTCGTTTGTGTCCACGATCGGCACTTGTTAATTGAAGGTCCATCGAAATTTGTGTATTATAAATTGTGAGTTTTGCTAGTCCTTATATAGTGGTAAATTTAATTAATGTGACGTGGCTGGGTGAGATAGAAAATTAATTTATCTTTATTGGATCACAATTTTCCGCGCTTCGATTTATTATTCTTGAAATTGTCGTTTATGTCCAAAGGTATTTGTTTTTAATTACATTTGGTCGGTGAAATTCTATTGCAGTTGTCATCGACGTCATTGATCACATTACGATCTTCACAAATCTGCTGGTCGGTGAACGAATTGGCCCTTGTGACAGTTGTTTACTTACTGTTAGAATTTATAAGTTATGACACAGGTCTCATTGAAACTGTGATCTAATACCTGTCATTTGGTCGGTATCATTGCCTCGTAATTCACACTTGTAAATAGTTCTGTTTACTCGTATGTCAAAATTCGGACTATGACTTATCTGTGAACCGATTGTTCATGTCGTCGTGGAAATTATTTAATTGTGCGTTGTTGTTCTACTGGATCACGTTATTGTAAACTTGTTATTAATTAAGAAGGTGAAATTTTCAACTGATTTACTTTTGAGCTATTCTCCTGTTCGATGGCACGAACTCTATCAAGGTTTCTATCGGATTCCGTTTATTCCTAATGATGTATCCGATCGGAGTATCTAATTTCATTTACTCGCCATGAAGAAGGTCATTATATTGCGTTAATCGATGTCTACTCTTGGTTGGACTCTTGGATGCTGTTGTGATATTTGAATTTTGGAATTTAATATAAATTTGTTATTTTCGTTATTGAATGCTCGTGATATGATTCATGGTTCGATCTTTGTTTCATGACGTAAGGGTCTATATTTCGTCATTTTATGATTTGCTTATTTTCGCCAATTTAGTCGAGAGTTAGTTTTGACCATTACTCTTTATCCATCTATGATACCTACTTAATTGTTATCAATTTACGGTATTCAACCTCTATCTGTTGGGTTATGATATGCATTAATTTATTACTGATTTATGACAATCGATCCCTTACATCTTTTCATTATGGATTGTGTCCTGATGTCTACTATTATTAATTTATCGCATTTTAACGATTAGACTTATTATGATATTTACTACATTTTTATGAATCATTCCTATTAGGTTATTTATTGACGTCAGGTTCGGTTTAATATTATTATTTTTTGTTGCCTTTTATTTATTATCGATAGTACAATTGTGCCATTTAAATCATTGAATTATCCTTTGATCAATAATTCACATCTTTATCCTTCAATTGGTTAAAGAAATTAAATTCCGTCGTTAATTTAGTTTACCATTCATCAATGAGGAATACCTTAATAACTAATTATTTTACGAAATGGTAGCTGGTCTGTATAACATAGTTATTCTTTCCTTGGAATTAGTTATTTCTACTCTATCATCTACAATTTTAGTTGTCCATCATTTTAGTAAGGTTCAGTTTCTTTACACTATTTTTCCGGCTTCATATTCATGAATTTTATTAGCTTGGATTAATCAGAGGATAATTCAACCATTGACCACTTTTAAAAATTTACTTTCTTTTTATTACATAAGTAGTTTAATTATGGATTGGTTTTATTTAATCAATTAACTACATTTCAATTACTTTACAAAAATTATTCTTTTTCGTTGTATATTTTAGTCATAAATTTAGTTACAATTTTTTCATTTTATTTAAATTAACTTATTTACGTCGTCTCAAATTCAAGTCCCCACTTCCCGAGCCTCAATTTAGTCCTAAGGTTCTTGTGTTCATGTTAGATTTTACGAGTGCCCACTGGACTACTCGGTGTTATCATTTTAGCCGATTTGTAATTAGATATTTAGGTCGATTTTTCAGGAGATGGGTGAAAGAGAGCCAGCCAAAAGGCTAGTTCTCAATCTTCCCACCGCCACTATAATGGATAGAATATTTACGTTTGAGATCCGTCGTTACGCACGACAGGGCTCTCACGGGCACACACTGTAGGCGGAGAGACCGCACTTACACAGTGTGACTAGTTATGTTCTGATTTTAATCTCTTGTATAATGTGTGGCTGTGAGCCAGAAAAATTTCGACTCATAAAATAAATTCATCTCTCGAAGATACATATATTGAAGCATTACAGTTGAAATCATAATTGGCCATTAATTCATTTCATTCATAAAAAAATCATGCGACAAAGAATCCCCACATGCACGAGCCAGTAGAGCTTACTTGAAGATACTTGCGTTCGTGATGTGGAAATAGTTGCCGAGAGTTCTTCCTATTACTGAAAAAATTCTTCTGAATAATAGTTATTCGCTGAGTGAAAAAGCATTAAAACTTTGTGAAAATGGATTGGTATTTATACCTGTTCTGTGACCCTAACCTTGCGTGTTAATTTTTATGCGTTAAAACAAAATTTGACCTTGCTATTGTGTGCCTAATTTATTTCTAATTTTTTATTATTTTTTCGATTTATTTGACAATTTAATCATTAACAAATAATTTTAATCATTTCTGACTAGAATTATTTTATTTTTGTTCAATTTATTCAAGAACTCTTTTAATTTTTTCGTAAATTGTCACTTTCTCCGTCAAGTTTTTGTTATCGTGCTATTTCTATGTCAATTCGTGCATATCTTGGTGCATTTGTTAATATTTTAATTTTAATTTTATGTTTTCTATTTTCTATTTTAATTATATGTTTTTCTCGCATTTTTAGGTGGTTACTTGATGTTCATGGGTCCGATTTAAATTTTGCATGTTATGTTTGCGTGCTGGTTCCAATCCATTTAAACAAAATCTTGTACTGGCCCAACAACGGTTGGGCTTTAAGTCAACCTTTACCTTGTGGCAAATTCAGTTGGATACATGATGATTTTGATTCAATATTGTTAGATTGTTTTTCTTTAAATCTTGAATCTTTGTCGTATGGGTATACTCTTGAAGTAAATCTTGAAATTCCTTTTGATCTTCACGATAAGTTAGACGAATTTCCTATTGCTGCTGAGAAAATGAAACCTGAGGGATCTAAGGTTGAAAAATTGTTATTGACTCATTACCCAAAAAAGAATTATGTGATTCATTGGCGTTTACTAAAATTATACTTGTCTCTTGGTGTTAAGGTTACTCATGTGAATCGAGCTGCAAGATTCAAACAGTCTCCTATTTTTAAAAACTACATTGATACCAATACAGAGTTAAGAGCAAAAAGTACAAACACGCTAGATAAAAATTATTATAAGCTCCTAAATAATAGTTTGTATGGTAAAACTGTCAAAAACCTGAAAAAAAGAATGAATTTAAGATTATGTAATACAGAAAAGAAGATGATTACATATGCTTCTAAACCAACGTTTCAAAGAAGCATCAAAATTGCTGATGATCTAATTGCTGCTTTGTTAAATCCAGACTCGGTATGCTTAGATCGACCGAGTTATATTGGACAATTGGTACTTGATTTGTCCAAACTTCGAATGTACGAGCTACAGTATAAGAACTTGGAAAAATACCGACGACAATTTAATTGTGAGATTAATATAGTCGCTGGAGATACAGACTCTTTCTTCTTGGAGATTAAAAATTGTAAACTAGATATTCTTTTGTCTGAAATGGTTAAGGATAATCTTTTGGATACATCTAATTATCCATCTACTCATCCGCTTTATTCTAAAAACTTGATTCGGTCATTGGAAAATTTAAGTATGAAAGCAAGGGAGAATGTTATGATGAATGGGTATTCCTTAGACCCAAATGCTATAGTATACTAGGAAAATCAAAATACCTAAAAGCTAAGGGAGTCACATTGAAGGACACAACATTAACTAATAAATCTTATAAGGACTGTTATGAGAAAAACTCCACCTTTTCTGTACCTCAATTTCGTATTGGTACAAACAATCATCAACTTTATAGTTTGAAAACTTCAAAGGTTGCACTAACAAACAAAGAGGATAAAAGGGTTTGGGTAGAAAAAAATGTAAGCCTGGCAAACAGTCATTATATGATTGAGACTGACAATGAATTAAAATAATAATTTTCCACATGATTATCCAACAGCCTATCAAACAGATCATCTAACAGCTCAGCCAACTGTTCATTGAATTAATAAATGTATACCTATATAAATTCTTGTTCTTATTCATTATTTTGTAATGTTTTGTGTTTACATTATATTTTAGTTTGTTTTGTTTTGTTATGGGGGGTACCAAAACGTGGGCCAGGTGGCACGCATCTACCTACTCAAACACTATATGGAATGAAATATATTTTCGGAATCATCGACCAGCATAGTAAATAAGTATCATTTAATGCCGTTAAATCGCAAAGCGAAGATCTCGTTTTTACAATTTAAAAAAATAGTTGGATATTAAAATAAGGTGCTCCAGAGGTTATGCACTGTGATAGAGGGAAATCATTTGAAAGTAAAGGTATGTAAAATTTAATGAAAGCTCATAATATTAAAGTAATTTATTCAAGTCCTTACCATCATTCTGCAAACGGACAGATCGAAAGACAATTTAGGACATCAGAGACGCAATTCATATTTCATTAAAGGATAAAAACTATTTTTTAAAACTATTATCAGAAATTGAGTTTATGATAAACTTTACCTACCAAAAAACGATCGGTCAAACACCTTGTTAAAGAGTGTTTGGAAAGCGTATATACAAAGAATGGTTATTGAATATGCCAGAGAGAAGCAAGACAATTGATTCAATTACAAGAAGGAAATTTGAAATAGGAGATTGCGTTTTAATTAAAAGCAATACGTATAACAAAGAAGATCACAGGTATTTTGAACCAGCAGAAGTTATTGCGTCATTGCGCTCACATCTTTCTAATGCCATCATTTATTTTTATAACTCTAGTTGCATTTTTAAAAATGTTTTCTGATGAATTTAAATAAATTAAATTACCGTGGATCTGGTGGTGTAATTTTTATATTAAGTTAAATTTTATCTAACTCGAAAGCTTTATTTTTTTAGTTTTTTACAATCATGTAAAATTTTTCTCTAGTTAAGATTCCTATGTTGGAGTTATGAATATTAATTTTTATTCTGATTAATTTTAGTTTTAGAGCAGTCCTGAACAAAAATATAGATGGTGGAGAGCATTCGGTCCTCAATGAATTTTTTGAAAATCATACTTACACCTGTTCTGGGTCATTAAAAACTTCGATGATAAAAGTTTGAATGAACATCTGACTGCAGTTATAATATAGTTTATGAATTAGACATTTTTAAAATGGCTGGCAAATAAAATTTTTAATAAAGTAGATTTTAAGGCTTGAATTGTGATCTCTTAAAATTATGAGATCATTATTCAAGCTCTTAAATAATATTTTTAATCAACATTTATTTTAAATACAGGTATCCCTTGTATAACGCGGTAGTTACGTTCCAGAATAAGTGCGCGTTATGGTATTCCGCGTTATCTAAGACATAGTTTTCATATAAATTTGGGGGTTACGTTCCAATAAGTTTCTTTCAAAATAAATACATACTAAATAACAGATGCACATATATTTCAACTCAATACTAAAATTCAGACTTTCTTATACAATTAAAAACACAAGTTATGAATAATAATACATATATGTACATATTTCAAAATTCAAAAAACAAAATATAAATAATTATGTGCACATTAAAAAATTTAAAAACAAACTAAAACAAATTAAAGGTTTATTAAAAACTTTATTGTTATTCTTCAAACTTCATATGGTAATTAATCTGTTTCACTGTCTTCAAAGATCTTTGCGCGTGGGCGTTTTGGGGGAGCAATAGCTTCACCAGAAGATATTTCTTCAACATAGTTTTTGCTATTGGATAAGAAACTAGTTGTGGGACTTTGTGGTTCTTCTACTGGTTTCATAATTGCAAAATCTGTTATCAGTTTTTGGTGGGTGTTTTTTTTAAGCTGTTTTTCAATTTCGTAATAAGGTGCTAGATTAATATCTATTTCCCTTATTATTTTGCTGGATCTCTCCAGTGAAGGATCATTAGTTGTATAGAAAGATTTCATTTTCTCAACCAAACTCAAACCCTCTCGTATGCACTTCAGAGTGAAACTGGGAATTGATTCACTGATATCTTCTACCGAAGTGACGTCATCTTGTGCGAGATTTGAGACGGATGGAGATTCAGTTGTTAATTGAATTAGGTCTGTTTCGGTGAGCTCTGTACCTTCATTCATAATTTCATAAATGTCATCTTCGTTCATATCGTCAAAGCCTTCTCCACTGAAACGTTGACCTAACGTTAATATACGGCTCACTTCCACTTGTAATGGCGGCACAGCATTATTTTTTGCAACAATCTCCGGCCATATCTTTTTCCATGAGCCATTTAGCGTGGACTGCTTTAATTCTTTAAGAGATGTTTACATTAAAAATACATTATTATAAATATGTGGTACGCAAATTAGTGTTACCAGATTTTATAATTATGTATTTTCCCCTTCGCATTATATAAGTCAAAATTTTACGTTGTAATGAAACAGAATTTTTTTCCAAATCGCGTTATATCGAAACCGCGTTATACAAGGGATACCTGTATATTAAGGTTTTTAAAAATATTATTCAATTTTATTCAATTATTGGATTTGCTTTTCGATTTGATGTAAGTCACATTAATTTATAAGTAAAAATCTTTAAAGGAAAATTCCTTTTTTATCAAAACATTTCTATGTTCCAATCAATTATTTCGCTTTTCCTTGAAGATTCGTTTTGGTTGCCAATTTTTGTTTTGACAAAAATCCAAATTTTTGATATTTATTGAGGCTTTGGAAATTCCTATTAATTTCCTAAATTATAAAAATCTTCGCTATTTTCAATGACATTGATGATTCGGATGTTGTATGCTTCTGGAATTCTATAAAAATATTATTTTTAAACTTAAGTTAGCAGAACACTTAAGTTTTCGGATTTTAAAACTCCAAATTGTCTAAAAAAGTTAAAAATAGTAATATATAGATTTTATTCATTTGGACATTTTCACATTTTGAATGTTTGTATGCATTATTTTTTTATTCAAATTCCTTCCTTCCTATAATATAAGTTTTTATTCATTTGAACAAATTACATGCAGACAGGTTAGTAAGTATGTCCCTATATTATAACATTATTGGTTTTTTCATTTTATTATTGAAGTGTTTTATGAACAGCAACGGGTGTATACAAAAATTAATTATAGAAGAGCCGAGAATGAAACACAGTTATCAAAATTAGGTTCTTGAACAGTGAAAAGCAGGAAAATATATGGATGTTTAACTTTTTTTTATTACAACTTAATTATATTTTGGATATATGGATTGTTTTTTTTCTATTAAATTATGCTAATTAATTTTATAATTTTAGTTTTTTAAATAAGAATATATTTTGAATATATGTTGAGGTTTACAAAATCTCAACTTGATGTCCTATATAAATAATAAGACAAAATACTGGTTCGAAATTATTAAATATCACAAGTTATATTTACACAAATAAATATTCACCTTTATCCATTTGAGAAACTGATTTTTAGAGTCTTAATACTTTGTATCCTTTACGATAAATTACTATATGTATTTGCCTAAGCTAAGATATGTAATTTGTATGCTCTAATTTATTATTTCAATAGTCGATGACAATTATGAAATTTTTCTTAGGCTAAGAATTTTTTGGGTGATTTAACTGAGAATTCTCTCAGTTTTTATACTAAATTTCCTGTTGTTTGTTTATACTTAAAGTGTCTTTTTTACATACTTAATGACGCCTTGCGTCAATTATTATTATTGTTTTTACAGTTATTATTATTTTCATTTTTGTTGTTGCACCTGTTGGTGCTTTTTTCTCTTGTTTAAAAGACGCTTTGTGTCAAACCAAACTTAAAGTACTTTTTTATGAAAAATTAAATTATTGACGCCTTGCGTCTAGAAAACTAAATAATAAAACTATTTTTTAATTAGCCCCTAGAGGGCGTTTATATAATTTTTAAATAATATTTAATTAATAAAACTAAAATAAAATAACATAATCAAATAAAAATATAAAATTAATATTATCAGATCAAATTGTTTAAAGTCCAAAAACTATAAATTAATATTAACATAATAAAATATATCACCCAAACACATAAAATTAATCAAATGCCTATCAATTATAAGTCATTATATTGCCATAGATCATCGAATTTTTGTTGTTGTTGCCATCGCCATTATTTTAATCCATCGTTTGGTCTACATATATTTTATTCTATATTTTTCGTATCCCACTATGTAATATTTCAATTCTAAGACCTCTATGACTCGCCTTTCTTCTAACACAGGCTTCCGTAAACTTTTAAAGTTGCGCCCCCATTTTCAACATATTTATTTTTGGCGCCGCTGACTTAATAAAAAATCATAACGCCACAATAAAAAAGACGTAAATAAAATAAACATCTTTAAAATAAACAAAGTGTATTTTTCTATTTTTTGTAAATTGAACAAATTAAATATTATGAAAATAACAGTTCTAATGCTTTAGCAAAAAAGCAATAATAAATATTCAACGAAAAAACCGTACTTCGTTCGTAAAATCTAACAATTTAAAAAGTTTTTGGAAACAAAGAATTATTACATTTTAAATTTTCTGCACCCCAATCCGGGGCCCGCCCCTTAGTTTGCGCAACTTTGTTCTAACATATAGTCAAAAAGTGAAAAATGAGTTTTTATTTAAATTAATAAAAATGATTTATTTAAAATTAATTGTTTAAATAATCTACAATGCGTAGTTTTTTCTATCATATCTCATAATGTCAAGAAAATTCAGTGGCGCATTTTTATAATTAATTCATTGCCATGTTTACTCAATTAACCTTTGAGAAGCGCACATTTTAATTTAACGTGAGCAAGCAAACGCCGTAAACTTTAGATCATACAGTTTGCAACAAATATTCACTATTTTATGATAACAGAGTTTGGTAATTATTAATAATTATAAAATGTATTTGAGATTAACCTTTGAGTGGCCGCACATCTTATTAATTTTTGCCGTAACTTTTACGCCTGCTCGTTACTTACTGAATAGAAGTAGGACGATGAAAATGTATAAAAGACAGGATACTGTAGCTTAAAGTGTTCGTTAAATTTCCGTTAAGCATACCCTTTGGGTTCCCTCTTATAGGGTGTTTGAATATCAAAAAGAATTTTTTAATTAAACGATTGAAATTTTTATTCCATGAATCATAGAAAACTTTATTTGAAAATTTGTCATGTAAGGAAAGAAAATTTTTTAATTATAATATATCAAAACTAACTAACCCTACACTGATGTTTGGGGGGGGGGGTTTACCCATACTACAATTAACTAAAAATTTAAATAATATAAATAAATTATATATTTTTCCTGTGAATCGTCTACCCATGAAGCGTCCTAATTATGAAACATCCGCCAATGAACAATCTACCGATGAACCGTTCACTCGATGAACAGTCCGCCGATGAATCGTCCGGATACCATTTAATTTACTATTTTTTTAGTGAATTATTTCAATAGATATAAATTTTGCGTAGCTATCTGTCATGAAGATGTACACTACTGTGAACTTGTTACATAATCATATTTCAAGATAAATGATGTTGGTTTCCCTGTTTATGTGTGTCCATAATGTCTCACAATAACATCTCGTAGATGGTCAATGCTTTTACAACAACACGGGCATCACCTCAGACAATTCTGAGAATCGAAAAGTAGTATAGTTGCCAAAAATAAGTGTATCTATAATATAACTAACTATTAACCATTTTTAGTATTGGCAAAGAGGACAACGCTTCAAGACATTTTGCATATTGATAAATATGATACAAGCAATCTTTTGATAATTTTTAATGATTTTTAAATTATTAACTGTTGGATACTTTTAATATTTAAGATTCAAGAACGAGTAATTAAAAAATGAATATAAAAATTGTAATTTTTACTTTTATTTAAATTATAAATTATTTTTAATTTAGATGATTTAAATATTGACATTGAAAACATAGATGATAGACTATTTTATGAAACAAATTATGACGAACTTGAAAAAATCTTTACTGTGAATGTTAAATGTGAGTTTTTAGTTATTACAATCAGAATTATTTAACTTTTTCATGTTTCAGATAATCTTTATCCGAAGTATTGTCAATCTACTAGCCTTGATGACAACTGCCACAATACAATGAATCGATAATATCAAGTGAATAATTATTATATATGTCTTGTATGCCAGACCCAAACCTCTGACCCGTACCTTAAATGACTTCGTTTACGATCCTAATGCTATGCCAATGAAACTGTGTGATATTCCAGCTTTTGAGAAGAAATATCCTGGTTTAGCAATCAATGTAATGATTTATAATAATAACACTCTTGAGGATAAAGATGAACTTGTATTGAAGCATCCATATTTAAATATAATCCACCAAACAAAAGTACTTGAGTGGATCCAATTTATTTATTATTGATAAAAGAAAATGAACGATATCATTACACAGCAGTAACTTTTCTACAATCATTGATGAATTGTCATAAAAAATATGATTGTAATGTTCGAATTTGTTGCAAATTGTATAAAAATTGTTTAAACGGATTTCGAAAGCCAAAAGCTTTTGGGGGATCAAATTGTGGGCCAGGTGGCACACATCTACCTACTAGAGTAGCGACCCCAGATCACGAATAATCCACCAGAAACTGACTACATTCATATACTACTGGGTTAAAACATCGAAAGACCGAGCGACTCTTCTATTCAAAATAAAAACACAAGATTCGATATAGTAGTATAAATATTATAAAACTATAAATTACCAGGTTACTAAATAAATAAGAATCAAAACCAACACTCAGTAATAAAGGGTCACACCAATCAATGTGTTGGACGAACAGGAGTTATCAAATTTCGAAAATTTACTCGTCATACTGATGGGACCTTCACTATTGATGGCTAGGGAGAATCACCTGATGCGCCGCACGATTTTAGTAACCATTATGTACCCGTGACCGAAATCACGTTGGTACTGTACACAATGGCCGAATGCCATTCGAGCAGGTGAGCGCCATTACTAGCACTACTCCCCGAAGGACCTTCGTCTTTCCCAGGTTGTTAGCTGCCGTTAGAAGGGCTTACGCTCTCATTCGTTAGTTCATCCTATCTTTAATCCCGGAGAGAAATTCATGGACACTATCTAGATTTCCATATCGATTTACCGAGTGTTGAACTTTTCATTCACACCACCTCTCTCATAGACCCATTTATTTGATTTAGTTTTGATATGAAGGCAAAACAAAAAAAAACATTGTATTACGGAAACATTAATTAACGAGATAAAAGGAAATTATTCACAATTGTTAATAGCAAGTCATAGAGAATGAAAATCTACACGAATCTTTCCATTTCACCAGGGACAGTCTCGTCTTCTCGTTAGTCTTCCTCGTCGATATCCGTTGGAAGATACTTCCTCTTCGCCGGTCTATAAGGCGGGGGACTTGCCTGGCGGCGGATGTCCTCTCTCCGAGTCGAGGGGCCCGCTATTTCTTGCGAAGGGATATTATGAGGCATCTCGCCCGTGAGGATGACTACGTCCTCGGTTCCGAGCCCTAGTCTATCGAGGATTTGAGAAACTGGGAAGGGGTCCGGATCCTCATCCACCAGATTGATGTGGATGGACGGGGCAGGTGATCTGAAAACGACGTTTGGAGCGTAGCATATGTCCGGGTCGAATTCCGGAAGTTCAAATTCCTCATAGGGGGGTGGTAGATCCTCGATTTGACACGAGATGGTGCTGTTTCCTACTCCTCTGGAAAACTCTTCCTCTCGACGTCGTCGATCGCGGCGTCGCCGATTTCGATTCGGTCGCCTACGAGTGGCAGTTGGTCTAGGGGTTTCCCCGACCCCGGTTGGCTGTTGAGAAGGTACTGGCAATTCTGTAGGAGTTCGGATTTCTGGAGCTAGCGAATTAGAGACAGGAAGCGACGGGAGAACGTCAGTAACAGGGAGATGGTGAGCCGGAATTATCCCCAGTTGACTGGCCCGGACGCTCCCCGGGACGTGAGCCTGGAGCTCCACGTCCGTAAACGCACGTCGTAATGCGGTCGACTGCTCTTTGATAAGTAGCCGCTGAGCGCGGGATTCCGAGATCAGCTCATCTCGCGCCCGAGTGAGCCGTTCTATCTTCCACCTCAGTACTTTGATGGCATCGGGCGGGGCCCAAGTACCTTTTACACGTTCGTATTTTGCCTTGAGCTCACTGTGTTCCTGTTTGAGCTCCTCGTATTGATGGCGAATAGCTATGATGGAAGGGGGAAGACGGGGAATCCTCGGTAGATCACTGGACTTGTTCTGATTATTAGTGTTCATCCTGGAGAAAAAGAAAAGAAATTCAAAACTGAGATTCTCTGAGAGGTGCGGTGATGACAATTAGTGCAAACATATCGGGGAGGGACTCTCGAAAGAGATTTTACAATTTTTGTTCTTAAGTATGCGCGTATGGCCAGGCTTACTAGAACTATTGGTACCGAGTTGACTTATATCGGATAATAGTCGACTTAGTTAATGAAGTTTATGTCGGGAAAATATTAATCGCAGTCTCAGAAATTTTGGTTTCTTCGACGTATTAGTTGTTATCGACCTTATTTCATTCATACCCCTTGGTACATCTACAGGTATGGCATTCCCTGACAGGGTCGTGCATTATTAATGTTGGAAAATTTTTACTCCCCGATTATCGTAGCCAATCGCACATGTGTTGTGGAGTTAGTATTAATTTACATACCTCCTCTATTATTACCCGAAATTAGAAATGTCTATATTTATATATTTAACCTAATTAGTTGAATATTCGTAAAAAAAAATGTTTCGAATATAATTCGTTCGTAAATCTTTTAGGTGATGGGTATTCTATGAAAAAGGTGTAGCTAGCTTTTAGTATCTATATTTAATCTTTACGAAAGTTTCCTATTTACTCAAGTGGAATTAAGATAATTAGATTATTTAAATTTAATTAATTGGAATTAATTTCTTATTTTATGGCATAATTTAGCTAAGAAATGGGTAGTAATAATCGTCTTATTTCGGTAGGCCAAAGTATATCCGTAAAAGTTGTTTTCTTGGTTGAAATGGATTGTAATCGATCAATAGTTAAGTAATTGTTATCTGCCAGTGCGTGACGGCTATCATTTATTTAAAGCTATTAGTGGTGATTTGTGTTGTGTAGTATCGATTGATTATGATGAACTTTAATTCACTATATGTGCGTAAGAAAAGACATTTCTCTTTTTGGGGGGATTTCTGATTAAACGGGGGCTAGTGAAATTTTATGAGCCAGTAATTCAAGGTATTTATGTGCCGGCACTCCTGTTCAGTGATAGATCTACGTTTCGAGCATCTTTACGCTTCACTACCATTTCAATAGTTTATTGGGTTTCCCTACCTTGGCGTTCTATTCGTAAGACTTTACCGATTTTTGACTATGGTAATACCCTATCCCTGCTACCCATTCCTTAATTTTCTTGTCCGACAATAAACAAAAATCTGTCTGATTCGTTCACGAATATTCTTAAATTCCCCCTAACTCTGCTGCCGCATCTTCCCTGATTTTAATTTCGACTCGTTCCGGCCATTTTTCAGTAGCCGCCCCGAGTATACAACGGCGCCCTGCGTAGCGGTCCTGTGCATTATCGCCAGACCCGACTGCGGACTGCCGAGGGGTCCACGAGGCATGACCCACGAGCTCAACTAAGGGTTTTCACCCACTAGCAGGCCCGAGATCCGTCCCATGGACCATCTATTTCAATACCATACTATATATGAAATTAGAAGGGTCGGACTATAAATATGAAATATAGTTAACATAGAAAAGAATGAGACATTAAATTTTATGAAAATAACTTTACAATGTAAACGTATAAATAAAATACACAAAAATTACAAATAAATTCCTTACTATAGCAGTTTGTGAAATTGTCGTAAAAACAAGATTTTCAAAATTGGCATAAAGTGTTAAAGTTAACGTTTAAATTAATGAAATTCATCACTGTATTTATACTATTTTTATGCATGTGTGCGACCAATAGGCGATTTTTTGCCATTTTTAGGGCTTTTTAATTATTTTATTACTTTAAAATTATTTCTATTATTTTTTATATAATTTTCTTTATTTTTTGATATATAACTTAGTTTATCTTTGAATTTTACTTTTATTATTGTTTTTCTGATAATATTATTTTTGCCCCTTTTTATTTGTTTTCTGGTCGCCACTTCTGCCTATGTTTTTTCTAAACCTTATTTTGCAAGGTTTTGGCAGTTTATTTTATTTTTAATATGTTTCTTTCTGCAGCTGTCTTGCTTTTTCGTGATTTTTATTAATTATTTGTTTTTATTTAATTTTCTCACTCTCATTCTCTAACTTTAATTTTTTTTTGTTTGAATTGTGGCTCTGAGCCCAACAAATGCAAACGCCGAATAAAAATAAAAGTCAAATTATTTTAATATATAATCATATTGAATAAGAGAAGCCTGAGATATTAATCAATTTTGAACATTAAATAAAGAGCTGGTTGGTTCATTTTCGTATTTAAACCCTCCGTAGGCCACTGAGACTGCCAGACAATTTAAGTTTCCAAAGGAAATGCACCTGTGCCACTGTACTGTATTGAGAGGCATTGGGAAAATATTGATCAGTATTTGGCCTTATCTAGCGCAATTACTCAACCAACATTGACGAACTAAAACTGGATAGGATGGAATTCATAGGCCTCGCAATAATTTCGACAATCACAACCAAGAAGGAATAAAGAAAGAAGAATCGATTTTTTAAAAATGTGGGAAAAATGTTAAGTAAAGAGTTAAAAATATTAGTAAATTCTCTTAAAAATGAGTTAGTTGTAACTATTATCATACCTTTTTCTATAAAAAAATTCAGAAAACTTTAATTGGTTAAATACAATATATGTCAACAAACTAAAATAAATTTTAATTCTTTTTTTAAACTTTTAACTTTTTCATGGATGCACTTACTTTAGAAACGTTTATTCGTATATTGTCAATTTGCTTAAAGGTGTGTTTTAAATAACTGAAATTCTTAGTTACTTTTTATTTACTCGACGTAATATTTAAATATTTCTCATAATATTTGTATTTTAGATTTTATCTTAAAATATCTTAACGTTTTTTATAATCCATCCAATATAATTTTCGTATATAATACAAAATAAAAGTAAGTTAAATATTAAATGAATCTAACATAAAATTTGTTTGTAGTTGATATATTTCATTTCGACTATTTTTATTTATCTGTTTAATATGAGTTTACCTGAAAATTATGTAACTGTCAGTCACCATAACTTTTCGCCAATAGATGAAAACAGAAATTATTCATCTTTACCAACATCGGGAAGATTAAGTGAATCCAAAATTGAACGCAATGTTGACGATTTTTTAAACAAAATCGCACTGAACAATAATCTAATAAATGATATCGAAAATAATAGTGACAGTATTACACTTAAAGAAAATTCAAGACATAGCAGTTTATTATTTGATAATGAATCCGAAATTCCAATAGATTTGGAAGATGAAAATATACGGCCATCTATACATCACGACCATAACATCAATGCATCACGAGAAGTTTCCAACCATTCCAAAACTCCAATTCTAGACCTAATGAATGATCAGGTAATAAAATCTCCAAGAGTATCCACTGTGAATTCTATTGAAAATAATGACATTCAAAATGAGAACGATCATGAAAAGGTCAGTGAGATTCAATCATTACGAATTATTATCAATAAAAATGCTTTTAGATTGCCACTCCAACAATAAAATTCACCAAAAATTCAAACCATTCAACCAATGATTCAACTGGAAAAAATGATGACAAATTTCATGAAGTTAATTTTTATAAATTTTAATACCGAAATAGCTTTTATTTTAAATACATTTGGGTGGATTATAATAGAGAGACGCGGGATTAAAATCATTATGAAGGGATCGAATGTAAATCCAGCGGTCCCAGGGGAACGGGAGGGGGAGAG
Organism: Schmidtea mediterranea; assembly: GCA_022537955.1. Taxonomy (NCBI): domain Eukaryota; kingdom Metazoa; phylum Platyhelminthes; order Tricladida; family Dugesiidae; genus Schmidtea; species Schmidtea mediterranea. Next base: position 188,067,240 of record CM039680.1, read on the forward strand.
GGGGTAGCGCCTCCTTGGGCGAGAGGAATATAAATAACTTAACATTTGATATTGATTTTATATTCTGGGCTGTGATAATGTATAATTCACTATCAAACTCATTCCCAGCAATGATCACCAAGGCATTATTGATTGCCAGCTTCCTATTGGTTGAAATTAACCATATAACCAAACATCATAGATTCAATTAGAAATGGCGTTAAAAGCTAAAATTCGATCTGTTGACTTAGAAACTCTACATAGAAAATCTTTGCCAATCAAATATAGTCAAATACACTATTCCTTGATAGTCAATATAACTCCATTAGTAATCCGATACAGCTCCGATTTTATGGACATTTATGATTAATTTACAACCAATTCACATTTATAGATTCCAATTTTATATTATAAAACGTTTTAATAGCTTTGCTTGTCTTCCAATGATGAAAATAGATATTTATTGACTAGTAGTTTAAAACGGATTTTTATTTATCGATTTATGTATAATTTCATCAAAAACCGCCTATGAAACTCATAAAAATTTTATTTAAATAAATTTAATTTATTGATTTGAATTTCACGTAATGATAACAATGTAGTGGAAAAATATCGTTTAAAATGATTAATTATTATTTAATTTATAACGTGTTTCTATCGCATGCAGAATATTATTACAATTTTTGTTGCTTGTTAATAATTATTAATATATTATCCAAATAACGAACAATTTTCTGTTTTATAGTTGATTTGACTTTTTGTTTAATAGTCATGATAACGATAACTAAATTTAACCTTAAAATGTAATTTTAAAATCGACATTTTATAATAATTTTTAATTTTAATCGACATATTTTATTTTCAATAATACTAGAAAATCGAATTTTTATCGAAAGACAATAATTTTTAGTTTTAATCGATAACATTATATAATTTTTTGCCTAGTAATCTGAAAGCCGACTTTTATGTATCAATTTGTCTAATTTCATTAAAAATTGTTTTTCAAACTCAAAATCTTATAAATTTAATTTATTGGTTTGAATTTCACCTAATCATAAAAATATCGCTTCAAATGATCAATTATTATTTAACTTATGCGTTTTTATCGAATACAGAATATCCTAACTACCCAATTGTGGCGGTGAATTGTATAATATTTCTATAAATTAAAATGTCATATGTTTATAAAAGTCAAAGTAATAATATCATTAATCCATTGTAATGCTATTCAATTAATAACAAAATACAAATATAAAAGGATTATATAAACAAATTACTAAAAATAAAAGCCTGACAAATGGAAAGCTAAAGGACAATCCATTCATAAATCCTAATTTATTTCAAATAAATGGATTATTGATAAATTGTTTTTAATTGGTGTTCATTCATTGGCAATGTAGAAAGACTGAGTTTTCGAGCTTTATCGCGAACTTCAATTAGAATTTTTAATCCAAAACTTTGAATAAGGGAAAGTTTTAGCTTTAATAATAATAATGTATTTCAGTACAAGAATTTAGTCTTATCAAGTAATATTAATTTATTTTGATAAGTTGATTCTCTGTAAATGGTATCGGGATTTTCATTGATTTTGATCTGTATCTCATATAAGATTTGCATAGATTTCGATAAGTTCGTCTAACAGCCTACTAAACCAATATTAAATAATGAATTACTGCCACCCCTACAACATTAGCTGACTCAATATACTCAGTTCTGGAAAACAGAAAACAGTTTGCCAAACATGTTAAGACAAATTTCGTAGAAAACACTCGCAGTATTTTGTATTCGGTTATGTCCTAATGAGTTTCCTCGGGCATTAACGAGTTCATCTTGATTATCTATCCGCGTTTTAGAAACAAATATCTTGTTCACAATTGCCAAGTAAATCGTTTATTTCTTGATTTTCCCTAATAGAAACTATAAATATGATGCTTGCATGAAAGATTAAATATGAAACGAATCTATTTCAATAATATATATTAGACTAGCTTGGGTACCGGGTGTTACCTGGGCAATATAGTAATCTTATGTATAAATGTGAATGTCTGTATGTATCTTATTTATCAATTGAATCTAATAACCTATATTAAAAGATTTCTATTTTAGTCATTTTATATCCATAAAAAGAAATGATACCAACTAGTTTTTGCTTCTATCATAATGATAAAAATGTTGTGTTTTAATAATTATTATTTTTTTCTAAAGGTTTTAGTTAGACAATTAAAAAATGTACAAAAATCATTTTTAATAGTATTCAAGAATACATATTTAATTAATTATTTAAATCGATTTTGATATTAGAATTATCAATTTAAAATTTCTATAAATAGATAGAGAAACATACATACATACATTCACATTTATATATAAGGTTATTAATTAATAACAATTTATTTTTATTTGTGCCCAAAAATTTTCTAAAGATGTTTATTAACTTGTTTCCTTTTTATCTGTCATCGTTTGTGACAATTGTCAAAATTTATTAAATTTATAAATTATCATTTTAATGAAATTTTTCGGTATTCCAAAAAATCTTCCAAAATGGAAGTATTTGTAACCATTTTTATGGCATTTATTAATCTGATTTAGTCACCTTCTAAAATTCTATTAAAATGTATTCTTTAAACTTCTATAAAAAAAATCTTTGATTTTTTGGGTTATCAGACGTATGAGAATTATCTGTATTATCAGAAATATTATGCATGTATATAATTAATTATAAGTAAAATTAATTTAAAATTAATATCTCGTAATTTTCTCAAAATATTCAAAGTAAGTATATAAATGTATGGAACATCCGGTTAACCTAACAATATTTAATCTAATTTCTATTTCTAATATTATTTTATAATAAAATCGTTTTGAATGAGTCTGGATGACACTTCAATTTTGATAAAAAATAATCTACTAACAAATTAAAAGTAATATATGTAAATTAGATTATTTATAATAATAAAATCGTTGTCTTCCAAAATCTGCTAGCGTTTATATTTTCATATACATTCAGCTCTTGTGATGAGGACTATTGAAGTGACTATTAACTTTAACAATTTGTAAGACTGTTATAAATCAAGCAAAAAAAATTTGAGAAAGCTTCATGAAGAAAAATATTTTTATATTTTAGTATATTAAAATGAAGGTTGGTACCAAATGTTTTGGTCATTTTATTATTTTAGTACTGAATTCCACAATGAACCAATAATAAGACAATTAAGCTAATAATGAATTAAACGAATTTATGTTTAAAGATATTAATTTCCTAGCTTTAACAAGTAATGATTTTGAGATTGGAAATAAAATGAATGTAAGAAGTATATATTAACTAGATTTGACTAGGTTAAGTTATGTTAGGTAAAATCAGGTTAGAAAAAAGATGCCGCTGGCTTTTGAAAATAACAACTGGGTCTCGAAAATAGTTTAGGTGGGTTTTCGGTTATTTTATTAATAAAATTAGTATTTTACAAACAGTTGCGCTTAAATATGTTTTCACTGTATTGATTCCCAACCTGTGTGCCGTGAGACTTTTGCTGATATGCCGTGAAAAGTTTAGAAAATATTTCAAATTGCTAGGGTTTACACAAATCTATATAAATTCGTAATTTTCTATTTTTTCATCAATTTTCTTTATTGATTTTTGATCTCTATAGTAACTGTTTTACTAGGGAGATAGATTTTGTTTTCTTCCTTATTTGTGAACAATAAAATATTTATAAAAATTACTTTACATACAACTTTTGTGCCCTATAATTTCTAAGTCTTTTTATGTACAAGTCAAAAATGGTTGAAGATTACTGCTTTAGACTACTAAAAATCTTCCTTAAAATTAGCTAAATTTATAAAGTAAAAAATTCTATTTTATCTTCTAAAAAATACACACTACCGGCGTTAATAAAAGATACTATAATAGTTATATTTTCAGAAATCTTCAGATTATCAAGAGTTTGTTTTGAAATTAACTGAAATGTCTTCACTTCTTTTGCAAAAAGACGATGAAATCAAAAAACTTTCTCAGAAACTGATTGAAATTGAAACTAAAAATAAATCCCGTAAAAATTCTTCCTCATCGTCATCATCATCTTCATCATCATCCGATGAGTCTGATAAATCCTCAAAAGAAAAACCTATTCTAAAAGTAGCGCTTTATAATTAATATTACTTCATATCTAAATATTATACAAAGAAAAACAAAAAAGAAAAATCTAAGGATAAAAATGAAACAAAGAAAAACAAAAAAGAAAAAGAAAACTCTAAGGATAAAAGTGAAACAAAGAAGCAATCAGCTAAAAAAGATAAAGTATTAATTCTAAGGAAGTTTTTAATTAAATTAAATTTAGAAAATGAAGATCTCAAAATCAAATGAAGAAAAAAATAAAATCCCTAAAGGTGTTTCGATGGAAAACTCCATTGAAATTCTGAACGTCTCATTAGAACAAGAAAATCAGGTTTATTTTGGTTTAGGGCTTATTTGTAGTTAAATATTGAAATCTAGTCAAACCTCGACACTAAAAACAATCCAAACCTATCAAATGTTAACCCGGATGGCAATGAAAATCTCAAATCAGTTTCTATTGACAATTTTACAATTGACAGAGACGAGTTAACTCCAGATATTAGAAAAAAGCTCGGTGACCTCGAATCCGAAGTTCGTCGGCTCCAACAGGCCAATGTGGATTCCATTCTAACATTGCAAAAATTGGAAGACAATAATGCCAGTTCAGGTCACCTGTCAAATTTTACAGCTATCAACCAGTTGCTAGTCGATCACAATTTACTGAAAGAAGAAGTAAGCTATTTTTAATTATTTATTAAAAATAAAATATTTTTTATCTTATTTACAATTAATCGATTATTTTCATTATTCCTATTTCATTATTTTTATTTCAGACTATAAACCAAAATTTTCATTCATTTATCTATTTAATCATTAATTTATTTATCTATTTAAACAGAATTTTAAAATATTTTATTTTTCATAAAAAAGAAAAGTAAAAATATTTCCGGAAAAATGTTTTAAATCTACACGAGCTGAATGTTGATGGACTCAATTTTGGGGATTATTTTTTGTAATGCATTGTAATAGTTTATGGTTATCCCGGAATGGATAGTGCTATCCCAATGTCCGTGTTAATTGGTGGTTTGGTTTTGCATTCAAGTAAGGCTGTAAAGTAGTAGTCGGAGTTCAGAACAGATTCTTGTCTGTGTTGTTGGAGACCGAGTCAAAAAATATATATGACTTTGACTTCGACTCTACAGAAAACCCAATAAAAACAGCATTATTGTTATTTTGCAATATTGCAATACCTTATATTTTTGAATCACAGAATAACAAAATTGAATTTTATATTATGGCAACTTTGAAAAATGAAGTGGTAAACTTCAATATATATTTGGATAGTAATTTGGAACTTTTAAGGTTGAAGCGGAAACAGATATCGAAAGAAATATATTATAACTACAATTTTTAAATGGATGTAATAAAATTGAAAATTTCCCGTTATTAAAATTGAATGTTGAAGCGCTATTTAGCAGTAGAATTTGTCACCTCATGGACACCCATTCCTCATACAAATTATGTAGGTCACGAAAATATATAAAATTAAATAGTTAGGGAACCATTTAAAATTAAGTAGGTCAAGCCAAAATCTTTCTACTAAAATTTATGTAGGTCATCTCAATTTATCAAATTTTTGATAAGTCTTTAGTTTCATGGAATGACATCACTATATAAAATCAACTTTAAAACAATGTCACTTCCAGGACAGGTCTATATATAATATGTAGGTTACTCCAATGATTAACATCAAATTTTTAGTTTTATATCAAAAATTTTCTTTTTAAATACTTGGAAAAAATTTATCAAATAAATCAAGAAAATATTATTAAAATTATGTCCACACACAACCTTCTATTCAAATAGTTTATACTTGGAACATTTGATATTATTATTATTATTATTATTATTATTATTATTATTATTATTATTAATATTATTATTATTAATATTAATATTATTAATAGTAATATTATTATTATTATTATTATTATTAATATTATTAATAGTATTATTATTATTATTATTATTATTATTATTATTATTATTATTATTATTATTATTATTATTATTAATATTATTAATTTTATTATTATTATTATTATTATTATTATTATTATTATTATTATTATTACGATTAAGTATTTTAATGAAGATTATTGATGAATATAGATAAATCCAACAATGATTGATGTCAACGCCCACAGGAATATTTTATCAAAAAATAAACATTGTGGATATAGAAAGATATTATCATGTTATATATTTCCCACTGGAAAAGTATCCTAACTTAAAATCCCTAAAAAATTTCACAAAATTACACAAATTTTTCTTATTATTCAAAAACATTGAAAAAATTATCTAGATATATCCAAATTTATCAAAAAAATATAATACATGTATATGATACATAGAGTTTTGATTTTTAGTATTATTGCTTTAGGCTTATCAACAAATAAACTTTAGATACACATAAGAATAATGTTTCAACTCTCCTAAATCTTGTTTAGATCTTGGTTATGAATATATGTCACGAGTGCTATACCACATACATGGGAATAACTATTTGTCATTTCCGTTTTCAAGTTCTTGATCATTATAAAATAAGGGAATTGTTTAATATTAGTGAACACAATTTTGCGTTTGTTGAGTTGTTTCTGAAGTGATTTGTGTAAAATTATGTTATGTATGAATATTGAAATTTTATAAAAATTAAAATTTTTATAATTTTTATAATAAAATTTATTAAAGTTTCTGTTTATATAATGATTTGAATTTTGAAAGATGCATCTTTAATTTTGAATAGAATATATTTTTTTTCAATAATAATTTTATTTGAAAAAGCAATTACAAATCAATGTGGTTTGAATTTCAATCTTACCTGATAATGACAGTGAATCTGTCAAAATATATTGTAATATGATAATTATTCGTGTAGCGCTTTCTAATATTTAAATCAGTGCCATTGTTATGTGTATGTTATAATCGATTCTGTTTAAAGCTTCAGAATTAACAAATTTATTTTAGGGAAATAAAAATATTTTATATGCGAAATTTTTATACATTATTATAGTCAAAGATCAGATTTCGAGCGAATTTTCATATCAGTCACAAAGATGTATTTAATTTTAATATTAATTCAGTTACAACAATTGAAATGGGACCATGCTAAATTAACCCAAGTTGGTTTGTTAGCTGAAGAAATTAGCCAATTGAAAAAAGATATGAAATTTTTGAAAAATTATACAAAAATGTCATCGAAATCGCTCAATCATTTACCAACGTCTTCGATTTATAACAGACATGTCAAAGACACGATTGATTCTAAAATAAAGGGTTATTTCCGAGTAGATATTTGCTATTTTGTTGATTTTGTCACTTTAGATCGACAAATTTTCGTTTCAAATATTCCGGATTCAAACGGTAATTCGAATTACATTTACCAAAAGCTACAAAGTCAAAGGAAACCAATGGCTGAAACGCCATCAATACATAAAATGCTGAAATCAAGCATAGGTAATAATAATAATAATAATATCAATAATAATAATAAGAAGAAGAAGAACAAGAACAAAAACAAGAATAATAACACGAATATAATACAGTGAAACTCCACTAAGACGGAAAATCCTATAAGACCAAAAAAATTCACCATCAATTAATTTAATATGAAAATTCTATTCTAGAGGCGAAATTTCTGTACCGGAACTGAATTTAAAAAATTAATATCTTTATATATAACACTAAAAACAAAAAAACCCTCTAAACCGGAATTTCAAATTTCTACTGCTATTTTAAATTTATAAATAAGTATTATTTTAAAATTATTACAATATTTCATCGCAATATACATTCAATTAATATATTGATTTTTTACTCCATAGTTGAAGAAAGAAAATGCCAGTACAAAAAAATGAACCTGTCCTTAGAGCAAAAGTATGCAATTGTTCAAATGCACGTAAAAGAAAAGTAATCGGTAAAATATGTAACAGGCTATTTCTAATGTGGCAAATCTCAAGTTTATGCGTGTTTATAAAAACTTAATCATATCTCAGAAAAGTTTTTTTCTGGTCGCTCAGTTTCAAAATCGAAGAGAATCAAGCTATCAAACTTTGAAAATCTAAACAATGTTATGTTTGAATGGTTTTGGGTTGCACGATCAAAACATTTTCCACTTTCCCTGCTAATACTTCTTTCAGAAGCGATCAAAGCGGCAGTTAAGATGAATATTCTAAATTTTAAAGCATCCAATGGGTGGCTTGCAGTTTTAAAAAAGGTTTGACATATGTTTTAAGAACATATGTGGTGAAAATAAAGATATGAATAAAACAGTTCTGTAAGAATGGCGAACAAAATTATTTGACATTTGCGAAGGTTATCAGTCAAAAGATATCGGTAATTTTGGTGAGATGGCACTTTTTTCTCGGATGCTTCCAACAAAAACCTTACCTTTATCGGGATAAACTTGCTCCAGAGGAAAACTTTCCAAAGAGAGATTTACTGTGCTTCTGACGGTATTTGGATATGGATCGATTATTAAGCCTCTCGTAATTGGAAAAGCAGCTCAACTTCGTTGTTTAAAAAAATTATATGTAATAATCTGGGTGTTGAATATTGTTCGAATAAAAAGTCATGGATGACGGGAATGATTTTCGAACAATATTTAACAAACTTGAACAATCAAATGATAACTGAAGATCGGAAAATCCTTTTACTTTTCGATAATGTATCATCGCATCCTAAACTTAACTTTTCGAATATAAAGCTGAAATATTTGCCTCCTAGCACACCTCTAGTCCACATTCACTTGATGCTGGAATAATTGCAAATATAAAATTCAACTACCAAAAGTTAATGCTGCAGAATTGAGAAATGCAATAGCGTATTTGCTCTTACGATGAAAATTTCAATTCTAGATACAATTCAATTTTTAAAAGTTGCGTGGCAACAAATTTCCCCATCTACGATAATAACATGTTTTTTAATTGTGGGTTTGGATTTAAAAGTGAATGCAAAGAATTCCTATCAGAGGATGAGAAACAGCCTAATAATCAAATTATAGAAGTTCAAAATTTGATTCAGTCTGCATTCGGATCAACAATTTACAGTGCAGTAGATTATGTTGGTGTAGATTATAATATCGCTACAGAAACTAATTCAATTGAATTGGATGATACGATTGCTAACAACAATCTGTTAGTGGTGGAAAATGTTGATGTCGTGAGTGAAGATGAATCAGATAACAAAGAAGAAAAAATAGGAAATATAGATGTTTTGAATTCTTTTAAAACACTGGAAACTTATGAACGTCTGTCTGGTAACGACGATTTTTTTGAAAATATTTCTAAATTGAAGACATCAAAGTAAAACAGTTAAATTTATAAAGAAACAAATGTCGATTCTAGAATTTTTAAATCCAAACATTATCTGATCTCTCTTTTTAATTAGTAAAAGCATTTTTATTTTTAGATTTATGAAGCTGTATTGAGTTAGTATATTAAAACAAATTTCTTATAAGTTACAACTCTAAGATAGTGGTACTAAAAAATAAGTTTAAATTTTTTATTTTAGGTCTGTTGACAGAAAATCCTTTAAACCGGAAAATTTTATTAGCCCCATGATATTTCGTCTTAGAGGATTTTTACTGTAGTAATAATAAGAATAAAATCAATTGTTACTTTCACAATATAAATTGATTAGCTCTATTTATTGTTATAATATCGCTATGTCTAATTCCCGGTAATAGAAGAATTAAAATTTATAGATAAAAAGGATAGATTAAATTTAAAAAAAATTTTATAAAAATTCGAATATTTTGATAGCATGAAAGTTGATGAATTTTTATTTTAAATTTTTTTAGTTTTTGATCAATTTAATCTATCAATTTTAATTCCCCCTATTACCTTATTTTAAATTTTTGTTATTATTTTCACGTATTTTAAATTCAGAATCCCTAGAATCTCCTTATCATATCACTTGTCAAAACATCCAGCATTCTGTACCATTTAGTGGAGGTCCAACTTATCGAGCAAGAAAAGTCAGCGATTCAAGTTCCGTCCTTGTAGAAGACATTAAGCCAAAATCATGGATTCAACCAATTCCAAAAAGTTACAATCATTCCTATCAATTATTACCCAATGAGTTGTCGTCCCCATTCAATGATTGTTATAATAATAAAGATTTTGATGCCCAATCTGTGGACAGTTATGTAAGTGTCACAACATCGGTTACAGAAAAATCTGAAGATAACTGGCAATCAACTAATAAGAATTGTGAGAATATTTTCTAGATTTTCTGATTTAATTGCTATCATAGATAATGAAAATAATGGAGATTTTCTCTCGACTTTAGAAAATGAATCTTCAGAAGTTTCAACAGTAAAAAATACAGAAAAGTAATTTAGATATTTCTTTTTTACTATTAATATTTTATTGTCATTATCAATTTTTATTAATTATTAATTTCCCATCAATATTTTTCATCGATAGATTTTGGAAATGCATATTATCAATTTTAATTGGGTTACAATATTTATTTACAACACCTTCTACCAAAATAAAAATTTTTATTCACCTTCCATTCAAAATATTGTAACAAGCTTTTGTGTGTTAAATTGAGCAGTGTTATTCAGTGTGAATACACTGTGAATTTAGGGAATAGAACCAGTAGTTGCATGGCTACTAATGAAGTAAATCCCAAATTAACCTACTATGTAAATGTATCGATTAAATTTTATCAATTTGACATTGTTTTTTTATTTATTGAATTATATGATACTTAGATAAAATGAACATTTGTTTGTCATTTGGTAAATAAAACTTTAAAATTTGGGTAGAAGGTAAAAAAAAAATTTTATTTGGGTAGAAAGTGAACAAAAATTTTATTTGGGTAAAAAATGAATAAAAATATATAATTAATGACAAAGGTTAATTAAGTCGGATAAAAAACTTTCATTACTCAGCAAACGAATCGATTGAAAGATAATTTCGGACAATAAGGATGCAATTCATATTTCATCAAAGATTGAATTTATGTTAAATGCAAGTGTGCAAAGCGCTATCGGTTGCAGTTCAACCGAACTAGTTTAGGTTATTGACAAAATGCGACATTAGGTGAAAAATCAAATACGAGGGATTATAATTATACTAAACAAGAAAGTTGGAATACGATAAAGCGAATATAGAAAAGAAAAGAAAGTTAGATTTTGATGAAATAGGAAATCAAATATTAGAAATTATAAAGTAGAAGACTTGGTTATTGTTTGAAAGGACATAAGCAATGAAAAGGATTTGAAGGGCCATTTAAAATAACTATAAGGATATATGATTGTTGTTATGAATTAAAACTTACAAACGGAAAAGAGATTGTACGAATATTTAATAATTCAGGTCTTTTAAACAACGGGGGATGTAAGGAAATTATCTGTAATTATTAAATTTGTATATTTATAGTGATCAATTATTAATGATGAATTGCTCAAAATATGAAAAATTATTTCTCAAACAATTTTTAATAAACAATAAAAAAATAAGAATTTGATATATAAAAATTTAATATAACACTTTTTGAAATTCTATGTTACATTTTTATAATATTTAAACTAGGCTTGTCAACAGGTCTCTTTTAAAGAGAACATGTTCTCTTTTTTAGCACATTTTATTTGTCCTCTATCTTTTTCTATAAATATTCAAATTGTTCTCTTTTTTCAATTTCGCTGATTTTTAATTAATTCAAGTTGAAATTTAAAAAGAAACTCGGTATAAAAATTCAAAAATTTGAAAAAAAGCAGGCTATGCTATTGCTGTCCTGTCAATATTTATTGAATTTAAAATTAAAGATGAAATAATTTGTGTGTATTAACGATTTTGATAAGAAATCATTATTATTATAATTTGTTGTGTTAAATAAATAAAATAAGCAAGTGAAAAGTAATTATTAATATTATATTTTTTTGTGTTAAATAAACAAGTAAGTATGTAATTTATTATTGTTAATTAGAGTCTTATATTTTATATTCTTGGATTTTTCTATTTTAGCTCCAAATATGAGTAAACGAAAATGTTTATTTACTGAAGAACTGCAAGCTAAATTTGTATGTTTTAAATCAACACCAAATTCAAAATCCGAGGCAATATGCACTGTTTGTAATACTACAGTTTCGGTTGCAAACAAAGGCAAATACGATTTGGAACAACATATTGCGTCAAAAAAGCATACAAATACTATTCGTATAGGAGAGAGTTCCAATTCCATATGCAATTTTTTTACAAAAAAATTTTCATCTCTGGATCACAAAGTATCAGCTGTCAAAGGAGCTTTAGCATTCCACACTTTAAAGCACCATTATAGTTATAACTCCACCTGGAATTTTATAAAGAAATAAAAGAAAATGAAATTTTTTTGAACAAAGTTAGTAATGTAGATAAATACATTGAAAAAAGTGATCAAAATGATGATGAAGATGATTAAATTTAATTTAATTTATATTTTTAAAGTACAAATTTGAATTATAAGTGCAATTTTATGTTCCTTAATATCTTTATGTATAAAATTTGATTTTAATAATTTTTTCTTTAAAATGTTCTCTTTTTTTGTGTTGACCACTTGACAACCCTAATTTAAACGGCATAATTGTTTAATATTAGATTATTCTTACAATATGAATTTATAATTTTTAATGTATAAATAACATTGCTCTTTAAAATACTATATATATATATATATATTGTTTGAATTTGCTTAACGAATGTGTATCAAAATTGAATTTTAAAATATGTGAATTTATTTTTGCACCACCACCGTAATACATAATCAATGGGATAAGTGAAAATATTGCTTGTTTTTGACATTTTAATTTTTAATATTAATTTAAAGATTTTTTATAATATTGAATTTATTTTAGATAAAGTATAATTTTAAAAGTTAAATAACTTTTAATCAAAAAAGAATATCAAAATATTTTTTAAAAAATAATTTATTTGAATATATTAATTAAATCCATATTATGACGATAAGAATGAACCTGCCGAAATATATCGTAACTCGTGTGTTTTAATTGCGCTTTCTTGTAATTAAATCATCGACATGTTTATTTATTTATTTAATTACTATTATATTTAATTTGTATATTTATAATGATCAATTTATGATTGTAATGGGTGATGAATGAATAATTGCTCATCATATTATTTCTCAAACAATTTATAATTTTGTTTAAATAATATATACTTTTTGCCGCGTACTAATTCTAGTACTAATTGAGTGAAGCACCTCAACAGTTTGTTGCGATTATGCAATTACTATTGAAATTTTAATCGTAATTATTCAACGATAACTAAACCATTGGAAATATAACTAAACCATAACTGGTAAGACCAAAAGGATTGGACGACATAATGTGAGCAAGTCTTTAGCAAATTAAAACATAGTTTGGCCACTGCGCCATCACTATTCCATCCGGAGCTTTATTAAATTTTCATTTTAGATATACAACGTTTTAACTTCAATATGAAAAAAATAAACTTCGAAATGAAATAGTAAATAGATAGGTTTTGTAGAAAGCAGGTCTTATTAGTTATTAGCTTTTTAACACTGACTAAAACTAATCCAATCTTTTTTTTGATAATTAATATTTTGGTAACTTCACCGAGTAAAAGAATATTTAAAAACTTCTTCAAACGTAAGATATATGTTTTTAAATAGCTAAATTTCGGAATGAAGTTCTTGTTTCTGAGTACACTCATTTACCTCGCAACGCGAATACAGTTATGGAGGTTTCTTTTTAATTCGTCTAAAACCTTAAGCTATACGCAAATAGGGCACATCATTTTCTCTTTTAAAATTGTGATAAAACTTTAAATTCTCTCTCGAATTCGTCTATATTCTTATTAATTGTTATTCATGGTAAAATAGATTTTGCCCATTATAATAAACCACAGAGATAATTTTGATATAATGTCTTGTAGGAAGTCACCAAGAGTTGAGTAAAGATCAAAACTATTTTGTTCCACATTTGATACCTAATCTGGATGCCAATTTATCTATGGCTTAAAATATTCAAAATAAAAAAATACGTTGAATTAAATTTTTCTTATAAAATAAATTACATTAAACTCCGGTTAATCCGGCTCGTTTTTCGCCGAGATTTAGTCATGATTAAAAGTATATATACAATGAGATGTCATGTTCGTGCAGGAAATTTAGTCCGGATTAAGCGTATTCTGGTTAGCCGAAGTTTACTGTATTATTAAATCTGTAATTATTCGTATACGCCCATCCCTCGATTTACACGAAAGATAGTTTCAGCGTTAAATCAAATCCGCGTAAATTGAAAGCAATGAGATAATTTGGAAATCAAGGGAAAATTAAAGATGGTTAAAAAACGATAATTAAAATCAATGAATAATTAGAAATATTTAAATATCGTAAAACAAGACAATTATATTAAAAAACAAAAACTGATTAACCACGTTAATCGAGGGATGTTCTTATGTTATAATAGATATATATTACCAGAAGAATAAAGGATACATTGTCTCAATTAATCCCTTAATTTTTTTCTATAATTCATTTTGGAATGGAGCTTTCTTGATTAGTAAAATGATTTTCACCTAAAAAGAAAAATGAAATAAATAAAACATAATTTTATGTTCATTGTTTATAACTTATAGAACAATGAAAATATTATGACAATGTTTTGACCTTTACAAAATAAGGTTAGGTACATAAAGAATGATGACCGAAAAATAACAATGACAGCCGCAACTATAAGGCCTAAATATTATCAGATAATGCTTTAAAAAAGTAGCATGAAAAAATGAAATAAAAGTATAAAATGCCGCGCAAGTTTTACGTAATTTAGCAGTTTAAAAAATTGATACATTTTTCCTAGTTATTTGCAAATTTTTATCTTAATGAAAAGTTTGTATAATTTAATATTTACTATTGTCTTATCACTTTTACAAATATATTTAATGGTCAATATTAGCTCTTCGTATTGAGAGTTCAAAAATTAAGTTAACTCGATAAAATTATTAAATCCTACACTGCACAATTATTTTATTTTTAGTTATAAACTGTGAAAATATATACAAGGAATACGGAAAAATATTTTTAAAAATCCAATTTAAGTTTACATATATATTCAGGTATGGCCTCCTCTGATGGAAAAACGGCTTATTTATGTTTTTGCATGTAATACGCATTTACCAATGTGTACATTTTAAAAGATAAACGGAAAAAATGTTTGGTGCATATATGCATCACTGTGCAGTGTAGGGTTAAACCAAATCACCAAAGAAAATAATTTTTAAATTAAGAAGTAAACAAATGTTATCAATCAAAAACATACATTCACATAATCTTTAATTAAATTGTTAATATTAATTAACTTTATAAATTAATTACATAAATATAATGTCATTTGTAAATGAAAAGAAATCATTGTTGAAAATCAAAAAGAAGTTCTTTAAATAAATTTATAATGTTTATTTTATTCAAATTAACTATTTTAATTGTTATTTATTCCCAGTTCAGAAAATAATTTAATTTATAGAATTGGCAAATATTTATGAACTGCATTGTATATGTAGTTTCCTAATGTGAGAAAAAAAGGAAATATGACAAATTTAAATAGATATGTTTGGGCAGTGTTTCAAAAATATTGTTTAACAGCAACATTTTTATAATATTTCATCATTGCATAACTATACGAATTTTAAATATTAAACTTTATTAACACAATAATAATATTAAAATGATGGTTTTTTGTTAGTAGCACCAATTAGATGACAAAAATCGATTATAAGGTATTACTTTTCAATATTTTGTTTATCTTTTTCAATTTGCAGATTGAGTGTATATTCTTATAATCGATTTTTTTCATTTGTTGTATATTTTGCAGCAAAGACTTATCCTGTTATTTACTTGTTTAACAATAATATTATTAATAACTATTAATAACCGTCATAAATGACGGCCTTTCTCTGTTTGAAGTTTGGATTTACATTATTAGTTATTTTTATTTTCTAGCGGCCTAAAAGTTCAAACATATTTTTTCTATTAAGATATTTTTATTTATTAGATTTCTAGAATATAAATTAAATATTATTATTATTGCTACTGATAACTATCAGTAGATCATTAATTTATATAATTTGGTTTGCAATGAGCATTACATGCATGCATCATTACAACCAAAATTATAAATATAGTAATTATTATTAATTATTATTCTAAATACATGACAATCAAAATTTGAATAATTTTCTTTAGTTTTATCCAGTTGATTTTGATTGTTTTTAAAAGTGCATTAATTTTGGTTTAATTTTGATTTTTTTAAAATTTTCTTTAAAAACTTTTTGTTTAAATTTCTTAAGTCAAAATTTTACTAAAATTCTTAATCAAAGGTTTTTTTGAGAAATTAAAACCATTAAAACATTATAAATTTTTTTGTAAAGGTTTTGACATTATTACATGTTGTGGCGTAACTACAGGACACATCATGTTGGAATTTTAAATTTTAATAATTTTTAGTCAATAGAGGATTTGATTTTTTAAATTTTTTCTAGTTATACATATCCTCCCAGATACGAATATTCATTTACACCAAAAGTTGCATCGGATTTACATTTAGATGATGTAGTAAAGTTTGTTCGTCCTGGAGGTAAAATGGCAACAGGGACGGTTTGTTTTATTGGACACTTACCAGGTCGGTCAGAAGTTTGTGTGGGTTTAGAATTAGGAGAAGAAGCTGGAAAACATGATGGCCTATTTGAGGGGCACCGTTATTTTCAATGGTGAAACTTTTTGATGTCATTTCTTGTTATTTTAAATTATCATTTAGTCGAAAAAACCGTGGAGTATTCATATCGTTTCACAAGATTATATTGGCATACAAATCTCATTGATGATAATAATTTTTATTTTATTTCTACCATATTCTCTATCTTTAAATAGCAAATGATTATTTTATTTCACCTTTATTGGCGCTGTAGTTTTATTAATAAAATAAAACAAAAAGCTTCGATAATTTGCAAATTTGATTTATTTGATCACAATTTTATACGTTTGAAATCTAAATGAATTTTAGTTGTCTAAATTATTTTTATATTTTAGCAGAATATTTCAGATTTTTATATAAACTGATTTTTAAGACTTTGTTCTTTTGTATTTAACTTTTTCGTTTTAATAAGCAAATGATAAAATTTGACAAAAATTCTTTTTTACTGTAAGTCAGCCTAAACTTGATGATATAAAATAAATTTACAATTTCTCTGAGTTTTATTTCAAATAATATAATTATCCATCAAAAAGGTGATTTTGTTGAGGCTTAGAAATATATAATTTAATATATATTTAATATATCATGTAATAATATTTTTGCGTTTTAAAATATTTTCCAGGCCAAACGATAGAATTCCCAAAGTTACAACGACTTTATTTTGCTTATATTTGATTTAATATGATAATTTTAAGTGAAAGTTTAGGTTAAATTAGATAGATTGTGCACCATCATTTTATTGAGAAATGTAGATTTTCAGATAGCATTAAAATAAAAATGTAATGTCAATAAATTAAAAATAAACAAATGATTAACATATCTAAAAGAATTAATTATTATAAATTTGGAAAAATTGAATAAATAGACATTTTTGGTCGTTTATTCCCAACATAGAATATTTTATTTTTTATTCACAAAATATGACATATTTTTGTTAGGATGAATGCTATTTTTATTTAGATAATTTAAATATACTAATAAAAGAAAATTTAAACATTTAATAATTAACCAAAAAACAAGGTGTACCGCTTAGAGAAACAGCACTTCATATTCTAAAAATACTTTTTCTATCAAATGACACGCTTATAAAGTGTGCCCCAGTTAGAAAAGATCCTCTTATTGAATTTATACTGTATGGTAACATTTTAAAATTTCAGTCTGTAATATTTATATAATAACAAATACAGTGTAACAGTAAAATGGAAAACCTTGACAGACATAATTTTCTGTTTTGGCTTTATAAAGCGCTTAAAGCCGAAAATATGCGTTCCATAGGCAATTAATTTTGGTTTTCTGTTTCAAAAAGAAAACAGATCAAATATTACCAAAAAATAAATATTATTTGGCATTATATTTGTTTAGTATTTATGATAAGTCGGTATTAGTTTCTTATTTAAATAAATTGAATATCCCAACACAATAACGTTTATTTAGAATTATCACAATAATTAAAACTTTATCCAAACAATTTCAACAACAACTTCTAAGATAGAACTATTTTTAATGGCACTCTCAATCTTCACTCTTCAAATATATCTATTTTTCTCTTTCGCTCGGATGGGTCTTCTAATGTGGGATTTCCCTTCTGGAACGGCCAAAGCGGCTGAAGGATAAAACAAATTAGTCCACTAGTTCCGCAGGAGACCAATCAAAATTTCAATTAATTCAATTAGTTGTTGAGGATATATTTCTTATATAAGTGGATTTAGAATCAACAACTTTGCCACAAAATTGAGCCAAAAAAAATAATTGAGAAAACCTTACAAGCTTTAAGAAAGTGAAAAAAGAAATATGGTGTAAAATGAAATAAATCAGAAACTAGTCAGACTTGTGTCAGCAACATTTGGAAAAAGCTTGCATATCATAGATTTAAAGGCAGCTTCCCAATGAGATCCCTGTCAGTAAAAACTTATTGGAAATTGTGAACCGTTGTGAAACTTTGGTATCAATAAAGATTATTTCTGTGTTTAGTTACTTCAATGGTATTTAAAGAGCGCGTGAAGTAAGAGAAAACAGTTACTGTCGAACCATTTAAAATATTAATTCAACAATATTATTTTATTATTTTTGAACTCGTATCATCATTTTGCGTACGTCCATACCAGGTTCTTTTTACTTTTTGCTATTAAAGTTTCTGTAGCTCTAATAATTTTGTTTAACTGAAACGCAGCTCCATGGCGACATGAGTAATTGATCGTAAAAATAAAAATTTCAAAATTTTATGTCTATTCTGTAACAACAAATGATGTTTATCTGAACAACTGTATTTTGGCGTTATAATTCAATGGAGATTATTATTATTATGTCATTGGTACGTCAACATTCACTAGGTAAATATGAGATTACTAGGTCAACGTCAACCCTTTTTCTCCGATTGAAGGGAAATGTTTTTTGAAAAATGGTGAAGTCAAATTAGAGGTACAAATTAAATAAATGGTTTTTTCCTGTCTTTCGACTTTTTTGGATGAAAGAGTGTTATAATGAGAGCTCTTGTAAAAGTGGTTGAATTTTCACTGACTAATTGACAATATGCATGATTTTATTAATAAATAGATTTTCACATTGTAATAAAAATCAATAGAATCGCTTTAGTAGATACAAAAAGATTTTTCAATTCAATAACGCTTACTTAAAAACTGATTGAAATTATTAATAAATGTATAATTAAATATTGAAAGATTTGATTAAATATCGAAATAATAATGATATTATTAATAATAATAATAATAATAATAATAATAATAATAATAATAATAATAATAATAATAATTATAATAATTATAATAATTATAATAATTATAATAATAATAAATAATAATAATAATAATAATAATAATAATAATAATAATAATAATAATAATAATATTTTTCAGTCTTAAAGTCTTGCGACATCTTATTCAACTGGATTTATGAAATAATAATAATGGCACCTATCCCTCGATTTACACTGAAGATAAATTCCGCACAAAACCGTGTGAATTGTAATATTGGAATTTGCCATGTAAAAAGAAAACAAAACACTAAAATATGCATATTTCAGTCATTTATTTACGTAAATCAAACTTAAGACATCTTGAAAAACAAAAAAATATACTTCATTCATAAAATAATAAATATATGTATATAAAATAACTACATATTTAATGCATTTTACATTAAGGAATAAAAGGTTAAGATCATTAAAAAATTAATAATAAGCTTAATTACTGTCATCAATTTCATGAATTATCAATTTTTTGTACCTCATTTGTATGACGTCCCTATCATCAGTTGATAGTTTTTGATGCAATTCTAGTTCAATAGTTGATGAATTAAGGAAGATCTCGGATTGACTAGACTTTGTAATAAAATCTGAAATTAATTAGCTAGGTTATTTTGCTAAATCTTTAGAGACCTCGTATTGGTTTAGGCACTTACTAACATCCCGCTGGAATCAGAAAGCTCGTTCGGATGCATTTGAATCAGCAGATGCACTTTCACCTTTCATTCTTAGATTATAGAAGAGATACCTGTTTTTGATTTGTTGTAGCCAACAGTGACTGATTTTTAAGTGTTCCATAAATTTTTAAAGCCTTATTTTTAATAGCATTGGTATCAATTGGAATCCGTTTTTGGTGTCCTATCTATATAACTAATTCCTTTTCCATATTTTTCATAGTAACATCGCTTACATATGAAATTTTACTCATAATGCTGCAAGTTCCAGCTGCTACACTTTTTATAATATCATCTTTATTTTTTCCTTATTGTCCTTATTATGGCTTCATTCATGGAGTAAAATTTATCAACATCTGTTACTCTTTCTATAACGTAGACGATCTTATATTTTAATTTTTGTTTCTTGAGAAAAACCTTTACTTTTCGTGTATTTTTTCCTATATTTTGGTATAAAAATCCTTAAAATTTCCACAATTTATAAAAATGCTAGAAAACCTACAAATGCTGGAAACTTTCAAGTAGACATTCAAAAACATAGATGCACAATGATGTAAGGTTTTCTGCAAAAATGATACTGTACTACAGAAAAAAAACCGGTTATTATAAAGAAATACAGTATATATATATACAGTGATGAGCTGCCAAAATTTTAACAACCGGTTCTCTCAAAACTAAAAACTAACAAAAACATTTTTTTAATAGAAGATCTTTTTATTTGAATAGAATTAATTTTTTTATTTATTTGATTAGTCTCTGCTGAAATTATATATTATTATAACAATTTCTAATAAGTTCATTATTTTCATTAATATTTTTTTTGCTTTATTTCGAACCCTGGTATCATCAGCTGAATTATGCTTCCTTAACCAAGTTTTAACATATTCTTCAGCATTCCATCTGTCAAGTGGTGGTCCAACCATATTAACAGTCATTAAACTAGAAATATGTTCTACCGAAAGACTAGCTCTTTTCTTTTCACAAATGATATTCATTAATGAAAACCCTCGTTCGACCTCTGCTGAATTTATAGCAATAGTATTAATTTTATTTTTAGCTTTTTGAATTATATGTATTACGGAGTTTTTTCCTTCAATTATGTTTTGTACATAATCTCTGAAATCGTTTATGGGAATTTTGTACCTACTTGTTTCATTCAAATTTCTCAATTTTGTCTTCTCCATAAATCCACGGACATGTAACTTCTTCCAAATTCCTATCACTTCCTTTTAGTAAATTAAATAATTCAGCTACATCGTTTTTTCTCATTTTTGTTCATTCTTATATATCCACAATTTAACATTCGAGAATTCATTTTGTCAAATATTGTTTCAATAAGTTTATTTCGTGGCAGATTTTCTATTTTTTTATTTTCTATAAAGGGAATATCTGCAAATTCAGGTGATGATAACATTTCTTCAACTTTTTTTTCAAATATTCCTAAATTTTCTTTCATTTGTATCATAACATTTACAGTTGTATTTACTAGTTTGGTTGCCTTTTAAAGAGAAACAAACCTGGCTTGCAACCATATTGATAAATTAGAAATTTCTTGAAGAATATCGATCATAAGCGCTGAATCCTTTAAAAAATATTGATTTGCAAGTCGGTTTGCCATATCAAGATATTTTGAATCCTCGGTAAAAAATTTATGAAGTAATATATAAGCACGCCAAACACCCAAAGCAGATCTCAAGCTACATGCTGCCCATCTTGGACCTAAAACACGGCCTATTTTGATTATTTCGATTCCCAAATCGCTTGATATATTTTGTAAAAGTAATTGATTTTTATTGGATTGATGAAAAATAACATAAATTTTATCGATAAATGATTTAAAGGTAGAGTTTTCTAGCTCCATTTTAAACTTCAAAAAAATGACTAGGACAGATTTACTTAATATAGTTGAGGCTTCATCAATTATTACGAAGATTTTTGAATTGGATGTAATTATTTTTTCAACAATTCTTTTTTTTATTTGCTTTGCTTTATGTTCTGCAATTAGTCATATTTTTGTCGTTCATTGAATCGATGACTTTAGTTAGTTTATTTTTTTTTAGTTCAAGCAATTTTAAAACCAATAAATGTGTTTTTGATTGAAAATGTTTGGACATTTTTTTCCTTAATAAAGCCTGCTGAATAGATTTCGTTATTCCCTATGGTTGAACTTCAAAATTTCGCCATAATTGCGAAATGTGAATGTTCTGTTTTGTACAAATACCCGAATTATGGAATGAGAAGCATTTTATACATCCAAGTTTTTTATTTTTGACGTCCAATCCATCGTATTTATCCTGAAATAGCTTTAATTGATCACCATTCCAGCAATATGGAAAAATATTCACAGCGGATTTATCTTTTTCGGGATTGGCTGATAGAATTGTAGAGCAAGATTCTGTTGGTGATTCCTGGCATACAGAATTTGAAATATTTTCCTCTTCGTTTTCATTGTTTTTTACTTTTTTATTAAAATAATCACAAATATTACTATTGCGTTTCATCAAATATTATTTTCTAAATGAAAGGCCTACAAAATATTTTGATATAAACTGGAAAACATAAGTGTACTCACAATATAATTATAACTGGAATTCGTATTTCTATATATAGATATTATAATCCTATTTAATCTAAATTATAAATAATTTTTGTAATAAATAATAGATTTTATTAATTTAAAATTTAATTTATTCCGAAATAACAACCGATTCGATTAACTATTAAAAATTTTAACAACTGGTTTTATCGAACCGATGCGAACCGGCTACAGCTCACCACTGTATATATATATATATATATATGTTGGTCTAGCACTGAATTTTGTTTGAATGGATTGGATATAGCACGCAAAAACAACATGCAGATTTAAAAATTAGACCCATAAACACCAAATAACCACCGTAAAATGCGAGAAAGACATAATTAAAAATATAAAATCGAAAAAACATAAAGTAAATTAAAATAATAACAAGTGCATCAAGACCCCGCACGAAATAGCAAAGTAACATAAAATTTGACCGAAAATTAAAAAGTAAAAACATAAAATCAACGAAAAAGTCGAAGAAAATAAAAAAAATTTCATCAGAAACGAGTTAAATAAAAATCTAAAGAATAAATTGTTAAATGAAATCGAAAAATAATAAAAATTAGAATTAGATTAGACAAATAATATCAAGGTCAAATTTTGTTTTATCGCATCAAATTTAACACGCAAGGTTAGGGTTGCTGAATAGGTATAAATACCAATCCATTTTCACATAAATTAATGATCAGTTTTCGCTCAAAAAGCAGAAGCATCAGTATAATAATCAGTTTTCGTTGAACTAATTACATGTGAAGAATCTCTTGAAATTAGTATTATTATAAACCGAAACTCTAGGACGATTATTAAAAGTGAGCCTGAACGATATGCATATGCAGTATGAAAGATAAATGTGAACTATTATTATTATGAACAAATACATGTATAAGAGTATGAATTCAATTATGTCAAAATTTTTCCGGCCCACAGCCACACACTAGCAAGATATTAAACTTATACATAATTATCGAGCAGTGTAAGTGCCGTGTAAGTCCGCCAATGGCTCGTGCCCGTGAGAGATCTCGCCGTGGGTAACGACGGACTCGAACGTCAAATCATTTTCACTTATAGGGGCAGCGGGGAGATTGGGAATCAATCTTTTGGTTGATCCCCTTTCCCCCTACTTCCGAAAAATCAACCTAAACTATTGATACTTATCGGCTAAAATTATAACACAGAGTAGTCCAGTGGACACTCTTAAAATCTAATATGAACATACAAATCTCTTAGGAACAATTTGAGGCTAAAGGGAAGGGGCTTGCGGAAATTGATGTAACGGACATATCGAATTAAAATCCATTAACTATTTTATTAAAGCAGATAAGAGTTAAACGATAATTCAATAAATAATAGAAGGTTTCAATAGGAATATTTAAGATGACTAAAGACAAATGCTGTCGACAAGAGGTAAAAACTAGTCCAGTAAATAAATAAAGGTTAACGTAAACTTATTAATTACAAACCCAGCGATAACTAATTAATAAGGTAGTAAATTGGAAACTACAGAATAAAATGAGTAGTATCATATTATAGATAAAACGCAATAGATAAATCGCCATACTTTAGATAAGCCGAATGTGTGATCAAAAATCCAAATGATACCGTAGCGCTAAATAATAGTAAAGGTCAATCACCGGACCTACCAACCTTAGGTAATATCCCCTAAAGCCAACTTAAACCGCAATAATCATACTCATCTATTCTACAACTACTGAGAGTAGGCACGAACAACAAGCGTCGACATAAAGTATTAACTCATCACCATCTAAATCGAAACTAAAAGGCAAGCCCAGATAATTTATTTATTAGTAAAAATCATCCCAAGATGCCCACTACAACATCCGATCCATTATGAGTTGGCAACTATTGACAATCACCAAGACGTTCACTAACATCGGAGCAGCAAATTTATACCCCAGGTAAAGGACAACCGAACTGAGATATATATGAGATATACGTGGTAAGTGCATCATGAGGGCCCAGGTTACGACGAACGTCGTCACTATCTCACTATTTCAACAGAAAAATTATGCCCAAATTGACTGCAATGAATAAAGAAAATGCGATGTGGAAATGTTGGAGAAGATCAGAACCTTCGCTAGGATGAATAAGATAACGCGGGGACAAACAAGAACCCGCTGGGAGGAATTCGATGTTACCCAGATGCGTTTCCACGAGGGAATCCATGCAGAAGATACTCGGCAGATAAGGCCGATCTTACTATAATGTCTTTCCAAAGTTTTGTTGATTTAATATATTTTTCCATTAATTATGGTTATTTAGTTTAAAATGCTTTATTAAGGTTACAATTTTGTCTCTGATACATTTTAAAGTAATTACATTTTTCCTCGTAATAATAATTATGTAATATTAAAGTTATTTAGTAAGGTTATAGTTTTGTCTTTGACACCTTTTGAGTTAGAGATAGCTGCATTTTCTAGGTAACGATAGTTACTTAATATTAGAATTATTCATTAATATTGAACTTTTATCGCTAATACATTTTAAGTTAGCAATAGCAAGTCGTCATCGTGGTTACTTAACTACAGTATATTGAGTATTTCAATAAATCCTACTCTAGAAAATGATCTTAATATGCACCCACAGTAGATTTACGGATTTAGTATAGTGTCACAATAAGAACTGATCTTATAATTTAGCTTAGTATATTTTGGTAGTAGAATAGCTTTCGAACCAGAAGCCGTTAACCGATCTTGTAAGTATTTATCAGTGTTATGATTTTATTTCCACTATGTTCCTAGATTAGAAATGGTTAGTTGACCGTATGATCTTTTATCGGCATTAATGTATGTAGTAATCGAGTAGGAACGGGTTAGGTTTATCTCAAGGTTTTTATTTCATGATAATTTTGTTTTTCATCCCTTTTACAAATGAGGGGTGCGGCGACGAGATTTTCTTTACAATTAAGTCACATCGTCTGAAATACACTGTCCGGATTAGGACAAATTGGTGCCGAAAGTGCTGGTAAACCCTGCCTTATTCGTTCAGTAACAAATAGGTGAAAGAGCCGAGTTGCAAACAACGACTATTAATAAGTAATGAGATGTTAACTAAATTAATTCGCTATTAATGCTAACAGGTGGACCAAGTAGTCAATGGAGTGATGTCGATCGCACAACACTGACGATCCCAAACCGGTTTGCCAGAAGCTATCGCCAAGCTCTATGGGATCGGGGATACTCCATATCGACCTATGATACTCCCGAGTGGCCAAACCGGAATCCAGATGGTCGGGATGCGGATACGGAGTTGCCGAGAATTCTGATTAAGAGAGAACCAGGGAGGAACCCGGCTAGAGAAATCCGTCAAGCGGTGGAAGGAGCGCTTCATCGATTCGAGCAGCTAGAACGGCAATATAGGCATCTGGCTAACCAGCAAAGAGAACGTCTGGCACGGATCAACAGGGATATCGCCAGCGGGCGCATCCCGAGTTTGGATGGCCACCTGCCAAGTTACGGAGTATCCTATAATCCAGAAGATCCGACTCTATTGAAGATCGATGCGCCCGTGCATCTAGTGGTCCCAAAGAGCTTGCTACAACCATATATCCCGGACATATTAGAAGATAGAGGCACGGAAGAACACGCCTACTCTCGAAGGCGTCTGGCATGTAAAAGATTGCGTAGAGATTAATTTAGTTGTTAAATGAAATAAATGTGTTTCTCACTTGTTGATTTGGTTTCTTGGTATAGCATTTTCCGCCAAAATGGGGAAGTTTTATCATAATATTCATCCACGAAAGGTTAAATAATAAATAACACGCCCTGGCTGGTTGACAAAGCGGTAAGGTTTAGATGAAATATCGCGTGTAATACTCATTCATTTAAGGATTGTTAAATGTTTGAAATTGTGATTGACAGTATGCTTAACATTACTAATAAAATTCAGCGATGGACGCCATTCAAGGAATTGGAGTGGAGTTGAAGAAGCTTCGCCAGGAAAACGACAGCCTACGCCAACAATGCCTTCGACTCAGCTGCGAACTCCAGTGGATCAAGGCTACATGGTCCGAACCGTCCAGAGTAAAACGACTATACCAAAAAATTGATGCCTTTCAGAAGGGCTGGCAAGACGAGAGGACACTAAACCAGGCTCAAAGGATCCAAATCCGTGTATTTGAGGTTGCCGTAGCGGCAAACCAAGAGGAAGGGCAGTCACGTATCCTCTAGTATTCGCCCCGGCACACGTAGCCTACCAAAATCAGACGAGTCCAGCAGAGCGACGAAGTCAACCGAAGTTCCACACAAGGCCAGGGAGAGCCGAACGAGCACGTCAAAAGCTGCGGAACAGAACAAAGAATAATTTACCAGTTATGTGAGCGATATAACATAATGGAGAGTGTGTTATATTGACAATAAAAGTTTTACGTCTTAATTTGGTTGATTTACAAGTCAAATTTTGTTTGAAAAAGAGTTTTGTGTATAACGTGAAATATGAATTGAATAATAATAACATGAGGAAAGTAAGAGACCCAAGTAAGCAAGACGAGCACATACCTTCCATCGGTAGCTCGCTGAACCAGTTGTAGACCGGGTCTTAGCAGTTTTGGAAACAAAACTCACCTTTGACGGTCTCAGAACTATTGGTTACAGTACCAACGTTGCTTAGCGACGGGTAACCAATGGCAGATACATGGTATTGTATGATTGAGGTCGAGGTCATGTCACCACTAATCCCATATATATATATATATATATATATATATATATCCATATGATATAATTTAATAAAATTTTCGTGTAAAACAAGTAACGTGTAAATCCTGGAATATTTGTATAATAATATTATTTGGCATTGTTATTGTTATGTTATGCTTAAGTATGTAAATTCGATTTTTTTTTATTTATGATTTATTTAAGCAAACCTGTTTTAAAAATTTAAAATTAATTTTTCAAAATATTAACTTGCTTCGCCTTACTCAAAATATTCTAATTAAACAACCACATAAAATTTAATTTAAATTTCTATAATAATAAATGCTCAGCATTTCAATAATGGCGCCTTAATAATTATTCAAATACATTATAGATGAAATTTGGCGTGGTTAAGATTCATTAAATTTATCTTAAATTTAATTTTAAATTATATTAATTTTATCAATGTAAAAGTAATTATCAAACAAAGAAAATAATTGATCTTAGTTTAAATACATTAATAAAATAGATTATTTCATAATTTTTATTTTAAAGGTTCTCAGGATGCCACTGAAACTGTATTTCGAATATATTTCTCAACCAGCCAGGGCGTGTTATTTATTATTTAAATGCGCTGGAATCCCATTCGATGCTTATCTGGTCAATCAAAATAAAAGTTTGTCGCATCTTATAATAATATGGAAAAAAATCGTAATTTAGAGGAGAGAATTGTAAAAGATAAGAATAAAATGAATTATCTACAAAGTATTCCTACGATTGATGATGATGGTTTTCAACTATCTGAAAGGTAAAAAAATAATTTAAAATGTATAAATTTTGTATCATATTTAGTGTTGCTATTATGAAATATTCTCTAAACAAATACCAACCTCAAAGCACTTGGATTCCAAACGAAGATCAAGTTAAAGCTAGGGTTGAGGAGTTTTTAAACTGGTATCATTTAAATTTGCGACTGAATTTCGGAATGTATTATCGAACAATGGTAAATATAGTAAAACGTTTATAATTTACACAGTTTGGCTGTCGTCAAAAGGCAATAAACAACCTTAATTAAAATGATTATATCTATAGGTTAACCAGTCCCTGTGATGATGTAATGTTAATGTTCGTGCAATACTAAGCAGATATAGGTTTGAATGAGCTGAATCAATAGTTATATAGTTTCACAACTTATTGGAGTTTGAGATTTATTTCTAAACATATTTAATAATTTTAAAGATTTCGATATT
Organism: Schmidtea mediterranea; assembly: GCA_022537955.1. NCBI lineage: Eukaryota > Metazoa > Platyhelminthes > Tricladida > Dugesiidae > Schmidtea > Schmidtea mediterranea. The sequence continues at coordinate 188,095,972 of CM039680.1, forward strand.
ATTTTAAATATATTCAAAAAATGAAATTTAAAAATTAACCAATTAATAGAGTGCCTTTTTGAATAATTGCGGAATGTTGAATATCTGCTGAACGTATTTATATATCAGAAAATTTACTTAAAAACATTTTGCTTATCTAATGTTAATTAATGTTATTTATTTAAAAACAAATATTTGACCTCTTTGTTAATTATCTTGAATCATTAATAATGAATGTGATGTACAATAGAGTTTCTGTCAATAACGTTATTTAATGATTTCATTAGCGAAAATTATAAATTTTTAAAACCTTTCAAATACGGAATATTTAAAATATAAGATTTTCTGATTTCCATTGTTTTCATCAGATCCAATCAAAAAGCTAACAATGATTTTCTTAGCATTTTTTCAAACGCCTTTGAAAATTAATTTTTATTCAAAATCGAAATGAGTTTATGTATACTTTGGTTAGGTGTTTTAAACGTAGAAGAAAATGTCCAAGAACTAAAAATCAAACCATTAATCACAAAAGCTTAAAGAAATAATTTGTAGACCTACATCTGTTGGCCTTCTATATATTTCTGTTTCTAAATCATTAGACGATCTTTCCAATGTTCATGTCCTGTTTTTGGTTTTTCGGGGCCTCGGAAAAATATTATATGCGGGTCTTTTCCAAAAAATGAAGAAATGAAAATAATTTTATCATTTTATTTAATTAAATAGTAACGTTACCATCCGACATGTTAAAATCGTTACATTTAATGTCAAAAATTTGCTTTAGTTACTAATAATTGTTAAAAATATGAAAACCCCAAAGTCCCGACCTCTGAGCCGGCCCTGCCAATGTTAAATCTAAATATAAAACTAAATGATTAATTTAATATTAGAATAAACTCCATTTATAAAATTTAATCAAACTTAATAAGTACTAAAAATATCTTCAATGTGGAAATAACATAGATATAAATGAACTTTTAATTTAATTATTATATAACCGCAATAAATATAACAAAATTGTGTAGTTCTTCGTTTAATTCGTGTTCAGAATTCTTCTAGCTAATTTCTCAATTTTCTCACAAAAATCATGGACAGAATCTTAACAGAATATGTTAGTGCTTGACTTATTTCTTCCATCAAATTCATTGGTTTTCTGATAGCTGATATCAATCTGTCTACATAACTCTGCTTCTCGTCGGTGCTGTCAAATTACTTGATTACCTCTGTTGATAAAAAAGCTTGAAAGCTTTTATAAATCTTCCTTTGAAATCATCAGCAATTGACATTAATTCGAAAAATCTCTCTGCTTCTTTGATGAATTCTTCGATATCAGCTCCTATTTCGAAGTTGTAAGGTGGTCGTCGTATTAGCAGTTTTGTTTTCACAAATTTAGTACATCCATCAAAACCAATTAATAATAAATTCGGAACTTTATTTCAAAATAATCTGCAAGCAATCCAACGATCAAAAGTTGTTTTTTATCCTGTTTTTATTTATTTTGAGGATATTTAAGCAAGCACGAATTAACAATAGAATATGGAATATTAATACACTAACATTTAATAAATATTTAATAATTTTAAATTACAAACATTCGTAAATATTAATTTTAGAATCAAGCAATCTCATCAATCCATAATTTAACTTTAAACTTATTTAGATTTATTATTATAACTTTATTAAAGTTTGTTACATATTTTTAACATAAGAATTAATTCTTCTATTCAATTATCCTCACAATTGTAAATTAAGTTTAATTAATGAATTAAACTATAAATAAACATAAACAAGTAGGATAATTAAAATAGTTTAAAAAGTACTTTATCGCATGATGTTTATTATTTTTCTATGACGCAACAAAACCGCATTATTATGAGTAGTTTTTAATAATTTGTATAATTTCTTAAAAAATTAAAATGTTTAACTTCCAATCAACAAAAAGGCAAAAAGGCAATAATGTTTTATATAACATTCAGATACTTGGTCCCATAATAACAGGCCAAATGCCAGATACTAGTAAAAAGATTTTTTATTTTGATGCTATGGAAGAAAGCCTAGATGCGATGAACAATCATTTCCTAGTAAAACCAAATTCTTTTATTGGAGGGTCACCTTCTTTAACCATTGCCGATGTTCTCGCTGCTTGTGAAATAAGCCAATGCGAGTATTTATGCTTCAAATTAACAAAGTGGCATAATACGACGGAAAACAATTTTCCCAATGTTTTAAATTGGTATAATTCAGTAAAATATCAAACCCAGCCTCACTTTGATACTTGTCACGAAGTTCTTGTTCTTTTGAAAAAAAGACTAAAAATTGAGGATTAAATTTTATTAAAAAATAATTTAAGTTATTTAAAATATTTTCTTTTTAATTAGAATTTTAATTTAATTGTAGTAATAACCATTACAATTAAATTAATTGTGATTATTATAATTTATTGTTTTACTGGTAAACAATATATTTTTATTAATAAATTTTGTTATTTTATTTTAAATTATCGATTCAGTTCTTTTCACTCTTCATAAGAATTTATGAAGAACAATACACCTGATTCAATTCATTAAAAACTCCTATAATAAAATGAAAAATCAATAAATTTATAATATAGGGACATACATACTTACCCGTGTCTGCATGTAATTAGTTCAATTGAATAAAAACTTATAATATAGGAAGGAAGGAATTAGAAGAAAATTTTTTTTAACATAAAAACATAATACATAGTAAATAATGCATGCAAACTTTCAAAATGTAGAAATGTTCAATTCATTAAAAACTCTATATAAAACTATTTTTAGTAACTTTTTAGACAATTTTTTTAAATTAAAGCCGAAAATTTTTGAAAAAAATACCAAAAACTCTACTTTGAGTTGTAGAGAAAATTAAGAAATAATTTCGTAAGATTTTTCATGAAATTCAATCGATTTAATATTTTTACAACTTTTCAGATATTTCAAAAATATCTATCGAAGCTCTAGGTTTTTAAGTTTTTACCTCATTTGCAATTTACCAGGAGCAGTGGAACCAGAACCTTCAAATGAGGAGTTTAAAAAATACGGAAAACATAAGTTTTCCGATAACTAAAGTTTAAAAAAAAAATTTTATAACGTATAAAAATCCAAATCAATAAAACCATTGAAAATAAGGAAGATTTTTATAAATTTGGGAAATTAACAGAAATTTCCAAAGCCTCATAAAATTAACAATTATCAAAAATTTGGATTTGTCAAAAGGTAAAAAAGATGGCAGCCAAAACAAATTTCCAAGGAACAGAAGAATAGTTTATTCCAATATAGAAACTTTTTAATAATAAATTTTAGTTTTCATTTAATCGGACTTACATTCGAAAATAATTTCATTAATTTACATAAATTGGCATAAATTCCTAAAAAACCTAACCAAACTAATTAAAACTAAATTTATAATAAATGATGATGAAAAGTATTATTTAAGAGCTTGAATAATGATCTCATAAATATACGAGATCACAATCCGAGCCTTAAAATATACTTTATTAAAAAAATTACCTGTCAGCCATTTTAAAAATGACTAATTCATAAACAACCATAATTGTAATTGGTTGTTCATTAAAACTTCTATTATAGAAGTTTTTAATGAATTGAATAAGGTGTATTTGGTATTTTCCCTTTTTACTGATTTGTTAGCCCACGTCAGAAATAATAGCTTATGTTGACTTGATACTAGGAAAATATTTATATAGATTGTTTTAGCATGCCTAAAATATTAGCATTTGGCATTGTATTTTTTGAAAATTATTGAATAATTTTTAATTTTCGTTTGTCTCACAAAAGCGAGGTGTAGGATTTTGAATTTTTTGTCGATGGCGGAATCATTTATATAAATAGAAATTTAATAAATAACTATGTAAGTCAATTTCTTCAAAAGATCAATCAAGAAGAACTAGAAGTTGAACGTCTTATTAAATTTTGTTGTTAAGTGATCATTCCATATTTTAGGTCGAAATATTTCATTTATGAATAAACATTGCGAGAATTAGCTTAAATAGTTATTTATTTTCATTATATTTATGTGTAAAATACGTGGATGCGAGCCAAATGCAAACTGAAACGACAGTTTAGAACCAGTCGCGCTCTGTTTCTTTCATACCTACATGAATTTATGTACAGGAATCAGTTTCGTCAACAGGATGTATTTCCTTACTTCATTATTGCAATCCTGAGAATTATGTTAAGTAACATTTATTTAAGATGTCATCCTTAATATCAGTTTTGTTTCATAAATAAAAGTTGTCATTCATTTCTTATTCTTCTAACAAATGTATAAAGGTTAAAACATTAAAAAAATAAATTTAAATTTCGAAACCTAAAACCCTGGTTTACCGTTCTTTCAAATATGTCAGTGATTGGTCTGCAGCTTCTATAAAGCAAACATTTCGTTACCACTGCATACTTTTGTGGGAAGATAATACAACAAATCCGGGGATTGAAAAATTTTAAAAAGATTTAGTTTTGGCGAGATGCTCCAATTCATGGTCAAAAGAAGTTGTGACAGTGTGGAAATCGACGGAATACCACCCCATTTTACCGAGCAATGACAAAAAACAAATAGACAACGAACTAAATTGAGCAAAGAGACTGCAATCTTATGCAAACCTGAAATTAGGATAATTAAATTGATCAATAGAATCTCGATACTTCGGATTGATCACGAGGAAATGTTGGAAAATAAGTAAATATTTATTCAAATTTAATGAAAATAAAGAATTCTAGGTAGTGTTTTCTTTTCAATAATTTATTTGGAAGGAAATAATTTTAAAATATATATACAGAAACAATTTCATAACTCAACTCAAAAAGCCACATAAAAAATTTGTTGTTTTTATATTTTAAGCATTTCGTAGTTATTTATTACATAATCATTCATTTGGTAATAATTGAGGCCATTATTTTCAAAGAAAAGAAATAAAATAAAATTTTTAGTAAAATAAATTTAAAATGAAATAAATTGTAAAAGTAATTGTATTTGAAATAATTTTATTAGAAATTTTACACAGAATAAATTGTATCACGTTTTGTGCCTTTATTTTATACAGATAAACACGAGGAGCCAGAAATTAACTGAATTGTTAAATAATAATCCAACGAACGTAACTGATTTTATGAATTTTTCTTTTAAATTTAAAAATTCTTTTAAAATGTAATTTTTTTAAATAAATTATGAATTTAAATTAGATTACATAACTGTTGAAATTTTAAAAATTCAAGTACATCGTTTTAGATAGAAACTTATGCTGAATAAATTTAAAATAAAAAGAATAAATTTTATAAAGTTTACACTAATAATAAAAAGTTAGTCAAATTTAAATTTTTTTAATTCAAAATTTATGTAACACTTCTAAGATAAAATTTTTCGTAAAATAAATTTAAAATGAAATAAATTGTAAAAGTAATTGTATTTGAAATAATTTTAAAAGAAATTTTACACAGAATAAATTGTATCACGTTTTGTGACTTTATTTTATACAGAGAAACACGAGGAGACAGAAATTAACTGATTTGTTAAATAATAATCCAACGAACGTTTTGATTTTAATATTGTTTTTGGTAGAAAAATGTGGAACTTATTCTAAGAATTGATTATGAAATATTTCATGAACTATAAATTAAATGTTTTAAGTTGACATTTTTTATTAATTTGTAAGTAACGATTTATTTTTAAAATTAAAATTAGCTCTTCGTAAAATTTTATTTTAGAACATATTAGTAGGTAGTAGTGACCTCACGATGACTCATCGTTTTCTACCCCAGTGTGTGTATGCAGTGGACATTAAATAAGATCCTAAAATTTTGTGCCCCAGTGTGGGTGTGCACGGGAAATTTAATAGAACCCTTGAAATTTTTTAAAAATACATTTATTTTTCTATAAATTTTATCAAAAATATTTTTTTCCAAGTCCGAAACCGCCGCCCCCCTACCAAAAACTTTTATGAATTTTAAAACAAGGAAATTTTTTTTATCTTTCGTGTATGTGTGTGTTCAACTGACATTTAATAACATCTTGAAAATTTTAAACCGATAAATTATAATTAATAATATTATTATAATGACTGATAATTATGATTTTGAAAATTTTATACCGATAAATTATTATTAATATTATTATTATTATTAAAACTATTAGTATTACTATTATTTTTATAACTATTATTATTACTATTAATATTATAAATATTATTATTAATATTATTTTTAACTATTACTATTATTATTTTATTATAAATATTATTAATTGTATTATTATTATTATTACTATTATTATTATGACTCATACTTTTTTCAAAATGTCCTAAACCACCCCTCTCCTTACTAACAAGTTTTATGAATTTTAAAACAAGGAAATTCTTTCAATCCCTCTTGTATGTATGTGTTCAACGGACATTTAATTGCTATTTTTTCTAAAAACTTTGAAAATTCAAATATTAATGTTATTATTATTGGTGGGTTTCTGGTTGTTGATATTTTGGAACTATATGGTTGTTACCCAGACAACCTCATACAAATATCTTTCACTTAACACTCGCATCCGTTGCTAAACAACGTTGGAACTGTGTTCAAGTGGGTGGATCGTCCGCAAAAAGTGAGCGATATTGCTAATGCTATAATTGACCGAACGATCCATGGGTCCAACGAGCTGCCGATAGAAAGCCTGTGATCGATTTCGATTTTTAGGTCCCATTATTCTCCTATCTCTTTCAAATGTTAACCTATACTTTCATATCATCTATCTTTATGTCCATTCGCTTGGTCCTTCTTATTATTGTCCTTGTTGATGATTTTTTATGGTCTGTAAACCCTTGGTTATGTTAAGTAAACACACACTAGTTCTCTTACTCTTATCCCTATCATAACTACAATGTTTCCCATTATTATTACTAGCATTATCATTGTTGCTATTATATATATTACCTTTATTAATTGTTACTACTATTACCTTTATTATTATTTTTATTACTATAACTGCCATTATATTTATTATTATTACTACTATGATTATTACTACAATTATTATTATCATAATTATTATCATCATTACTACAAATACCCTGATTATTATTATTATTATTATTATTATTATTATTATTATTATTATTATTATTATTATTATTATTAAGATTTTGTAGGGATCCGTCCTTATTCCTCAGCGTTAAAAATTTTTTATTGATATACAACATTAGCCGTAGTCCATCTATATTTTTCGGTTTTCGATAAAGTATTTTTGTAAATTCGAAAATTTTAGCAGCGTTCCGCCCTTATTTTACGCATTCCATTTTTACGTTACTATTTTTGTTAAGTATTTGAATTAATTCGGAAAATTTGAGCAGCGTCCCGCCCATATTTTCCGCCTCAACTCAAATTAATTTATTTAATTCTTATTTAAAAACATTATTTTTCATGATTTTGGTCGTTCGGATTAATCTTTTTCCGATGGCTATCCATTTTAACTGTTGCAACGATTTCGCAATTTTCCCCGCTACCCATTCCCTCTTTTTGTCCTTAAGATCTATGTATGTTCATTTCATGGTTAATGAGTGCCCACTGGACTACTCGGTGTTAGAGATTTTGAGCCGATTGTTGTTAAAAATTTATGTCAATTTTACAGGAAACGGATGATGAAGGAGCAGCCAATGGACTACTCATTTACCCTCCAATTTCCCCTATGTACGGATAATATTGACGTTCCAACTCCTGCGTTCCGCACGCCGGAGCCTTCACGGGCACGAACTATTGGCGATTTTACACGCACTTACACAGTTCGAATACTGTATATGATTTTATTAACTTGTGATGTGTCTTTGGCTGTGGGCCGGAAAAGGAATAACAAATAATATTTTACCATAGCATTTGGAATAAAAGTATCGATGCACTAAGGCTATAGATAGAAAATATTTATTCAGCATATTACATCGGCCACATACATTTGAAATTCATTGTATCCATTCCATAAAATTTACTTCGAAAATCCCATAAATTTAATTCGATAAATCATCCATAAATTCGATTTGAAAAATCATCCATAAATTCAATTGGAAAAACAAAATTATCCATAAATTTAATCTGAAAAATCATCCATAAATTCAATTGAAAAATTACCCACAAATTCGATTCGAAAAATCATCCATAAATTCAATTGGAAAAACAAAAATCATCCATAAATTCGATCTGAAAAGTCATCCATAAATTCAATTGAAAAATTACCCATCAATTCCCTTCGAAAAAATCAATTAATAATACTGCACCAGTTGAGAGTGATCGTGTTCAGGCAAAACACTTACCCGTGTTAATTGCCTGAATGCACGGCTCTCAACCAGTTATACAACCAGTTATACAGTTCTGTAATGAAATTTTTTCTCCGAAAAATAAGACTGAAAATTTGTGAAAACACATCGGTATTTATACCTATAATTTGGCCTTAACCTTGCGTGTTAGTTTTACTGCGATTAAACAAAATTCGACTTTGAAATTATTTATGTTATCTACATTAAATTTTTATTTATTTCTTAATTTAAATTGGTAATTTATTTTTAACATTTTTAATTAAATTTATTCATCCAAAAATATTTTATTTTTATTCATTTAATTCATTTATTTTTTAATTTTATATAAATGGTCATTTTACGGTCGAATTTTCTTGTTATTATGTTATTTTTTATGTAAATTTCGTACGGTTCTTGATGCATTTTGTATTTATTTTATTTTAATTTTTATGTTTTTGATTTTATATTTATTTATATTCTCTCAGATTTTAAAGTGTTTAGTTGATGTTGTATATTGTATTTTAAGTTATCTTGGTGCTGGGTTTTCGTGCTGTATTACTGATGCCTTTAAACAATTCTCAAGGCTATTTGTGTGCTGGCCCAACACTGGTTACCCGTCGCTAAGCAACATTGGTACTGTAACCAATGGTTCTGAGACCGTTAAAGGTGAGCTTTGTTTCCAAAACTACTAAGTCCCGGTCTACAGCTGGTTCAGCGAGCTGCCGATGGAAGGTATGTGCTCCTCTTGCTTGTTTAGGTCCCTTACTTTCCTCACGTCCTTCATGTTTCACGTTACACATATGACCTATTTGGGATCGTCAGTGTTGTGCGGTTGATGTCACTCCATTGTCCATTCGATCCACCTATTATCGTAAATAGTAAATTGATTAATGTTAATATATAACTATCCGTTCGGCTGACGGCTTCTTACACTATTACTAACTAAGTGTTAAGTTTAACCTCTGTTGTGTCTCTATGTTGAAATCAATAAGCCTATTGTGGGCAACTTATGAGATTATCATTGTAAGGATGAGATATATTATAATTTACTCGTTAAGCTGTTTGTGAGTAATTGTATGAGCGACTAACTCCTTCTACCTCGAAAGGACTAAAGATAAAACCATAAATATAATTAAATAATTCTAAAACTAAAATGAACAGCTACTATTAACTACTTCTAACCTATTACGGATGAAACTAATGCATAAATAAATGGTTCAAAAATTTATATAATTACCATTTCGTAGAAATTATAACTACTTCTAAGAATAAAATTAACACATCGATAAATTGTTCAAAATTAAATGGTCTATTAAAAATAATATTAACACTTTAATAACTAATTTTAAAATGAAGTGACTTGTTAAAGATAGAATTAATACCGTGGTAAATGATTCTAAAATTTAAATAGCTTATTAGAGATAAAATTAATACATTAATAGATAATTCAAATTTAACTGACTACCATCATATAGAAAGAATATATATTAAACAAACAAATCGTTGGGAAATATTCTATTAAGATCGGCCTTACGTGACGAGGAAGTTTCTGTCTGGGCTCTCTTATGGGAGCATATCTGAGAGGTATCATATTCATCTTGACGGCCTCGTTTCTGCCCTTGCATTAATTTACTCTTCCTCAAAGAGATTCAGACCCTCTCCGTCGTTTCTGTTTTGCATTTGTTTTGATCCATTGAAACCCGTTTAGCAGTTGGTTGCTTGGTTATAACATTAAATAAATCATTTTCACTACTGTTTGCGGAAGATATTGGACCACCAGATCTAATAAATAACTCTACTGAACTATTAATACCACTTGATAATAATCTAGAACGTTTGGGGGTTAATCCCGTGATATCTAAACTATCAGTAGTACTAATAGAATCAGTACGTAACGTTGAATACTGCGCCTTGATATTACTAACGAATTCTACTTTTTGATTTTCTTTATTTGACTTTGCTCTAGTTAATGGACAATTAACAAAATCAAAAAACCTCGACATATTAAATATGGCGATATAAATTTAAATTTAAAATTTGAATTTGAATTTAATCGATATAAATATTCAATGTATTTCATTACTATTCATTATTAAAATGTCTACAAATATTACAGCGATTGTTGAGGCTGAGATGAATACAGAACCTCTTGAAGATAAAACTTAGTACTTTCGCGATAAGCATCATTAAAAGTCCACTCAGAGTGACGTATAATAATGTCGATAGCTTGGCAGATAAATTCGTAAATACCTCATCTGAACTGGGTTTAAAGTCTACTTCCATAATAAATGAGAAAATAACAGATACACCTACTATATATACCAATGGCAACGCCATGCGCAGAAGGTAGAGGATAGACGAATGATTATTCTTGTTATACCCAACATTAGTATACACCCCCCTACGTACGCTTCGTGTAAAATCTCAAGTGTTTTTTAGTCTTTTATATATTGTCAATGTTGTTAATAAAGTATTATTTGAGTGTTAAACCTATCATTGAGAGAGTCCCAGCGAGAGATCGAAATTGATTCCTATTGAGTTTGACTGAATTTGCCAATTGTATATTGATAGGTTCCTTTAAAAAATGCATTTTATAATTGTGAAACATCTGAACTGGTTGGACACTGATAGCATTGATTTTCTTGGTCATGTTTGATTTATGATCTTTATAAGGTGGTGACGAGCTTTAATACCCTTGACAGATACTGATTAACCAATGAGAATCATGCACGAATATTGCACTGTTATTGCATTTATGTGTGCCTCAATTATTTCTATATGTTATTGCATTTTATGTGTGCCTCGATTAATTATGTTTTAATGTGCCAAATTGATATTACTATATTATAACTAACATTAAAACTATTTAAAAAATTAATACTATTACTATTTAAAAGATTTCTACTATTAAAACAAAAAAAAAGCAAAATCAAAATTCTAAACATTTATTTCCTAAAAAGTTGAAATTTAGAAGAATTCCAAACCGATTTTGCAAGACACCATTCGACATACCTTTGGTATCTGAAATCGCAGCAACTGCAACCCAGAATACAGGGGTATTCGGGTTCCATGTCCTTCGGTCTTCGGTCAAGCTTTATATCCCATAGAACTTGATCTATGATATTGAAGATCCATATATTAGTCTCGTTGTATACGAGATCTGGAATGATTGATTCTGGCTGGTCTTTCAGAATTGTTCGTAGTTAAGGATGAAAAAAGAACAAAAGTTCTTAAATTACTGCTTGATTATTTATCTGTAAACAATGATAATAATATTAATAAATAATAAATTTACCATAGTTTTCTATTTCTTTCTTTGATAATATTGTGCTTGTCATCGGCATAGTTTTTTACATTTTTAAAAATGATATAAAATGAATAACCAAGGTGTTTTAATCAATCATTAGCCAATCAGATATCGACCAATCCGGCGATTTCATTTTGTATGTCACAAACAATATTTTTCTACTCTAGATTTCGCAACAATAATATGACTATTTTCCACTGGCAAACACGTTAACACACATTGGGATGTATTTTAAAAGCCTCAGTGCAGGAAATAATTCTGGCTCGAACATACAAAGACATTTTGTTGACATGTTGTATAGATTTATTGTCCCATATCCATGGTAACCGTAATTGACTGTATTTTAATTTCCTTTATTCTATATTGTAATTTCCTTTATTCTATATTGTAATTTATTGACGCCTAAAGGTCTCTTGCATCCCATGATTCTGCATTTGCCTGATTTGAAAAATATTATAGGGTATTTTGCACTTCTATCAACAATTTGCTGGGGTTTACCATTCGGAAACGTCATTTTTGACACATCGAAAGTTAATTTATAATTTATATTTGATAACATAATTAAACAATAAAGAAATATTAATCTATATACTGTTGGAAAAAAATTTCGGCAAATGTCTTTTTTTCGAATTAGTCCTTAATAATATCATTATTTATTAATGAAAATTTGGCATGTATTAAAACTAACAAGTTCAACATGGTTTATGCTTTTTATTTTCGATATTATAATTGATTTTCTGTTTAAATCTAAAAATTAAACCTGATTTTATTATATGCCTGGAAAATAAAAATCGGCAGATTTCTACAAACCTCTCAAAAACTTTTCCCGCCAAAAAATAAAATTTTGGAATAATTTATTACCCCTTAATGAGCAAAAATGAAACTAAAATTGTACGTCATTCAGAGGTTGTAAGGTTGCATAAAGAAAACCTCTCGGATTCTGAAATTTCCAAAAGACTGGATATTCCAAGGTCTACAATATACAGTATCATAAAGAAATATGAGAAACATGATACTGTATTGAGATTGTCTGGTTCTGGAAGAAAAAAGTCATTGGATGATTCAGATATCCAGATTATTTTAAATGAAATTGAAAAAATTCCGTTAACGTCATCTGTGAGTATCAAAAATGAAATAGAAAAGACTACTAAAAATCAGTTACAAGCAGAACAGTAAGAAACTATATCAAAGATACCTCTTATAGATCTCGAGTCCCAAGGAAGATACCGAAATTATCCAAATACAATATTAAGAGAAGATTGGATTTGGCAAATGAATGGTCTTCTTGGGAAGAAAGTGATTGGGATAAGGTAATTTGGAGCGATGAAACAAAGATTAACCTTTTTTCATCCGATGGGCGGCAGAGAGTCTATATAAAGAAAGGAAAGGCCTTAGAATCTAAAAATTGTCTTCCAACTATAAAGCATGGAGGGGGTAGTATAATGCTATGGGGATGCATGTCATCTAAAGGTGTCGGGAGACTCCATATTATCAAGGGAAAGATGGATGGTCTAATGTATAAGTCCATTCTAACTAAAAATCTAGGTCCTTCGGCAAGAGATGTGGGTCTCGATGATTAATTTGTTTTTCAGCAGGATAATGATCCTAAACATACTTCCAGAGTTGTAGGCGAATACTTCATTTTTAAGAATGTAAATGTGCTAGATTGGCCAGCACAATCTCCAGATTTGAATCCCATTGAACATTTATGGGATTACATGAAGAGAGAAGTAAGGAAAAGAAAGCCGACTAATTTAAGAGAACTTGAGCAGTATGTTATAGAAATATGGGAAAATATCGATTCAGAGCTTTGTAAAAGACTCGTAAAGACTATGAACGATAGAGTTAATTGTGTGATTCAAGCCAAAGGGAAACATATACCTTATTAAATATAATTGCCAAAATTTGTTTTCCAGTCTGTTTTGAAAAAGTATAAATTTTATTGATTTTAAAAGCATATACTAGACCCTTAATATGTTTAAATAATATAAAAAGAGAATTTACTTTGTTTAATTATGTTCAAAGGTGCTTTTCTTTCGGATTAGCGTACTTTTTAAGAAAATTGGCATTTGCCGAAATTTTTTTTCTAACAGTGTAAATGATTTTTAGAAAGAGTTCATTAAATCATATAATATAAACAAAACCTATAATTATACAAATTAATAATGGAATTAAGAAATGATGTGGTATATCAAATCGTCGGCCCAAGTGGTAGTGGTGAAACTATGTTTGTGTTTAAATTACTGAAATCTAATTTATTTCAAACAAAATTCAACAAGATTTATTGGCATAAGGGTGCAGATGAAGAACATGGATTAACTCAAGATAATTTCTGTAAATTGAAAAACATGAAAATAGTAAAGGGTTTCGATAAAAACTGGTCAAGTCAATTAAGGAAAGGTGATGTCATTATTATCGATGATTTGTATCAGGAAGCTAATAAAGAAAAGGATTTTAATAATTTATTCACAAAAATCAGTAGACATGTTGGTGTTACTGTGATCTTTATTACTCAAAATCTCTTTCACCAGGGTGACGCACATTGAACAAGGAATTTAAATGTTCAATATTTAGTTATTTTTAAGAATCCTAGAGATGCAACAGTTATTGATTTTCTTGCTCTACAAGCATACCCTAATAATCGTAATTTTCTCATCAGTGCATTTCAAGATTCTACAAAATCACCACATGGATATATATTTCTTGATTTCACACAACAATGCAATGACGATTTAGGGGGAAAAACAGATATTTTCAATAAAGAAGGTGCCATAGTTTATAAACAAAGTTGAAAACATTAACATGTAAAAATGTTTATGAAATCCAGGCTTAAAAATGTCCGAATACTTAGACAAAGTATTAAAAAAAAAGTACAGTTCCACCACAAACCAGTTAAATTGTAAAATGACTTTCTATACCATTTTACCGAGCAATAGTTGCCCACTAATCCATCCGGAAAATCAAGTAAGTAAATTTATGTTTGATCTTCAAAATCCCATTTATTTACATGGAAATTGGGAAGTTGCTTTGCAAGACTTTACATTTGTGTACAATACATTCCCATTTTATAGTCATTATTACCATCTCTAAAATCAAATGCATTATCCGAGTTAGGGAAAGTTCTACCTAGTGTTGCAGGTATGTTTCACAAACATGAACCAGCACCGGCACAGGCTCAAAAACGTAAAAAACATCATAAACATCATATAAACAAACGAATGAAAGGCCATAGAACTATATTTCAAAAATGATTTGTGGTAAATCTGAATTGTGCTTATTTGATAGACAATCTCCCTAAGTAGTAATTGAAATGGGTGCCTTTGAAGACGTATTCCCGATGAATTCTATTATGGATAGTAGAACCGATATTGAATTTTATATTAATGGTTCCCAAACTGAATATCTAGATTTGAACGATACATTGTTAACTGTTCAGATCAAAGTTGTAGATAAAGATAGAAAACCGTTGGGTGAACTTAGTGATGTTATACCAAACAATTTCTTGTTTCATACACTTTTTAAAGATGCAGTACTCGGATTAAATAATATCAAAATTGAGGGTGGTAACAGTACATATATTCACAAAGCTCTAATAGAAACTATTATAAATTACAATAGCGATACTAAAAATACATGTTTAACTCCTATGGGTTATGGTAGTGATGACGATAGGAAAAAGTGGATTAAAGGATCGAAATTATTTACCATGTGTTCATCATTACAACTCGATTTTGTGGATCAACCGAAATATTTACTCGCAGGTGTTAATGTACACATTAGATTGAAAAGATCTGATTCGGCATTATCATTAACAAGTGCCATCACAGCACCAATTCTTCAATTAGTTGATGCAAAATTATTGGTGAGAAGAGTTTGTGTTGAACCCTCTGTATTAGCCGGTCATCAACTGGGGCCTTATTCTAAGCGTGCAATATATCCATTGAAAACAAAGGAAATTGTTCAATTTGCTATTGCTAAAGGATCAGCGTCTTTTTATAAGGAACAAATATTTGGAGATAGAAGAATGCCCAACTTTATATTGCTAACATTTCAAAATGAATCTCAATATAATGGATCATAATTAACATCGAGCTCAATTTTCAAAAGTTTTGGAGTAACATCGTTAACTTTATCGAAAAATAGTGATTATAGAGAAACATATACTCAAGATTTCGATAATGATAATTATTGTGCTATATATATGGAGAGTATAGTGAGAAATATTGATTATTTGGATAAAAACCTTAATTGTGTTATAACTCTTGAAGATTTTAAAAGCAAATATCCATTCTTCACATTTGTTTTGGCACCCGATTTCGATTTAAATCAGAGTCAATTACCTCAAAATGGAAATTTACGATTAGATATAAAGTTTGCTAAAGCTACAACTGAACCGGTACATGTTGTAATATATGGAGTATTTGAAAATGAGGTTCAAATAACTGCAAACAGAACCGTGTTGGTATGAACAGAGTTTAAACATTACTAGTTTGAACGAACATTGTTGGTATAAATGTATAGATAATTTATGATAATTTGTCATGGAGTAAGTTTTTTATGTATTAATAATATTATTGATGTAGTTCTGTTCAGGTCTATCAGATTGGAAAACAAATACTAGGACATGAATTTTTAGGGGTATTTCCTCTTGATAAAATTCCATATTTACGTGATAATCAAGCCATAATAGTCAATACTCAATCGTCTCATCTCGGTGGAGAACATTGGTTAGCAATATATATGAAACCTAGCAAGTTATTTGTATTTGATCCTATGGGTTTCTATTATTCGGCTTTAATGGTTTCGAAACTGCAAACAATGGGTAAACCTATTGTGGATAATAAACCTATGTATCAAAAACCATGGACCTTAACATGTGGTCAACATTGTTTAGCTTGGTTATTATCCAAGCGATTTGATGTATAATAAATGTATTAATGTTTGGTTATGTTTTATTATTATTATTATTATTATTATTATTATTATTATTATTATTATTATTATTATTATTATTATTATTATTATTAATTAATAGTCACAAAAACAGTGCATAATAAGTGCGTGATTAGTAACAAGGAACACATGCATAAATGGTATTGACTGTATGTGATTTACAAAGAACACATGCCTACACAGTGTAGACAGCATGTGTTTTACAAAGAAAACATGCCTAAAAATCTCTCACCTATATGTGTGTATTGCTAACATGTGATTGGCTAAATACTGAAAATTTGATTTTCTTTATAAACATTGGCAATTTCCAAAGTTGTCACAATTAATTCAAATATTTCAAAATGGCCAATATTTTAAGAGCTCTATTGACTAATGAGACAGGTAAATTATTTTTTATTTTATTTTTTATTATTCTATTATTATTTTAGATTGGTTTACAATAACCGAAATTCAAAATCAGATCGATGGAGTTATAGAATTTGAAAATGGTAATTTTAAATTGTATTATTATTTATTTTAATATAATTTTAGAGACTCATGTTGATCAAGAAGTTATTTTAATTGATGATACGCCGACGGAAGTTATTATTATCACTGATAGTGAAGATGATGGTAAATTTTAATGTTATTTTTTCTTTTATAAAAATTTTTAGTAGATTTGGATAATGATGCCTGCATTTCTGAGGATTTAATTGAAAATTATGCCCCCGTTTCTGGGGATGGAGATGCCAACATTTCTGGAGATGGAGATGATACAGATGATACGAGTAAATGTTAGTTTTTATTATTTTTTAAATATTTTTAATGAGTAAGATATAAGTTAATAATATGTAAAGTATTATATTAATATAATACTTTAAATATCATTAATTTATAATAAGATTAGAAATATCAATAATATCTGATTTTATTTTTGATGAATTATTTAAAGAACTCTATCGAATTATTTAAAGAAATCTATAGAATATCTGATTTATTTTTATGAATTATTTAAATAAATCTATCAAATGTATGAATTATTTTTATGAATTGAAATATATGAATTATTTAAAGAAATCTATCGAATATCTGATTTATTTTTATGAATTATTTAAAGAAATCTATCGAATACCTGATTTAGTTTTTATCAATTATTTAACGAAATCTATCGAATATATGATTTATTTTTTATCAATTGAAATATATGAATTATTTAAAGAAATCTATCGAATATCTGATTTATTTTTTATCAATTATTTAACAAAATCTATCGAATATATGATTTATTTTTTATCAATTGAAATCTATCGAATTATTTTATGATATGCTTTATAAATTGAAATATTAATTAAAATATTCACATAGTTAATAATTATCATCATTTATATATTATTTTTTGATTCATAAGTAGTAGGATGTGAGCCCGTCAGATACAACCCCCCACTGGCTTACGTAATTATTACGTAACACTTGACCTCTGCACGCACTGTTGCTACCTGGATATTGACCTTTGTCCAGTAGTTGCTACCTAGTAATTGACCTTTGGTGACCTCATGATTACGTCACTTGACCACTGGTCACTTATTATGTCACTGGTCACGCTTATTATGTCACTGGTCACTTGTTATGTCACTAATCACTACTCGGAGACTGTTACCTAACTGATATTATGTCACGTAGTTGTGGACCAACACACCTACCTTCTAGAACCTTCCACACACCTACCAACTTCCACACACCTACCTTCTAGAACCTTCCACACACCTACCTTCTAGAACCTTCCACACACCTACCTTCTAGAACCTTCTAAACACCTACCTTCTAGAACCTTCCACACACCTACCTTCTAGAACCTTCCACATACCTACCTTCTAGAACCTTTGGTTCTTAAACATTTCACACACACACATACCAACCAACGATCCGCACAGATCCGCACAGATCCGCACAGATCCGCACCCATCCATACCCATCCGTATCCATCCGACTCACTAGTACTATTGGTATTATTATTATACTTTTTACTTCATATAAACGTATGAGTTTCGTTTAACTCATTGATTCATGTTACTTACATGTGATATATTAAAAAATTATATTTACATGAAATTTTTAATTGTTAACTAAATTAATACATAAAAAATTATAAAATAATCATTAAATATAATAAATTAAGATCAAACTCGTCTTAAAAATAAATGTTCAATTCTAAATTATTTAGCTTACTGACTATTTTGTTAGTAGTATATTACATAACAATTTTATCAAAATAATCATAAAACTTTAATAATTTTCATGAAAATTTAAGTTTAAAACCACTATAGTATATTGATAGTTTATTTAATTAAAATCAAGTCACTCAAAACTTAAATTTGAACACTGGATTTACAAAATTTTAAGAAAATAATTCAACAAGTTTAAAATTTCAACTAAATATAAAAAAATTATACAAGATTTACTTTACCAATTTCTATAAAATTTTAAATTTACATCAAATAAAATATATATATTTATTTTCTATTAAAAAATTTAATTATTAAAATAAAAAATAA
Source organism: Schmidtea mediterranea (assembly GCA_022537955.1). Taxonomy (NCBI): domain Eukaryota; kingdom Metazoa; phylum Platyhelminthes; order Tricladida; family Dugesiidae; genus Schmidtea; species Schmidtea mediterranea. The sequence goes on from CM039680.1 coordinate 188,115,038, forward strand.
TTCGCCCACGATAGGAGTTGAACCCCCAAACGAATTATTACCGTCACCACTGATGTAAGAATTTTGAAAATAACTCATTCAAGATAGGATTTAAACATTGGATTAGTTTATGAAAATAATTAATAGGATTATTTACATGTAAATACTTAACCAAATTCTATAAATTTATAGCAAATATACTGTTTCTAATGAAAATTCAATATTTTGATAATAATTCACGTTGTTAGTCGGATACTAATTTACAAGTTCATTCGACTCTATAAATTATTAGCGATACCATCAACTAAATTCGTTGTGTTTTTAGTGTTTTTATGAAAATAAGTCACTGGGTTTACAAATGAAAGTAACCGATAATTTCGGACATTAAAGCTTTATGTAGCCAAAACTGATTAAATAACCATTAAAAATTCATCAGGTGATACCTATTAAATATTTCAATAATTTATGATTCAAACTAGTTATATTATAATACTTTTCGATAAATTTATGGATAAACTATTAAATGGTTTGTTATAAAGTTATTTAAAAGGTTAAGAATTTTAACCCTAAATAACGAAAGATAACTTTTAACCCTAAAAGATGAAATATAATTTTTAACCCTGTGTGATTAAAAGTTATAACATTATGTAAACCAATAATTACTAAATATCAAGTAAACACATGTCTTTAATAAAGAGTAGTTGGTAAAAAACATACATATATTTAAAAATCGTTGACAATTTTTAAGTACCTGTTAAAAATGGTTTGAAAATATGAATAAATATTTGAATTTAAGAATATTAAATTGAAAACCTCTATTGAAATTAAAAAGTATATAAATTTGTTAATCGTCAATAAACTCGTAAAACTATTGATTGATTAAATGCAATTGTTAATTAGAAATATTATTGACTGAACTTATTTTTTAATAGAAAGTTATTCTTGAATCAACATAAAAATCATATTTCAATAACTTTTCTTTAAATTAATTTTGAAAAAGTAGAAACCACATACTTTATTTTGATTGGCTGTTACTATTGACAACGACATTATTTTGCGATAAATTTAATCGCTAAACTCAAAATACTAATAAATTTATTAAAATTATTACAGTTTTCTTGAAAATAATTTGAAAAAGTAGAAACAAAATACTTGATTTTGATTGGCTGTTGCTATTGATAACGACATTATTTTTCGATAAATTTAATCGCTAAACCAAAATACTAATAAATATATTAAAATTATTACAGTTTTCTTGAAAATAATTTGAAAACATACAAACTATTTTTCAATAAACTTATTATTATTTAACTAAAACCGGTTGTTGAAAATACTAATAAATTTATCAATTAAAATAATTACAATTTTAATGAAAATAATAATTTGAAAATGAAATTATAGAATACTTGATTTTGATTGGTTAATTCTATTTATTACCAACGACTCAAATTAATTCAAATTTTAATGTTCAAATTATTTTCTAAGTATTATTGGTACCGCATTGATAGGAAATCATACTATTCAATCGAACATAATTTCATTAATCTTTTTAAATAAATCAACAAAAGTCATTTAAAATTATTATAATGTTGTTGCTAATCACCGACTTATTTAACACTTATCTGAATCTAATTATATGCATTGTAAAACGCTACCACAATTCATTACTCTAAAGTTTCCTTATAAAGAATACCTCACCAATGTTTCCAAATCTAAAAAAGTTGTAATTATAACGATTCAAGCAAATATATTGACTAGAAAATTTCCATGTACAACAAATATTGGTTAAATTGACTATCAAATGTCGTAATTTATGATTACCGTTCAATAAGAATTTGCCTCTATAAAAATATACTAATTATCCCTATTAAAAGTTTAACAATTTATTGAACTACACATACTTTTCTTCAATACAAAATGAATTTAACAGTATAAGAAAAACAATATTTGTTAGCATATTAATAAAAATTGATATACTTTAATGTCCAAATGGATATCCAACCACCTTAAAATCTTCGATAAAATTTTAATGAATTTCTATTATAGTATCAATAAATACCACAAATCATCGACAAAAAGGATAAATCTACTCAATCCTTGAATTTATCTTCGATTCACATAAAATCTATCATGTTACCAGTAAAGATCGCATTAATAAGCTACAATTTACTGACAATAATTCTACATATAAAGCTAATTATTGATTTCTCTACTTTACATTGGATTTAACCCCTAAAGTTACTGTAATTTAATGAATTACCACATTGAAATTTGTTTACATAAATCCTGCAATAGCTAGATTTATTAAAATGCAGTAAGAATCTTTAATGAATTTCTCTTACATGCAATAGTAAGACCCTAATATCCCAACAAATATTTGATTAAGACTCCTCAATCGTAACCAATTATTAAACTTATCCCATTTATTTGGTAAATTACTGATCATTAAAAACCCTATATTTATCTGTACATACTTAATATTTAACCATAATATTCTCCTTAAAATTGATATATTACTGAGCATTTCATGTAAAACTCTACATTTCTCTGCACATACTCAATATTTAGCGAAAATATCTACTTTAAATCGATATATTACTGATCATTTTCATTAAAACCCCTATATTTATCTGTACAAACTCAATATTTAGCGAAAATATCTACTTTAAATCGATATATTACTGATCATTAAAACCCCTATATTATCAATACAAACTCAATATTTAGCCATAATTTATCCCTTAAAATTGATATATTACTGATCATTAAAACCATATATTTATCTACACATACTCAATATTTACCCATAATTTATCCCTTAAAATTGATATATTACTGATCATTAAAACCATATATTTATCTATACATACTCAATATTTAGCCATAATTTATCCCTTAAAATTGATATATTACTGATAATTTTCATAAAAAATCTAACATTGAATGATTATTTCTACTCAATATTTACCTTTGATTAATTTCTTTTAACACTGTATAAAATGATATACAAATTATTATTACGTCATAATAAATCGATTAAATTTCTCACTCAATATTTTCCTTAGTAACTTACTACATCTAAACTCGATATTCAAACTTGTAAAGCATACTAGAATTGATCAAAATCCCAATCATAGTGATAAATCGAACCTTTCAATTATATATAAAACTCTGAAATATTCATATGTTGGAATACTCTCTCTAAAATCGATACAGTTCTCTTAAAATTTTACGTCAAATTCTCAATAAATTCTTCAATTGAACTTCGATTAGATATAAAATTCATGAAAACTATATCGAAAATCCTAAATTTAAACTAAATTATTTAACAGGCTCTATATTATACTAAGTGGACATATATGATAAATTAATATACTAGCTATTATTCAATACATTATTACAAGTTTTAGTCTAATTAAACACAATTTCCATATTGAAGCCAATTTAACGATAAAAAAAATATTTAATCGAATATCAAAAGTTGATAACTAACTCTTAAATAACCAAAGAAGTAGTATTTTCGAATTGAATACTAGTATTATTATCGACTTTTATCAATTTTTATGATCAATTTATCATTCGGATAATATTTTAGTATTCTAGTAACCTATGCTAAAAAATATATGTTAATATTCTTAATATATTTTGTGTTATTTATTAAAATTTCTAGTAATTTATGTAAATAATTTATTGTGAAGATTTAATTAGTTTCGAATTTAAAAACTGCGGTAAATAATATTTAAATTTTGTGATATAATTCTATTAAAACAATAAAAATATTCAATTATTATACCTAATTAAATTAATTAATAAAAATGATATTTTAGAAAGAAATTAAGTTTTAGTTCAATAGAACCATTCGAAGAAGCTTGTGTGTGTGTTATATTTTAGGTAAATTTCATATAATTATGTAAATATTTTATTTGTATCCATTATTTACAAATATTTAAATATTGCGGTTAAATAAATTTAAAAGTTTACCTCATAAGTAAACAAAAACAAAATAAATTATCAAAATGATCCATCAAAATGATTACTTTCAACTATATTATTTGAAATTAAAAAAATGTAAACGTAAATGTGATTTAATTATTTTCAAATATTTAAATATTGCGGTTAAATAAATTTATAAGTTTACATCAAAAGTGAGCTAAAACTAAAACAATTATCAAAATGATCCATCAAAATGATTACTTTCAACTATTTTATTTGAAATAAATAAAAGCTGATCTTAGGTTGATAACAATAATTGTACAGATTTTATGGGTACATATACGCAAATGATACTTATTTAGAAATTTGAGTAATCATTTAGAGGGAAAATTTGATTAAGAAAATTAAATGAACCAAAATTTTGGACATTAAAACTATTAAGAAATTATATTTCAGAATTAATACTAGTATTCAATTTGAAAATACTACTTCTTTGGTTATTTAAGAGTTAGTTATCAACTTTTGATATTCGATTAAATATTTTTTTTATCGTTAAATTGGCTTCAATATGGAAATTGTGTTTAATTAGACTAAAACTTGTAATAATGTATTGAATAATAGCTAGTATATTAATTTATCATATATGTCCACTTAGTATAATATAGAGCCTGTTAAATAATTTAGTTTAAATTTAGGATTTTCGATATAGTTTTCATGAATTTTATATCTAATCGAAGTTCAATTGAAGAATTTATTGAGAATTCGACGTAAACTTTTAAGAGAACTGTATCGATTTTAGAGAGAGTATTCCAACATATGAATATTTCAGAGTTTTAGATATAATTGAAAGGTTAGATTTATCACTATGGATTGGGATTTTGATCAATTCTAGTATGCTTTACAAGTTTGAATATCGAGTTTAGATGTAGTAAGTTACTAAGGAAAATATTGAGTGAGAAATTTAATCGATTTATTATGACGTAATAATAATTTGTATATCATTTTATACAGTGTTAAAAGAAATTAATCAAAGGTAAATATTGAGTAGAAATAATCATTCAATGTTAGATTTTACATGAAAATTATCAGTAATATATCAATTTTAAGGGATAAATTATGGCTAAATATTGAGTATGTATAGATAAATATATGGTTTTAATGATCAGTAATATATCAATTTTAAGGGATAAATTATGGGTAAATATTGAGTATGTGTAGATAAATATATGGTTTTAATGATCAGTAATATATCAATTTTAAAGTGTAATATTTTGGCTAAATAACGAGTATGTGTAGATAAATATATGGTTTTAATGATCAGTAATATATCAATAGTAGGTAGTTAGGGGCACATTGGAACATAAAAAATTGCATAATAAAATATGGGGGGAGGGGGGGGTTTAATTAGTAGTTAATTGCTGTGTGTATTGATTACATAATGACGTAATTTTTTTGTGTGTATTTTTTCTAAATTTTTATGTGTATAAAATTTCTACTAAATTTTTGTGTGTACAAAAATTCGTAAAAATTTTATGTGTATGAAATTTCTACTAAATTTTTGTGTGTACAAATATTAGTAAAAATGTTTTGTGTATAAAGTTTAAAATTTATTTTAGAATTTCAGTGTGTATTTTTACTAAAATTTATTTTGATTTCTAATTAAAATTTTTAATATATAATTTAAAATATAATTATTTATAGTAATAAAGTTTTTATACATGTTGATAACAATCAACGAAATTTAGTGTTAACATAATAATAATAATAATAATAATAATAATAATAATAATAATAATAATAATAATAATAATAATAATAATTATAATAATAATAATAATAATAATGATAATTATAATAATAATTATAATTTTAATTCAACCCAATAAAATCTTTTTAAAAAACTATATACACATAAAATAAACTAGTAAATGATAAAAATCTCTATAAAAAACTATAAACACATAAACTCGTAAAAGATCGAAATCATTATAAAAAACTATAAACACATAAAATAAACCCACAAAGTATGTAATAAAAATTAATCAATAAATAAAAACAAACAAATTTATACTATAATGTTTATTTAATAAAAATCTTCATTTTCATCATCATCGTCAGAGAACTGGACATCATCTATATCTATTAGTTCTTCCTCATAGTTAGGTTGCTGAATTTCATCTGTTGTAATTTTGTCACCTGATACATTTTCTCCATTAATTTCTTCAATAAGTTCATCAACAGCGTCAATTTCTTCATCAGCCTCAATTTCTTCAGATATATTTATATGCCCGTATGCTAAACTTTTATTTTTACCCACCCAAACCCTTTTATCATCTCTATTTGTAAGTGCTACTTTACTATTTTTAAAACTATAAAGTTGATGATTTTTTGATTCTATTCGAAATTGTGGTACCGAAAAGACCGAGTTTTTCTCATAACACTCTTTATAAGATTTATGAGTTAGATCGGTATCCTTTAACGATATACCCTTAGCTTTTATACAAGAAGATTTACCTAACAAACTGTAACATTTTGGTCTAAGGAAAACCCATTCGTCATAACCTTCTCCCTTACTTTCGTCCTTAAATTTTCCAATGACCGAATCAAGTTTTTTAGAATAAAGTGGATGAGTAGAAGGATAATTAGATGTATCCAAAAGATTATCCTTAACCATTTCAGACAAAAGAATATCTAGTTTACAATTTTTAATCTCCAAGAAGAAAGAGTCTGTATCTCCAGCAACTATATTAATCTCGCAATTAAATTGTTGACGATATTTTTCCAAGTCCTTATACTGAAGCTCATACATTCTAAGTTTCGACAAGTCAAGCACAGATTGACCTATATAGCTTGGTCGATCTAAACATATTGAATCAGGATTTAACAACGCAGCTATAAGATCATTGTCAATTTTTATTGATTTTTTAAAGGTTGGTTTCGAAGTATAAGTCACAAGTTTTTTATCAGTTGTGCAAAGACGCAAATTCATTCTTTTTTTCAGATTTTCAACAGTTTTTCCATATAAACTGTTATTTAACAACTTATAATAATTTTTATCTAATGTATTTGTGCTTTTAGCTCGAAGTTCAGTGTTTATGTCGATGTACTTTATAAAAATATTAGACTGTTTGTATCTTACTCCTCGATTAACATGTGTCACTTTAACACCGAGAGACATGTATAATTTTAATAATCGCCAATGAATTACATAGTTATATTTAGGATAATGAGTCAGCAACAATTTTTCAACCTTTGAACCCTCAGGTTTCATTTTCTCAGCTGCAATTGGAAAATCATCTAACTTAACATGAAGTTCCGAAGGAATCTCAAGATCAACTTCAAGAGTATACCCATATGACAAAGATTCAAGATCCAAAGTCAAACAATCATGTAATATTGTATCAAATCCATCAAATATCCAATTAAATTCACCACAAGGTAATGGTTGACTTAAAGCCCAACCATATAAATTATTAATATCGATATATAGTAAATCTGTGTTTTCGTCGGTTTTAACATAGTGTTTATTAACAAAAGTAAGACCACCTCGAATACCTCCCTCATAAAAGCTAAACATTTCATTTTCTGTAATTAATTCTATAGGTTCATCCAATGACATTAAAGCAGAAGACCACGACATTCCAGGAATTCCAAAATAATTTAAAGGTTCTAATCTATTGTGTGCTATCGATTTCGCTCGAAATTGTTGAAAAAATTCTGCCAAAAGAAAACAATCTAGTTTCAGGTAAACTTTCATATAATCAAGTAAAGTCCTACAATTAGTTTTATCCCAAATAAGCAGAGCTTTTTCATATTCAGCCTCAGTGACACCTTTCCAAATCGGGGGTAACTCATAAGTATCATGAAGAACATCTAAACTAGTAGCAAAATTGTACGGAAAGATTCCCTTTTCATCAACTATAGTCCCTGTAAAAGCTGATCGAGTCAAAGGTAAAGTCGTCAAGGTTTTAACCGCTTTTGCTAAAAAATCATTTACAAATTGATACGAATCAATAAATCTCACACTAATTTTTCCCAAGTGAGCAATTAATGAAATAAATTTTTCAGATGTTAATGGAATACATCCTAAAGCCCAATTTTTAAATTTACTCAATCCATATTTTAATATATGATGCATATCATATCCCTTTAAGTTATGGAAAATAATTGGTAAAACTTTATTTATTTTTCTATTAATATTACAGTCATTGCAAGCAGCACCCAAGTATTCCCCAGTAAAATGATCATGGTCTCTCACTGGATCCACAATATCTTTCAAACAAAGATAGCATTTTAAACATGTATCAAATTGAAACTGTTGTAAGTTTGTTAAATCTTTTATTGTTTGATTTCCCATTTTATAATAATACGGTAATACTGTATATTTTGCTATTTTTTCAACAGATTTTAAAAATTGTTCAACACAATCTTCACCTATAAATTCTTTGTATATTGTACTCCCATCAAAATTATTTATTAACAAAAGTCCTGCCGAAATGGGCAAATGTATTTGATGGTGTACGTCGTCCTTTGGCAAAACAGATTCGAAATCTGCATATATAACATATGGTGGGTTACAGTTTTGGACCAATCAGTGAATTTAATAAACTTATTTTCCGGGAAAGTATATAAAGTTGTCCCTAACTGATTTCTGATACATAATATCTCATGTTTATCCAATGCTTTCTTATATCTAAATCCGTTCAAACATCTGTGACACCATAATGATCGAATTCTTTCTGTTGTTTTATCTTTACAATTCAATAACCTATTGAGTGATGTAATCCCAACATAATGATATTGTTTACCATTATTTAATAACAATAAATTAATAATTGTTCCTTCTGAAACTTTGGACCTATGAATTATGTTTAAAAATGGATGTTTTAAAACAAAGTCATCATGTTCGGGTTTAGCTGTTTCATCATAACTAAATATATTAATTATTAGTCCTTCGTTATTGGACTCAAATTTTCGAATACCATTTAATTTCATGGGCATATCATTTGGGTCATAATTTAATTCATGTAGAAACTTTGTGTAACTATAAATATTATTTCTATGTTGCCTAACAATCTCATCTTTTTTAAGTATTGATAATATGCTATAGATAAAACATAAATTATCATTATTTTTTACATTTATTATACATTTTTTGTTATCCAATTGTTTTGGTGTTTTTATATAACTTCTACCACTTAACCTACTGATGTTACTTATTTTGTTACTATAAAGTAAATTTCAGTTATTTTTCTAATAACCCAACTACTCCCTAACTCAGTTATTGAAGATATCTTTTCATTTATCTTTTGTATACCTTCGTCAAAGAATGATTGGGTAAGTGGTCTTGCACTGTTGCTAATATTATTTAATTTTATTTCTCCATCTTTCTCAAATTCAATTTCTATTCCAAATTGAATTTTTACATATCTAAGTTCATTTATTATCACTTTTAATTTGTTTATTATCTCTATAGGAAAAACAATTTCTTTAATGTTCAAGTTGGTCGTATCTATACTAATTATTTTATGTGTACCTCGTAAGTCACTTTGGATAATTGGTAAATTTCCTCCTATTTGTATATTATTATTTTGCCTCATTTGTACCTCTTCCATCTCTCCATCCCAAGAATCCATCGATCCAATATCTTCCATCTCTTCCACCGCTCTAACCCATGATTCCATCGATCCGTTATCTTCGTCCGCTTCGCCCGCTTCATTATCTTCGTCCGCTTCAATATCTTCGTCCGCTTCAATATCTTCATCCGCTTCAATATCTTCATCCGCTTCAATATCTTCGTCTGCTTCAATTGTTTCATACTCCAATCCAATATATCCATTTCGATATTCCAAAATATTATTAATAGAATCTGTTGTATGTTCTCTTATATGATTATTTAATGGAGTAATTTGGGTGCTGATTAATTTAATTGATCCTGGTATTTTAAATAATTTAATTTTTTTAACATTAAACTGTCTCAAGTGATTTTTATGATGTTCATAAAAATCTAAATAGGGAATGGGTTGTGAGGTTATGCATACAAGACATATAAAATAAATTGTATTATGATATTTTTTACCATAATATTCTTCCATTTTTTTGTGACATTTTTTTTTATTATGTACTGTCAATTGACAATAATTGGGTATAATTTACCTAGTAATAAAAATAATTAATTTAATTATTAAAATAAATGTGCAAGTATGCAACCAATAAAAATCAATTATTTACTATAAATAAAAAAATATTTTTGATGAAAAAGCAAGAATGTCGAAAGTATATGAAATACTCCTAGAAGAAAACAGTACAGCTGTTATTGGGATGACATTTAAGCCTCCTGTTCAATACCTTCAATACAGTATGAACTATTTAAATTTCCCTATTACATATACATTCAAAGTAATTTTTATTTAAATTTAATTTGATTAATTATTTTTAGGAATCAGTTAATTTAAAAGCTTATGAATACAATATTATGATTGGAAATATTTTAGAGGAAGATCGAAAAAATATTTCAGATATTCTCCATTTGTTGAATAACGAAATGGTTTTTAATGAAAAATTTTCATTTATTAATTGTGAAAGTCAATTGAAGGATCAAGTACAAGATAATAAAAAATATAAAATTCAGATAATTATTAAAGGAGTCAAGATTAACAAGTCTATTATCAAACCTATTTGGAAAATCCAAAATGTTGTTGAATAAATTTTTTAAAAAGTATTGTTGATTTTTATAATTTGTAACTAATAGTAAACATGTCATTTTTTTAAAAAAAAGTTTACCTCGAGTATCTATAATTTATAAAAATTTGAGCAGGGATCAGCCATTATTGGTAAATTATATATATACAAATTTGATCTCTTAAAATCTAGTGGTAATTCTTTATAATCAAGGGGTCTGCCCTTATTTTTGATCGATAAAGGGGCATCAATCCTTCATTATTGTTAAAAAAAATATATGAATTTAAATTTAAAAAAAAAAAAATCAAGGGTTCTGCCCTTATTTTTGATCAATAATAAAGGGGCATCAATCCTTCATTATTGCTAAAATAATTATATATATATAAAATGTGAATTAAAAAAAAATATATATATGATTTAAATAATGATATATATATATATAACAAGAGAGTTAAATAATATATGAAAAAAAAATATATGATTTAAATAATATATATTAATAATAAAATACTTACATTTTTGAACATTAATTACATTGTCCTCTTCAGAATCATCGAATGGCAAATTTGTATCTAAAGAAATATTAAATCAATTGATAATTTAAAATTAATACTTGATTCATTTCCACTGTAGTTTTGTGGATAAAATTGTTGATAATTTTCAACATAAGTTTGGGGATATAATTGTTGGTTTACTAAAATTAATGTTAATACTTATTAAATAAAAATTAAAATCATACATGTTTCATTTCCACCATAGTTTTGTGGATAAAATTGTTGATAATTTTCAACATAAGTTTGGGGATATAATCCATTTTGTGGAAATAATAAATTATCTAAAATAAAAGGTAAATTTGTAATAAAATATAAATTTAAAATTACTTGATTCATATTCGTTATTATTGTTGTTCATTTTCTAAAATTGAATAATAATTAAAAATTTAAAAAGAAAATTAAACTTACAAATTAAACGAGTTTGTAAATTATGATAAATTATAAAAATGATTATCGATATATTCAAATGTGTGTATTTATTATGACAAATCAACACATGTATTAATCAACACATTACTACAAAATTATATTATGTAATAAACACAGTGATACAAGATTTATTTATAGAACATTGATTTTAACCAAGCTAAACAATGCTGGCCACAAGTCTTTGTCAACGGATTCTGATAACGAATTCGATTATATTCAATTGGCATCAACATTGATTCTAGTTTTGATATCAATAAAGGGGGGTAATAGAATCCCATTGGATCAAATACATGTATTTTATCCGGTTTCACGTAAATAGCAAGCCAATGTTCTCCACTGAGATTAGCTGATTGAGTATTTACAATCAAAGCTTTGTTGATATTGATATAGGGAATTTTGTCCAATGGAAAAACACCAATAAAAGTTTTCCCAATTAGTTTTTTAGCAATAGTTTGTATCTGAATAGAACTAAAATTAATTAAATTAACAAATTAATTAAAATACTTACTTCATTTTTAACCATAACTAATAACACATTGGTTTATAGTGTGTTCAACAATGTTTGTCAAACAAGTACTGTACGGCTTGATGTGATTTGAATTTCTTTTTCAAATACTCCGTATACAAGTACTGATACAGATTCGGTTAATGGATTTTCAAATTTAATATCCAATCGTAAATTTCCACTTTGAGGTAACTGACTTTGATTAAGATCAAAATCAGGTGCCAATACAAATGTAAAAAAGGGATATTTATTTTTAAAGTCTGACAAGGTAATACCACAATTCATATTTTTATTAAGATAACCCATATTTCTAACAATACTTTGCATATAACTAGAACTATAATTATCATTGGCAAAATCTTGACTATATTTTTCACGATAATCATTTCCTTTACTTAATGTTAAAGACTTGACATTAAAGTGTTCAAATATTGAAAATGTTTCCAAATACGATCCTCCATATCTTTTATTCCCTTGGAAAGCAACAAGAATAAAATTTGGTAGTCGTCTATCACCAAATATTTGCTCCTTATAAAATGAAGATGATCCCATTGGCAATGAAAATTGAACAACTTCCTTACTTTTGATTGGATAAATTGCATTTCTATTAGCGAGCCCAATTTGATGACCAGCTAAAACTGACGGTTCAACACGAACTCTTCTAACCATCAACTTTGCATCTAATAATATTATTTGTGGAATTATTTTTGTACATGTTAAACTTCTTTCAGTATTGGATCTTGTTAATTTAATTTGAACACTAACACCAGGTAATAAATATTTTGGTTGATCAAAGAAATCTAATTGAAGTGGGGAACAAACACTGATTGGTTTTGATTTTGAAATCCAAATTTTTCTTTTGTGTCATTTTCATCGTAACCCATTCCACCTAAACAAGTATGTTTTGTATCGTGATTGTAATTAATAATAGTTTCAATCATTGCCTTGTGTGCGAATACATCATTACTTCCTTCAATTTTAGTAGAATTAAAAATTACTTCAACATCTTTAAAAAGAGTTTGGAAAAAGAAATTGTTTGCAGTAACATCTGATTCATTAGATAAATTTTCCCCGTTGCTATTTACAACTTTCATTTGGATGTAGAGTAATGTATCGTTCAAATCCAAGTATTCAGTTTGAGAGCTATTGATGTAAAATTGAATTGAGGTGTTTCCTGGATCTGTAATTGAATTCACTGGATAAATATCTTCAAAAGAACCATTTTCAATTACTGCTTGAGGAGATGGTCTATCAAAGATGCATACTTCTGATTTTGCACTAATCATGACTGGAATATAGTTCCGTATCCTTTCATTCTTTTGTTTATATGTTTCTTGATAATTTTTCGACGTTTAATTGTTCCACCTTTTTGTTCTTTATTAAATACATCAGAAACTTTGTTAATTATAGAAGGTAAGTGTTCCATTACAGAGGGTATAGAATCTTTAATTTCAGATATAGCATTTGATTTTAGAGCAGGTAAGATTTGTGCATTATTATTTATTACGTCATTAGCAGTTTTCATACCAAAATTTCCAATGCGTTTAAGAATAGGTAGTGCGAATCGTCCTATTGTTTTTAACCAACCAGAGCCATACTGTTTACCTAAAAAATAAGGTAAATCCCCACCATTTTGATGGGTGCTATAAAAGTTTACAATGTCCGGATTACTCATTTATTTTACGGAAATGTAATGTCAAGTAAGTTTTGTCTTGTTTACCAAATATATATTTTCCACTGTCATCACGAATATTGATTTCTATATTGTTTATATATGAGGATGATACTGGTAAATACATTGGATTTTTCTCAATCAATTGAACAAGGTCGTCTTTTTTATGTTTTTCTATCCAAACACATTTAAGTAGGGGAACACTTAATTCACCCACAAGAATTGGTTCAATAATATTTGTATAAATCATCATTTGTATATTTCTTTGCATTATAGTAGGTAAACTAGAACCAACAATTATCTTTTCACTATAAGATTCATCAATTAATCCCAAACTAAGAGCCAACAGTTTACTAAATTTAACACTTCTAACATCTTCTTCCAATTCAATTTTAACAAGTTGATCTTGTTTAATTTCACAAGACTTGAAAGGATGGGGATAAGATGTCATTAACTGATCAGTGACTTGTGAAAGTTCAGTAATGAATAAATTTTCTTTAAATGTCTCAGTATACTCTACATCGTAATAATAAGATATAGTTAATCGTATAGTATCAAATTTTGATTTTTTATTTGGTATACGTATCTGATTCAATTCATCATTAAAATCTACTTCTTTTTTATTAAATCCCAAGCAATTAGCTTCTTCAATACTATCAAATGTTACTTTGAATGGAAAATATTTACAATTAATGTTCAAAATTTTGTTGTCAATATATATCAGATAAAATGTAGAGTTGTGACTAATTGTATAGTTTCCTTCAATATAATAAAAATATTCATAACTATTATGTAATGTACTCTTAATATATTTAATATGAGAATTGTTATAAAATGGAAAATTATTGTACACAAAAGTGAATTCAGTTAAAGCAACTTCCCATTCCCCATCCAAGTAAATCTGATTTGGAAATTCTACATTAAACTTTCCAGCCTCATTATTTGGAAATGTAAGTGGACAACTATTACTAGGTAAATTCACGTAAAAATCTCTTTTATTCATTTACTTTTCTAAAATGTAACGATAAATGTGTTTTGGTATCTTTGCTAAATTTTATTAATTTCCCACTATCATCTCGAATATTAATTTCAATGATGTTTATAGTTGAATACGATACTGGAAGGTACATTGGATTCTTCATTTCTAATTGTACAATTTCTCCTTGATCATATTTTTTAATCCAAATAGATTTTAATAGTGGAACTCTAACATCACCAACTTTTATTGGTTCGATAATATTTGAATAAATGAACATTTGTTGATGATGATGTAATAATTTCGGAATTTTAGTGCCAAATATATTTTTTTCCGAATAGTTACTTAGTTTTAATCCCAAAGATTTAGCTAAGTTTGTGTCAAAAGATATATTTGAAATGTCATCTGCAAGTGTTATTTTGACCAATTCATTATTTTGAATTATCAATTCTTTAAAAGGAGAAGGATTAAATGACAACAAATGTCCTTGTAATTCTGATAAAGTGTTTATGAATAAATTATCTTCAAGATATTTTTCAAATATTGATTTTTCTTCATAACCTATATATTTATACCAAATTGTTCCATAACACCATCATCTGTAAATTTTGGTAATTTTATTCGACAATAATCCTCTTCACAAATGATTGATGTAGATTTTAGTCCAAAACTAAACGCATGTTGAATATCGGGGAATGTTACTTTAAATGGAACATGCGGACAGACAATAACTAAATTCTAATATTTTTCAATAAACATGTCAACATCTGGAGTATATTTTGGATTTATTATTTCATAAGTATGATTTTGATTATTTATTTTCAAATACTTTATTTCACTACCACTCTTTACAGATTCATAACGTATACAAGAATTACTATAATACGGAAAAGGATTATACACAAAAGTAAAATCAATCAATGCAACTTCCCATTCACCATCCAAGTACACAGAATTTACTTGTACATTAAAATTACTAGCTTCGTTATTAGGATAAATAAGTGGACAACTATTACTAGGTAAAATCATATAAAACTGGTTTTCTTTCATAATATTTATTTAATCAATTGAGATTAGGATATCCAAGTTGGAGTTTCGTATCCATGCCACTTGACGTAGTATTGTTTATATTTACCAACATTTTTGGTTTTTAAAATCTTTTGAATTCTAAATATTGTTGGAATTGGAATGACTTGAAGTTCTTGTTCGTAGAATTTTCCACTAATTTCTTTATTCTCATGATCTGCTATTAAATACATTACAGGATTCTGTTTTGTATCTATTTTCTTTATTTCATATACTTCGTCGCTCCAATTGTTGTCAAAATTCTTGATGAACGGAGAAGTACTGATTTTACTAATTCTTACATGATCACCGACCTTGTATTTTGGCTTATCGATTTTTTCTTTCTTAAATGTTTGGTTTCTGTTGGTGTCTGTAACGTCAACAGGTTTGAGACCATTTAATCCTTTATGTGGTGAATGATTGTAACTAAAAATAATTTTCGGTAAAACATGTATCCAAGTTTTATTACCTTGATGCACAAAGTATTTTTTTAATCTTTCTCTCAAAGTTCGATTAAATCTTTCAACATAACAAGATTTGAATTGTGAGAATACAGAGTAATGATTGGCTTTGATAACTTCTTTTACTTTGCTATTATAAAATTCTTTACCTAAAATACATTAAAATAAATAATTAATTAAATTTATTACCCAAATCAGTCTGTAGATTGTGAGGTTGTCCGTCTTTAAATAATTTTTTAATTGCAATGGCCATTTCATTAGCAGATTTAGTTTTTGTTGGAATAGCACGGGCATATCTACTGAAAACATCAATACATGTTAAAATATATTTGTACCCCTTGTTGATTCTCGAATAAGGTATCATTTCCATCAAATCCATTTGCCACAAATCATTGATTCCTCTTGTTTTGTATGGTCTGGTTGGGAACCTTTTCAACATTGGTTTATTTAAACTATATGCTAGTTGGTCTGATAACCATTTTTGAGTCTCTTTTTTAGAATTAATCACTCTTTTTGTTAATTTTTCTACACCACCAAAACCATCTGGATCTTTTGGATTTGTCCATATTGTTTTGAGTTGATTTTTGGTTAATGGTTGCTTCATTATTACAACAAGATGTTAAAATATGGACAACTTTATCTGGTTTAGAGTATTGTAAACCCATTAAGATCTTAGGGATGAAATTGCACTAATAGCTGATAAAACTATAGGAATTAATGTACCCAAGAACCCACCCTTTTGTTTATACATTATTCTTTTCATTAAACGTCTATTTTTAGTGTTTACCAATGATAAAAGGGATCTCTTATGTCTTTGTAATACCACTCTTTTAGCTTTACTAATATTGACATTACCTCGAACTATATTTACAATAACTTCAAGCAAATAGTCAATAACAAATGAAGGGAAAGCTTGTAAAATTGCTATTCTTTTATTATTTTGAGCCTTTACCAATGCATTGAAATATGGTAGACTACGTTCAAATTTCATGTTTACTAATTACAATTAATTATTATTGTTTATAATTTGATCCACTTCTTTTTTAAAATCTTCTTCTTTTTTAGATTCTTCTTTACTTTTGATTTGGTTTAACGAATAACTTTTTTGGGTTGAATTTGATTTTTGACAAGTACTTTTTTAAATGACATGATTGATAATCATTTATTTGTTTTCAATTTTGTTTATAAATCGTAACCCCTTTTTCATTAAAAATATCTGTTCGGATACGTAAATCGTCACTACATTGTTGTGTAAAGTCAAAGAATAAATATCCATGGGGAACGCTTGTAGCATCTTAAAATGATTCAATTAAAAATTTTCTATTGTTTGGATAGGCTTGCCTGGCTAAGAAATCGATAATCGTTTGATCGCGAGGATTTTTGAAAATAACTAGGTATTGAACATTTAAATTACGAGTTCGATGACTTCCTCCTTGATGAAATAAATTTTGAGTTATGAAAATAACAGTAACTCCACAATGTCTACTGATTTTTGTGAACAAATTATTGAAATCTTTTTCCTTATTTGCTTCTTGATACAAATCATCTATGATTATTACATCTCCTCGACGTAACCTAGATGACCAGTTTTTATCAAATCCCTTAACTATTGTCATTTTCAATTTACAAAACTGATTTTGTGTCAATCCATGTTCTTCGTCTGCACCCCTATGCCAATATATTTTATTGAATTTGGATTTGAACATGTTTGTCTGCAACAAATTACATACAAATAAAGTTTTCCCGCTCCCACTGGGTCCTACAATTTGATATACTGCATCATTTCTTAATTCCATTTAATTTAATTTAATTTAATTTAATTTGTTTATAATTTAATATACTGAATCAGTTAATTAGATATTAGAAAATGATTAGTAATATCAATTATAGAGGAAGATGTGAAGTAACTGGAATGAAGTTCCCGACTGGAAAACCTCAACATGTAGTGGATAGAAGTGGAAAATATCCAATCTTATTCTTCAAGAGCGGAAAATGTAGAATAATGGGTTGCAAGAGACCTTTACAGGAAGGCGATCTCAAATATCAGATTCAAGATTTACAAATACAGTCATTATCTTTGAATATTGACATGGGTTGTCGAATCAACTTGTATGATTTGTCCACAAAAACAGAAAACATTTACGAACCAGAACTGTTTCCTGCATTAAGACTTGTCAAGTATAATCCACTTTGTGTGAATGTATTTGCAAGCGGAAAAGTTGTTGTCATGGGGATAAAAACACTGGAATACAACAGTCTAGTACAAGAAATATTTAATTTTATAAAATCAAAAACTAATAATCTTAATACCGACGAAGAAATACTAGATTATTTATTAAGCACTGATTGTGTTTAAATAGATTAAATTCTGACGATTGTAAAAATTAAAAATGATCGACGAGCAAGAAGCATACGTATTCAAAACAATTCTGATGAAGATGGAAGAACTGTTTCCGAATATGAAGAACAAGCTTTCCTATTGTGCTCCTGAATACTTGGCTACACGGATCTATCAAATGACAGGAATCAACATTGAAGAAATTGTACGGATGAACTACGAATCAGTTCAAGGATCTGGTTTGAAATGTTTAGATGACTGCATTGTTTGTGCAGATCCCTCAATGTTGACTTGTCCATTTAGATGCAGATGCTGCAGGGACTACAAGAAGAAGGAAGTTGTACATATTTTGTTGGCTGAGTTAAGAAGAGCTTATTATAAGCAGATTTGTGATGATGTAAATATATTTTGATCTTTTACGAGTTTATTTTGTGTGTTTTTTTTATAAAGATTTTAATTGGTTGAATTAATATTATTATTATTATTATTACTATTATTATTATTATTATTATTATTAATATTATTATTATTTTGATAAAGTTAAATTTCTTTGATCGTAATAAAAATGTATAAGAATCTCATTTTAAAATTATCCTAAAAATTTTATCTTAAAAATTCGTATATAAAAATTCATCGATATAATTATACTGAAAACAAACCTTGTATAAAAAATTTTCAATATTTAATTATGTTAAAAATTTATAACTTTGAAAAATTATATTTTAAATTATACTAAAATTCTACTTAAAATCAATTATAAAAATCTCATTGTAAAAATTACCCTAAAAATTTTATCTTAAAAATTATATATAAAAAATTTTATTAAAAATTAATTCAAAAATTATACTGAAAACAAACCTTGTATAAAAAATTTTTTAATATTATGTTTAAAATTTATTACTTTGAAAAATTAAATTTTAAATTATACTGAAAAAAATTTCATTGTAAAATGATTTATAAAAAATTCATCGATAAAATTTACTGAAAATTCTACTTAAAATCATATATAATTTATATATAAAAATCATATTTTAAAATCTTATGTAAAAACTACATTTATAAAATTAAACAGAAATAATTTTAATTAGAAATCAAAATAAATTTTAGTAAAAATACACACTGAAATTCTAAAATAAATTTTAAACTTTATACACAAAAAATTTTTACTAATATTTGTACACACAAAAATTTAGTAGAAATTTCATACACATAAAATTTTTACGAATTTTTGTACACACAAAAATTTAGTAGAAATTTTATACACATAAAAATTTAGAAAAAATACACACAAAAAAATTACGTCATTATGTAATCAATACACACAGCAATTAACTACTAATTAAACCCCCCCCCCTCCCCCCATATTTTATTATGCAATTTTTTATGTTCCAATGTGCCCCTAACTACCTACTATTGATATATTACTGATCATTAAAACCATATATTTATCTACACATACTCGTTATTTAGCCAAAATATTACACTTTAAAATTGATATATTACTGATCATTAAAACCATATATTTATCTACACATACTCAATATTTACCCATAATTTATCCCTTAAAATTGATATATTACTGATCATTAAAACCATATATTTATCTATACATACTCAATATTTAGCCATAATTTATCCCTTAAAATTGATATATTACTGATAATTTTCATGTAAAATCTAACATTGAATGATTATTTCTACTCAATATTTACCTTTGATTAATTTCTTTTAACACTGTATAAAATGATATACAAATTATTATTACGTCATAATAAATCGATTAAATTTCTCACTCAATATTTTCCTTAGTAACTTACTACATCTAAACTCGATATTCAAACTTGTAAAGCATACTAGAATTGATCAAAATCCCAATCCATAGTGATAAATCTAACCTTTCAATTATATCTAAAACTCTGAAATATTCATATGTTGGAATACTCTCTCTAAAATCGATACAGTTCTCTTAAAAGTTTACGTCGAATTCTCAATAAATTCTTCAATTGAACTTCGATTAGATATAAAATTCATGAAAACTATATCGAAAATCCTAAATTTAAACTAAATTATTTAACAGGCTCTATATTATACTAAGTGGACATATATGATAAATTAATATACTAGCTATTATTCAATACATTATTACAAGTTTTAGTCTAATTAAACACAATTTCCATATTGAAGCCAATTTAACGATAAAAAAAAATATTTAATCGAATATCAAAAGTTGATAACTAACTCTTAAATAACCAAAGAAGTAGTATTTTCAAATTGAATACTAGTATTAATTCTGAAATATAATTTCTTAATAGTTTTAATGTCCAAAATTTTGGTTCATTTAATTTTCTTAATCAAATTTTCCCTCTAAATGATTACTCAAATTTCTAAATAAGTATCATTTGCGTATATGTACCCATAAAATCTGTACAATTATTGTTATCAACCTAAGATCAGCTTTTATTTATTTCAAATAAAATAGTTGAAAGTAATCATTTTGATGGATCATTTTGATAATTGTTTTAGTTTTA
Source organism: Schmidtea mediterranea (assembly GCA_022537955.1). Taxonomy (NCBI): domain Eukaryota; kingdom Metazoa; phylum Platyhelminthes; order Tricladida; family Dugesiidae; genus Schmidtea; species Schmidtea mediterranea. Next base: position 188,136,159 of record CM039680.1, read on the forward strand.
GCTCACTTTTGATGTAAACTTATAAATTTATTTAACCGCAATATTTAAATATTTGAAAATAATTAAATCACATTTACGTTTACATTTTTTTTATTTCAAATAATATAGTTGAAAGTAATCATTTTGATGGATCATTTTGATAATTTATTTTGTTTTTGTTTACTTATGAGGTAAACTTTTAAATTTATTTAACCGCAATATTTAAATATTTGTAAATAATGGATACAAATAAAATATTTACATAATTATATGAAATTTACCTAAAATATAACACACACACAAGCTTCTTCGAATGGTTCTATTGAACTAAAACTTAATTTCTTTCTAAAATATCATTTTTATTAATTAATTTAATTAGGTATAATAATTGAATATTTTTATTGTTTTAATAGAATTATATCACAAAATTTAAATATTATTTACCGCAGTTTTTAAATTCGAAACTAATTAAATCTTCACAATAAATTATTTACATAAATTACTAGAAATTTTAATAAATAACACAAAATATATTAAGAATATTAACATATATTTTTTAGCATAGGTTACTAGAATACTAAAATATTATCCGAATGATAAATTGATCATAAAAATTGATAAAAGTCGATAATAATACTAGTATTCAATTCGAAAATACTACTTCTTTGGTTATTTAAGAGTTAGTTATCAACTTTTGATATTCGATTAAATATTTTTTTTATCGTTAAATTGGCTTCAATATGGAAATTGTGTTTAATTAGACTAAAACTTGTAATAATGTATTGAATAATAGCTAGTATATTAATTTATCATATATGTCCACTTAGTATAATATAGAGCCTGTTAAATAATTTAGTTTAAATTTAGGATTTTCGATATAGTTTTCATGAATTTTATATCTAATCGAAGTTCAATTGAAGAATTTATTGAGAATTTGACGTAAAATTTTAAGAGAACTGTATCGATTTTAGAGAGAGTATTCCAACATATGAATATTTCAGAGTTTTATATATAATTGAAAGGTTCGATTTATCACTATGATTGGGATTTTGATCAATTCTAGTATGCTTTACAAGTTTGAATATCGAGTTTAGATGTAGTAAGTTACTAAGGAAAATATTGAGTGAGAAATTTAATCGATTTATTATGACGTAATAATAATTTGTATATCATTTTATACAGTGTTAAAAGAAATTAATCAAAGGTAAATATTGAGTAGAAATAATCATTCAATGTTAGATTTTACATGAAAATTATCAGTAATATATCAATTTTAAGGGATAAATTATGGCTAAATATTGAGTATGTATAGATAAATATATGGTTTTAATGATCAGTAATATATCAATTTTAAGGGATAAATTATGGGTAAATATTGAGTATGTGTAGATAAATATATGGTTTTAATGATCAGTAATATATCAATTTTAAGGGATAAATTATGGCTAAATATTGAGTTTGTATTGATAATATAGGGGTTTTAATGATCAGTAATATATCGATTTAAAGTAGATATTTTCGCTAAATATTGAGTTTGTACAGATAAATATAGGGGTTTTAATGAAAATGATCAGTAATATATCGATTTAAAGTAGATATTTTCGCTAAATATTGAGTATGTGCAGAGAAATGTAGAGTTTTACATGAAATGCTCAGTAATATATCAATTTTAAGGAGAATATTATGGTTAAATATTAAGTATGTACAGATAAATATAGGGTTTTTAATGATCAGTAATTTACCAAATAAATGGGATAAGTTTAATAATTGGTTACGATTGAGGAGTCTTAATCAAATATTTGTTGGGATATTAGGGTCTTACTATTGCATGTAAGAGAAATTCATTAAAGATTCTTACTGCATTTTAATAAATCTAGCTATTGCAGGATTTATGTAAACAAATTTCAATGTGGTAATTCATTAAATTACAGTAACTTTAGGGGTTAAATCCAATGTAAAGTAGAGAAATCAATAATTAGCTTTATATGTAGAATTATTGTCAGTAAATTGTAGCTTATTAATGCGATCTTTACTGGTAACATGATAGATTTTATGTGAATCGAAGATAAATTCAAGGATTGAGTAGATTTATCCTTTTTGTCGATGATTTGTGGTATTTATTGATACTATAATAGAAATTCATTAAAATTTTATCGAAGATTTTAAGGTGGTTGGATATCCATTTGGACATTAAAGTATATCAATTTTTATTAATATGCTAACAAATATTGTTTTTCTTATACTGTTAAATTCATTTTGTATTGAAGAAAAGTATGTGTAGTTCAATAAATTGTTAAACTTTTAATAGGGATAATTAGTATATTTTTATAGAGGCAAATTCTTATTGAACGGTAATCATAAATTACGACATTTGATAGTCAATTTAACCAATATTTGTTGTACATGGAAATTTTCTAGTCAATATATTTGCTTGAATCGTTATAATTACAACTTTTTTAGATTTGGAAACATTGGTGAGGTATTCTTTATAAGGAAACTTTAGAGTAATGAATTGTGGTAGCGTTTTACAATGCATATAATTAGATTCAGATAAGTGTTAAATAAGTCGGTGATTAGCAACAACATTATAATAATTTTAAATGACTTTTGTTGATTTATTTAAAAAGATTAATGAAATTATGTTCGATTGAATAGTATGATTTCCTATCAATGCGGTACCAATAATACTTAGAAAATAATTTGAACATTAAAATTTGAATTAATTTGAGTCGTTGGTAATAAATAGAATTAACCAATCAAAATCAAGTATTCTATAATTTCATTTTCAAATTATTATTTTCATTAAAATTGTAATTATTTTAATTGATAAATTTATTAGTATTTTCAACAACCGGTTTTAGTTAAATAATAATAAGTTTATTGAAAAATAGTTTGTATGTTTTCAAATTATTTTCAAGAAAACTGTAATAATTTTAATATATTTATTAGTATTTTGAGTTTAGCGATTAAATTTATCGAAAAATAATGTCGTTATCAATAGCAACAGCCAATCAAAATCAAGTATTTTGTTTCTACTTTTTCAAATTATTTTCAAGAAAACTGTAATAATTTTAATAAATTTATTAGTATTTTGAGTTTAGCGATTAAATTTATCGCAAAATAATGTCGTTGTCAATAGTAACAGCCAATCAAAATAAAGTATGTGGTTTCTACTTTTTCAAAATTAATTTAAAGAAAAGTTATTGAAATATGATTTTTATGTTGATTCAAGAATAACTTTCTATTAAAAAATAAGTTCAGTCAATAATATTTCTAATTAACAATTGCATTTAATCAATCAATAGTTTTACGAGTTTATTGACGATTAACAAATTTATATACTTTTTAATTTCAATAGAGGTTTTCAATTTAATATTCTTAAATTCAAATATTTATTCATATTTTCAAACCATTTTTAACAGGTACTTAAAAATTGTCAACGATTTTTAAATATATGTATGTTTTTTACCAACTACTCTTTATTAAAGACATGTGTTTACTTGATATTTAGTAATTATTGGTTTACATAATGTTATAACTTTTAATCACATAGGGTTAAAAATTATATTTCATCTTTTAGGGTTAAAAGTTATCTTTCGTTATTTAGGGTTAAAATTCTTAACCTTTTAAATAACTTTATAACAAACCATTTAATAGTTTATCCATAAATTTATCGAAAAGTATTATAATATAACTAGTTTGAATCATAAATTATTGAAATATTTAATAGGTATCACCTGATGAATTTTTAATGGTTATTTAATAAGTTTTGGCTACATAAAGCTTTAATGTCCGAAATTATCGGTTACTTTCATTTGTAAACCCAGTGACTTATTTTCATAAAAACACTAAAAACACAACGAATTTAGTTGATGGTATCGCTAATAATTTATAGAGTCGAATGAACTTGTAAATTAGTATCCGACTAACAACGTGAATTATTATCAAAATATTGAATTTTCATTAGAAACAGTATATTTGCTATAAATTTATAGAATTTGGTTAAGTATTTACATGTAAATAATCCTATTAATTATTTTCATAAACTAATCCAATGTTTAAATCCTATCTTGAATGAGTTATTTTCAAAATTCTTACATCAGTGGTGACGGTAATAATTCGTTTGGGGGTTCAACTCCTATCGTGGGCGAATTATTTTTTATTTTAATAATTAAATTTTTTAATAGAAAATAAATATATATATTTTATTTGATGTAAATTTAAAATTTTATAGAAATTGGTAAAGTAAATCTTGTATAATTTTTTTATATTTAGTTGAAATTTTAAACTTGTTGAATTATTTTCTTAAAATTTTGTAAATCCAGTGTTCAAATTTAAGTTTTGAGTGACTTGATTTTAATTAAATAAACTATCAATATACTATAGTGGTTTTAAACTTAAATTTTCATGAAAATTATTAAAGTTTTATGATTATTTTGATAAAATTGTTATGTAATATACTACTAACAAAATAGTCAGTAAGCTAAATAATTTAGAATTGAACATTTATTTTTAAGACGAGTTTGATCTTAATTTATTATGTTTAATGATTATTTTATAATTTTTTATGTAAAAATACAATTAACAATTGAAAATTTCATGTAAATATAATTTTTTATTAATTATTTAAGTTTTATGATTATTTTGATAAAATTCTTATGTAATATACTACTAACAAAATAGTCAGTAAGCTAAATAATTTAGAATTGAACATTTATTTTTAAGACGAGTTTGATCTTAATTTATTATATTTAATGATTATTTTATAATTTTTTATGTAATAATATAATTAACAATTGAAAATTTCATTTAAATATAATTTTTTAATGTTTCATATGCAAGTAACATGAATCAACAAGGTAAACGAAACTCATACGTTTATATGAAGTAGAAAGTATAATAATAATACCAATAGTACTAGTGAGTGATTTTGCTAAGTCTACGACTTAGTCGTAGACGTAGTTGTAGGCGTGTTGGGCGCTGATGGGCGCGGATGGGTATGGATTGGTACGGATGGGTACGGATGGGTGCGGATCGTTGGTTGGTTCTAGAAGGTAGATGTGTGGAAGGTTCTAGAAGGTAGGTGTGTGGAAGGTTCTAGAAGGTAGGTGTGTTGGTCCACAACTATGTGACATAATAACAGTTAGGTAACAGTCTAGAAGGTAGGTATGTGGAAGGTTCTAGAAGGTAGGTGTGTGGAAGGTTCTAGAAGGTAGGTGTGTGGAAGGTTCTAGAAGGTAGGTGTGTGGAAGGTTCTAGAAGGTAGGTGTGTTGGTCCACAACTATGTGGCATAATAACAGTTAGGTAACAGTCTAGAAGGTAGGTATGTGGAAGGTTCTAGAAGGTAGGTGTGTGGAAGGTTCTAGAAGGTAGGTGTGTGGAAGGTTCTAGAAGGTAGGTGTGTTGGTCCACAACTATGTGACATAATAACAGTTAGGTAACAGTCTAGAAGGTAGGTATGTGGAAGGTTCTAGAAGGTAGGTGTGTGGAAGGTTCTAGAAGGTAGGTGTGTGGAAGGTTCTAGAAGGTAGGTGTGTTGGTCCACAACTATGTGACATAATAACAGTTAGGTAACAGTCTAGAAGGTAGGTATGTGAAAGGTTCTAGAAGGTAGGTGTGTGGAAGTTGGTAGGTGTGTTGGTCCACAACTACGTGACATAATAACAGTTAGGTGACTAGTCTCCGAGTAGTGACCAGTGATGTAATAAGTGACCAGTGACATAATAAGTGTGACCAGTGACATAATAAGTGACCAGTAGTCAAGTGGTGTAATCATGAGGTCATCAAAGGTCAATTACTAGGTAGCAACTAGTGGATAAAGGTCAACCTCCAGGTAGCAACAGTGTGTGCAGAGGTCAAACGTTACGTAATAATTACTTAAGCCATGGGGGGTTGTATCTGACGGGCTCACATCCTACTACTTTCATATATGATTTAAATAATAATAAACATTTGATAATAATTTATATTTTTATCAGGCCAATTATATCCGAAGTATTGCGTCGCTTCAACATGTCATTCGGTAAAATTTCATGGTGAAATGAAGCGATACTACGGTCAAATATTCAATGGCATCAATTTTTTCATATGTCCCAAATGCGAGACTGCCCAGGATATAAAGTATTTAGAGTTTTATAAGGGGTACTCTACCCACTTAAATCAATTTTCATAAAATAAAAAGTCACTTTTACGTAAAATAAATAAACGAAATAACAATAACAATAATAATAATAATACGTCGAGACATAATAATCATAATAATAATAATAATAATAATAATAATAATAAATCGAGACATAATAATAATACGTCGAGACATAATAATCATAATAATAATAATAATAATAATAATAATAATAATAATAATAATAATAATAATAAATCGAGACATAATAATAAACGACCTGCTGCTTTAATTATTCAGAATGTTACCTCTAAAATTAAAAGGATTGAAATCATACTAATGTTGGGTAGACAAAGAATAATCATCCGTCTATCCTCTACCTTCAGCGCACAGCGATGCCATGGGTATATATAGTAGGTGTATCTGTTATTTTCTCATTTATTATGAAAGCAGACTTTAAACCCAGTTCAGATGAAGATATTTACGAATTTATCTGCCAAGCTGTCGACTTTATTATACGTCACTCTGAGTGGACTTTCAATGATGCTCATCACGAAAGTATTAAGTTTTATCTCAACCGAATCCTGATCACCGAAGATGAAGAAGATTACGACTTTAAGTTCAAAGTTATGGCACTCTACATGGTTTTCAAAATGCTCGCCGGGAAAACAAACGTTGTCATCTTTGTTGGTAAACCCAACTGTGGTAAATCACTGTTAATCAATATGTTATGTGCGGGTTTAAATACCGGTGCAGCACATAGTAAGAGTAGTCGTTCACAGTTTTGGTAACAGGATCTAGCAGGAAAAGATATCTATGTATTTGAAGAGTTTGCAATGGACATAGTTAATTGCGATTACTTTAAGGCCCTTCTTGAGGATTCGAATCATATCATGGCTGAGAAGAAGAACCAACAAGCTGTTCATCTCCCTAGAAAACCTGTTGTTACTAGTGGAAATAATGTACCTTGGTTTCTCGTTAGCTCTACGGCCAACGCATTCAAGGCAAGGGCTGTGATGATAAAAACATGGGAGGAGATACCCTATCGTATCTATAGTTATCCTAATATTATAACTGATTTGTTATTAAAATGTAAATCTGAACTATTTAGTTGTCTATTTAATAATTAAATGTTACTGTTATTATACACCTACTATATATACCCATGGCATCGCCGTGCACAGAAGGTAGAGGATAGACGGATGATTATTTTTGTTATACCCAACATTAGTATACACCCCCCTTACGTACGCTTCGTGTAAAAGCTCAAGTGGTTTTTAGTCTTTTATATATTGTCAATGTTGTTATTAAAGAATTATTTGATTGTTAATGTTATTATATATATGTTACACGTCATATATATATATATATATATATATATATATATATATATATACATATTACATTTATCTTACATAAATAGTTTAGAGAAATCAATAATGTTAACAAGTAAAAAATGTATTATAACTCATAAAATTACATATAACATATAAACAGTTTAATTAGGGATTTCTTTGGAGACTTTGATCATGCCAGTTGAGAGTGGAGTACTAACCTTTGGCTCCAAATTGTCCGTTACGTGCTGTAACATATCTTCGGGAACATAGAACAATGAACTATCCCCAACGTTGAATACATGGCATCTATGATATAACGAGGCTGATTTCGATGAAATTTTAAATGTAGAAGAGGATTTTGATGTCAGCATCGCAGATTTAATTGAAATGGCTCAAAATATTTATGAGAATGACGAAAATTCCGTAGAAGTACCAGAAGTGAAACAATTAACAACAAAGGGTATGGGGAAAGCAATTAAATTAATATCTGAAGCATTAGAAATATTTGTTGCAAAAGATCCAGATGCTGATCAAAGTGCAAAGGTTACTCAAGCTGTAGAGGCCTCCATCAGCTGTTATAAAAAAATTTACTTGGATAAAAAACAAAAGGCTGTTCCAATAACTCTGAATAATTTTATAATAAAACAACCAAAAGAGAAGCAAACGCCAAATCCTGAACCAACGTATGAATTAGAATCTGAATAAATTCTATAAATTTATGTTGTTTCATTATTTTAAAATTCTATTAATGTTTGCATTAGTTTTTGGTTTAATAAAACTTATTAAATAATAGTTAATCTATTCATACCTATTTTTTATTTAAATATGTAGCAATTTAACTAATTTTTTTTAAAAAAACATGAATTTCAGATTTTATCGGAACCTATTATATAAAAACAGGTACAAATGTATACAAAATTAAAATTCGAATTGCGCTGTTTCAATATGCGTGCCGATTTATTGTAACGCATTAACGACGCAACTTGAGGCTCTAGTGTATACATATTTCATTTACATTACATAAATAGTTTAGAGAAATCAATAATGTTAACAAGTTTATTAAATAACTAAATATTATTATTAAGAATTGAATAAATCACACAAATTTTATTTAAACGAAACGCGTATAGAAACAAATCTAAATACTTATATCCCAATTTTGAACGTTTTTAAGAAAATCGTCAATAACGGACATGTTGTGATCTTGCTGCACGTCATCAGGGAATTCCAGACTGCTTGATTCAATCCATGTCGGGATGCCATCTTCATTATCGATTCGTTTCCTCTGCACTATTGTCTTCGGTAATTTGTTTGCTACATATTCAATCGACTCGTCCGTTCCATAATCATCCTCGAATTTCTTCCAGAACTTTAAAAGCATTTCCCTTTGAGAGCTCTCCATTTTCTTCAGAGATTTATTCGCTTCCTCGAAAATCTCGCGAGACCGAGCCAGCACCTCTGGAAATCTTTCCTCTTCCTCTGTATCGAAATCTAACAACTGGAGTTGAGCATAACTGCACCAGATTAATGCATGTTCCTCTTGTTCCAGGATCCTCCTATGAAGCTTCCAACAGTTTTCGAATTCCTTAATTTTCGCCTCAAAATCTATGTAGCTTTTCCAAACATAATACGGTCGATCTAATTCGGCTTTCAGCGCAGCTTCATATATATATCGAACTCGCTCGAATTGCTTCAATCGATACTCGAAATTAGCGAACTCGATCCACGCTTGCTCATATGTCGGATAAAAAACGATGAACTTATTGTAAAGCGTGCGTACTCTGTCGAATTCCAATAGATCGGTTTCCATTTTGATGTAATATCGGTACAATTTGTTCTTACCGCACCGACCGATTGCATTGCCGAGCGTTTTCCGAGCAGTTGCCAAATCCTTTTGTCGAATGTGAATTTCAGCTTTATAAATCCAAATTTTCGCAAATGTGAATTTCTTATGGGGAGTGTGTAACAGACATTGTGAATAGACCTCGATAGCTCGGTCAATATTTCCACAGGTCAGCTCTTCGAATATCGCATATCTAATCCATAGATAAATATATCTTCGCCAGTAATATTTCTTCTCGATCAACGGCTTGTTGGCAATCGCCCGTTCGTAGATTTCACGGATATCATCGATATTTTGATTTTCCTCTTCCATCATTTTTATATAACTAAACCATTCGTCGTAATCGTGAGTATTTTCTGATAGTACTTTTTCATAGTGATGCTGTCTTTTCATAACTATGGTTTCTTGGATTGTCATTTTATCCCCAAATTTTTTTTCATACTCACAATAGGCTTGATAAATGTCTTCGGATAAATATTTCGGTAAATTGTCCAAAGCATATTTATAAATTTCTTTAACACGTTCGTGTTCTCGTTGTCTTTCTTCAAATTTTGCAAATTCCTTTAAAATATGCGGTGGAGGATTGTCAGAGCCATAAAATATCAGAGCTGTGGTTAAAACGCTTCTAGCTACACTGGTTCGATTGTTGCTTTCTTCAAATTTTGCCCATTTAATCCAATTCTTTTCATCGGGATGAACTTGAACGAATTTCTTATAAATAGCATGTGCTTTCTCAATTTCACCATATTTTTTTTCTAAATTGATAAAAGAATGCCATGCTTGTTCAGGGGGTTCCCAAGCCATCCATCGCTTGAAAATCTTTCGTGCTGAGTCAATGTTTTTTAATTTTTCTTCCATATAAACGTACTTGTACCATAATTGATTAGCTCTTGGTAAAATACACAAAGCTCTTTCATAAAGATTTCTTGCATGTTGAACTTGTTTACATTGAAGTTCCATTTCAGCATATTTCAACCAAATTGAAACTTCTTTGTAGTGGATATTTATTGCTCTTTCAAATACATTTCTGGCTCGAAGTATTTCATTTTGCGAAATTTCGAATGAAGCATATTTCATCCAGTTGATTATTTTTAATTTATCTTTACGAATATTATTTTCATAATCCTGTCTTTTTTGCAATTGATATTCTTTCTTTTCAGTTTCCGTACTTATCTTTTGCTGTGGAGGTTTAGGAGTTGCTTCTAATTCTCTTTCTTTTGCTTCTCTTAACAATTGTTCTGATGTTATTTGAACGGGTGCTGGTGTTTTATTTCGAACTTTGGTTACTTTTGTTTTTTTGGAAGCTTGAAAATTATCGTCATTAAAATTCATAGCTCTACAAAGAAAATTATATGTTATAAAGAAATATGATTACAATTATTGAACAAATACAATTTAATTATTCAAATTAAGAATAAAATTAATATATATTTAAACAAGGTTAAAAAATTATTAAATATCACAAATATTAAATTTAATGTATAAAATGACAAAATCGTTTTTTAAAATATAATTCTAATATATAAGCTTCAAATATTTAAAAAATCAGAACAAATTGGTGACACAACAACTCCAAAAATCATTTTCTTTATTCCAGAAAGTGAGCAGTCATAAGGACGTCCACCCAAAAATAGCAATTTTCGATCCCCTTCCCATAGTCCTTTTCTGTCCTTTTTCATGAGCACTCCTTCCCCCAAGATACATGATAGAAATTTGATTCATATCTCAAAATTTTCATTATTGTGGGCCAGAACACAAACGACCGTGAAAATTGTTTAAATGTATTATTGGGCCAGAACACAAATGGCCTTGAAAATTGTTTAAATGTATTGTTGGGCCAGAACACAAACGGCCTTGAAAATTGTTTAAATATATCAGTAATACAGCACGAAAACCCAGCACCAAGATAACTTAAAATACAACATACAACATCAACTAAACACTCTAAAATTTGAGAGAACATAAATAAATATAAAATCAAAAAATATAAAAGTAAAATAAAATAAATACAAAATGCATCAAGAACCGCAAGAAATCTACATAAAAAATAACATAATAACAAGAAAATTTGACCGAAAAACGACAAGTTATATAAAAGTAAAAAATTAATGAATTAAATGAGTTAAAATAAAATATTTTTGGTTGAATAAATCCAATAAAAAATTTTAAAAATAAATTGTCAAATTAAATTAAGAAATTAATAAAAATTAAATTTAGATAACACAAATAATTTTAAGGTCGAATTTGTTTTATCGCAATAAAAATAACAAGCAAGGTTAAGGTCATATTATAGGTATATATACTGATGTGTTTTGACAAATTTTCAGTCTTAATTTTCAAACTAAATTTAGTCTTATTTTTCAGTTTAAATTTACATCGGTTCGTTGAATCTGTGAGCTATGCATTCAGGCAATTAACACTGGTAAGTGTTTTGTCTGAACACGACCACTCTCAGTTAGTGTATGATTATTGATTTTATGAATTACTGTCATATGAATTTTCGAAATATTCACGATAATTCTATGAATTAATGTCATATGAATTTATGAATAGTTCTCGATGATTTTATGAATATTTCTTTTCTTTTAAATTTAAAAATTCTTTCAAAATGTAATTTTTTTAAATAAATTATGAATTTAAATTAGAAGATAACGCCAATAAAAAACCTTTCGTACGATATATTTCGATAGCACAGCTATCATCTTCAGGTACTCAAAACCAACTAAAAATATTATGAATTAACATTTAATTTAAACAAATTATTTTTTATTAATTTAATTTTTTAATAAATAAATATTTTTAAAAATATATATTAAATTAATTTAAAATTTTAAAATTTTTTTTTATACTTATATTCTAATTTTTAAAAATTAATGTAATTTAAAATTTTCAATTATTTTAATAATATTAAAAAAACAAACATGATTTAACATACGTAAACTATTTAAAAACATTCAAAACATTCGTAGTCACAGCACTCTGCACATTAATCTTTGGATCCAATGACCTTATCAGCAATGCTTCACATATCACTCGTTCCCAATAACTATTAAAACTTCTCAACAAAATTCTAAAATCAGACATTCCTATATCACTTTTACAGCCTCTATTGTGTTCACTAATATTGGTCAAACCCTTCAATCTACAATGCTCTAGAACTCGAGTACAGAGATGACGGGAAGTCTCTCCAATGTATGTGGCATTACACCCATTACATGTAAATTGATAAACGAGATCAGAGCACAATCCAACCGGAGTTTTTGATTTATTAATAAAAATATTGCGTACCTTACACGAATTAGAGACGATCTTATACTCTAAATTTCCCATCTGTTTACTTAACTTCCTTTTATAATTTGTAAAGCCTTCAGAGTACGGCAATATTAACACATATTTAGGCTCAATTTTTTTATATCCATTTTTACCATTACCCAGACCAACACTCAATTCACACTCATCCGACAAATTACATACAGACTTTCCAAAACATGGATCCTTAGGATTTTTGTTGATGATAAAAGAGACTGTTGATAAATTGATTAAAAATCTAGTTATCTAATATTTGCTTCCGGGATGGTGCATGGGTTACGAGCATGATGGAGTTTCATGGGTCAATTGGCTGTTTGCGAGGTATTGAAAAACTGGAGTCTGGGTTTCGCGTGATGGCAAAAAATTCAGGTTAATAAGGACCTCGCCGCTCAATGTAAAGCGTATATCAGTTTATAGTCCGGTCGGTTTAAATTTTTTGTCACTCTCTAGGTCTAAGGCCGTTCTGAACGATTCTTGGCGTTTGGTTTGTCTAATTGGTACTAAAGAAAATTTTATCATGGTCTTAATAACAATGTTACTTATTACCTGCTGATGTTCTCCGGTTTTCCGAGCTTGGTTCGGTTCCCTGAGGATCTTTGTCGGATGCATTCGAGTATCGTACGTTTGTTTGCCTGATTGCCGAATTTTTATATTTTTCAGACATCGAGATTTTTATGTTCATCGCAACCCAGTCCATATTTTATATACGGGTGCGGGTGCACACACTCATTCGTGAATTAGATTTCCAGACTGGCACATCTGATGGTCTGCCTATAGTCTGTCGGCATGTTCCAATGTTTGGTGAGTGAGGGTGTCACTCCTATTTGGACAATTTATTGATTGACATTTAAGAAATGTCAGATTGCATGCGAACCAATATTTATATGCCTTGTCTTGCGATTTTCTCCAACCACAATGTCGTTCAATTTTGTTCTAGCGATTTAAAGTGAATCCGTTTTTTTAACTGATCGTCCATAGGCTCTACTCCCGGTTTAATTTGGTGAGTTTATTTAGATGTTGGTTTAGCGATTGTACTTCCTGTTACTAGGTTTAATCTTCTAGTCCACTCGCAGTGTGGCCTATCCATCGAGTGACTTGGCTCAATTTTCCACCATTATGGCTGTGGTGGGTCAGGTTGTGGCGGTAAGTCCGTAAACTATTTATCCGTGATCTGCTCTGAACTACTATAATGTCGGCTTGTCTGAGGATTATTCAGAGTTATGGCCTGTGGGTTTTATTCAAGTTTATTACGTGATCATTTCGTTTGTATGTATGTTGTCACTGAGCTGTTATTGGTCCTTTCATATGATCTATTCTTGTCGTGGCAGCTCGGTTTGGTTATCGCATTGGGTTGGCTACTGCACGCACTATTCGGGTTTTTGTATCTAATTAATGGGTTTAATTATTAATCCTTTTTCCGGAGGATTTTAGTTAGATTATTTACTATTGGAAATCAATTTCAATCGGTTCACTATCCACTGGTATATTTACTATCACGTTTCATTAATATTCGATTAATCTAATTTATTTCAGTCCTGAAGAATCCTATTCGTTCTGTAGCCACTTGGCAAATTTGCTATTATGATTTACCTTAGTTACTTTATATTTAGAGAATCTATTTGCTATGGCGTTTTGTTCCAATTATTCTACATTTAATTTAATCTAATTTTATGCATGATTTATCTTATCGAGTTTGTGGTCCATTAGTAAATTTATTATTCCACTTTATGTTGTTTATGTTATATTGAAATGATCCATACTCTATGGCGATTTATTTTTATCACTTTAATTTTTTATTAATGCATTAACTATTCCGAATAATTATAGGGATTTCCTCCTGATCTGATCACTACTGATCTACCCAAGCTAGTTATGTTCACTCAGTCTCTCTATCTATTCGTGGCGGACTTTCAACTTGATGCCTGAAATACTTTCAATATTCCAACCCAGATCCCTGCTCATCACTTGACACAACTATCCCTGTTATTTATACGTATTGCTATTAATGGATGGTTTTTACCTATTTTGTGATATAATTTCTCGTGGTATTCTTTCATGTTCTTTCGGAACTTAGCTTCGAGTATCTTATTGATGGTGCTTCTATGTAAATATATTATTTTAATAGCTATTCATTCATGAATTAATTTTTTGGTAATTTTATATGTATCGTAGTATTAATGGTGGTTCATTTACGAATCAAATTTTTTATGCTTTTATCAGTAACCTAATATTCTACCAAGATTTATTATGTTGACGGATCCTGTTTTGCTATTCAGTAATTATCGTTGGATATAAATTGGTTACGAAGGTGAATCCTATTTCAGGGTTATGGTTTGGATTTATTCCTACTAGAGCGTGATAGGAGAGTTTCACTCGATTTACATTACTATGATTTGGTATATGTTTGATTTACTCGTATCAAGGGGTTTTAATGTTAAGGTTTTTCTGCGCCTTTGAACGTTCGACGCTGTGATTCACGAATAACATTTTCTCGTTCAGAAGCCGTCACAGAAGCGTTGGATTATTGGCAATTTAAAGAGCTTAATTTTAATTTATTAGATTCTTATTACGTTTGAGAAGTTAGGGAGTAATCAACATACGCTTTGAATGGCGATTTTGTGGAATTAAACATTACTTAAATTAGGATCGATTTTCCATTATTATTTATGACTTAAACACATTATTAATTTTTTAGAAATTTCAACATTTCTTTTAAAAACATAGCAACAATTTTTGAATGACATCGCTTTCCCCGTACCTTTCCCAAATTGATCCTAAGATAAATTTGTGTTGATATTAATAGTTTAAGAGTGCCCACTGGACTACTCAGTGTGGTGATTTTGAGCCGTGAGTTGTAAATAATATTTAGGTCGAGTTTATAGGAAATGAGTGCCGACGAAACAGCCAAAAGACTATTTTCCCTTCACCCTTTTCCCTTTTATGGAATGATATTGACGTTTCAGCTCCTGCGTTCATCATGCCGGAGCCTCCACGGGCACGAAATCATTGGCGATAATACACGCACTTACACGATTTTGATTGTATATTTGATTTTAATAACTTCCGATATGTGTCGGCGGAAGGCCGGAAAAATTTTGACAGGAAAGAAAATCTATTCTGATTTAATATATATTTTATCATATCATTTACATCATGGTTGTTCATAATATTCACACATAGCATATCATAACTCCCTCTCCCCACTTCGAAATCCAAGCAGAGCTCATTCGAGGTTGCGAGGATACGACGTGGAGAGAGTATCGAATAATCTCTCACTCACATCAAATTTTTGCGCTCTCTACTGGTTAGACGAAAATTGGTTCAGACTAAAGCTGATTTCAAGTTTTTGTAAAAACTGATTAAAATTATGTGAAAATGAATCGGTATATATACCTATTGTACGACCCTAACCTTGCGTGTTCTTTTTGATTTAGTAAAACAAAATTTGATCTTGTGATTTTCTAGTATATTCTATTCTTAATTTTTATTATTTTGAAATTTTATTTGACAATTTTTTTTTGCATTTTTTAATTGAATTATTTTTAATCCAAATTCTTTGAATTTTATTCCATTTTCATGAAATTTCTCATTTTGTTTGATAAATTGTCAAATTCCGGTCAAATTGTTAGGTTTTCATGTTATGTTTTTGTTTATTTCGTGCGGATCTTGTTGCACTCTGTTATTATTTTAATTTATTTTTGTGTTTTATAATTTTATATTTAATTGTTCTCTTTCTCGTATTTTAGTAGGGTTAGTTGATGTTTTAATAGGTTTTATTTTAAATCTGCATGTTGTATTTGCATCTGTGTTACCGATTCATTTAAACATTTCCAAGGCCGTCTGTGTTCTGGCCCAACAAAAAACACTCGGGGGCCCATAAAATTGCGACCCGCAATTTCAAAAGTCTTTTTCAGGTTCTACTTTTATACCCTGGTTTGAGTCTACGAGCTCTCTGGTCGTGATCTCAATACCCACATTCATAAACAGTTTCTACGTTATAAATAACTATCAAGATAAAGATGGACTTAAGGTCCGACTACTATACGTATGATCAAATAAAATCAAAATGAAGTCGAATAGTTTAGTTTTCAAAATCAAGACTACTATACGTATGATCAAATAAAATCAAAGTGAAGTCGAATAGTTTAGTTTTTCAAAATCAATGAGAATCAGTTATATAGTAAATTTAGTCTCGAATGAATCGTTGACGGCTTGAGTTTCGCTTTCAAGTTGGTTTTCTCTTTTGGTTGGGTTTGATTGATATGGTTAATTGATGGAGATGCATGCGAGTTTTGTGGTTTCATTGGTTCATCGTCATTATCATTGTCCATAGTTTTAAGTTCATTTCTCTCTTTTCTAAGGTACATTGATTATTCTAGGTTTATTTACAATATTATTCAACTATATACAGTGAAGTTTATCCACTTTTTATTCATTCTCTTCTCTCGGGGGTGAGTGTATTTCGCACTCTTCTTTTGCCCTTTTCTCTGAAAATCTTATTATTAGGACTTTGGGTTTTATTAGTCGTTCTGTCAATTTTGGGAGTTCCTTTAACCGCTCTTTATTCTCCTCAATTATCTTTCATTGGTTGTTTATTCGTATTCGGAGATTTCTTTCTTTTGCTTGTTTTCTTTTGAATTGACGTTTGTAGTTGATTTGATCTATTGTCTGCTTCTCGAGTTTTCGTTTCGATTCTTGGAGTTCCTCTTTTAACGATTCCATTTCCTCTTGAGTTTGTTGGTGATTTTGTTTTATTTCTCTTGCTTCTTTACAGCTCTCTTCTAGCTGTATTAAATATCTCTGTTCGCTTTTTCTGCTTTCTCTCATCCTTTCTGCTTCTGTTTTCCAATAGTCTTCCTAAATTACTCGAGTTTTTATCTTTGCTAGTTCTTGTCCCAAATATTCGTTTTCTCTTTTTTGGTCTCTGTTATCTTCCATACTAGTTGTTAATTTTCGCTTCACTGTATTGACTATTTGTTTTGTTTGAATTAGTTGTTGACTTATTCGGGCGATTTCTAATTCTTGCTCTTCTACTATCTGCTGAAATATTATTTCATGATCTTGTTTTACTATTAGTTCCCATTGTTTTGCGTTTCCTTCTTCTAATATTTTACATTCTATTCTCCATCTTCTTGCTTGATCTGTTAGTTGGGTCATCATTCTTTCTTGCCTGTCATCTTTAGGCTCTCTTATTTTCCTTGATGGTTTTGGTCGTTGATTTCTCAGTTTGTTGATATCTATCTTTGCGTCTTCCCACTTGGCTTTGTAGGCTCTGGTTCGGTCTTCCTCTTCTGCTAATTGTTGCGTATAATGTCTGGCGTGTGCTTCCCAGTCATTCCTTGCACTCTATTTCTCCTCATACCATTTTGTTTTCCAGTGTAATGCTTGACGTTTTGCCCATTCTTTGGCTTGTTCTTCGCTGGTTCTTTTTGTCTTTTCTAACAAATATTTGGTTCGCATCTGTTCCAGTTCTCCTATTGTTTAGTTTAGCATTCTACAGGTTTCCTCTCCTTCTTCCTGTATTTCTGTTTCTTTATCTTTTATTATCTCTCGTAGTTTCTCTATTTCGTTTTGTTGATCTTGTTTGTCTTTTTCTAGGGTTCGTATTTCTTTTCTCTGATTTCCGATTCTGGTTTGATTTTGAATAAATTCCTTCATCATCTCCTCTTCTCGTTCTTTGTAAGTTTTCTCTTTTCCTTCTGGGTACACTATTCGTTGTTTCATCTGTCTTTCCCATTTTTCTCTCATCATTTTAGTCTTTATCGTCTCTTTCATTAGTTCTTCTTCCGCAGCTAATAACATCTCTTTTAGTCGCATTGTCTTTTGTCGCCATTGTTTTGCTTCCTCTCTTGCTTCTTTTAGTTGTTCTGGTTGATTTTCGATCTTTGTTTTTGGCTCTTTGTTCTCGCTTCAACTTCTTTTATTATTTGATTTTTTATCTCGCTCTGATTCATTATTGCCTCTGAATGTTAATATTAATTATTTTTCTCTTCTTATTCGTATCGTAATTCATATCGTAATTTTTTGTGATTTTTGGTATATTATTTTTGGTTTTATTTACACTTTAACATTTTATTTTCTATTTACACTTTTTACACATTGTTTTCATCCTTTTTATATTGATCAGCGAAACGGAATCCCTTGATCCGTCCGTTGATCGGTTTTCTACATACTGGACATATATTCACTTTTAATCCACATGCTTCGCATGTGACCATATGTCCACATGGTGTATAGATTATTTCGACTTGACAACATGTTACACATTGATGCTGCTCTAATATGGCTTCTTTTATCATTGACTTTTCTAGGTTTTCTTTCGATTTCTCTTGGTATCGTTTGATGGCTCGTATCACTGCTTGTGTCGAGTCGTACCATTCTAGGTTGTTAGTCAACCTTTCGATGATTATTTTCCTCATTGTTTGAGTATTTATCACTGATAATAACATTAGAGTCCTCGTTTTTGGTCGGTCTAAGATATCTTCCACTTGTTGATTTGCGATTACTATTTCTACGTTCTTAGATTCTTTCTCTTCCTTGTACATACATTTCCCCTTATGTTTTAATTTTTGAACGTTTTGATCTGGAATTGGCTGTTAGTTTTTGCATCCCTCGCACATTATTCCTCGTGCTGTTCGACAATATCCTTGACTTGCAAATTCTGTTGCTCTTGGGTTTCCTTTGAAAGTTTTAATCCTTTCTTCAAATGTTCTCTTTATAGTCTCTCCTTCCCATAATAGTTCGGTTGGGTCCTCGAAATTCTTTGTTATTATTATCTTTTTCTCTCCTTCTTTTTCATCTTTGTCCATTTCCAATTTTTGGAATCCTTCTAATATGTTTATTGCTTGGTTTCTGACGTCGAGATTAATTCTAAATGGACAGGTTGGAAATTTTCTCAGGTGTTCTCGTTTTGCTGTTTCTCCTTTCTCCCATAGTGCGAGTTTTCCTCGACAAAAAATGCAAGTAACTTCGTCTGGTAGTTTTGATGTTCCTGTGAAATAAAATCCTTGTGCGGCCAGTTTCTTGCTTTTTCGGTCAGTAAATAATTTATTGTCTTTGAATGTTAGATATCTTTGCTCCTCTTTCCTCATGTTTTTGTTTCTTACTTTCATTGGTGGGTATATCTTTGTCATAAGTTGTTGGGGTATCCCTTCCACGTTATAGTTCGCATAGAATGATGCGGCTGCCGTTAATATATTGGTTTTTTCCTCTTCTTCTGGTTTTTTCCACAGTTTCGCCCAAATTGATCCTGGTTCCTCTCTTATCTTCACTGTTTTCTCTTCACTGTTTTCTCTTCACTGTTTCCGCTTGCCATCTAATAATAAATGTCGTCATTGTTTTGAAATTTTTAGTTTTTCTGATTTTTCTGATTATTTGTATTTTTGATTTTTATGTGATTTTATTATTTTTTATTTACATTCTATTTACACTTTCTTTTCCTCCTTTACAACGTCTTATCCGGATTTTCTACTTCTAATTTTATCTACAAATTGTCTTCTCGCAAGAATCCTTCCCCTCTTAATCGTTGCTGTGAGTAGAAGAATGGTGTACCTACTGCCGTATTCCAAGCAGTTGTTGGTCTTCCTAGTTGTGGTTCGTTTTCTGCTCTGATTGGATTGCGATATTCCTCTCGTCCTAGCATTTTTATTATAATGTACTGATTGAAAGGCCACGTTAATAGTTCGTCATATTCTCCTCTTCCTACTCTAAAGAAGACACTGATGTGGGTGCCTGTTGCATTTCCATCCCAATTTGGATATAGTCTAATGCCCAACTTGTATCCATTTTTCCAACTATATATTGGTGGACTATCTATGATTCTTTGTGTTCCATCTTTCGCTCTTTGTAGTTTTTCTGCAAATCCAGTTATTCTTTATATAAAGGGTGCTGTAGGTAGTTTTCTGGCTACCAAGCTGGTTGTTTCTAGATCCTGTATGCTGCTGATTATTTGTTGCATTCTCTCTTCCATTTCGGCCTTTTTCTTGGGTGTACTTTCTTGGCTTTTTTCAAATTTCTTTCTGGATTCTAGTATTTCTCTCATTAGTGCTTTTTGTGCGTCCATTTCTGTTCGTAAGTTTTTCACCTCCCATGCTATCATTCCTATCGTTTTCATCATGATTTCTGTGTGCTCGATACTGTTTTCCATCATATGCTTTTGCATTTCCGCAATTGGTAGCCGTACTTGGCAATTGAATAGTTCTAAGGGACACTTGACTGGTTTGCCAATACATTCATTCCAATGTTCTTTTAGTTTGACTTTATCTTTCCTGTTGCATTTGTTGGCACATATTCCTTCGTAGAAATCGCATAATTGTTCTTCACTTGGATTCCGATGCTCCTTTTCTATCTTTATCCATTCGTCTATGGTTCCACAGAATTAGCATTTTTCTTCTCTCTTGATACATAATTTGTTGTGTTCCTTCATGTTCTTTTTTGTTGTCTTACTTTGACATTTTCTGCATAATACCTCACTATATTCACATTCTTTGGTGTGGTTTTCGGCTTCCTTCACGAGTCCTTTCCATTCACACTCCTCTACTCGGCATTGGACTATTAGGTTATTTATTTCTTTGTTTGTGGCTTTGTCTAATGTTGTAGGGTTTTCGTCTCCTTCAAAAGTCTCATCGCACCCAGGACATTTTATTATTCTAGTTTCTATTACCTCTATCGTACAATCCGTACATATTCTGCATCCACACTTCGTCTGTCTTGCTCCAATCAGTAATCCTTTGCATTTACAACATTTTAATCTTTCTTCTATATCTACCACCATTCTGATCTTGTCTTTCATTATTCGTATCGTAGCTTCGGATGGATTCTCGCTTCCTCTAATTCTCTCGATAATTGTCTGCATATCTACAATAATTTTCTGATTACTTGACGTCGTTTACTTTTATCGGTTTATTTACACATATTTACATAGTACGCTCTATTTTACTCCACTGTTGAATCCGGTTCTGGGGTGAATTCTGGCATCGATGATATCCATTCTACCCAGCTTGCTGGATCTACATTCTGTTGGCTACTACGTAATCTTCTAATTTCTTCAGCTTGCCATCTGACTTAATTGTTTAGTTGTTCATTTATTCTTTGTAGTTGTAACATGGTTCTTTGCTGATCTTATATTCTCGCTGTTTGGTGTAAGCTCGGTTCACACTTTCTGTTAATACCATGTGAGTATTCGTCCATTGTGTTTGCGCATTGTTGGTTATTTGCGTCATTAATTCGCATTGACGTCTACATATTACTTCGACTCCTTGATCTTGATATATCCATCGATCTAATTCTACGATCTCTATAGGTACGTTGGCAGCTGTAGGTTGTTGGATTACTTCCACAAATGGTTGTCTTCTGGCTTGATATTGTCGATTATCGTTATTCAGATCCATCTATTGATTATAATACACTTTTAATCCGTCTGCATTCTTTTCTATTTGAATATTTTCTTTGGTGCATTTTATACAATATTTATACACAATTCTACATACTATTACTACTATTATACTACATAATATTCTACACTATATACATCGTCTCCTTTATGTCCTATACCATTGTCTCCGGGGGCTCTATACGTAGTGTTCGTATCTCCCCATATCTCTCATCCGTTATCTGGTATACATCAAATTCGTTTGACCATTCCTGTGGCGTTTCAATAATGGGCGATTCTTTTAACCAGAGTCCACTTGTACTTGAGTTTCCGATGACTTCGTATTCTTCTGATTTTTCTGCATCGTACTGTTCTAATTCGATATCGTAATTGAATTTTTCTATTACTGGCCATAATCTCTTCTTCTTTGACTTTTGTTTATCTTTGTTGGTGGTTCTCATAAGTTGAATTATTATCAGCATGATCACGATACTTGTTACTGCACCTGCTATCCAGATCATTTTCGTCGTCTCGTTGGGTTTTGTTGTTGTTATTTTTCTTGTAGTGATTGTTTCTGTTACTTCTCCTTTTTGTTGTACGTTTTTGAGTGCTTTCTGAAGTTGTAGGGCTTCATGTATTGTTCCTGTTGTTCCGGGGCTTTCCTTTAGTGTTCTGGCTATGGTGCAAGTTATTACCGTATTATCATTAGCACATATTATATATTCCGTATCACCTTTTATACTGTCCCATTCACATTTTCACTCTATTCTCAGGTTCATTTCCCAACAATCGATGGTTAGGTTTCGTACGCATACCTGTTTAATTGTTCTTGCTCCTATGTTCGTTATTCGTAGGTTGCCTATTCCTTGCTCTACTTGGATTTTTATGCTTTCTTCCTTTTCTGCATCTCTACATATATTTTTGGTGGTATGACACGATGATGGATCTTCGGGCTGTATTTCCAGCTTTCCTGGTTTCCTTAGTGGTTCGAAGTAGCAACTTATACCGGTATTTTCCTTTAGGTGAAGACATATTCCTTTGTTTGAAGTTCCTTTGTCGTCTATCGTTCGTATTCTAAACGATTTCAGCCCTTTTATAGTATCTTTGTCGGCTTCCGTTAATTTAATTGACGTGATCAATATCATTAGTTTTTGTAATAGGGACGGTCGGTTTTGATTTTTTCTTGGTTGTTGTACATTTTTTCTATGTAATGGTGTCCCTCGTTTTTGTTTTCTCCCGTTGTTGTCGTTGTTTCCCGTTCCTTTCTTATTTTTTGTTTTTTGATGAGTGTTCCTACTTTCATCGGGTGGTTCTCTTTTCTCTTGTTGTGCGGGTTTATTCTCGTCTTCCTTATCTGGTCTAGTATCTAGGTCATCTCGGTCTTCTTTATTGTTATTACTTCCTTCTCCGTTATTATTTCCATCCGAGGTTTTCTTTGAAATGTCGTCCTCGACATTTATTACTTCGATTATTTCCTCGTATACCTTTATTATTCTTGCCTTTAGATCGCCCATTTTCTTTATCTCTTGTTTACTCCTCTGGAATCTTATTTACTTTCGATGCCACTTATGTATTATTGTTAGTAGCTGTTCTTTTCTGTCTCCGATTCGTAATGCTTCTATTGGATGGTTTATGAATTTCAGTCTTTCCCATTTCAGCATTGCTTTTATCGTCTTTGGGAATGGGTAGTAGGCGTATATTGTTTCTTTTAGTAAGATGTTTCTATTTCTCAACATATAATTCAGATCGAATACTTTAAGTGATGAACCTTCATAGGTCCACTTCATTAGGTTGGCTGCTGCTTCATCTTGTTTGGCGTCGATAGCCTCCCATAATGTTTGAATCGTTTTGCCCATTATTTCTCTCTTCTTTATTGTTGCATTATTGGTTATAAATTTCACCGCGCTTGCCTGTCCTGATTTTAGTGCATAATGTAGGAAGTTATTTTCTCCATTATCCTTTTCTTTGAGGGATGATCCAGTCTTTAATAGTTCTCTCAGAACTGTTGTAGAGGCATCTGCTGCAACTGCGAACATTACTGGCGTTTGCCCCTCCTCATTTGGTATGTTTGAGGTTTGTCCGCATTCCTTCATGAATTGGATTATGTCTAGTGTTCTTTGAATGTTTCTATGTTGCACTGCGAAATGTAAGGGTACATTCGCTTCTACATCTGCCATGGTAAAAATTATGGGTATCTTTTCTTTTATGAGATCCATTTCTGGTGGGCTTCTAGCTCCTTTAGCGTAATCCATCGCGATCTTTCCCACTTTGTTTACTATCCTCATCCATCCTTTTCCTTCGACCCATTCTGGCATTATTTCTCTGATGGCTTTTACTATTATATCCATCTTGTCTACATTGTCCTGTGTCGAGTTTAATATTATTTTTGGTTCATATGGTTTAAGTTCCTCTGCAATTTGTGTGCTGTTTGGTGCTGCTTCTATTTTACGACTTAATGTTAGTCCGTTTATACTCAGTTGCCGGGTTTGCGATCTGGTTTTCATGCCTCGGGTCTCTGGTTCCTTTGTTATTGTTTTAGGTATCGCCTTGCATCTGCTTACGTTTACATATATAGGTCTGGTGAGTGAGTTGTTGACCAATTTGACTCGGGCGTTATTCTCATTTACATATATATTATTTCGTATGGCCCTTTACCACTTCTTTGTAATTTTCTGACGACTCCTGTGACGATTTCTGGTGTTGCAATTATTACATAGTCTCCAACTTGGAAACTGTGTTCTCGTACGTCTCGTTTCTTATCGTGTAACTCTTTGTAACTTTCTTGGTTAAATCTAATATTCATACCTGCCGTTTTCCAGATCTCTTGCATTCGTTCTTTGAATCCTGTTACATAGTCATCAATTTCCATATATTGTGATATCGGCGGTTGATATTCTAGGTCTATCGGCATGTTACATTCTCTGCCATACATTAAATTGAAAGGGCTCATTTTTGTTGCCGAATGTATCGACATTCTATATGCCATAAGGCATAGATTTATGTATCTATCCCAATCCTTCTGATGTCTACTTACGTAATTTGACATCATTTCAATTAAGATGCCATTGAATCGCTCGGTTTGTCCGTTTGTTTGTGGATGGTATGGTGACGTTCTCAATTTCGCTATTCTGAAGTAATTCGTTACTTCTTCTATGATTTCGCTCATGAAGTTGGTTCCCTGGTCTGTTGGTATTTGTTTGGGTGTTCCGTATCGGCAGCATATTTCCTCTACTAGTATTCAAGCTATTGTTCTGGCTTTCTGGTCTGGTATTGCGAATGCTTCCGGAAATTTTGTTAGATAATCCGTCACTACTAATATATAGATGTTTCCGTCATTGGTTTCCGGTAACGGTCCTACTACGTCCATTGCAATCATCGTCATGGGTTCTGGTGGAATCGTCATCGGTTTTAGTGATGCCTTCAGTTTACTTCTTGTGCTTTTTCTAGTTGCACATGTCAAACAATTTTTTATCCATCCCTTTACGTCTTCTCCGACATTTGGCCAATAGTATTTTTGGCGCAGTCTTGCTTCCGTCTTTTTTGCTGACATGTGTCCTCCAAGTTTCCCATCATGATACTGCATTAGCACTTCTTTTCGCCTACTTTCTGGTAAGCACGTAAGTCGTTTCTCGCCATCCATTAATAATAACCATCCTTTTTCCATAGTATATCTATGTCTGTGTTTTTCCATGTGTTCTTTTAACTTGTTGTTGTTATCAAAGATTCTCATATCGTTGGTTTTCATGAATTCGATTATTGTCTTCAATTCTTCGTCTTTTTTCTGTTCATTTCTCAATTTCGTGAAGTCGATGTCTTCTGCGATTATCATTCAGATTCGTCTTACGTCTTGGTCCATCAGTTCTTCGAACATAAATCTCGACATGCAGTCTGCGTTGGCGTTGGCTTTTCCTGATTTGAATTTGATGTATGGTGAGTATTCTTGTAGTTACATTGCCCATCTCATTAATCTACTAGAGGCTTCTTTGTGTTGCTCTAACCATACCAATGGTTGATGATCTGTTGTGATGTATATCTCATGACCCCATAATAGGTATTTGAAATGTTTGATGGCTTGGATTATTGCTAATGCCTCTCTTTCTGTTACTGAGTAGTTCTTTTCATGTTTCTTGAATGTTCGACTGTAGTATCCAATAACTCGTTCTCTTTTCTCCTCGTCCTATTGTCCTAGGACTGCTCCGGATAAATATCCGCTTGCATCTGTTGCTAGTAAGAATGGTTTCTTAAAATCTAGGTGGACGAGTATTGGTGCTGATATCAGTTTATCTCTGAGTGTTTCAAAAGCTGTTTGTTGCTCCTTTTCCCATGCAAATGGGGTATCTTTTTTTGTTAGTTCCTGTATTGGTTTGGCGATGGTTGCATAATTCTTTATAAACTTCCGATAGTATCCGCATAGACCTAAGAATTCTTGCACTTGTGTGACTGTTTTTGGTACTGGGCAGTTCTTTATCTTTTCGATGTTTCTCGGGTCTGGTTCTTTGCCTTTTGCCGACATGATGTGTCCTAAAAACGTGACTTTTTCCTTGGCCCAGTCGCATTTTGATGGCTTTAGTTTTAGTTTCCATTGTTTTAGTCGAACAAATACGTTTCGTATATCTTTTAGGTGTTTATCGAAGGTGCTAGAATAAATTAATAAATCGTCAATATATACCATACACTGTTTGATGCCGTTCGTTACAAAGTTCATACATCTCTGAAAAGAAGCTGGCACGTTGGTTAATCCAAAAGGCATTTTCTTAAATAGATATAAATCTTTTCCTATTGTAAAGGCAGTTTTCTCTCGATCTTCTTCCTTGACCTTTATTTACCAATAACCACTTTTTAGATCTAGCGATGTAAAATAAGCTGCTCCATGTAACGTTTGTAACATCTCATTTATATCTGGTAACGGGTATGTATCCCGTTTTGTTACTGCGTTGAGTCGTCGGTAATCTATGCAGAATCGTTGTGTTCCGTCTTTCTTTTTTACCCTGACTACTGGAAATTGCCATGGTGAACAACTTGGTTCGATTACTCCTGCATCTAGTATCTTTTGGACTTCCTTTTCTGCGACTGATTTCTGGGCTTCTGCCAATCGATATGGTCGTAGCGTTATTGGGGTATCATCTGTCAATGGTATAGTGTGTTTTGTTACATCGCTTGTACCTAGATTTAAGTCAGATGCTGCGAATATGTCTTTGAATTCTATTAGCAATTTTTGTAGTTGTTCCTTCTCTGTTTCGTTTAATAGCTGACTGTCAATTGTCCATAATTCTTCCTCTTCAGTCCCCTTGGTTTTCGTTGTTGGAAGTTCGATGTCCATCATCGGGGTTAGTTTCCCTAATCTTTCGTTTTCGTAAATTACTTTGTCTTCTTCGTCGAAATTAGTGATGTTGATAGGAATTACGTTATTGTCATTTACGTATTTTAAATTCTTTTCAAAGGATAGACGCCTCTTCAGATAAAAGTAAGTCAAAAACACTTAATAAATTCAAATCATTAAGGAGCATCAAATCTTCAATGTCCTTGAGCCATTACTCTGCTTCCGTCATGCTTCTGCGGTCAAATCTTCTGACATTAAATTTCAAATGTCTTTTGCCTGTTTAGGCAAAGATTCCATAATTAGCTTCCGATTCTGAATTCTTGTCACCGCATGAATCGGTTCAATTTTTTCGACGTGGTCGCCAGTTACAATCTCTTCAAAAGTTATAATTTATATAACCATTTATTTAATTCAAAGTGTCTAATTAATTCTGAATAATAAAACAAAGTTTTTAATATTCATTATTGGACATCACTAATACAAAAACAGCCATCAAATAAATGAGAATCTGGCAATAGTTTATCCACGTGAATATTCTTAATTCTGATAAAATTTTGAAGATAAAACTGGCACTCCAATTGTTTTTTCATGAAATGCAATATAACCTCCAGAGATGATATAATAAAGTAATATTTCTAGCAAGGATCTCCCAAAAAACCATTACTTCTAGCTGGAAATAAAAATTAATATAGAATACTTGACAATAAAGATTAATAAACTTATCACTAAATGCATTCATTCAAATAATAGATTTTGATGAAATATGTAAAGTAGTTATTTAAAATAAAACCGGTATAAAAATTTGCTAATTTAAATTAATATTTTGAAAAGTTAGAAATGGTACATAGCTCAATATTGTTGGTATAAACTTCAAATATTAGCATTTGGACTTAAGTGAAAGATTAATTTTGTACTATAAATAATGTGATTGTATGTTGTTAAATAAAGACGTATGCTAAAAGTTTAAAAAGGAACAAGTGGTGATGATACTCTTCCTGTTGTCCCAAAACGTCCTTAATGGATCCTACTAATTTTGGGCCCTTTTATAAATATATTAAAATTACTCCAATAAAATTATAAGAAAAAGTATTGAAAATAAATTTATTACAAATCAAGTAAAACTAATAAAATCATACAAAAGTTCTATAAAACCATTTCAAATATAAAATAATTAAATTCTTAAAACAAGTTTTCCTGTTGTTCCACTATTGAATATGATATCATGATGAGCTTTCCCGGCATCCTGTAAATCATATTCCTTGGATATTATTGGACAAATATCGCCGCTTTCCATCCAATTACTCATTTGCAAACCCGCATTTTCCCATTGGTCCTTAATAAGCCATGAATACATTCGACAGAAATATCCTACATTACCAATGAATTCATTCCCAATGCGACACCGCGCACGTCCAATAATTTGCCCATTGTTAATCGCGGGTCAAAATTTATTGTTCCACGACAGCCAACAATCTAAAATAATTATTATACAGATTTTGGACGAAAATAATTTTAATAAATATTTTATTGAAATTTTGAGATAATAAAATAGAAAAATCAAAAAATAATAATTATAATTTTTATTTAATTATAATATTTTAAATAATAAAATTTGTAATAATTGTAATGGAAAAATAAAATAATTTTTATTGAAATTGATATTTTATTAGTTTTAAATTTGCAATAATTTTAATAGAAAAATAAAAATAATTATTTTTATTTAATTTTAATTTTTTAAATATTTAATATAATTAAATAATTGCAATAAATATAAAAAAAATTTAATTTTTATTGAAATTGATATTTTATTACATTGCAATAATTTTAATAGAAAAATAAAAATAATTATTTTTATTTAATTTTAATTTTTTAAATATTTCATATAATAAAATAATTGCGATAAATATAAAAAAATTAATTTTTATTGAAATCGATATTTTATTACATTGCAATAATTTAAATAGAAAAATAAAATAATTTTTATTGAAATTGATATTTTATTAGGTAGCAATAATTTAAATAAAGAAATAATTATTTTTATTTAATATAATAAAATAATTGCGATAAATATAAAATATGAAAAATAAAAATAATTTTTTTTATTTATTTATAATAATTTAAATATTTAATATAATTAAATAATATAATAAATATAATAAATATAATAAATTAATATAATAAATAACCCAATATTTTTTATTTGTCAACACAACCTTAATATAAATTTTATGGAATTTTTGTTGAGCCGTTGAAATATTTTACAGAAATAAATTTTTAAAAAATTATCATTTCTTTATTATTATTACAATAATATAAAATGGTGATTCAGATAAGTGAATAATAAAATAAATCATTTCGATTATTATTCAGTTTCCGGCGGAATAGTTATAATAAAATGACAAAGCACCAAAATACGTTCCGATTTTCATTTAAAATTTATTTTTGATTGGTTAAAATTTTAAATTCAAATTTAAATAACATAAATAATAAATAAGATATTATTGTAGCACTAAAATGTTTACCATAATCCTTGCTTTAATCGCAGCCATTTCACAATCAATAACGAGATTTTGATTGGCCAACATTTCTATAACGATATTAATTTTATTAGAGAATTGTCCCTGTTTCCATAGTTACAATAAAATAACTTTCATTGATAGTAAATACTTTTATTTCATTGACATAACCATCAGCGTTGTGATTAAATACGTAATCGGCACCGATACTTTTGATCATATCCAATCCTTCGGTTGTGCCCGCTGTTCCGATAACAGTCAAGTTATTGGCCTTGGCCAACTGAATAGCAGCGATTCCAACCTTTCACACAAATAAAAGACTCAAATTTTATCCATACACATTTCAGTTAGAAAAGAAAAGTAAATCCAATATAAAATTGTGGGTATTTACTACAAGTCGATATTAGTTTCTGATTCCTCGACAACCCAACACAATTTTGTATCAATACAACTCTATTATCTCGCGTTAAAATAAGTCATCAAATGGAAGATCTCCCGCTTGTTACGCTTAGAATAATAACACTATGGATTCGCACTAAGTTATCTTTGATCCTAATTCTAACCTTCACAATCTCTTAAATTCATCCTGGTCAAACTGGGAAATTTATTATGCTGTCTTTTTCTTTTATACTGTCATCGTAATTATATCCGCTTTTGGTTTTGATTTGTCACCTCTCGAGATTATTAATTTGGGTTACAGATTCTTGAGTTGCTTTTGGAAACTAGTTTACTGTCATTTTGGAGATTTCGGAGCTTTCACATAACCTGTCAGAAATTTTATTTACTCTTAATTGAAGTCTGGTTTCCTTTTTATCCGGCGTCTTCCTTTATTTATTTAATTATTTCCCTAACACTAATTAAATAATTTTATTGACAACCCGGGTTTTCCACACTAATTGGTTTTCATAGTAGCTAATTGATTTTTTTTTAATATTTCCTTCTGGGGAGCCTTATTGATTTGATTTTATCGTTTTTGAATTCGATTCATCATTTGGCATAGATCAATATTTATATTTAATTTTTTGCACTTTAATTATTAATTTAGATTTTGTTTTGGTTGAATTGCACCTGATTTTTCTTTTTGTTTTCACCATTTTCGTTCGAAACCTGACAGAAGCAAGAACATAAGATTGGTATATAAATATTAGGATTTTTTTATAGTAAAAAAATGCTTAGAACATTTTTTGAAAAAAATATGATTCAAGCTTTTGACATGAACTCGTTTAAGAGTCATATTATGAGTCACACAAATACCGATGACGCATCGAAATGACCGCTGACTCATCTTCTACACGATTAGTCATGCTTTCCGTCATCCAATCAGAATGCTTTGTTCCAGAGGTTTGCAGCTGACGAATGAGCTATAGACCCTTATACTGGTTTCCTTAATGTACTATTTTCAATGAAGTCACCATTATCATTGCTGGAAAACAATTTGCCAATGCAGAAGTATAAACACCAAAAATAAAAAAATAATCACTGAATCAATAATTTGTGATTGATAATACGGTTTATTATCAGTGAAATAAATATGGAAATATGAATCAATATTTATAAAAAACTAAATTATGGAACAGGCGGAAATACAAAACTAATAATCCATAAAGGTGCACATAACTGCACTGTGCATTAAGTTATTGAAATTTAGGATTAAACTGTAAGTAGGCAAACGGGTAAATCTGGGAAATTAAAATAATGCGTAATTATCCTATTTTTTCAATCGATTAAATTGTATAAATAGAATGTAAAAATAGTCAAAAATCAATTAAAAATCACTTACAGCTCCACTGGCACCATGGATTAAAACGGTTTCTCCTGACTTGGCTTGTCCTCTAAATCAACATTTGGACTATTAATCTTATTTATCATTTCAGAAAAGGATTGCATAAAGCTCAATTATTGATTTTTTCATAACTTTTTAAGTGAAATCACAACTTTTGTCGTTTATCAGGTTTTATCTTACAATATTTAACTTAATATATCAGATTTGAGAAAGCACTAATTTCCATTTATTCGATTGAATATTAAAAATAAAGTATTTCCAACTTTCAATGAATGGCTTTGGTTAAAAAGAGGAAATCCTCGCTCGAATAAAAAGATAATACTCTGCTTAGATTGAATAATTTCAAGGGAGAACTGAAAGTTTCTCTGTCCGAAATGAGGCCGAGTGTAGAAGAACTAACGAAATATCGGAAAAACCTATTTTACATTACTATAAATATGTTGGGTTAGTTATGAATCCGGCTCCTCTTGCTCCTCGATGTTTCAAAATGAAATAAAACCCGAAACAATAAGTTCATTTAATTATTTAAAAACAATTTCGTAAATAGTATCTTTAAATTTGAACTGCTTCTTTCTACAAAATTACAGATTTTATATAGATTTTTAAATATATGACCTACTTATTTCACCTTAAAACGACCTTGACCTACTTAGTTCACCCAAAACAACCTTGACCTACTTATTTCACCTCAAAACAACCTTAACCTACTTATTTAACCTCAAAATGTCCTTAACCTACTTAAATACCCCAAAACGACCTTGACCTAATTTCAACACTTTTTAGCTTAATATTTTTTTCTTATAGAGGGTTGCCCTATATATGACGAATTAACATCCTACTACCTACTTTTTGACTAAATTCATTTTATTCTAAATATTATTTCACTGTTTAAATTTTTATAAATTTCTTATTTTTCTTATAATTAAATATGACAAGAGGCATCTGGCCGTCGGACATTTGCAGGTATTTTTTCCAGCCGTATCTAATAAGTAACTTTATAATTTAATTAATTTCCTTTTCTTATTGCCGGTCGCTTTGGGTTTTCATTACCCAATAATAAATTTATTTACAATAAAATTGTTTTCAAATAATTAACAAAAATAATGTGAAAATAAATTAATATAAAAATATGCAAAACAACTAATGTTTTTCATCAAATAATCTTTAATTATTTACAATCAATTCAAAAATTAAATAAATCCGACAAGTTTATAAATTTATTATTATCATTAAGTTTATATATTTCACAGTATTTCAAAAATGTGGATTGCAACGGGTTGCAACTCTAAAAAATCAAAAATTTTAATATTGTCTTAAAATTTAAAAGTACATGCACAACAAAGGTTATTGAAAATATAACTATTAAAAAGTTAAATTTGAGTAAATATGAAATTTTCTATTTTATTTTCTGGAGACAATTTTAGTAAACACTCGATTAATCTAAATTCCTCTAAAGGTGGTTAAATAAATTTACAACGCGGTTCAAATAATTTCTTGATTCATTTTTGAAGTACAACTCAGTTGTTTATCAAGTCATGGGACAAAATAGGTCACGTTAAAAATTTTTGGCAGTTAGCCGAATTTTTTTTAGAAAAAGATCCACAGCCAGATAGAGCAGAAAAATTTAAAAGAAATTTGCAAAATTGTTTATCTGCTTATGAAGAAATTGATAAAGATCTGAAGAAAAGAGCAAGCAATCTTTAATGACAAGTTTTTTAAAACCGTTATTAATCATGACAAAAAATCGAGTTTAGAATCAGGTGTGAAAATTATGCCAAAAGGTCTTCAGTCTAATCCACTCATAGTTAGCAGTGATGAAGATGAATTTAAGTAAATATTCGCAAAGAAATTTTTTGAAATCATATTGTTTAATTGTTAACGTAAATTTAATTTCATTTGTAATATAATTTAAAATCGCAAATATCCTAATGTCTATCTAGCTAAGTTTTAATTGAAAATACAAAAATACTGCTTAAATTTTGAATCATTTTCTACATATTCACTGTATAGTGAATACCTCTTACAACGTGGCCTTTTCTGAGAACGTATCTATCACGTTATAGGATGTTTATATTTATTACGTTATATTTATTAGAGATGTCTGAGGAAAAAATATTAATTAAATATAAAATTAAAATATTACTTATAATTTGTCAGTAAAATATAAATATAATTAACAAAAACGATATGAAAATGAATTATAATATAAATATGCAAAAAACGGATGTTTATCATAAAATAATCTTTAATTATTTTAAATCAGTAATTAAATAAATCCGATAATTTTAATAAATTTATTATTATTATGACCTTTACATATTTAATGGTATTTCAACAATGTGAAATTTACTATTTGTGTCCTGGCAACATTTTTAGTAAACATGTAACACTTGATTAATCTAAATTCCTCTAAGAATGGTTAAATAAATTTACATTTTATAACTGAGTTAGAGCTAATGTAAATTTATTATCAAATATTTATTGGAGATGTTTAAAGAAAAAAATTTAATAAAACTGGATATGTTACTTATAATTTGTCAGTAAAATATAAATATAAATTTTATTCGATAATTAACATAAATGATGTGAAAATAAATTATTATATAAATATGCAAAAAACGAATGTTTATCATTATATAATCTTTAATTATTTTAAATCAATTCAAAAATAAAATCAATCCGAAAAGTTTATACATTCATTATTATTAAGTTCATATATTTTATAGTATTTCAAAAATATGGACTATTTGTTTTATTTCCGTAAATATTTTACGGGTTGAAACTAGTATTTCATAATTTTGTAAGACACAAAATAGTTACTCAAAAAAAATCTTTTGTCTTAAAAATCGAAAATACACTAAGATTCAATGTTCATAATTATTGCAACAAATTATCGGTTCATCTAGAATTTTATGTAATTGAAAATGTAATTATTAAAAATTTATTTCTAAATCTGGAATTTTCTATTTTTTAATGTTTGATTAAGTTTGAGATTTTTAGTAGATATGTTAAACTTGATTAATTCATATAATTTTTATTTTTCGAAATTGTTGATAAAATTGCCCAGTTTGTTTTGATTACTAAAAATTTTTAATATTGATTATTACGATTAAAATGGCTGTATTGAAGAAATTTAATTAAATGCTGTACTCGATGAATCCAAAGTTATCTATTACGCTTTTGGTGGGGAAAATGTTTTTTACTTTCAATCAAGGTTGAGTATCCCTTTTTGGGCAATTATTGATTATGTCTTGCATTAGAATAATAATAACTTTATTATTTTGGAAATGAATGAAATATACCTGTCAAATAGCGCACTGTAGGCCGTGAAATACGGAGTGCCAAGGGATGCACCTTGTTGGAATGATAATTTTGAAGGCAATGCGTGAACATGGTGAACTGAAGCTAATGCATGACTAGCGTATGATCCTGTAATAGTTGAAGTTGTAAAAACTCGTTGTCCTATTGAAAATTTATCGCGGATATTGGATCCGAGTGCTGATATAATTCCACTGCAATCTGATCCAGGAACCCATGGAAGTGTAGGCAATACACTATATTTGCCAGCTCGACGATATGTGTCTACAGGATTAACACCGGCATATTTAACTTCAATCAAAACCTATTCAATAAATGTTATTTAAAAAATGAATTTTATTTATTTTAGAAAAAATATTAAACATTTTTTTAATCATTATAAAATAAGTTACTTCATTTTCTGAAGGCTTTGGTATCATAAGATTTTCAATTAATTTTAAAACACACGGCTCTCCAAATTCACTAATTCTAATTGCTTTCATTTTTTCTGAAATAGAATAACAATTGATTGAGAATAAAAACAGAAATAATAAATAATAAAAGGTCATTATATTTAAATTTTCACACTATTACTTGCTGAAACCATTAAAACGAAAAATATTTTTAAACATTTTTAGGTGTGAAAATTTTTTAATTTTAAAGAAACTTCATTGTTGTTCATAATATTTGAATAAACTTTAAAATAAAATATCATTTATAATACAATAAACAGAAAAAAGTAAATAAGAAAATGACATACAACTTTCGACCCTCCACATGTTACCCGTTGCTAGGCACCGTTGTTAATGTAACCAATGGTTCTGAGACCGCCGAAGGTAAGGTGAGCTTTATTTCTTAAACTGCTAAGCCCGACCTCCAGTTGGATTCAGTGAGCTGCCGTTAGAAGGCTTGTGCTCGGCTTATGCTTCTCGTTCCCTAACTTTCAAAAGATGAAATTTCCTATGTTATCAATTTTTAAAGGAAACTCTATCACTCATTGAATTAAAATTGAAGACAATAACCATCAAATGGCTGAACAACACTATTATTTAATATCATAAAAGTTTTCACCATCATTTATTAGTCAAATGTTTATTTGAATCACTTACTCTTTTCTATAATTTTCATTGAGTTTGTCCCCTGCTTGTAGGCGCCATCGTCGACGCTCAGATCTTCCTAGACGCGAATGGGGTCGGTTGACCTTTATTTTCTGGATGTATTCTTCCTTCTTCCGGTAGGCCAGTTGAGCTGGGGCGAAGACGAGGGTAGGAAACTACGTTGCCCTCATGGCTGGCAGCTAACGCTACCTCTAAACCACGAATTTGGGTGTGCAAAGCCTGCACCGTCTCTCGCTCTTCCCGCTAACCACGTTGAGCTGCGTTCACTTTTTGATATAATTTCTTTACACGTCCCGGTTCGATCCAGGTTGATTTTATGGTTTGACATTGTTTACTCATCTGCAACAATTGGTTGTGAAGATCTGCATTAATTTTTTCGCAGTTGAGTCATTTCCTAACCAATGGCGTGAATAGCGTTTATGTCTGAAATTAAATAAATAATTGAAAACTGTAAGAGTTTCTAATATGGTTTAATTTTAGCGCTGTATAATGAGAGAGTCGATGAAGTCGTCCTTTATTTTTACCATTTATTCTTTAATGTTTTCTATCAATTAGCTTGGGTTTCGTTTTTTTCTTTGGTGAACATGATTTCCATTTATTGTGGGTTTCTGGGTGTTTGAGATTTTTGCGACTATATGGTTGTTACCCAGAGAAACCCATACAAATATTTTTCGCTTAACACTCGCACCCGTTGCTAAGCAACGTTGGAACTGTGTTCGAGTGGGTTGATCATCCGCATAAAGTGAGCGTAATTACTAATGCTATAATTGACTGAACGATCCATGGGTCCAACGAGCTACCGATAGAAGGACTGTGCTCGATTTTGATGTTAAGGTCCCATTATTCTCTTATCCAATTCAAATGTTAATCTATACAGTTATATCATTTATCATTACGTTCAATCCCATAGTCCTCCTTGTCGCTGTTCATATTTTTAGTTTTACTATGGCCTGTACACCTTTCGTTATGCTACATATCCTTACAGTACCGCTATTATTCCTATCAGTATAATAGCTACTACGATCGTTGTTATTGATATTGGAATTATCATTGTTATATCCACTGTTATCATCACTACCACTATTATTATTATTTTTATTATTTTTATTATTTTTATTATTTTTATTATTTTTATTATTTTTATTATTATAATTATTATTATTATTATTATTATTATTATTATTATTATTATTATTATTATTTTGTTATTTTGTTATTATTTTGTATTTTGTATTGGTATTATTATCATTATCATCACTTATCATTACTATCATTATTAGATTTTGAGTAGGATTTCGCCCTCATTTCTCATTTTTTTTAGAATATTTTGATTATATAAACAATTGAGCTATACTACCTCATTATGTTACAGTTTTTAATAAAGTATTTTAGTTATTTTGTAAAATTTGAGCAGCGTCCCTCCCATAATTTTCATCTCATCTCAAAATGATTTATTTAGTTCTGAGATTATTTAAATTATTCTCTTTTCATGATTTTGGTATTTCGGATTTATCTTTTTCCGATGGTTTTTGATTTTAACTGTTGCAACGATTTCACGATTTCCCCGCTACTCTTTCCATTTTTTTGTCCTTATGATCCATTTTTTGTTCATATTGCACTTAATAAGTGCCCACTCGACTACTCGGTGTTTTGTAATTTTAGCCGTATATATATAATTCATTTTAGGTCAATTTTTCTAGCATTGGGTGAAAGAAAAACAAGCATAAAGACATGTTCCCCAATCTCCCTCTACTACTATAAGCTATCATTTTACGCTTAGATTCACCGTTTACCACGAACAAATCCTAACGGTCACACCTCCGTTGCAGATGAACTGCGTTTACACGTACCCGTTAATTATGTATATTTACTCTTTTGTAAAATGTATTGGCTGTGTGGCGAAAAAGAAAATAAATAAATAATGCCATTTTAAGCGAATCCATGTAAGAGCCTCGACGCATAAACATATATTCTTCATTAAAATTTTTCATTTCATATTTTCATTACAAAGTTTCATAAATAAAAACAATTCTAATTGAAAATATTTCTAAAAAGTAAGACCACAAATTGATATCTGTATACTAAAATCAGTCTGACTATCTGTACACTAACACTAAAATTCAATCAGTCTCTCTGCACACAGTCTGTCATCAAATTTGTGAAAACACATCAGTATATATACCTATAATTTGACCCTAACCTTTCATGTTATTTTTATTGAGATAAAACAAAATTTGACTTTGAAATTATTTGTGCTATCTAAATCTAATTTTTATTATTTTTCTTAATTTAAATTGACAATTTATTTCTAAAATTTTTTAATTGAATTTATTCAACCAAAAATATTTTATTTAAACTCATTTAATTCATTAATTTTCTACTTTTAAATAAATTGTCGTTTTGTAGTCAAATTTCCTTGTTATGATGTTATTTTTTATGTAAATTTCGTGCCGTTCTTGATGCATTTTGTATTTATTTTATTTTACTTTTGTGTTTTTTGATTTTATATTAATTTATGTTCTCTCAAATTTTATGGTGTTTAGCTGATGTTGTATGTTGTATTTTAAGTTATCTTGGTTCTGGGTTTTCGTGCTATATTACTCATATATTTAAACAATTTTCAAGGTCGTTTGTGTTCTGGCCCAATATTTAAATTAATCATTAAAATCTTAAACAAGTCAATTAAACAAACTAAGATTTATTAAGCAAACTAAGGTACGTTTATTTAGATTCGTGGAATACTCTCAATATGGTCTTGCCTGTCTTCTATCGAGTGGCGGCACTGGTATGAATGCTCATCACTCCTGTCGACTATTTGATGTTCGGTCCGTTGAATAATTGTGCCGGAGGATTACATTGGTAGGCGCATGCATTTGAGTCAGCTCTGGGTCATTTAATTCAAATGACACGCCATAGTTCGGCGCGTATCCATTGGTGCTGGGTATTTCTCCTGTTGCGATAGCTGCATTTATCCGTTTCAGGTGCCTTCGGACCATTCGGACTTTTCATTGGAATTTCCTCATGAGCGCCTTCCATCGGAATAGTGAGAATTCCACGAGCTGGGGCGCTTCTCAAGCAGGATTCCGACCAGGTTCGAGGTTTATGGAGAAGCTTGGTAATTCGATCACATCTTCTCTGGATTTGTTTCTGATCGGCCAACTATCGTCCCCTATGGTGGCCAACTGTAACCGGCATCCCACAACGATTGATGATATTGTACCGCTATGTCCGGGCCACTCGAATGGTTACTCTTTCCTCGTCACGCCAGGATTCTGCTCCTCGTGGTTGATTATCAGCTAAAAGAAAAAATATATCTGTCATCTGATTCGCAAATCCATGTCAATAGGAATAGTTGATTAATGTAATTATATTTTCAGACGTCGTGATGATTTGGAATTCAACTGGAATATTTGGGTTGAAATTTCCGTCTCTCGCTATTAGGGCATTACAATTTTTACTTTCTTCTAGATTGCTGTATCTGCGCCACAGATTTGCTATTTGTTAGCACTTTCACTTCTTAGTTTCGTGTAGTGTATGCAGATATATTGTGTTATTTAGGTTAGTGATAAATAAATGAGTCCAAATAATTTCAAGGTCAAATTTTGTTTTATATCAATAAAAATAACACGCCAGATTAGGGTCAAATTGTAGGTATATATACTGATGTGTTTTCACAAATATTTAGACAGACTGAACTTTTCAGTGTTAGTATGCAGATGCCAACTTGTAGTCTTATTTTTCAGTAATATTTTCAGTAGCTATTTTTAGTGAATTGATTAGTGTGTCAATGAAATCAGATTAGAATTGCTTTTATTTATTAAAATTTGTGATGAAAATATAAAATGAAGAATTTTATTGAAGAATATATGTTTATGCATCGAATCTTTTACTTGATTAAAACTTGGATTCGCTTAAAATGTTATTATTTGTTTTTATGTTTTTCGGCCCACAGCCAAAACACCAAAAGGTAGTGAAATCCACTCCCTAGTCGAGACGTGTAAGAGAAGGTGCATCCACCAACGTCTCGTGCACGTGATGGCCTAGTTGTGCGTTAAGAAGGGTCCAAACGTTAAATAATAAAACTAAATAGCGAAAGAATGTAGCTCGAGATTGGGTATTTTGGCTCAATTTTCATGCACCCAATTTCGGTAAAATTGAAATAAACTTTTAAACAACATTCGGTTCAAAATCAGTAACACTGAGTAGTCCAGTGGTCAATCATTGAATGCAATATGAACACAGTAAGATCCTAAGGACATAGAATGGAAAGGGTAGCGGGGAAATAGCGAAATCGTTACAACAGTTAAAATGAATAGCCGTCGGAAAAAGATTAATCCGAGCGACCAAAATCATAAAAATACAATAATTTAAATAATATTTCAGAACTAAATAAATTAATTTGAGTTGAGATGGAAAATATTGGCGGAATGTTGCGCAAATTTTCCGAAAAAACTAAAATACTTTATCGAAAACTGTAAAATAAAGATGGAGTACTGGTCAATTTTTTATGTAATTAAAATATTTTAATAAAGCTGAGGAATATAGGCGGACCTCTGCTAAAAATTTAATAATAATAATAATAATAATAATAATAATAATAATAATAATAATAATAATAATAATAATAATAATAATAATAATGATAATAAGATTGGTAATGGTAATGTTGGGCCAGCACTGTATTTTGTTTGAATGAATTGGAAATAGCACGCAAATATAACATGCAGATTTAAAATCAGACCCATAAACACCAATTCAACAACCTTAAAATATGAGAAAGATGCAATAAAAATATAAAATCAAAAACATAAAAGTAAATAAAAATAATAACAAAACGCATCAAGATCAGCACGAAACTAACATAAAAATAACAAGAGAACATAAAATTCGACCGCCAAATGAATAATTCATAAAAATTAGCAGCGAATGCATAAAACGGAATATTTTCAAAAAGAAATATTATATTAAAAAGAAAAATAAAAATAATTATTCATTTAATATAGAGATTGATAAAATAAGAATTAGATATAACAAATAAAGTTAAAGTCGATTTTTCTGAACTAGATTCAAATTTTCTCGGACAATCTAAACTATCGACAA
Organism: Schmidtea mediterranea; assembly: GCA_022537955.1. NCBI lineage: Eukaryota > Metazoa > Platyhelminthes > Tricladida > Dugesiidae > Schmidtea > Schmidtea mediterranea. The sequence goes on from CM039680.1 coordinate 188,177,256, forward strand.
TTTTTCCATACTGTTTTACAAGCAATCTCAAGTAAGCTCTACTTGAACGCATGTATGGGGAGATGTTTAATTATGAACGATGATGGTTAAATCTGATGTAAAACAATGCTTTCATGAAATATATGGATTGATAAAAACGTTATACTATGTCGAAATTTTTCCGACCCACAGCCGAAACATCACCGCAAGTTAGTAAATTTTACATACTTATCGAGATGTGTAAGAACGATCTATCCGCCAATATCTCGTGCCCATGAAGGTTTTGGCGTGCGTAACGCAAGAACCCAAACGTCAATTCATGCCGTTTATTGGGTAAGATGGAAGATTGAGGAGTCTTTTGTCTGCCTCTTCGTCATTCATCTCCCGCAAATTCGACCTAAAATCACGTTACTTATCGGCTCAAAATCATCTACACCGAGTAGTCCAGTGGGCACTCAAAAAATCATAATATCGACATAACTAATCCTTAAGACCAAATAAAGGAGGTGAGTGCGGGAAAAGAGCGAAAAATCTTTGCAATGTCGGGAAAGATCAACTATTTAAACGAACAGATTTAAACTGAATTAAGGTATAATTATCTGCTTTGCTATGAATCAAAACCGATTATCAAAACCAGGATTTTCATATAATATAATTAACTATCTTAATAAGTCAAACGAGTAGATCATTTCAGGACCAGCTCAAATAGGTAATTAGAGTCGATAATACCCCAATAAATATCCTAGAGATCGATTAATTAATCAACTTAAAATTCAGCCCGCGAATCATTAAAAATGCATCAAACATAAATAAGGGTAAACGAACTGAAATATATAAATCATAAAAATTGACTGCAGAATTTAACTGAATGAGGAATAAATACACTGGTAATTCCATGATAAATCAACATAAATAAAAAAAATCACGAATCAAAATGCCGGCAAAGATCAAATTTTATTGTTAAACATGATGAAAATAATTGCAAATTAACAGCGACCACTTCGTGGGATAATTGATTACGGCAACACGAGCTACACACTGCCTGATGTGGAGATAACCCGTATATACTTTGGGTTGATGAGTGTGTAAAATGATCATTTTCTATTACTTGAATAAATAAATATATGCCCGCCACAGTTACGAATTAATGTTAATCATATAATTTTTATTTAACAACTATAATTAAAGGAGGAAGTACGAATCGGTAGATAATAAGTTGAACTACCCTGAGCCCCAGGAACGTCCAGGAATTATTATTTGTATATTGGATCAAATAATGTTTTGATTTAAATACCAAATCCAGAGAGTCTCGACCAGGATGAAGACAATAATCGAGATGGGGGGATAATTGTTCCAGACGGAGAAGTGTCAAGAAAATAAACTCCCACCCATGTACCCCGTAACTCAGATAAGGGGATTAGTGTACTTATTTATATCGTTAATCATGACCAACATTTGATGACTGTCTAAAATTTAGTAACTGATACTAGGAGAGTCGACGGATCCTAGTATGCCAACTCGAGGATCACGATCCAGATTCAAGCCCGAGCCACCGCGCGTTGTCGACAAGCGCTCTGGGATTCAGGATACACAATATCTACGGCCGAAGAATCGAACTGGCTAAAAGATCTCTGAAGCAGAAACGACGAAATTGAACTGCCGGGAGTAGCAATAAAACGTCAGCCCGGTCGGAATCCGGAACGAGAAGCCCGCCAGAGAGCCGAATTCGCTCTAGCAAGTCTGGAAGTCAAGTTCAGAGAAATCCAACAGGAAACCGCCATGGCTTGAAAACCAACTGGCCAGAGTGAACGCCGATATAGCCGCCGGTTAGATTCCTAGTACCGATGGATAAGCTCCCAGCTACAGTTGTACGACCCGATCTTGATAGAGATGAACGTGCCAACCAATGTAATGATGCCGAGATGCCTTCTCCACGCACTTGCACTCGAGTGGATCAGTGCGAAGCACTGTGAAGACGAGCACGCGTATGCCAAACGACAGCCCGACTACCAGCGTCGTGACCAGAAACCGAGTTATCGAAGGGATTAACTCAAGTGAAAATTTGGAATTTGTGATGTGTCATGATCAATAAATGTATAGTCGTAGTTAAATTGATTTATAACTTTTTACTGAGCATTCTACTCTCTAAATTGCGTATTAGTAAAAATAAACGGTAAAGCGTGAAAGAGAATAAAAATTAGAATATAAACAAGAAAACCTGTATTACCGCGACACACCCAACGCCAAGCATGATAATAAGACGTTTAATTTAACAAACATTGTTTAATTCTTTTACTATTTCGAATTTACTATTTTGAATTGTAGTGCTGGAATTTATCCGTTCGATGGGAAAGGAACTGGCCAAACTCCGACAGGAAAATTCGAAACCGAATGCTCAACTTCTACAGATGAGTCGTGAGATCCAGAAGATCAAGTCCACCTAAATCGACCCATCTCGAGATAAGAAAACTTATCAACAATTAACGGCCACCCAGCGAGGATGGGCCGAAGAAACGGAGCTAGTACAAGCACAGTGCAATCAGATTTGCGGTTTGGAAGTGGCCCTATAGGCTTGTCAGGAGGGCAACGCGGTCACTTAGCAACTGGTCTTCGTGCCTACTCAAGTAGCATATCATGAACCGAACCTATCAAACACTTCAGTTGAAACCAAACGATCTCGCCCTTGACCTGGGAAAGTAGAACGCACCTGACGACGTCAGCTAGAATCGAATGTAACCGCTAATTGAATTACCTAATCATGACGTCCAGTATTCTCATGCGATCTCACATTAAAGGTTGTATAACCACAATGGAATCTTGTTGTAATAATAAACATTAATAGATATTCAATCATATTTTGATTCGTTTTGTATGTATCTTAGTCCATTTTGAACCGTAACATCAGTAAATAAAACGGAGTAGTAGCGATGGGACCGGAAAAGTAAACCGAGCATAAGTCTTTTAACGACAGCTCGTTGAACCTAATATGAGGTCGGGCCTTAGCAGTTCTAGAAATAAAGCTCACCTTTGGGGGTCTCATAACCAGTGGTTACATTATCAACGTTGCCTGACAACGGATAACCATTGAAGGGAGATGAAAGTTGTATGTTTGGGTTACAAGGTCATAGACTACTAACTCTGTCTTATCGGAATTAACAGTGAAAATTCGTCACAGGTGATTTGAAACTACACAAACAAACGTGATCTAGTAAGAAATTGAAAACATCTCATACTGATATTAAGTTCAAGTAATTGTGAGCTTTGCTGTAGTAGGTTATTTGATATTGGAATTTTAATCTATATGGTGCTGGGCAATATCTAAATTATAAATAAATAATTTATTTTTATTGATTTGACACGATATCAAGTAAAAATCAACACCATCAAAAACAAATTGAGGGGAAAGATATAAAAATTATTGGAGAACATTAAAATATTGATTAAAAATAATATAAAACAATAACAAAACTGAAAATGTTAGCAAGATTTACCAAATTGACTCCAAATTTGTAGAAAAAGATGGAATTTGAGAAAGTAACTATCGAAATCAAATTCCAAACTAAATTCCGAACTTAAATAAAAAGAAAAGATCGAAATCTGATAAGTAGGAACAAACTAACCAAATTTGGTAAAAACATGTAAGAGTTTTGTTAACTGTATTAAAAATGTACGTAGCAAACTGTTGAGTTTCTAATTTTTATTTATTTATTGATGTTATACTCAACTTGATGTCCTATATAAATAATAAGACAAATAATGGTTCTTTTGTATATATATATATATATTGTTGGGTTTCTATCGAAAGTCGGTATTGAAGATTGACTCCTTGATATCCTTATTTAATCAAATCAAGCAACCAAAACACAATAACGTTTATTCCGATTAATCACAATTGATTACAAATTCTCCGAATAACATCTACACAATCACAACTTCAATTTAAAAATGCACAATTTTCAATAATAATTTGATTCAATTGATTTTTTTCAGCGTTGGGATAATACTTCCCAACGGGAGATCTCCCTTCCGATAAGCTATTTTTGACTAAAAGCTCTTTTAACTCTGTTATAATCTTTGCACAATTTTACTTTCTGCATTCGTCTTCGACCAAACTGGTAATTTTGTCGATTCAACTTTCCTATTTTAACTAGTTCTATAATTGAGTTAAGAAAATATTAGACAGCTTTTGCGTGAAAACAAAAATGAATTTTCGAACGAAAAACACATAATTTTCATTTGTTATGAAAATCATATTAACCGCAATTGTCCGAACAATAAAAAACTCGATGTACCAGATGTGAAATGACATCAATCTCGATATTGCAAATCGGGAAAGTAAATTGGATCGAGAATATTCAGGAATGTCACTCAGTCTAAAACGATTTTAAAAGTACGACTCCTTGTGATAAACGGATAGCCAAAGCAATGTCTTAAAGGTTCTGGTTGTATGACAACAATGATACGAAAAGACTTTATCGAAATTCGGAGCGTTCGAATGTTTTTGGCAGATGACTCCCAATTGGTTGCGAATTGCAGAAAGGCTAAAACTGAGTTAGAAGGAAAGTGTTTCATTATTAATTGTAGCATTTCTAGATAAATTATACTGGAGTACGATGTAATACTATTGGTGGGTTTCTGGGTTTTGATATTTTGAAACTATATGGTTGTTATCCAGACAACCCCATACAAATATTCTTTCGCTTACCACTCGGCACCCGTTGCTAAGCAACGTTGGAACTGTGTTCGAGTGGGTAGATCGTCCGCAAAAAGTGAGCGTTATTGCTAATGCTATAATTGACCGAACGATCTCTGGGTCCAACGAGCTGTCGATAGAAGACCTGTGCTCACTTTTGATTCTTAGGTCCCATTATTCTCCTATCTCTTTCAAATGTTAACCTATACTCTCATATCATTCATTGTTATGTCCATTCCCAAAGTCCTTCTTATCGTTGTTCATGTCGAAGATTATTCTTTGGTCGGTATACCTTTGGTTATGTTAAGTATTAACACACTAGTTCCCTTACTCTTATCCCTATCATAACTACAATGTTCCCTATTATTATTACTAGCATCATCATTGTTACTATTATATATATTACCTTTTTTAATTGTTACTACTGTTACCTTTATTATTATTTTTATTACTATAACTACCATTATGTTTATTGTTATTACCACTATGATTATTACTATTATTATTATTATTATTATTATAATTATTATCATCATTACTACAAATACCATGATTATTATTATTATTACCATTATTATTATTATTATTATTATTATTATTATTATTATTATTATTATTATTATTATTATTATTATTATTATTATTATTATTATTATTATTATTAATATTATTATTATTATTATTATTATTACAATTATTATAATTATTATCAATATTATTAACAAAATTTTGTGTAGGGATTCATCCTTATTCCTCAGCTTTAAGAAATATTTTTCTTATATAACAATTTAGCCGTAATCCATTTGTATTTCCCTGGTTTTCGGTAAAGTATTTTTGTTGAGTCGAAAAATTTGAGCAGAGTTCCGCCCTTATTTTACACGTTCCATTTTTACGTTACTATTTTTGTTAAGTATTTGAATTAATTCGGAAAATTTGAGCAGAGTCCCGCCCATATTTTTCGCCTCAACTCAAATTAATTTATTTAATTTTTATTTAAAAACATTATTTTTCATGATTTTGGTATTTCGGATTAATCTTTTTCCGATGGCTTTTCATTTTAACGGTTGCAACGATTTCGCAATTTTCCGCGCTACCCATTCCCTCTTTTTGTCCTTAAGATCTATTTATGTTCATATTATAGTTAATGAGTGCCCACTGGACTACTCGGTGTTAGAGATTTTGAGCCGATTGTTGTTAAAAATTTATGTCAATTTTACAGGAAACGGATGATGAAGGAGCAGCCAAAGGGCTACTCATTTACCCTCCAATTTCCCTATCTACAGATAATATTGACGTTCCAACTCCTGCGTTCCGCACGCCGGAGCCTTCACGGGCACGAATCATTGGCGATATTCCACCCACTTACATGGTTCGAATAATATGTTTGATTTTATTAACTTGTGATGTGTCTTTGGCTGTGGGCCGGAAAAGGAATAACAAATAATATTTTACCATAGCATTTGGAATAAAAGTTTCGATGCACTAAGGCTGTAGATAGAAAATATTTATTCAGCATATTACATCGGCCACATACATTTGAAATTCATTGTATCCATTCCATAAAATTTACTTCGAAAATCCCATAAATTTAATTCGATAAATCATCCATAAATTCGATTTGAAAAATCATCCATAAATTCAATTGGAAAAACAAAATTATCCATAAATTTGATCTGAAAAATCATCCATAAATTCAATTAAGAAAAATCACCCATAAACTCGATTCGAAAAATCATCCATAAATTCAATTTGAAAAACAAAAATCATCCATAAATTCGATCTGAAAAGTCATCCATAAATTCAATTGAAAAATTACCCATCAATTCCCTTCGAAAAAATCAATTAATAATATTGCACCAGTTGAGAGTGATCGTGTTCAGGCAAAACACTTACCCGTGTTAATTGCCTGAATGCACGGCTCTCAACCAGTTATACAACCAGTTATACAGTTCTGTAATGAAATTTTTTCTCCGAAAAATAAGACTGAAAATTTGTGAAAACACATCGGTATTTATACCTATAATTTGGCCTTAACCTTGCGTGTTAGTTTTACTGCGATTAAACAAAATTCGACTTTGAAATTATTTATGTTATCTACATTAAATTTTTATTTATTTCTTAATTTAAATTGGTAATTTATTTTTAACATTTTTAATTAAATTTATTCATCCAAAAATATTTTATTTTTATTCATTTAATTCATTTATTTTTTAATTTTATATAAATGGTCATTTTACGGTCGAATTTTCTTGTTATTATGTTATTTTTTATGTAAATTTCGTACGGTTCTTGATGCATTTTGTATTTATTTTATTTTAATTTTTATGTTTTTGATTTTATATTTATTTATATTCTCTCAGATTTTAAAGTGTTTAGTTGATGTTGTATATTGTATTTTAAGTTATCTTGGTGCTGGGTTTTCGTGCTGTATTACTGATGCCTTTAAACAATTCTCAAGGCTATTTGTGTGCTGGCCCAACACTATATATAAATGGCTACTAGATAACACATGGATATCAAATGAAAAATATTGGTAATATTGAGGTAAAGTTTAATAAAGAATGGATTTTTTCATGGAACTGGAACACAGATATTCCAATATCAATGTCGGATCGTTACTCCAATCTAGATCCAACTAAACCCATTGCAAGTTAGGCACTCAAAATCATTGAGCAATGGATAAAAATCGTTGGCTAGTTGAGAATGATGAAAATTGTTTTGGTAAGCCTATTGTAATAGTAAATTCATTTCCTATAATACATAAAAATAAAAGTAAAGTACGACCAGCTTTTGATTTTAGAGCTCTGAATCAATATCTAGATTTATGTAGCGGTGAAGCGGTAGTCTGCAACAAAACTATAAGAAAATGGAGTAAAGGGAAAATAAAATTGCAATTTTATATCTGTCCGATGCGCATATGCAAATTCATTTGATGAAAGCATGAAGAGATACCAATCATGCATAGTAAACTTAAAGCTATATGCATTGACAAGATTGGAGTTTAGAATAAATATTGCGCCTGGGATCATGACAAAAATTGTCAATTATGTGTTGGGATTAGATGACAAAATAAGTCTAGAAGCCAGTGCTTGCATAGATGAAGAAAGAGAAAGCTAAAGAAGTGAAAGCTTGTTTAGTCAAATTTAACTTAATGACCAAAGAAATTGAACATCCAACGACATCGAAAGCGGTAAGAATACTTGGACTATCAGTGCATATCCAAAATAATGTATTTAAAACGAAACTGAGCTAATTGCATTAGTTTTAAAATAAACGAGAAGACAATTAAAAAAGAGAATTTCATTCATTGTGTGGACAATCAACCAGCGTGTTCATATCTTTTAAGTAACGTTTAAGTGAAGGAGATTGGGATTTGCCAATTAATACAAAATTATTATAAAGTAAAATGGTTATTAAATAAAATTAAAATATCTCGCTCATGGTATATTGAAGGCACCAAACGAAAAAGGAAACGTTTTATGGCGCGATACTAGGAGCAGCGTTAGAAATTGATGGAAATATCATGGAAGTTGCATGTTGGTTGAGAAAAGAAATGTGAACTTGAAGCAATCGTTAATGGGATGAATTTGAGTTTTAAATGGAACATAAGATCTATAAAATAATGTCGGAAAACACATCCATGGTGAGTTGGATTCATATTGCGCTAACATCCAAAAGAAAGATTACAACTAGAACCGCTTCAGAAAAGCTAATGAAAAAAGACTACATTATAAAATAATTGATTACCGAATGACATAGAGGCTGAAATAGAATATATTTCGACAAAATAACAAATCTGATATACTAACTATGATTCCATAAAATTTGATTAAGAAACATTCATGTAATATGATGTCATTAAACTCAGACAAAGATCCACCAAAAAGTCTGCTGAATAGCATAGATTAAGTTATTTCGGAAGAGATCGATTAAACTTTTTGGCTCTAGAATTATGAATTAATATCTTTTAGAAAGAGTTAAAATTGGATCAATAGATTACAAACCAGTAAATATCAGTGAAGGCCAATTAGATTCGTAAAAAATAAGCCATCGATGTGACAAAGTTAAGTCAAAGAAAATATCTAATCATCTTAAATTGTGGTCCGTCTCAATTTTGGATCTGGCCAGTAACAACTGCAAAGCTGCGGTTTAAAAAAATATTGTCGGATCATTAGGATCTTGGGATAGTGAAAATAATAAAGACCTACAACAATTAGGACTAGGAGAAGAGGAGACAAATGCGCTAGCGAGAATGTGCATTAGAGCCGTTATAGAAGCAAGTTACATGATCTTTATGAATCATGTAACTCAGCGGTTCTCAAACTTTTTGAGCTACGGAGCCCTTTATAGCCATAATAATTTACACGGAACCTCACTGGTTTAGTAACGACTAATTTTGTGTATGTGCCTATCGATGATTCCTGGCACCAAAGAGTAGTTTATTTTTTTATACATTGTAGTTACAAATTCATAAATAAAAAGAATTTTTTATTTTTACTTCAAGAAAACTTATTTATTTTATAAATTATAAAAACACAAATATAATTAGTGGGACGAGTGGACTTGCTTCCTATTTTTACACAATTCTTGTATGTCTGTCTTTATAATTGTTAGTTGAATCATCATGTTAGCTTCTGCATCGAGTCTGTTGCGATATTTTGTTTTTATTGCAGCATACGAAGAAAACTCGGACTCGCACAGATAAGTTGTAGCGAAAGGCAGAAGTATTTTAATAGCTTTCTTTGACAAATCTGCATATTCTTCTCTTAAATTGAACCAAAACTCTGGCAAAGATACTTTTTCATATATGGGCAGTAGTGAGGAATATGAAATCATGTCAATGAAAACTTCGTACTCCTTAACTGTGAATTCTTCTAGTCTTATCTGAACTATGAATGGGGTTCGAACCCATGTCAATTTTTTAAGATTTTCATTCTGCTCATCTGGAAAATACTGTTGAACTGAGTTTAGAATATCTTCCAAATGTTGACGAATTTCATCACACAACATAAAATAGTCACTTTTTTCAATGTCCCCATTAATTTCATCGAAAAATTCTTTAAGTATTTGGAAGCTATCTAGCTCACAGGTGCGAATACAAATTATTCAAAACTCCAATATTTTTTTAAAAGCTTGAATCTTATCATTGGCTGTGAACACCGTTACTTGTTTTCCTTGGAGTGACATATTCACTTTGTTTAGCTTTGAGAAAATATCGGCGAGGTATCCAAGTTGAAACAACCACAGTTTATCTGTCAGTCTTTCTTGTAAATCCATTCGGTTTACCATGAAAAAGAGCTTAATTCAGAACGGAGCTCAAATAGTCGAACAAGAACTTTCCCTCGTGACAACCATCTAACTTCAGTATGGTACAATAAAGCTTTATGAATACTGCCCATATCTTCGCAAAGAATCTTAAAAAGCCGTGTCTGCAAGGGTCTCGATTTGATAAAATTTATGATCTTTACAGACTCATCGACATTTTTTCAAAGACATTGGCATTATTTTACTGCGAGTGCTTGGCCGCGAAGAATGCAATGGCTATTGGTACAGTTTGGTGCTAAATTCTTGATTTTACTGATAGCGCCAGCGGTTTTTCCTACCATTGCCTTTGCACCATCCGTGCAAATATCAACACAGTTTTTCCAATCTTAACCATTTGTCTTGAAAATATCATTCACAACATTAAATATTTCGGCACCAGTTGTATTAGTTGGCAATGGTTCACACAAAAGAAGATCTTCTTCAAACAAATTTATATGTTGATATCGGACAAAAACTAGCAAGATTGCAAGTCCAGCTACATCAGTGCTTTCGTTCATTTGCAGAGAAAAATTACTATTTTTTAGGCGAAATATCAATTTAGACTTTATGTTACCTGCCAAATCTTTAATTCGACGAGCTACCGTGTCATTGGATAGCGCACATCAGTGATTTCTTTTGCCGACTTTTCATCGAATATACATTTAACTATATCGACTGCACAGGGTTTGATCAATGTCTCACCTATTGTATGAGCTTCTCCCGCCAGTGCAATACGACAACTAACGATATAGGATGCTTCAGTTACCTTTTCATTTCTAGTTTTGAAAATTGAAACAATTAGGCTTTGGGACTTCAACAGTTCATCACACTTACGAATGAAAAAATCAACTTGCTTATTTTTAAACTCTGGATGTATGGTTTCTAAATGACGGCGCATTTTAGCGGGGACCATAGCACTATTTGGAAAAATTTCGTCTGCATAGGACACATTGAGGCACATTATTAGCATCTATAAAACCAATAGAAAGATAGGTTTCATCATATTTCCTTTTCTTAGTGGCAGGCAGTTTACTCATAGAGGCAGAAGATCGTTACATATTTTGTTAGTTATGATTTTAATGAATTTGACCTTTTCTAAGTAACAATTTAATTTCATTTATAAATTAATAATAATTGATTTATAATTTTTTTTAAATTTTGATTTAATTATTAGCAGATTCAATTTTTTTCTTTTCAAATTTGTTTATGATATTCGCGGAGCCCTTTGAGTTAGCTCGCGGATCCCCAGGGCTCCGCGGAGCACACTTTGAGAAACGCTGATGTAACTAATAACAAATAATTAACTAAAATCTTCTACAATATTCTTCTATTTACAAAGTTTCTATTTATATATAATCCAAGTACAATTTACTATTTTAAAATTTTCCTTCTTAAATATGTGTTTTAGTACTGATGTATAGTTACATCAAAAATTTAAACTTTGGTCATTAGTGTATAAATGATGAGTATCTTATTTAAAACCCTTTCTATATACAAGTGTTTAAAGTAAGTACTGGTAGTTAGTTTTGTTGCAATTTACGCATTTTGGTTTTTCTGCTTTTAATGTAACAAATTGGCTAGTAATTCATGACTAGTTTACTGTTTTTTTAAGTGATTTATTATTTAATTACTTTTGATGCTTATAGTTTGTGAGTTAAGTACCTTTATCTAATTGTTTGTTTTTAGTAGTTAAAGTTTACTTTTTACTGTAATTTTTGATATTATGTATTTGTTGTCTTTATTTTTTGAAGTCCTCGAAATGAGTGAGGTGGTTTATTTTATAAATTACTGTAAATATTTTTACTGTAATTTTGTTGTCTTGGTTTTGAAGTCCTCAAAATGAGTGAGGTGTTTTATTTTAATTACCGAGTGAAAGACACGTTTGGAGAAATCAGAAATGGAGAATCAGAATTTGAGCTGGAGCTGGAACTGGAAATGGAAATGGAAATGGAGCCGGAGCCGTACTTGCCCGATTGGTACAACCGGACTGATGATACTGAAGCTTATAAAAAAACCAAACCTGATTTAGTCTGGCCAATAAAAAAGGTCAGACTAGTCTCCTTAAAAGGGAACACTTGCTCTCCTGATCCAGTTTTATTTGAAATAAAATTTATATAAATAAATGAAAGCACAGATAAAATATATAAGCATTTAGAGCAACTATTTTTTGAAAGAGGACCCCCCGACAAACTTCTGTTGAATAATTATTTATCTTTACATCTCTGATGAAAAAGTAGGAAATTAAGACTGATCCGTTAATAGCAAGCGGGCAATAGGATAATTGCGAGAAATCACAAAACAATAAAAGTGACATTCATGCAATTAGAATGTTCGGTTCAAGAAGCAATATATTGGTGCAATAACACGCCAGTCAATGGATCCTCTAGAACCGGTGTTCTGTGGAATTAGATGAAGTGTTCCGCCAAATTTAGATATTCAGAAATATATGCTATTTCAGAATTCTATTTAGTTTCATTTTTACATAGGAATGTTTTAAAATTGCAATTTCATAGGTTATTTTCAAAAAATTCTCGAAGCGCAGGGGCCTCTCCTCTCTCCGCAACACCAACCATAATGTTTATAAAAGTTTAGAGCTTCGCGAAAATTTTGCACCTTCGCTTTCTATCGGTACTTAGTTGAAAGGACCCCATGTGTTCTGCCAAAAATCCTGATATAACAAAGTGTTCGTTCATTACCAAAAGATTAAGAACTACAGTCAGTTCTAGAGTCTATATTTTAGACTACAGAATTTCTTACTAAAAAAATATCTAATAATGAATTAAAGCCAAAAATAGGGCTGGAATAATGTTCAAATTGAGACGAATTTAAAAGCAACGATAACAATTTTATCGTCATATGGATCACCAGAAATCCTTAACCAAATTAGCTAAACTTAAACCTCCAATAAGTCAAAATTTGTAATTCGCAACTAGGTCGAAAGAATCATCAAAAAATGAAAAATTCATGCCAAATTCATTTCCACCAATAATAGTAATGATCTCTTTGGCTATCTGTGCATTAATGATACTTTAAAGATATTGTGGTTGTTGAAACAATATATATTGGATTTTGTTGCATGGATAGTTTAAGGATCTATAGGTCACGGTACAAATATATTTGTGAGCAGCAAATAATTATATTGAAAAATAAATCAAAGGCAGTGAAATCTGCACAAGATTTAATAGGCCAGAGCTCATCGTTTAGGATTATATGTTGCTTCAAACAAATAGATCTATTCTTTATCTAGATAAAGAACTTCATACCCTTAAATACATACGGTCATTTCATTAAAAATTAGAATGTAGACTTTAAATATTAATTTCTTCGAATAGTAAAACTACGATTACATCATATATCACATTATAAAGTTAGCTGCGCTTCAGAAAATTGTGAATATTGACATAGAAATATAGATTTTAACGGTTGACCTTTTAGGACACAGAGGATAATTAACGGTTAAATACTTCAGAGTTTCTAAAAATTTTTGGATTTATGTATATACACAAAATTATAATAAATAGAAAAAAATAATTAATTAAAAATAATCAAAATCAATATTCTCTGGGGAAATGGGTACGTACCGATACCAATTGACGAGACGAGTACGAAAATAATAATATAAAATACAAATTAATTAATTAAAATGACGAAAACAAATTAAATTAGGGAGAAATTCTTCAATTTCAATAAATTTAAATCTCAAGGGAACTAATTATTCCCTAACGTTCAAGATTTCTCCCGGGGAACAGCCAAAAGATAAAACAAATTACTTTACTAGTTCCCAAGGAGCCCAATCAAAGTCTTATTCAATTAGATTAGTTGTAAAGGAGAGATTCCTATTTAATGGAATATTGAATCAACACTTTACCACAAAAATTAAGACAAAATTTTAAGCAAAATAATGTGACAAAAATTAATTGAGAAACAACACGAGTTTGCAAGATTGAAAAATAGTATCGAGAGAAACAAAACGGAAAACTATTCAGACTTATTTTAGAAATCTAACATATTACAGATTAGAAAGGGGCTTCTCATAGGGATCCCTGCCAATATTGAATTGATTAGAAAGTGTGAATCGTTACGGCAATTGTTTGTATCAATAAATATTTTTCCCGTATTGAGTTATTTAAAGTGTTATTTAAAGAGCAATTGGAGTCAGAGTAAACAGTTCCTGCCGAATCATTTAAAATATAAACTCAACAAATTAATTTCTTTTATTATCATACATTTATTTAGCCAATTAAAACTCACTATGCCAGATTGCTCACATCTCTCCATGAAAATAAATTAAAAAATCGAAAATATTTTCGCAGAAAATTATTTAAGTAAATCTCATAATGATAGAATTTCCATTTAAAGCTGACCCTAGATAAAATGATGTAACAGTATAAATGATATAGTATCAAAAATATAAAAATTCAGACATCCGAGTTTGGATGTTGCATATGTTTCAACCACCAAGAAGGAAATTCCTAAAATCTAAATTATAAAAACATCTGAAATAAAATAGTTAACATTTATAAGGAAATTTTCTTTAAAATCCTTTTCCAAACTTTTAGGAGAATTTGTTTTGTTGCCATATAGTTTCGAATGTTTTGAATGGGAAATTTTCTTTTTTGTCTCTCTATTTATTTCCATTTTTGCATATATATTTCTAAAAATTATAAAATATATGTTAAATCCACTAAACGCATTCGAAATATTACTACTACCCTTCAGATTTGGATTTTATTGACTTGAGCCCAAGTAATTTCATATTTTCTATTTCTGACGACAAATTATTATTTTCTTGTTTAACTAAATCCAGTTGGACATTTAAGTTTCTAAAGTAAATGCAAAGTCGTAAAAAAATTAATATTAGTTAATTTAAAGTTATATTAAATTATAATAAAATTACCAACAGCAAAAGTTTCAAAAATATGAATAAAAGGAAATTTTTTTGTTGTACAATTAATTTAATTTTCTAAAAATCGATAAAATCTAGTTAAGTACATGCATTTTTAGTTAAATTACGTTTTTAATGCCAGAAATAACATTTATAAACATTGTTTGAATAATATATTTTTTGAATTCCACTTTATTTATTATAATTTGTGTTCTTAGTTGTTCTGGGATTTATTTTCCTAAATCTTTTTATCCAGTTATTTCGCTATATTTTTTTTAGCAATTCAGGTTGCAAAGTTTTAATATTTAGACTTGATTTTCCAATGAACTTATTGTCAATTATCAATTTTCACAAACTCTTGATCGCAGAGGCCTCAAACAAGAACAAATTTTAAAACAAATATAAAAACGGCACATTATAATCGAACTGTGCTTGCTGCAATAATAATCTTAAGATTAAACGGACATTTTTACGAAGCCTGGCAGTTTTTTTATTAAAACAAGACTTTCACAATAGCTTACAAAGTTCCGCTTGGAAACCACCTCAAGTGTTACTAAATTCTTTTTGATTATTCCCTTTTTCTTTCCAACTTCCTTCTTTTTTAAAATATATTCCTTCGCCCTTTTAAAAATTATACATCTGATTTGTTTGACCGAAATTGTGGCGTTGTTGAATTGAGATCTTCTTATATAGGGAGATATCTCCTGAACAACTAATAAGATTTTTACAAATTTCAATTCAGATTCCCGGGGAATCAATGTTCCAAATTTGCTTTTATTTCTACCACTTTGGCCGTTTCCAAGGAGAAGATATTAAATTTGAGTCTCCGAGACTTTCCTAATTAAATTTGTAGATTTTCTTTCGAATTGAATAATTAAATTTATTTGTTTATTTTCATTTCAATTAATTAATCAATTTATACTTTATTTTTTCTGGAGGCCTTGAATTAATTTTATATTATCATTTTCGAAATCGCCTCCCCAGGAAATATTGATTTATGATTTTAATTAATTATTTTATTTTCTGAAATTTGTGCCAAATTTTTATAATTTTTTGTAAAATTTTACAACCCAACAGTAACATTAATTTACTTCTTACGTAAATATATATATATATATATATATATATATATATATATATATTGAATTCCCCCATTAATGCAGTGCTATTCAACTTGCTGCCCAAGCAATATTGAGCTTGTATTGGTAAATTAATTTATTATCCAATCAGACAGAAGTCACCCGAGATTCGCCATGATTTATGGACTTGCCTTAAATAATCAATAATTTAATTTGTTTTTCGGTTCTAAACCCTTCAAATCAATTCAAAATTACTTTATGCCCCATTCAGAATTTCATTTGCCATCGGTTACTTTTTCCCATCTGAAAACTGTTGATTTTTAATTTTTTCAATATACATTAATATTTTAATTGATTTTAATAATTTGTAATTTTCTATTTTTATTTCATACATTTAATATATTCCCAACAGATTTAAACAAGTGAAAATTATTCAAAGAATATCCATATAAAAAAATTCTCGCGATTTTGTTTTCACTTAAATTTTATTAGTTTTATGAATAAATGATATAAATTTATAATAATATTTTTTCAACTCTAAAAATAAAATCATAATATCAAACCGATTCAAATCTGTTAGATTTTCAATCTTTTGTCCAAATTCTTCGCTTTGTTTTTGTAAAAAAAGACATTGAGCTTTATATTTTTTTAATTGGTTCAACTCTTGACTGTTGACTTGATTAATTTTATATTTTTCACGAATTTTTACAATAGCTTCATGTTTACCTACAGAAATTAATATTAATTAATAAAACAAAAATTATTTTTAAAAACGTTTTAAATTCGATTCCAATGAATTTATTTTCTCAATTAGATCTCTTTTTTCCATTTCTAATTAAAAAAACATTAACAATATCGAAGCACCAAATAAAGAAGCATTACCGTGATCATGTGTGGTAACATGAAATTTTGAATCTAAATATTAGAAATAATATAAGTGAAAAAGGAATGTCTGATTTTAGAATTTTATTGAAAAGTTTTAATAATTATTGGGAACGCGTGATATGTGAAGCATTGCTGATAAGGTCATTGGATCCATAGGGTAATGTACAAAGTGCTATGGCTACGAATGTTTTGAATGTTTTTAAATACCGTATATTTCGGCGTATAAGACGACCCTTAAAGTCAAAAAATCACCCTTGAAAATTGTGGGTCGTCTTATACAACCGATATAAAAGAAAGTATTACAGTACAGGTAGTTGTATTTATACTACTTTTATGCATATCTTATACAACCGATATATGATAAATCATAAAAATTTGCTCTAATTTTGTACCTCGTCTTATCTGACGGTCGCCTTATACGCCGAAATATACGGTAGTTTGAGTATGTTAAATCATCTGTGTATTGTTTTTAAAAAAAAATTTAATTTATAAAATATTACATTATTATTTTAAAATTATAATATTTATATAAAAAATATTTTAAAATTAGTTAAAAGTATTTAAATATTTTTTAAGTGTTTATTTATGAAAAAATTAAATTAATTTAAAAAAAATAATTTGCTTAAATTATAAGTTAATTCATAATATTTTTAGTAGTTTTTTTGTGCCTGAAGATGCTAGTCAAACTGTCGAAATATATCGTACCAAGAGTTTTTTATTGGCGTTTTCTTTTAATATAAATTAGTAAGTTTGTTTTTTTCTGAAAAAGTATGAACGAATGATTAATTATCAAAAATATATATTAAAAAATATTTATAAATGCAAATGAAAACGACGGTGTTTATTAAATAGTCTTGGTTCTTATTTAACAAGTCGGTTACTTTCTGACTACTTGTGTCTCTTCGCTACAGTTAAATAAGTCAAAACCCAACACAAACTATGTTTATTGATTTTCAAAACAGAACTACTATTATATTTGCACTGATTTTGCCGTTCAGGAATCTATTGTACGTAACTCAGGTAACCAATCCACTTTATGGAAGTTAATAGTAATAATTTAACATGCAAGTTGGTCTGATAGTTCAATGACCAATCTCATCTTGTCTGTTTCTCACTAACCTTTTTCTTTGTTTGGTAATCTTCGACGGTTGTGGCTGCTATCTTCCCTGTGGCTCTTTCTATAGCTTTTCTATGAAAATATTTCATTAACTGCTCGGTAATTATTCACGAAATTTGGATCTAGTGGCTTTCAAAACAAGTTACCGCTTTTGATGCCTTATCTCAAAATTAGTTCTATAATTTTAATAATTTCCCGGATTTTCCATTAAGGGATTAATTAATTTCAATTACAGTAACTCCCGGTTATAGTAAAACAACATCTGCCTTGAAAAAAATTTACTATAACCGATTATGTATGGATTTTGGCTCAGTTGCCAGGAAAAAATTTACTATATCCTATTATTTACTATAACCGACTTTACTATATACGGAATATACAGTAGTTTGGTTTTGCTTACAGCTTTCTCCTTGGACTCCTCACTAAATTTTTATTATTATATTTGGGTTCGTCTCTAGATTTATAGCTCAACCATACCATTTTTCCCGGATCAATATTAATTTTCAAATTTTAAGCTTTTAATTAATTTCGTGTACTTTACTTATTTTGATGTTTTTGTTCATTTTCGATTTTCCATGTTTTAATTTTATTCATTTTATATCATTCTTTTTTATGTCTATAATTTTCTCGGCAAATTAATGGTTCAAGTCATAAATTAAAAAAAATTCAACTCACAAAGTTGTATGCCAAATTTTACATAATTTGGTATAGGTCAATTCAGTTGTACATCTGTTCCAGGTCATTATTAACTTCCATAATAGAAGTTTGAATGAAAATCTAACTGCAGTTAATATGCAGATTATGTATTAACCATTAGTAAGTAAATTTTTTCAAAAAGTAAATATAAGGCTTAAATTGGGATCTCGTAAAGTTATGAAATCATTATTCAAGCTTTTAAATAGTGTTTTTATCGAAATTTTATAAAATTAATTAGTAATTTATTTTTTTTAGGTTTTTAAGAATTTATGTAATTGGATATATTTTTCGATTTTAAATGTAAGTCAGATAAATTTAAAACTAAAATTTACTAAAATTAAATTTCCAATCGTTTTCAAAATTTATAAAAATCTTTTTTTTTCCATTTTATAATAGGAATTGCTATTCAGTTGAAACAGGAGTACAAAAACATTCATAGTGTTAAAAATTATAGTATTGCACAGAGCATTAATGACATGTTTTAATTGTGATTAAAGCGGTAATTTTTATTGTAAAAATCAATACTATTATATCTTTACAGTAAAAAAATTCCAGGGGATTGCGATAACCTATCATGAGATAGTTGGCTTAAATTAACCTACTTCTAAATTTAAACAAAAATATATTTTAAATATAAATACCGTAATTATCCGAATATAAGACGCATCATTAAAAATTGACTGAATTCAAGAAAATATAAGTAACCCAAATATAAGACGCATGTATAATTATTACCTTATATTAAATTTATTATTAAATTTATTTAAGCAAGAGATACGAAAGAGATGGAATGAGTGGTTTTTTTCTGGTGCTCCATCATTTACTGCTTCTGGAAACAGAAGAAAGGTTGGTTTAGAAACTATTTGCAAATGGATTCAACTATCATGGGATGCAGTTAGTGAGGCAATTATTATCAAAGGGTTCAAGAAATGTTGTTTGAGTAATGCTATGGATGGATCAGAAGACGATATTATTTGGCAGGACGATATATCTGGTGTAGGGAATGAGGAAGATGATATTGATGATATGGAAAATGAATTAATGTTTGGAGAAGTGGACGAGTCCATTGAGATTGAGAATTTGATGGAAAGTGAAGATGAAAATAATGGTCTCTGTAATGAAAAAAACATTCTGTAACTAAAAATAAACATTTTGTATTAATTTATACTTTATTTCCCTTGCCCATACCGGTTTTTAAGAAAATTTTCTGAGTAGGAAAAAATATTTCCTGTTATACCCATGTATAAGACGCACCACGATTATCATCCCCAAAAGTGATGAAAAAAAAGCGTCTTATATTCGGATAATTACGGTAATACAATTTTTAGAACAAAATGCGACTTTAAAATGTCTGTGTATTTATTATTGACAACTGCCGAATGGAATTTTAGACATTTTGGGAAAACTCAAATGTAGAGAAAACAAATTGGTGATCTTTTGTACGACATGTAAATAACTGTTATAATAAAAATCTAAGTTTACAGAACTATTATAAAAATATTGATTTTTAAAACCTTTTATACTGAATGTGCTGAATTCTTCCATAAGCGAATTCATGTCATTTGAATCTTCTGTATTTTTATTTAGATTTCTTGAATTTTTATTTGCGTTTCTCATTTGATAATTTTCTTCAATAGATATAAAATTTTTTTAAAAAATAAAATATAATTTGCATCACCACTATTATTGGTTTCGAAATTCATTGATTTCTGCATTTCTAAACATTGATGAAATGTTGAAATTTATTGATAGGCAAATTTACCTTTTTCAAAGTTGCTAAGTTTTTCAGATAAATTCTGATTTAGTATTTTTAATTCATTATTTTTTGCTAAAATAATGTTTGAAAACCAAATGAATTAATAGTTTTATGATTTCAATAATTTTTAATATAAATAATATGAATAATATAATATAAATAATCTTCCTAGCTTCTTTAAACTTGTTGAATAAAGTTTCTAAAGAGAATAGAAATAATTGTTAGAAAGTCGAATCATTTTTGCAAATGTTCGGTTGTCCTCAAGGTCATCATAGTATTAATGAGAAAAGTTCAGATTCTACATGGCGTATTCTAACCAGTTTTAATCAGTGTGTATTCTTGAGATATGTGAATATATTGAAAATAAATGTTATTGTGTGCATCTTTTTGTTTTTTTACAAAAATATACATTTTGTAACCCATGGAGATGTAAAATCTTCTAAAGAAATAATTATTGTTTTGCAGTAGTCAATTCTGTAGCAAGTTTTTTCAATCCCGGAATCCTGATTTAAAGATATTTTATTAAATAAATGCATTTTTATCGATTTTAAAGAAAAAACAAAATGCATCAAATGTTTCATCATTAGACCAGATCTCAATTTTTTGTAAAGTTGTGGCTGAAAAAAAACTCTTTTGAACTTCACTGAAGTGGTAGGAATCGTTTATAATTGATCATAAGTAATTTTCAGACAATGACCTTTTGATTACTGTGAATTTGATACAGTTTTATTATCCCTCAAGTTTTGTTTAGTATTTTTCAGCATCTAATTGTAAATTTTGGTTAGATTTAGGATCACAAATAAAATTTAAAAAATCTCTAGGCATTTAAACAAGTTTGATGAAACAACGGTTATATAAAGTACAAGCTAAATTTTCTCGAGGCTGCTTTAACCAGTTTCAATAATTTAACAATAAAGGATATAAGGCCAAAATTAGACTATGTTAGATAAAAAAAATTTCAATTATCTTATTCTATCGAGTTTTTGAGTCTAAAATTAAATTTAATCCTTTTATTCTTTAAAAAATAATTAGTTTTCGTTAAGATGGTTTCCGAATAAAATCTTAGTTTAAAATCAATTCTGATTCTTTTGCGTAAACATTTATATTATGAATAGATTTGAGTTTTTTTGAAATGAAATAAATTTGGCCATATCTTTACTACGTAAATTATAGTTTTAAACTTACATTTTTGAAAAATTTAAATTGTATTTAAATTTTTTTGATAAATTTGTTTATTAGATTATTATTGATTTTAACCAAAAAATTATGATGACAGACTACGTCATAAATATTACAAAAATTTAAATAAACCATATTTCATAAAATAAGTAACTATTTTATTAATAGTATTTAATTATAAGATCCCGGGGTTGGATGCCTCAAATGTGTGTCAAAGTTAAAATTAAATAACATATATTCTTTCTCGAAACGTTACTTCTTTCTTTATAGTTGCATTGATTGATTCTAAACCATTATTATTTGTAGGACTTTTTTTCTAAGTAGCCTTCATACCATCCAACATGATGGTCAATCCATTCATTCGTAAAATAGCCTAAGAAAGGCTTAATGTTGGAATTAGAAATCCTGTTGTATTTTTCTATAAAAAGTTTTGTGACTAAATTAAAAAAAATTTCAGATGTCGACAGTTGTAAAATGTCAAGATCTTTCAATTTTGAAGCCTGTAATCTTGAATCATTTTATATAGAAAGATGATTTTAGAAAGATTTTTTCATGTGGAACACACACATTCGTCGTTTGAAGTAATATTCTAATGAAAAACAGTTTTGAATCTATTGGTTATGGAATCAGAATCATCAGCAATCAAAGCAAAAGATCCGTTATCAGAAAGTTTTGGGTTTTTAGTAACTAAAAGTCTGACTTGAAGACTTTCAAAAATATACTGGAAATTAAATTCTTTTTCACTAGTGGATACTGATATTCCGAACGGGTGGAAAACAACAAAAGAGAACAGGAAATTTGTTTTCCTAAGTAATTTGTATGTGCTGTCAGGAATAAATATAGCATTTTGATGCTATTGAGAATTCGTTAAGCGGAAATGTTTGTTGTTTATTTTTGTCAATTTTAAGTTGATAAAGAATGAATGGTTCATCCGTATTTTCAGAGATTTTCAGAAAATTATTTACGCTAAAACGACTTGGATTTTGGAATTACTTTCTGGAATATCAACTGATGGGGCACCTGCTAAAAAAATTACTAATTGAAAAAATAGAATCCATCAACAAAACTAGCAATCACTCTAAAAGAGGATTTAATTAGAATTCACTGCTTGATTTATTAACAAAATTTATGTTCACAAGTATTATCAATGGAAGCAGTTATAAAAACAGTGAATTACATTCTATCACATCACTTCCGCATCGACAATTTAAGGATTTTCTGAAAGAATTAGATTCTGAATATAGCAACGTCGTGGAAGATGTTTACAGCGGTGATGATTGCGTGTTGTTTCAAAATTTCTAAAAGTTTGCAAAAATTCAAATTTTTATGGTTGCATTCTTTTAAAGTTTGCAGAAAATTGATTAACTGATGCTCGCTAGGAACTTCAATATTTGAATTTTCAAGTTTTTTCATCACTAGATTAGCACATATTAATTTTGGCTTCTTGATTTCTAGCCTAACTTGTTCAATAATAACTTCTTTAGTTTTTATATTGATTCTGATTTTTGGTTGACTCTTCAAAATCTAATCATGAGTGTGTTCGATAATTGTGTCAAAATGGCTAACAGACATATCACCATTATTATACTGAAGACACATAACTTTAGCATACTGCGGACCTTTCTTCTTTATAAGATTGTAGCGATACACTTGTCAAATGACCCAAATTCATTTTAACAAAGCCAGACAATAGATTGCTCTAGGTTTTCAAATACTTTAATTGTAACATATGTACGACTTTGTCTTGGTCTATTGGTTATTCGGTTATCTTTGAACTCTAATTCGCTTTCTTCTGAGTAATATGTTGCTAATGTTTGGTGCTCAGTTTCACTTGTATTGGACATCTAAGGAAATGTCTAAAGATTTAAGAAAAATATAACAATTCATAGAATTCACATATATGTTTAAGAATAATAATTTTAAGATTCCATTTAATTTATTTAAGCTTTCGATTAATTAAAATTATAGCTCATCCAATTACACTTTAAAACAACAGCTCAAATAAAATAATTATGTGATCTTTTAATTCCTTTTAGTTTCCAAAATTAATATATTTTAGAGCACAACTACTATTACCCAATTACTTATTAGATCGATTTTCTAAAGAAAATTAAATTATTAATTTAATGATTTTTCTGGCACTCGTTATCGATTTTCGCCTAATCTAATTTGGTTGGCAGGTTCATGTTACACTTGTAAGCTGTGGAATTCATTAGCTTGATTAACAGCTTTAGATAATTAATTTGTAATTTTTAAATAATTCCACCAAAGAAACACTTTTCATTTTGAAATTATTATATCCATGTTTTTCTTTCCATTTAGTACTATTTGCTACTTTTTTTTCAAAAATATTGATTTTCGATTTTTCTCATTTTTAATTAATGTTTTGCATTTTAATTTTTTTTGCACACAATTTTCGCAAATTTGATTTTTATTCGTCATTCTATATCAGTGATTTTCAACCAAGTTTAAAATAAATACAGATTATTTTAAATATTTTTGTTATCAACGATTTAGTTTGATTCTAGTTTCTAGTAATTGCTTGTACCATCATATGGCCTTTGCACAGTAATGATATTGATGATTTTTCATTTTTTTGTATTGAAGTTTAATTAATGTATTAATATTGCGTATAAAATTTTTCTTTATTTTACTTTTCACAACTTCACAATAACTTCACAAAAACACATTAATAAATTATACAGGAACAAGATGTCTTGAAATTTTTATATTTGGTTTTTCGGTGCCGTCACCTAAAAATGTTGAGAACCACTGCCCTAAATAAATTCCAAATAATTTTTTTAAACTTTTAGTACCGATGCACTTGACTGGTAATAAAAATCACATTATTATGGTATTTTATATGAAATTCTTATAATAAAAAGTAATAAAAATTATTATTATCTATTAACTAGATTCTATTTAAGTTTAAAGTGTTTAAATCTCAACCTTTTACAATTATATGACTAACATTAATTAAATAAAAATTAAAAATCTATTAAAACTAATAAATTACTTCTGGCGATTTCATATTTTTTTTCGAGGGAAATTTTTTTGTGAGAATCATTTTTATTTTTTTCTAAAGCATCGTCCAATACCAAATTAGTTTCTACATTGAAAAAAAAAGTTGAAACCAAAAAGCAAAATACAATTTATTAATTGCACAGCTATAAAAAATAGTATGATAAAAATTTGGCACGTGCAGATTATGAAGTATAATTAAATTATAAATTATTAAAATTTTTAAATTATTAAATATGAAGAAAAAATTAAATATTAAAATAAATTATTGAAAGCATGCAAAATTATGAGGAAATTTTTTAAATTTAAGAGATTTATGATAAAGACCAGATTGTATGTTAATAAATTATAACCAACGGTTTTTTAGTAAATTTGTAATTAAATGTTCTGAACCGGTGGACCGTGCAGGTTGATGAAACCAAATTTTAACACATTAGTGAATTATTGTTACTAAGCTTAATTTCCAACCGTTAATCATTAATCAAACTAATAAAGTTGGTACTTGAAAAATAAACAAAGTATTTTATAACTGGAAGTGAATAACAAAAGACAGTCATTAAAAACAAGAAACCTCGAAATTCTTAAATTTTAGTGGCCAGTCAGTTATGAGTCAAAATCTACAAGGCCGGTAACCGATGTAAAGGCTGCTGCTAAGCAACCCAAGCAATAAATTCATGACTCATTGATTATGTACCCCATAACACGCACTTGGATATAATCCACCGATCCAAGGTTACTGATGGTAAACCTATTTATCTTTTACTATTGCAAGATGGTGAGATTTATCATTATACTAATCTACACTCAAAATCTACATGCAAGTTGTATAGAAATTTGTAAAAATTATTTAATAATAGTTTATATGGTAAATCTGTAGAGAATTTGAAAAACGGATGAATTTGAGACTCTACTTCAAAACCGACTTTCAGAAAATTAATCAAAATTAATGATGATCTGATTGCTGCACATCTAAATAAAGATTCAACCTGCTTAGACCGACCTAGTAAATTGGCCAATCTGTGCTAGATTTGTCTAAGTTGCGGATGTACCATCTTCAATATGTTGAATTGGCAAAATATAGAGATGAATTCAATTTTGCTATTAATATTGTTGATGGCGATATCGACTCGTTTTTTCTTAGATACATCGAATTATGACCCGGCACGTCCGTTATACTAGAGAAACTTTGACTATGATTGGAAAATTTAAAGATCTTGGGTATACAGAATGGGTTTTCTTAAGACCCAAGTGTTATGATTTATTTGGTACGAAAGATACTATGAAGGCTAAGGGTGTTAACTTACTGGGGACAGAGATCGGGCACCAGTCATATTTAGACTGTAATAATAATTGTATATTTTCTGTGCCACA
Organism: Schmidtea mediterranea; assembly: GCA_022537955.1. Classification (NCBI taxonomy): domain Eukaryota; kingdom Metazoa; phylum Platyhelminthes; order Tricladida; family Dugesiidae; genus Schmidtea; species Schmidtea mediterranea. The sequence continues at coordinate 188,203,221 of CM039680.1, forward strand.
GACTAGGATAGGGACGCGCCACCATCAACTTTGTAACTTCAAAATATAAATTGAAAAAAAAATTAAAACTAGAAATTTCAATAATATTAAACTAATGTGAATTGTTATATTCATTATCGATTCAAATCATGTTCAATAATTGTGATTAATTTTTTATAAAAATTTACATGAAAATTTTTTTTTGAAATTTGGGATATTTGTTAAGTTGGGAAATATTTTTTAGGGATTTTAAATTTTTGGGATATTTTTCCCTATGAAAGTTGATAACATCCTATTGTATAAATCAAAGTTTATTTGTTGATGACGTAAAATCCTCAAAAAAATAAAAACTAGAAAAAATATTGTATCCATCGAATGTATAGATTTAATAGCGTTGTATATATTCTGAATGATTTTCAGTAATTTTTTAAAGTTTTTAAATACTCTGAAAAATTTTTGAAAATTTGGGAAATATTTTTTAGGGATTTAAAATTTTTGGGATATTTTTCAACGATAATGTAGAAATATAATAATGATATCCTATTGTCAATATGTAAAATTGATTGCTTAAAATATATAAAAAAAATCTTCAAAATAATTTAAACTCTAAAATATCAAATAAATTTCTTCAGTGTATTTCCGTATAATAATTTGAATTTCTCTACACAAAGTTTTCAAAAATTTGGCTGTTTTTAAATAGTTACAGAAATTTGAGCTGACCCACATAAATTTTTTGTTAAAAAATACTTTGAAAAAATGTTGTTTGACCTACTTATTTTTTTCGAAAATTTGACTGTTTTCAAATACTAAGAAAATTTTTCGTGACTTACATAATTTTAATTGGCTCCCTAGGAAACAGAAATTATGGGTTAAAATTTATATATATATTTTCATGACCTACAAAAATTTTTGATTCGACCTAGTTATTTTCCAGTGGGGGTTTATGAGTTAGCGGGTCCCAATCATACAACTAAAACTGTCCATTGATTTCATATCTAATATATTGGTAAGCTAACATGTATTATTTTTGTGACCAAATGACACTTTAGGTATGTCAATTCGGCCAAATTCTAAGGATGCTAAAGAAGCTATGAATACAATTTTGAAAATCTAACTGAGTTAGTTAACCGGCGCTTATATCTATATAAAAACGAACCGAATCCAAATATATTGCTTGTTCATGTAAAATAACTGTTACTCTGGTTATATACACAGACAACATTTACTTGAATTTTACAACTTATTAATATATTTTCTTCACACAAAGATATGTAAATTTCAAATATTTTTTAAAATATTTAAAGAATTTCAAATTCTATTTAGATTTAATCAAAAAAATCTACACTAACCGCGAAGTTGCGACTTCAAAACACATATAGTTTTTTCCAGGTCTTTAATATTTTCTGAAAACAAAATCGATTATCACAATTTTGTAATTTCAAATCAAACAATTTTACGGTTATTGTTATGTTCTCAAAAATCCAATAATTATTTTTTAATGGTTTAAATATTACTGAAATGATATATTCATATTCAAATACATATACAAAGCAGGAAGTATATTGACAAAAAACTACAAAATCAAAGGAAACGCAATCAATTCATAATATGATAAAATTGAGCGTAGGTAATAATAATAATAATGATAGTAATAATAAAAAACATTTATAATAGCAATAAAAATATAATAATAATATTATTAATCCCTATGTCTGATTATATTCAAGGAATATACGATACATTAAGTGATATTCAGTATATTTCCCAATAGTATACTAGTTTCGAACTAATGGCTCTCATCAGTACTATGCCGGGAGGCGCTCGGAGAAATCTGATCGCCAGGTACGTGTAAAAACAGTGTCAAATGAACACTATTATACACTTATCCTGATGAACTGGACATCAAATAAGTTTGCAAAGTTTGGTTTTAAGGCAAGAAAATAAGACGAATCTTTATCTTGAATATCCTTTCACTTGAAACCATGGTAGATACAATCATACCTCTGTGGACTCCCACCAGTGGTCTTGTGGTATTTTTTTTACCGGAACGCGTATATATAATTATATAGACAGGGCCGATCCTGGGTAGGCGGCCGCTCTGTGTGGTCTCATGTCCCAAATTTAACGATGAGGGGTGATTTCGTCCAATTTTCGCCCGTCACCAGGATCGACCCTGTATATAGCATAAAAAGGAAAGGAAACGAAAATCATTACGAAACCCATTTTGTGTATATGTATATATATATATATATATATATATATATATATATATATATGTTTATTACAATAATAGGAACGTTTAATAAAAATTAGTTAACAAATTATAAAATACGCTTATTAGATACTCAAACAATATTGCATAAATATTTTTAACAACACATGAAATCAATTCGTCAGCCAATTCTCGTTATCAGAAATCATCTTTAGTTCCGGAACGCGTTCCTGTCCAAAAAGGAAGTACCGGAACGACGTTCCGGCTCGACAACACCACTGACTACCACCTATATATATAAATATATATATATATATATATATAAACTTACCTGTTTCTCTCTGATAAAATTTCGGTGTTTCCATTTCGGATTGCATTTTGGTAATGCCATGTCTAGGAATTTGTTGGCTTGCTGAAAAAAAAGCAAATAACTAATTAACAATTCATATTTCGTTTAGTTATTTACTATGACCGTTTTAATTGTGAAAAAAAATTTCACTGGTCGCATTATTTTCAGTCATAAGTTATATTAATATTAAACAACTTTTATTATTTTAAAATTTATAAAAAAATAAGGCGCATACTTATTATTATTATTTATTGTCAATGTTATGTAAATATTAAATTAATTATAACTGAAATAAATTTAACGTCAATCTCTTTATTTTCTCTAAAACTCAAAGTAAAGGCCTCGGAATCGTACTGAATTGTACTATATCGGATGTGTAATGATTCACCTAATTTTTAAAGTGTGTTGTCTTCAATCTATCCTATTTAATTTTTGTTATTATTATTATTATTATTATTATTATTATTATTATTATTATTATTATTATTATTATTATTATTATTTTAAATTATTAATAATTTCAAAAATATCCATACACCTATTGAAATAATATAGGTAAGAACAAGCAACAAAAGAACATTGAAAAAATTAAAAATATATCAATTGAAAAAATTTCAAAAGTTTTAAAGAAAATTACTTTTGGAAAATAGAAAAATATTCAAATAAAAATAAACAATAAAACTGAAGATAATTTTGGAAAATAGAAAAATTCACGCTTCTATAAATCCCAATAAAATTGACGTTTGCGGATACTTCAAAATCTCGCCTATCCGATATCCATATCCCGATAGTTGCCGGTTATATTGTTAGATATTTATTTACAATTTTTATTAAGAATTTTTAAATTAATATTTATTGTTTATTTTTAATCGTTTTCTTTATTAATGAAAGTTGAGCAACCATTTAAATATGCACACACCCCAGCTGTCCCGAGACACTTTACTTTAATTTACCTCCAATTATATAACACTAATAATTCACAATAGTTTAACTTTGTAATTGAATTCTAGTTTTACTGGGTGTATTCCAGTTTTATTCATACACTGAGAAGCATTTACTAGAACATGTTGGACATTAAATGGTAAATGCTTTTCAGATAAGAGTATATATCAGATAAGTATATATCAGATAAGAGTATAACAAAATAAGCCCTTGCTGCGAAGTAATAATAAAATTGTTGAAAAAGGTTGCCAACAAGGAATCACCGTTTTATAATTATACTTTTAAACTTACATATTTCGATGGGTTTTTCTTTGTGAAAAAGTTGATTCCGTGGAAGAATGGAATAAAAAAAATTAGATAATTTATATTTTAAATTTAAAATATAAGTGCAATTCTCGGTGAAATTGTTAGTATTTTTATTATAGATATTTTATGAACTGAAAATGTGTGCTATTTATTTTTCTTTTCAAACGTAATTTTTCTATCAATCTCCAACTATATACACTCTTTACAATATAAGTAGAGGTGAAAATATACTTGATTTGTCAGAATACATAAGAAACGCTTATACTTTATTATTAGTTTTTTCGGGAAATTATGTTTTTTATGAAATATTTTGTTATCAACTGAGTTAGATAAATTTTTAAGTATATCTATTTTTGTCCAAATATTTCCTAAAGTTGAAAATCTAATTTCTTTCAGAAATTCATTTTTGTTGCCATTTTTCCTACCTTGTAAAAGGAGAGTATTCCACGAATGTTTTACTACATATTGAAAGTTTGCATGCATTTCTTATTATGTTTGTGTGCAGCATTTAACTTTTCTATCACTTTTTCAATTTTCATTGGTTAACTCGCGCCTTATTGCAAAAAAAAATTGTGGCTCAGGAAACAGTTTATAAATATTTTTAAAATATAGTGAAAATCAATTTTTTTTAATTAAAGCAAGATATATGTAACATTATTTTCCGTATAAATGAAAATTTTATTTTATCTTCATTTAACTTTTCAAAATCAATAGCAGTACTCATTTTTAGTAACCTGACATGTATTGACTTTTCAAATACTCTAATTTTTCATAGATAGTCCGCGGACTATGAAACTATTTCCAACCTGTTCATTTTTTATCGATAAATTCTATGTGGCTCGTTTTAATTAAAAACAAATTAATAATTCGGTTTGACTTAAATTTAATTTATTTTACCTTATGAAATTTTACTCACGTTGTAATTACATGTTAAATATTAATTAGACGTTAAAAAAGATATAAAAAAATAACCTGGTGACCTCAATGATCTATAATTTCCATGTGTACTTTATAAACCATAAAAATAAGTTTCAGTAAATAATAAAATTTACTTTAATTTGTGATCTGACTTTAATGACTAAAAAATTTTAATTAAGAAAGTTAAATAATTCATATACTTGTGGACCTAAATTAAAAAAGTTCATGAATAATTTAAGCATCAATTAATGGCTAACTTTTGTGTGACATTTACAAATGATAGAAAAGTTTTTTAAAAAGTTAATTTAATAGACCAAAACATTTAAAACTTTGCGGATATTTAAAAAAAATTGTTAATTATTATACAAATGGCATATTCAAACAATTAAATGACTACGGTAATACAAAGATAGTGTTTACTCTGGATTTTTTAAAGTTAAATCTGAGCTTTTCTAAAACTAATTCCAGTTGGTATTTTATTTCAGGTTTGTGGCTACCGATAGAAGGATTTATGCCCGTACACATTCTATTTCTTTTATTTTTAAAATAACATATTATAAGACAAAAATAAAAATAATCGTCGCCTGAGACCTGAAAATAATTTGTTTGAGCTAGTCAGTGGTTTCTTACCGATAGTCATACTCTGATTTTATAGCATAAAGTAAAAAATAAGTAAAATCAGATATTTAGAAATGGTGGGTTACAGAGTTTCGTTATTTGTTTGAGTTAACCTGTGGTTGCCCCAGTAACGCCATACAAACTGATGCTAACCGCCACTTGGCATCCGTTGCTAGGCAACGTTGGTAATGTGTCCAAGTGGTGGATTGTCCGCAAAAATTGAGTATTATTGCTAGTACTGTAATTGCTCGGACAACCCTCGGGTTCACGAGCTGTCGATAGAAGACCTATGCTCGCTTTGCTCTGTCCCTTGTAGAAATTCGAAGGTTCTTATTTGACTGTGGAAAGACGAGACGAAGGTTTGGTAACGTGATACGAATATTTATAATAACGCTGGCATACGAATGTATCTAAGAAACAAATTGACTAAGAATATGACTACTCTATTCGAATCAACAAAACACGCAGCATTTATGAGTAAATGGGTTTGAAGCTGGGTTGCTCGACGTCGGGCACGTTCCTTACGTCCCGGCCGACGATTATTTGCTGGAGTGATAGATTGCTCCGCTGATTGAGTACTTTTCTGCGGCATCTGGGATGGGGCGAAAACGAGCGGATATGTTACCGCTCCCCCCTCCCGACAGACTGCTAGGGCGAGTTCTAGTCCTCGGATTTGAGTGCGCAGGCTCTGATTGAGCTGTCGCTCTTCCGCCCAGCCTTTCTGTGCCGCCGTGAGTCGGTGGTAGACAGCTCTCGCTTTTGCTGGATCTGACCATGTTGCCTTTATCTGCTGTATTTCTCGGGTCATTTGGATAATTTGGGTGAGCAGATCCGCGTTTGATCGCCTCGCGTGATCCAGTTCGGTTTGTAGGATTTGTAGGGAAGACATCACTATAAAAAAAGAGACTTTTAATTTCTTATTGCCTTAATTAAATCATAATTCATTCAGTTAAACAAAATTATGGAACAAATCTATCTATAAGGAGAAATAACACGAACGAATTTTAATTTTGAAATCAATTACGACATGAACATTGTAACTATTGTATTTATTCCTCGGGGAAGTATCTTTTCAGGCTTTTCTTTAGAGCCGCCACCGTATAGGGCCGTCGGGTATCGCGGGCGGGTCGAGGTGGATATGCCTCCGCAATACGCCCGACGTGGATGTCCTCCTCTACGTTCGCGAGGTACATCCGGGCTTTGATTACATTGAGGTCTACCTGCTCCTGCACCCTTTCCCAATGGGTGAGGAGGTTCCGAGCTTGCTCATAGGTCTCTTCGGCCGGATATTGTTGACCGGCGAGCCCGCAAGGGTCCGTTGCGAGGCCCAACAGTCGCCAAGTGGTGGGGTATGACCACCGTGGTCGAAGTTTGTCGATGAAATCTGCGACTTGTGGTGCCTTCCTCGGGTGTTTTTCACTAGTTGCTGGTGTAGTAGTCCAATCGAGTGGCATGATCTGAAACGATATTTTGAATAAACCATTAGATGCGAAGTATAGAAGAATTTATCCACGTTGGTCGTAAGGGCGTTTACCTACTTAGAGTTTGAAAGAACTGGCGTAATTGTTATGAATAGTGGACTCAGTTCTGTGTCAAGCAATATTGAAAATTCCTCTTGCGACAATTAACACACTGGATTTTACGTGGTATCTCAGGTCAGAATTTTGATCATAGATTGACAAGACCCATCATGATTAAAATGTCAAATTTGTATTGTGTCTAATTAATCGTTGGATCTTTAAAGGACAACAATCGAAAAGGTAGAGTGACTTAGCAACTTGACTTAAGGTTTGGGGACGTCGCTATCAGATTTGAAAGTCATGATACTGTTGTGGGGAATAGTTGATTAATTGGTTAAAGATTAGTTACGAATTAATTTATGTGGGTCCTTATTTATCATGGTGTTGGTTACCGATTAATTTACGTGGGGTCCTTATTTATCATGATATTGAGGGTTTAACGTAAAAGTACTTTAAATCCGCGAATTCAATGATGTTAATAAATTCTCTCGTGAGGCGATGGCAATTTTTGGAAAATCGATGATGATTTATCATTGTAACGGTGCGTTTCAGCTAACTGGATATTTTATCTCAACGTCAACGTCGATGATCACAGGATGTCCGGTGGATTAGTCAACTTTGATATCGACAATTTCATTTCGGTAAGTTATATCCTGTTTATTTTACTTATGTCAACTTTAATTGTAGAAAGTCTCGATTGGCGTATTCGCTTAAGTTCATTCAATCGATTTCGGAGTTTTAATGTTGTCGTTCATTTGGATGCTCTTATCGCCATTTTAGGAGAAAAACACTTGTGTCCACCGCAGACTTCGGGAAACTCCTCCTCGAATTGTGCCATCTCATGTATCTGAAGTTTTATTATCTTTATCATTTGGAGTTTTTCATTTATCGTTTCGTCGGGGATGTTTGTGATCGTTTTATAGTTATTATCGAACTTTGATATCGGCGGTAAGCCTTTTCCGTGTTTTATCATTAATATAATGTTTTATAATTAGACTTTTCGTAATGTAAAAATAAACTTTTGACTGTTATTCCAATTGCTTAAATTTTTATGGTCATTTGATTTTTCGTCCATTTTACATTAAGTTAATGTTTGGCTTTCATCTGATTTTGAAGTTTTAATGGGTTTTCAAATTAAACGTTATTGTCAAATTGGATTCATCACGTCAATTTTATTTCGTCTTGGCAAATTAATCGACAATTTCATGGTAATTTCGATTCTTTTTAGCGGTATTGATTTTCTTTACGACCACGACCTTAGCTCCTGTAACGATGATTTTATTACCTGTCTATTTTAGCGACTTGTCAATTTACTCATACTTATTTTCCCTTTATATTTTTTCCTTTAATCAACTAATTAATTTAAGCAATAAATTGTTTTATCCCAATCCAAGAATTACTTGATTTAATCATTGCCATACTTTAGTTTCCAATAAGGGGTTATTTCACTTTTAATCGAGGAGCTACTTCACTGTTAATTTAACGAATTTCTTTACTTTTAATTGAGAATTTTCGTTATTTGTAATCGATGGATTTAATTAATAATCACTTAAATTTTTATCAATGAATTAATTTGATTAAATCAATGTATTACTTGCTCTTACTCATTGATTATTTTAATTTTATTAAAACGAATTATAATAATTTAATTAATGAAATTATTTGTCATTACTCTAATTTTAATCAATAAGTTACGATCATTTAAATCATGAATTACTTTTACCCAATAATTACTTTAATTTTAAGCAACGAATTACTTTAATTTTTACTTTATTTTTAATCAATCGCTACTTTACTTTTAATCAATAATTACTTATTTAATGATTTCTACTAATTTATTTCGAATTTAATTTAATTGTAGCGATAATTTTTACCGAATCCATTTCAACATTTTAATACAAACTAGCTATATCAACGATTTCAATTTAATTTATTCCCGTATCTTTTCCCTTTAATAGGCCTTAAGCGCATATTGTGTTCATATTATATTTACTGAGTGCCCACTGGACTACTCGGTGTGATGATTTTGAGCCGTGTGTAATAGAATTTTAGGTCGATTTTACAGAAATGAGAAACGAGGAAGCAGCCAAAAGACTTCTTTCTTATTTCTCGTTTCATCTATATGGATAGTATTGACGTTACGACCCTTGCGTTCCGCACGCTGGGTCTTCACGGGTACATATCATTGGCGATTTTCCACGCACTTACACAAATCTGTACTATGTATATTTTACTATCTTGCAATATGTGTTGGCTGTGGGCCTGAAAAATTTCGACAGATTTAATCTTGGTTTATTTAAATATATAAAAACAATTTATCAATATTGTAAAATCTATTATTAAAAACAATATACAAAATTACTTGCAACCAATACATTCATAAAACCATAAAAATGCATCTCTCCCCACGCCGACATCCAAGCAGAGCTCTACTGAGGTTGCGAGGATGTGACGTGGAGAGAGAGAGTTCCAATGAAAACTATTTCTCACCTAAAATTATAGATTTTCAAAAATGGTTTTATGGTTTTGTTTCGAAAAACGGTGTGTTTTAATGTGAAAATGGATCAGTATTTATACCTATTTTCTGTCCCTAACCTCGCATATTAATTTTGATGTAGTAAAACAAAATTCGACCTTGTTATTTTCTAGTGAATTCTATTCTTTAATTTTATTATTTTTTAATTTATTTTAATAATTTTTCATTTAGAATTTTTATTGAATTATTACTAATTCAAATCTTTTGATTTAAGTTTCATTTTCATGAACTCTTATTAATTTTTCAATTTTTGTCGAATTTGTTGTGTTTTCTTGTTATATTTGTGTTGGTATCGTGCGGATCTTGGTGCGTTTTGTTATTATTTTAATTTATTTTTATGTTTATTATTTTACTTTTAATTCTCTTTTTTCTCATATTTGATAGGGTTTAATTGATGTTTCAATAGGTTTATTTAAATTTGCATGTTATATTTGCGTGTATAATACCGATCCATTTAAACATTCCTCAAGGCCGTTTACGTTCTGGCCCAACAGAAATAAAAAACATAAAAGCTGCAAAAATTCATTGACTGACAACCAATATTATTAATTTTATTGTTGGTGTCGCATAAACTTAGCAAATTTAGTATTGGGCCATAACACAAACTGCCTTGAAAATTGTTTAAATGTATCAGTAATATAGCACGAAAACCCAGTGACAAGATAACTTAAAATACAACATACAACATCAGCTAAACACCTTAAAATTTGAAAGAACATAAATAAATATAAAATCAAAAAACACTAAAGTAAAATAAAATAAATACAAATGCATCAAGAATCGCACGAAATTTAAATAAAAAAATAACATAAATATGGTATGATTCTGGGTGTTGATATTTTGAAGTTATATGGTTGTTACCCAGACAACCCCATACAAATATTTTCTCTTGCCACTCGGCACCCGTTGCAGAGCAACGTTAGATTGTTTTCAAATGGGTGGATCGTCCGCAAAAGTGAGCGCTATTACTAATGCTATAATTGACCGAACGATCCATGGATCCAACGAGCTGCCGATAGAAATCATGTGCTCGATTTTGATTTTTAGGTTCCATTCTTCTCTTATTTCTTTCAAATGTTAATCTATACAGCTATATCATTCATTGTTATGTCAATTCCCATAGTCTTTCTTATCGTTGTTCGTATTATCGATTTTTACCATGCCCTGTACACCCTTTATTATGTTAAATATCCTCACAGTACCCCTCTTACCCTTATTCCTATTAAAACTTCTATGCTCCCTATTGTCGTTAGTAGTATTATCATCATTACTATTATTTGTATTGTTCTTATCAATTATTACTGCTATTATTATTATAATTATTGTAAATATTATTATCATTAATATTACTATTATTATTATTATTATTATTATTATTATTATTATTATTATTATTATTGTTATTATTATTATTATAATTACCATTATCATTACTATTATCATTATTATTATTATTATTATTATTAAATTTTTAGTACGAATCCGCTCTTATTTCTCAGTTTTATCAGAATATTATACAAAAAATTGAGCCGCGCTCCACTTTTACTTCACAATTTTTGGTAGAGTATTTTAATTAATTCGGAAAATTTGAGCAGCGTTCCCCCCATATTTTACAGTTTTATCATAAATATTTTAATTATTTCCGAATTTTGCGCAGCATTCCGCCCTTAATTTTCCATCTCAACCCAAAATAATTTGTTTAGTTTTTACAAATTATTTAAATTATTCCTTTTCATGATTTTGGTCGTTCGGATTAATCTTTTTTCGATGGCTATTCATTTTAACTGTTCCAACGATTTCACAATTTTCACCGCTACACTTTCCTTTTCTTTGTCCTTATAATCTAGTTGTGTTCACGTTGTATTTAATGAATGCCCACTGGACTACTCAGTGTTAGTGATTTTGAGCGGATTGTCGTTTAAACTTTTATGTCGATTTTATGGAAATTGTTGGCGAATAGGGTTGGTTTTTATTTATTTTTTCTAGGGTTTTTTGTGCATCTAACCCCTAAACGCCAGCAAGATTATTATTCTATCCCTCCTATGTACCCATGGTGATTTCCATGTTGGTAATGTACATAAGGGTTGAAAATTCATGAGCAGGTGAGCTCCATTGCTAGAACTACTCCCCATGATATTTTCGCTTTCGGGTTCTGGACTGCCGATGGAAGGTCTTACGTCTTTCTCTTTCTATATCCTGGTCCTTACTCGTCTATTCCTACCATTTCCATACTTATTTGTCATCTTTACGCGTTATTTATAAAAATATCCTTCAAAAATTTGGGCAGCGTTCCTCCCTTATTTTTTGGTAAATTTCCTATTTCATTTGTTTAATCACGGAATCGTCTACATTTTTCCTAATTTACATTTATCTTTCCCTATATTAAAATTTTGATCAACAATTCCTTGATTCCCGTTACGTTTCCCGTGATTTTAAGTAATTATAACCCTCTGCGATCACTTCAATAAACGCTACTCTCTTCTGTCAGATCATATCATTCAACTATTGGAAAATTACTTTCAAATTTACATTCCTACACTATCCTATCCTTTCCTACTCGATTTTTCATTAATTTTCCGTAATTATTTTAAATTTTCCCTACAAAACTTTATTCCCCTTAACTAAAGTCGCACTTCCCGAATTTTATTTCCTACTCACTCCGGCCACTTTTCAGCAGCCGCTTCGAGTTGTACAATGGCGCCCTGCGTAGCGGTCCTGTGCACAAGGCCAGACCCGTCTGCGGACTGCCGAGGGGTTCACGAGGCATGACCCACGAGCTCAACTAAGGGTTTTCACCCACTAGCCGGCACACGGTCTGTCCCATGAACCGTCTATTGAAATACTTATTATAAATAAGATTTTAAGGGGATTTGTCAGTGGCACCAAAAGATTCCACGACCATCCAGAATAAAATCAAAGTAACAAGACTTCGAAATATATATTTATACAAAAAATAACAGTACTTACAATCCACAGTCATGCAACCAGATTTGAAAAATTGGCATAAATTGGCATACAAAATTTGGTCTAAGAATGATTCACTGCTAGTCTAAAAATGTCTAAAAATTTTTCTAGTAGTCACCTGACTGAAAAAAATGTCTAAAAATTTGTAGTCTAGAATTCTGTAAGTCTGTCTAAATTTTTTTGTCTGAAATTATGAAAATGACTGCCGTATATATAGTATTTTTGTGCATGTGTGCGACCAAATGGGCGATTTTTCGCCATTTTTAAGGTTTTTTAATTATTTTATTAAATCAAAATATTTTTGTAATTTTTTATATATTTTTCTTTATTTTTTGATATATTAATATTTTATTGTTGGATTTTATTTTTATTATTGTTTTCTTAAAATATTATTTTTAAACCCCAATATTTTGTTTTCTGGTCGCTTCTTCTGCCTGTGTTTTTTCTAAACCTTATTTTGCAAGGTTTTGGCAGTTTATTTTATTTTTCGTATGTTTCTTTTTGCATCTGTAGGCATTTTTCCGAATTTTAATTAATTATTTGCTTTATTTAATTTTTGTTATATTTTTAATTTGTTTTAATTAATATGTTTTATTTTATTTTTGGTCTCTTCTTGCGGTGCGTGCTTATGTAACGGCAGCCATATTGACAATTTCCAAACTACATTAATCATTTTGTTCTAACTTATACAATTTTCACCTTTTTGTTTAAATTGGTTTTGTAATTTTTGTTTTAATTTTTGCTCTAAGCCCAACAAAATCGAGTGCAAGAAAGTTGAGCCAAAAGACCCACTCTCGAGCTACTTTCTTTCGCTATTTAGTTCTATGATTTGACGTTCGAGCCCATCGTTAAGCACGACTAGACCCTCACCGTCACGACTATAGGCGGAGAAACAGCAGTTACACAGTTGGATAGTGTGTTTGATTTTACTACCTTGCGATATGTTTTGGATCTGGGCCGGAAAATAAGTAAATATTACCAACTAAATTGGATAAAAGCTTCAATACATAAAAATTGTTTATTCGGCATGTCACATCTCACATAGTAGTCGGAAGTTCATAAATTAGCATAAACATTGTCCACTCGCATCATCACAAGTCATTTAATCATTATCGATCGATAAATTCATAGTGAAGTCATTCATAAAGCAGGTACACCTTCATTTTTAAATCATAAGTCAATGCACACCAACTGAGAGTTGTCATGTCCAGACAAAACACTTACCAGTGTTAATTGCCTGAATGCACGACTCACAGTTGTAACGCACATCAACTATAATTCAGAAAACTAAGACTGCAAAAATATGACTGCAAATATAATGCTGCAAAGTAAGACTGAAAATTTGTCAAAACACATCAGTATATATACCTATAATTTGACCTTAACCTTGCGTGTTATTTTTATTGGGATAAAACAAAATTTGACCTTGAAATTATTTGCGTGATCTAAATAAAAGTTTTATTATTTTCTTAATTTAAATTTGCAATTTATTTCTTAAATTTTTGATTGAATTTTTTAAACCAAAACTATTTTATTTTAACTCATTTAATTCGTTAATTTTTTACTTTAATATAACTTGTCGTTTTTCGTTTCAAATTTTCTTGTTATTATGTTATTTTTATGTAAATTTCGTCCGGTTCTTCATGCATTTTGTAATTATTTTATTTTACTTTTATATTTTTTGATTTTATATTTATTTATATTCTCTCAAATTTTAGAGTGTTTAGTTGATGTTGTATGTTGTATTTAAAGTTATCTTGGTGCTGGGTTTTGTGCTGTATTTCTGATACATTTAAACAATTTTCAAGGCCATTCGTTTTCTGACTAACATAAAACATTTCGGGGCCCCAAAAACTACGAACTGCAATTTCTAAATCATTTAATCTATGAACCATACAGAGTTTACATTTTTCACTCTGTGGGGTTTATAGTTTGTTTAACCTTGACTATATACATAGAATCTTTCTTGTCCTCCAATGGTTACCCGTTGCTGAGCAACGTTGGTAATGCGACCACTGGTTATGCGACTGCCAAAGGTGAGCGCTACAAAACAACTGCTAAGGATCTGCCTCATGATGAGTTCAACGCACTGCCGATAGAAGGTCTGTGTGCGATTTTCCTATTTCGTTCCCTTCTAGTTGTTCTTGACACTCTTAACAATTAAATTTCATCCGAACCACTTATAGTTGCAATTAAATCTACTATTAATAATCAAAAGAAACTAAAGAATTAACAATAATCGTTTATTGGACAAAAATAATTATACTTTAGAGCAATCCATAATTTGCAATACTCGACGCTTCGAGTGTTCCGCCTTTCCTGGGCGTCGCTGAGCAAGTTTCGTAGCTGGCTTGGATGTATCAGTCGCCTCTTGATATGCCAACTGAGCTGGCGCAAACAGGAGTGGGTATGTTACGGCATTGCCCTCCTGACAAGCCGATAACGCCACTTATCGTTATCGATACCTCGATTTTTAAGTAATATCGTAGATATATTCAAAACTTGGAAATTAAGATATTTTAATTCAACCATTTATTAAATAACAATGCATTATTGATGTCTGGGACTTCGGCGATATGAATCCTGAGCGAATCCGCGTTGTCATCGAGCATACGAGTGCTCTTGCTTCCTACTGGACTTCCATCTGCATATCAGATCTCTCTTGACAGTAGTTTCCTGGAAATAACCAAATTCATTGATCGAGTGAATTCAGCTAACCTCGGGTCGGTAATTTCATATGATACGATGTAGGGTGGGGCGTATCCATCTGTGCTGGGGATCCTCCCCCCAGCGATCTCCTCATTTATTCTAGCCAGGTATCGTCTTGCCTCTTCGACCTGCCAATTTATCTGTTTCTGTTTCTGCTCTAGCCTAGCTAGCATATATTCTGCCCGTTGTCTGCTCTCCCAGGCTGGGTTTCGACCCGGCTCCTGCTTGATGGCAACGTAGGGGAGGCCAATTTCATCGTGTTCCTCTGCACATCCATCTCGGAATGCTTTGACTGGAGATACCGTGAATCCGGCGTCCCACATCGCCTGCCTGCATCTGATGGCGGATTGTGCTGGAAAATGAACGGTGATCCGGGACGCGTCGATCCATGATCCATCTGTAAAGTAAAGCTTAATATACTGGATCTCGACATAATACTTGGTGATTAAAAAGAAAATAATTTTCGGTGTTGAAACAATCATTGTAGTAGAAAGATCAATTACGTTATATCTGAACGAAGATTCTAATCTTACTTCATTATACTCTACATGACGACGGCGTTAGAACGTCCGGATTTATCAAACTTTAGCGTTGGGGCTTTATGTGTCATGATGGTTAGACTTTATTTTTGTTAGAACGGTTCTATTTGGTTATTACTTTAATACTGCTGAAATGCTTGATCCTATGAGACTAGTAACGTAGATATTTGCGGTAACTCACGCCGTTATGGTGATGTAGTTGATAGTTATAGAGTGTCGAGTTAATTTTTCCCTCGAAAAAACAATAAACCAAAGAAATACGTAGTGTTGAGTTTTATTAAATCAATTCAACGGAATATGAGCAATTGTTATCACGTGTGGCTTAACATAGCCGTCCCGTGTTCGTGGTATTTATCTTCACTTCTAATTCATAATTTGGTTTTATGTGCTCCTGAGTAGGTGTTGCGATCAATTGCCTTTATGGTTTCGTTGGATTTGAATATTAGAATTAAGGACAATTTAATAATATTAGAATTATATCTTCTTGCGGAGACCTTCGATTCTCCTCGGATCCTCCCATCGGATAGTTCCCCCGTTCCGGGTTATGGTGATTCCGACTTCCCATTAGCGTCGTCGATAATTCCTCGGTTCGTGAGTGCATGATTTGAATAATAATATTAGACTGAGTAAATGATCACATTTACACATTCGCTTGATTATTTATATGCTAGTGGTTGTTGACGTGTATTGGTTATGGTGCTTTCGAGCCGATTTAATTTTGGAGGGTCAATTTTCTCATTGAATCGTCAAGTCAATTATCAAGTTATGTTATTATTTTAATCTATCATATGGATCATTGGTATCACGATTCCTTATTCGGCTTTTCAAATTGTGGTTAATGGGGACAATTCGCTGAATCCGGGTTTGACATATTTAACGAAAGATCCTTGAACTGATACTTTCTGGATTCAAAGATCTCAATGCAAAACAATCAGATGTTATTCATAACTCAAATTTGACGTTCCTCCTCATACACGATCATTCGAGCTAACTACTTGAATAGACATAGACTCTGCATCATTACTACACTATGGATAATCGATATCATCCTATGATCCTCGTTGCTCTTTGTTTAGTAGTTTGTCATTATGATCCTTAGGGTAAACTTGATCCTACCTTTTATCACTTATTCTTGTTTTCGTTAGGAATTGATTTGTTCAATTAATCGGATAATTATGTAATTAGTCTAGTTGATTTTTTAATTTAGTTATTTGCGACTTATCGTTGGTATCGGGTTATTATTATTATCATTTACAATTTAGATCGATATTTACTTTTATGAGTTATAACCGTCTCGATTTATTATTATTATTACTCTTAATTTAATGACACAAATGTTGAAATTACTTATGCTCAGTTATTTAATCGAATTCCGTCAACCTGATGGTTAACGCTAGGGTATTCTGAGGTGGGTCTTCAAATTTTCGAGTTATTTTGTATTTTTATTTATCTTCCATAAGGGGCTATCGTTAAAGTTTACGGCTTAGTGATTGAGAGATGAGTTAATTTTGGCCAATCTAATTTCCGCATGAATATTATGATTACGATGTTCAAATTTGAGATCTAATCTTGGGTCAACTTCGTTTAATTTGCTTTGGTCATGAATATCGTTGTCAAGATTTTGGATTGTAACGTCAACTACTGGGTTATTTCGTTATTTCACCTTAATGGAAAGATTAGCTTAAACAAGATCTTAAATTGATTTTAAGTTTTGCCTTCTCAGTGTAATTCTGAGATGACTGTGGGTCTCTTTTCATTAACTTTATCTGTCATGGTTTTCACTAAGATACTTTATTTTTAACGTTGAAAATAGTTTATTTTATTTTATTTAATTGATGACATAACAACGACTTCCGAATTATTTCCCATACTCCCTTCCTTATTTGACCTTAGGGTAGATATGTTAATATTATGATTTTTGAGTGTCCACTGGACTACTCGGTGTTTATGATTTTTAGCCGATATGGAAAGATAATTTTTGGTCGATGTTACAGGAAATGGATGACGAAGGAGCAGCCAAAAGACTACCCCCCTATCTTCCAATTTCCCCTATAGGCGGAAAATATTGACGTTTGGGTTCCTGCGTTACGCACGCTGGAATCTTCACGGGCACAAGCTATTGGCAGATGAACCGCACTCACACAGCTTGAATTGGTGTGTATATTTTGCTTTCTTGCGGTGGTGTATCGGCTGTGGGCCGGAAAAATTTCGAAAAAATGTAATTTTCTTCAAATGTATATTCTGGCATAACATCATAACATGCGTGGCATATAATCAGCATTTCATCATCATACGCATAACATTTCCCATACAAGCGTCAAGCAGTGCTTACCTTGAAGATGCTTATACGCTGTATGAAAAAGTTTTAAATCTGTCTGTTCACAAGTGTTCAAAAGGAGTTTTCCGAGTTTCAACTCAAAATAAGGTTAAAAATCTGTAAAAATGAATCGGTATATATACTTGTTCTGTGACCCTAACCTTGCTTGTAAATTTTAATACAGTAAAACAAAATTTGACTTTGAAGTTATTTGTCTAATGTAATTCTAATTTTATTATTTTCGTGATTTAATTTGACAATTCATTTCTTTCATTTTTAATTGAATTATTTCCAATTAAAATTATTTAATTTTACTTCTATTTTTCATTAACTCTTATTCTTTTAAATAAATTGTCAATTTTTGGTCAAATTTCTGTGTTTTCATGTTATTTCTGTGTTTATTTCGTGCGGATCTTGTTGCATTTTGTTATTATTTTAATTTATTTTTATGTTTTCGGTTTTATATTTTAATTATTTCTTCCTAGTATTTTAAAGTGGTTATTTGATGTTTTATGGGTCTGATTATAAATCTGCATGTTATGTTTGCGTGCCATTGCCGATTCATTTAAAAAAACTCTGTTTTGGCCCAACAATTCAATTGGGTCTACAAGCTACAGGGTCGTGACCTCAGAACCCACATGCATAAAAATTAATCATACAGTATACATCAATATATGGATTACAAGATGAAGTGAAGAGGACCTACAATCCGATTATGATCAAACACAAAGAATAGTTAATAGTCTAAGGACCATTAGTTCATTGTTAATCTTGAGTTTTATATTACTGCCATCTTCCTTCTCATCATGCTGCTTTTGCTTTCCTTCTTTTTATAACAATTATGGGTTTGTGATGATTATTTACAATTGCTTGACTATTTACATCAAATTTCGAGCTATTTTAATATGACTCTATCATTCTTCTTGATTTTAAGTAGTGGTTTGACTTTCTGTTTCTCTTCCTTTTTTATCTCTATTGCTTTTATTATCATATCTGGTTTCTCATTTCTGTGATTGGTATTAACTTTATTTTGACATCGCTTATCTTTTTTGTTTGCCTTTACTAAATTTTGCAAGATTCTTTTGATACTCTATTTTGATTGAGTGCATTTTGTAGTTCAGCCTCATCATCTTTTGTAGTTTCTTGACATTGTCTTTTGCAATCTCTCTTTACTGATTCGATTTGTCTTTCTTGTTATCTGGTATTTGATTGTTGAGTTGTTTTTGATTTGTTCTCTGGTCCTACTTTATTCATATCCGGTGTTGAACTTCAGTCTTGTTTGGAATTACTATTTCATGATATGCATTTTTGTCTTGTTTGGCTGCATCTAGTTTCACTTGCAGTTGGTTGTTTTTCTTACTCTATTCCTTGGTCTATTTTTGAGTCTCTTCCTCCCTTTGTCGTATTCATTAGTTTTGTATATTAAGCTTTCCTGTGGCTTAATTTACTGGTTCTAATTCTTTGTCTTTTTC
The DNA here is from genome assembly GCA_022537955.1 of Schmidtea mediterranea. Lineage (NCBI taxonomy): Eukaryota > Metazoa > Platyhelminthes > Tricladida > Dugesiidae > Schmidtea > Schmidtea mediterranea. Next base: position 188,222,602 of record CM039680.1, read on the forward strand.
GTTTTTCCGTTTAAATCAATGGCCACAAATTTTGTTTCTCAGTTAGTTGCCCTTTGTTTTTATTCATCAATTTCGCATTAATTGATTCAGTTTTTTTGTCAAATTATTCTCCATCGTCTTTTGTATTGACTGGCATCATATTTCATCTGCTTCACCATTGCTTTCGTTTTGTTTTGGTAATTTCTTTACTATCTTGCGGCTTTATCTTGCTCCGATCGTGGATTTGTTATCGTTGTTCCTCATTTTCGTCTCACATTTGATTGGACTGGATTTTTCAAGTTTTAATTTGCTCTTCAAATTAGATCTCGGTCCTGTCTTGTATATTGTCTCTTGGTTCTCTGATTTTCATGATGGCTTCGGCATTTGACCTTTTTTTTCTTCTTAAATTTCAATTTCTGCTCTTGATATAAACCTTGTTCCAAACACTTCTATCTTCTCTTGCTGATGTTGACCATCGTCTATACGACTATGAATTACTGCTTGATATACTTGGTTAGCTTCCGATCGATTTGTTTCTCAATTATGACACATTATCACATCACTTGTCTTTCTCGTTCTGCTTTATTTCTGACATTAATTTCTGATTTTAATTTGTTTTCGCTTATTGAATATAATATTTATATACTGCTTTTATATATTATCGGATATTATTATACTCGTTCCATATAATATTTATACACCACTTTTATACATTACTATATAAACATATCTGTTATATACACTATATATACACTCCTGACTATTTCTTACTTTATCGTCTCTAAAGGATCTACGCGCAAAGTGCGTATCCCTCCACATCTATCTTCAGTTACTTGGTATATATCGATTTCGCTTTGCCACTTGAGTGGTGCCATTAGTGACGGTGGTTGTTGCATCCATATCATACTTGGGTATTGTTTCATATCTTGACTTGCTTTGTTCTTTCTTGGTACTTGATATTTTTTCAGTTCCGTTGTACTATCGTATTCTGGGTTCTCTGGTTTCGGCCACATTCTTTTTCCATAGGCTTTAGTTTGTACTTTCCAGTTGCTCTCACTTGCTGAATTATTATCCGAATAACTATTATGTTTGTGACAATTCCTGATATCTCTACCAATTTAACTGTGTTTGAAGTTGCGTTTTCTAATTTCGTTGTCTTTATTCTTGGGTTTTCGTGGTTTTGAACTCTCTTAAATACTGCTAATAAGTGATGTGTTTCCTTTTCTGATAAGTGACGATCGTCTTTGCTTATTATTTTCCTATTATCAGTTTGGTTTCTTGTTTCGCTTTCTTTCGTAGTTTCACCTTTGTTGTTTCTCACTCCCCTTTGAGAAGAATTTCGGGATAATCCTTGCCATATCTGATATATTGATTCTGTAATTTTTCTTGTTAGCAAGCGTGGTGTCATGTTCTTTTCTTCCTTTATTTCTCTGCCGTTAACTTTTTTTCTTGAATTTCTGACTATCCTGCATATTTTTGTGATTAGCTTTCCCTGTAGTTTCCGTATTGTTTCGTATTTCCATGCGTCGGTCACTACACTGATTGACACTTCGTTTCTGACATCATCCATTCTTTGTGTTTTGTTTGTCGTTGTTGTTTTTCTTAGTTTTGTATTAGATTGCGTTGATTTTGCTGACTTTTTTGTTTTTCTTGTAGTTGTTTTCCTCGTTTCATTGTCTTTTAGGTTTCCTTCGTAACTTTTCCGGTCTTTGCTATATTTTTCTCTTTCTTTGTTGGTTTCTTCACCGTTGTTGTGCATTTTTATTTTGATTATTCTTGGCATTTTTGTCATTTTCTTTGAACCGGTTTTCCAAATCCTTATCGCTCTGCATTTTTGATTATCTTCTCTTTGTACACAAATCATGTACGCCGTATTTTCCATCATGTTTCTGAACGAGTATAGTTGATTTTGGTTTAGTTTCCTCTTTTCGCTAGGTGTCGCTAGTTTCTTTTCTATAGCTATACAGGTAATATTGGTTTGTTGTTTCCCAGCATTTACGACTATTATTTTATTGTTCCGAATCGCTTTTCTACTTCTTAGTTTTCCCAAAAGATATCCATCCATGAGGCTGACTAATGTTATTAGTATCAATAATCCTTGTAGTCCTTGTAGTGGGGTTGGTCGATTTTGAATTTTCTGTGAGTCTATTATCTGTTTCCAACAGATTTTGTCTGTGCTTTCTTCATCTCTAGGTATTTTCTGATCATCTACGTTATTTGGCTTTGGTTTTTGTCTTATTCCCTTTTATGCTACTGAATTTTGCTTTTTATTACTATCTAGGTTTTCTCCCTCTTCGTTATCATCTTCTTTTTTCCTGTCTTTGTCATCATCATCCTTTTTGTCCTGGTCTTTATTACATAGAGCCTTATCAATCGTGTTATCCTCGACATTTATTTCTTTGATTATCTCTTCATACATCTTGATTATCATTTTTCTTCCATTTCTGATGTCATCAATTTCTTGTATTCTACCGCTAGATTTTCGATGTATCCGGTACCATTCTCCTACCAAGGTTTTTAATTCTTCCTTTCTGGACCCTATTCTCTCAGGCTCTCTTTTATTGTGCGTGAACTTTATTTCTCCTCTCTGTAACGAAGCTTTTATCGTCTTTGGTAATGCATACTCAATATTTATTGCTCTTTTTAGTAGTATATTTTCATTGATGCTAATTTGTTTACGTCTATGATTTCGTTGTCGGATTTTCCTTTTCTCCAATTGATCAGTTTTGCTGCTGCATTATCGTATTCTCTCTGGATTGCTCCAAGGATTGGGTTTAAACTTTGTCCTATTATTTTGATGTCATCTTGAATTGCATTTATCGTAATGAATTCTATTGCGCTTGCTTCTCGCGAAATCATAATATAATTTAACATCGTTTTTCCTTTATTATCCTTCTCATTTAGAGTTGATCCTGTTTTTAATAATTCCCTCAGAATTTTCGTTGACGCATCTCTTGACACTGCAATCATCATGGGTGTTTGTCCTTTCTCATTTCTGATATTTGTATGTTGTCCACATTGGTTCATTGCCTCGATAATTTCCATCGTTTGTTATTCCTTTTCGCTTTCTATAGTATGGTGTAGTGGTGTGTTACGTGCTATGTTAATTATTGTGAAAAATATTGGCATTCTTTTCTTTAAGATGCTGATTTCCACTGTTGATTTTGAGCCTTTTGCGTAGTTTGTGATCATCTTTGTTACTCCTTTTAATATCTCGGTGGTATTCTTGTTTCTGGTCCATTTCGACATTATTTCCTTAGTTATTTTGATGATTGTTTCCACCTGTTTCCAGTAATTCATTCTAGCATCGTGGATTTCGTTATATTCTCGTCTCTGTTTCGCCTGATTACTATAATATTTTGATTTTGTCTCTTGGATGTTTGTGACTCTAGTAACTTGTTTCGTCACGTCTAATAGGTTTTTCTGCCTTCCAGTTGTCACGTCTTTTCCTGTTTCGTAGCTTGATTTGACAATTTTGTCATTTGCTGGCTTTATTCTGGTGTTGGTATTGATCTCATCTGGTTTTCTATTGCTTCCTTTCATTAGTCCCACTGTTCCGGATGGTTCTGAGTCTGTTTATTTGGACAATTCCGGGCCAAATGTCCCCATTTTAGACAGTTAAAACATGTTCCGCGTGTTTTGTGATAATTATTATTTACGTGGCCTCTCTTCCCGCATTGTTGGCATATTTGATGTCGATGTCAGTCGTTCTCTGCGTGTCCCATTTTTGACATGTTTTACAATATTCGCTGATTTTATCGTCGTTAGCTTTCATATCGATTGCCCAGATACTTTCTTCGTTCGTTGTGGTTTTCCTAGTTGTTATTTGTTCCGCATATCCATGCTGTATTGTAATTTTCCTTTCGACATGGGTTGTTTTGCTGAGTTCGTCAAGTACATCTTCTTTTGTCTCAATTGTCAATTCACGGACTGTTTTTGATCTGTCTTGTATATTCAGATTTCTTGCTTGTTGCTTTTGGATTTTCTTTTCGATTAGTTCTCCCTTTGAAATTTTATTAACCATTAAAATATCTATTACCTCTTGTTCGATTGACGTCACTCATATCCTTATATTGTCTCCAGCTGTTGGTATATATTTTGACTCCAATGCTTTACTTTTTTTGTTTATTTGAAGTTCCTTTTTCTTGAACTTTTTCTTATTGTTTAGCCCTTGTTCTAACATCCTTATCGGTAGTGGTATCTTTTGTTTTTTGTTTTTTTGATATCTTTTTATCTCTGTTTTCGTTGCTTTTTCGTCGTCTGTACTTCTCTTTTATTACGAACTTTGTATTATTTTTATATTTTCATCGCTACTCAATTCTCTCGCTGGTTTGATTTTGTCTTCTTGTATCTTTTGAGTTTCTTTTCTCTTAATTACTTCATTTTCTTTGTCGTTATTTATTGACATATCATCCTCACTGTTGACAACACACTGCTCCACAGTGTGGATTTCTTTTGTATTGAATATTCTCGACATATTGCTTCTACTTGGTATTTGATTTCTGTTCATCCGTCTTTATCGAATTTCTTGAGTTTCCTCTCTCTGTAATCTCTGTCATTCAATTTGTTGCTGTTCCGGATATTTTCTGGTCCATTGATGTTGAACATTATTCATGTTTCTTCTAATATTACTTCGTTGTATTTAATTGTTTGCGGAGATTCGTTGAATCATACCTCCTAATTGCTCAATCTCTTGTATTTGATTGTTTTGTGTACTTCGGCTATAATTGTTCGGTTTTGGTTGTCTCGATTTTTTCTCTATTGGACAATTTGCAGCTATATGTCCGTTTAGGTTGCAGTTGTAACAGGTTCTACTCTCGAATCTCGTGGTTGTCCTCATTGTCGTCATATCTCTTAAATGTCTAATCTCTTGTGTTGGGTTATTTTGTGGACTTTTCTTGAATTGGTTTGGTTTTTGTTGACTTTGCATTCTTCTCATTCGACAATTCTTTGACATATGACCAGTTTGATCACAATTAAAACAGATTATCATTTCTTCTCCTACGTTCCGTGCAGGGTTCGGTAATATTGGTTGTCTGCTGATACCTTCTGTGCGAACTCTTCTACCACATCTTTGACAATTCTTTAGTTGATAACATCGGTCAGTTCGGCATCCTTCTTTTGAACAGATATTACATACTTGATTGTAGCTCGCGTTGTTAATCTGAAATAATTATTATAATTTTTAAAGTTACCTCTACTGTCTTGAATCCTCTTACCTGGCCTATCGCAAATTCGTAATGGTTTTGTAATGTATTGATTTGTTTGCAGATCAATACCTTTCGTTTGTCTCGTTGTTTCCATGACTACTTTTATTGGTTCTGATACTTGATCTTTTAACTCGGTTCGATCATTTTCTTTTTCGACTCTTTCTTCAATTGTGGTTAATATTTTCTCTTCCCGTATGATTTCCGTTTTCAATATTTCAACCATTTTCGTTTCCACTGTTTCCATTGCCGAATTTCCAGTTTCCTTTTCGTTATTTAAATCTTCTTCATTGCATTTTCTTTGCGAATACATTTCTTGTACATCCCTCTTTAAGCTCGAGGATATTGGTTTTCAACTCGTCATTTCTGGTTCGTCGTTTATAGTTTTATACATTGTCGATTCGCTCAAATATGTCTCTTTTTCATCAGTATTTTTTCATGGCAACTCTTGGTTAATTCCTCTCGGAGGTTTTCGATCTCTTCGCCCGTACTTATTTTCCACTGAATTGAATTTTCTGATTCGGGTGATTTCACATTGTTTCCTTTGTCGGTTAACTTTTCATTTAATGTATCGTAATCTTCGACTTCAGTTTCCCAATCTTCTAATCTAGTTGTAATCATTGGTTCTGCTGTCGCTACTGTATTAAGGTTTTTATCCGTTACTGCTTTCACTTTCTCTGACTTCCAATAAAAATGGTTTATTTTCTTTATCTTTGTTCTCTGTTCGTTTTCATATATTCTCGGTTTCATTAATAACGGTTTCTAGTTACTGTTTTCTTGATGTATTTCTAGTCTATCGGTTCTATTATTCGTCGTTTACTTGAGCTCTTGACTCCTTATCGATTATCTAAAAATAATGACACTTCTAGTACATATTATTCTACATAAACTTTAGCATTAATTTTATCATATTATTCTCATCGCTTCTCCTTATTTTAATTCTTCTTCGCTGTGCCAATTTCTTTATTGTCTTTTCATTTTAAGTTTATTTTGAATTATCTATAACTCGTATCAAGTATCTATTTGCTTCGTATAAATTATATAGTCGTATTAGTTATCTATGTGGTCGTATCAATTAACTATTTTTATCAAATAAATCATCACAATCATATCAACAATCTTTTCGTTTATTATTCTCCTTTATCTCTCCATAATTTGTCCAAAAGGTTTCTTAATCTCTATCCGCACCCTTTTTATCTAAATCCTCTTGTCTTTTTCCTTAAACTTTATCAACTGGCGCTCTATGGGCCTTTTTATTTAAATCATCTTGTTTTTTTCTTAATGTTTATCCGCTGGCGCTCTATGGGTCTTTTATTAAATCCTACTGTCTTTTTTCTGTTGGCGCTCTATGGGCCTTTTATTAAATCCTAAATTTTAATCGGTGGCGCTCTATGGGCTTTATATTAAATTGCTTTTTATATGGCGTCTCTATTAATTGAGTTTATCAGTGACCTGTTGGGTGACTTGCCTAATCTGACAAGCTAGAGGCCTCATACTGACTCAATCCTTAGTCGTCTTTTGATAGCGCATTTTTCCGGTTACGCTTATCTCACCGCCGTTTGAATATTCGATACTCGGTGTGGGTATCCGGGTTTTGTACCGAACTCCTGGGCTACGTGCAATAAAAAAACATTCCCTCAGTACTCGGTGTGCGATCCGGGTTGTGTACTGCGAAGAATATAAAAATATGGAAGTGCCTAAACGTTTGATCAAGCTCCAAAAGCGGTTTACTTGATCTCCCGAATAGTGAAAAGAAAAAGAAAGTTTCGGCGCTGTAGTGGTTAACGTATCCTTCTACCACTAGTCTGTTTCGCGTCATATTTAGCTCTGCTTGGCTGCCCAATATGATTCTTAGTAAGACCTCTTGAGTATGAACTATTTACCGGTTAGTTCACATCTCACCTACCGCTTGGTGTCCTCAATACTTGGTGTGGGTAACTGGGTTGTGTTTCGAGCGGTCCAACGCTATCAGTCCCTTGGCTGATAACATCCTGGACACGACAGTCCACCACTGTCCTCTGGTGCCTAGCCATCAACTAAGGAAAAAAATATTCCTGTAGGTACCTTTGCGAAATTTAAGGCTCCCTAACCTTATTTTCCAGGACCTTTGGTTCCTGCACACTTATAATGCGCATGTTTCAATTTTTATTTTTATTTTCGGTTTCCCCATCACTTTCCCAATTCAAAAATTGTAGTAATCGCGTTGGTTTGTTCCCCAGAGAGGTGATCAATCTCTCGCCAGAAACTCCCCAACATTTGCGACGGATCCTACTACCTTTCTATCGTCGGGTTGATCAAAATGCCCCATCTGAATAAGCGTACTATCGTTATGATAGCTCAATTTGAAATCTCACTTTCCAATATTATTCCCATATAGTATAATATAAATATCATTACAAAATACACTAAGAAATGAAATGCATCGAAACTTTTACCGTACCTTATCTGGGATTTTTCAGCTTTCGCTGTTTAAGTTGTGTTTTACTTGTCCACTCAGAATTTATTTGACTGATTTCATGAAGTTTTCGGCTTTTCCGTATGTTTTACACCTTTCGGTTGTTATTGTTGTCTCATTTATTATTATTTTTTATCTTTACTTATCGTACTTTTTTCAATAATCTATTTCCTCTGGTTGCTGACTATTATTTTCGTAATTCATTGTTACTTACTAAAAATCCTTTATTTTCATTTATAACAAGCATCATCATTCTATTCATCTACGTTCATTGCTAACTATTCATTTCATTTACACTAGAGTTTGACGGTTCGGATTATCCGTATCCGATATCCGCGAATTTGCAGACAAAAATCCGTATTCGGTATCGCTCAAATATACTCGCGATTATCGGATAGTGAAAATTATTTTAAATTATGTATAGAATAAAATTTTAAATAGAATAAAAAATCGATATAATTTGTTATTGCGAAATTGTTAGTAAAGCTTTCAAATCAAAGAATTGAAAAAAATCAAAGGTAATTATAATTAATTTGTTTTTCACCGTAAAACTTGTATTAAATTTATATTGTACTACTATTTAGCTCATGACACCATCAGCTCCTGTTTGGGAATATTTAAAAAAAATTCCTTCTACCAATAAAAAAGTTGCCAAAGCTCAGTGTTTAAAGTGTATGGTTTTTATTTCAAATAGTAATGGAATCACGGGTGGCATGCTAAACCATCTGAAACTGGTACACAAAATCCATTGTAAACGGATAATGATGAATCCGTTTAGGGGGAGCAAGAGCAAAACTTCAAGAAAATCAAAGGAAATACGATGATGGATTTTGTTAAACGGCAAAGTTTAAGTGAGATTGTTTCAAGATTAGCTGCTGAAGACGGAATAACAATTCGTGCAATTACAAATTCCAAGTTTATCAGACAATCTATTGTAGACAGAGGATATAACCTACCAAAAAGTGAAAACAGTGTTATGCGCCTTATTCATACTGAATTCGAAAATAGAAAACAAAAGGTAATAAAAAAATTAACAACAATTAAGAATGATGGTGGTAAGTTTAGTATAACCCTTGATGAGTGGGTAAGTGCACGTAATCTTCGCTTTATAATTATTAATGTACATGAAAATAATGGAAATTGCAACAATCTAGGTTTGGTGAGAGCTACTGGTTCGTGTACTGCAGCTGTAGTGCTAGAAATAGTAACCAACCATTTAGAGTTGTTTAATTTGTAAATTTTACACCAAAACATTTCCTTTTATGCATGCCTAAGTTTCTCCATCATCTTGATTATCTTTTCGTCAATTTCTCCAACTTGATCGATTATCTCTTTCTCATTTAGTATCTAATTTGGCTTCGCTTAGTCTCATGTCTTTTGAAATTCACACAACCGGTCGTTCGTTACTTCCGCTACAATTTCTTAGTTCATAGGAGTGGGGGCTCGAAATCGTTGCAACCTTTTTATGAGTTTACATTAATAATTTTGATCTTTAATTTAATTACTTTTAATTAATCGTTTATTAAGTTTAAAATTATTTTAACTGACTTGGTGATCCCGTCTTATTTCAACCAATATTAATCCGGCAATTTCTAGTTTTCTAATTTATCCCTTGCTACTGTTCTCGCACTTATCTAATTATTATTTATATGGTTCTGTAATTTATTTACACAATATTTACTCGGCTCCTATTTATTCGCTATGTATTTTTTACTAAACGCTATGTATTTTATTAGTGCCTTTATGTATTTTTTTCTAAGTAAATATTTATAAAATGTTAAGTATTATATTAATTATATAAGTAAAAAAATAGAATTCATTAGGTATTTAATTATTTTATTATAGGTAATATTTTTAATTTTTATAAGTATAAAAATACAAAAACTAAGTAAAACAATGAAAAATTCATAAGAATAAACAAAAAGTGACACAATAAAAAAATCCATAAAAATACAAAGACTATTTCACAAAGACTATTATAAAAATATTTGAAATTATTGTTTTAATAAGGCTTTTTTAGCTTTAGTTGGTCTTCCTCTTGGTAGTTTACTTCCAATAGAAGTATTCTTAGCTGCTGCCGGTACTTTGCAATATTTAAGTCTGATTGAAATGCCGACAACATGCTTGCAAATAAATTTTTTTTTAAATGCTGGACAATTGCACTGACCGTCGGCCCAATTGGCTTTATCGTTTGGTAAATTAATGAGCCAGGCAGTAAAAGCTAGCTTCGTAAATTGTTCGAATGTTGTCCAGTGCATTTTTTCAACTTTGTCAATGTCTTCTTGAGTTATAGTTCCGTCACTAGCTGAAACATAGTAGTTTGTCGACTGTTCTTGGGGCACCGAAAGAATTGCTTTGCTTTCTTTAGCCCATTGATAAGACTGTGTTCATAATGCTGTGTCGATTGATTGTTTTGTAATAAACTTCTTCAGACTTCGAGGATATGCTAGTGACCACTTTTTAACAATATCTAAAGCTTGTTTGCTAAATCTAGATAATGGCGTGCGCTCTCTAATAGTTTCTTCGACTTTTTGAACTCGATTATTTGACTCTAGATTATTGTTAGTACTTGGCGTGAAGGGCATGTATTCTTCATACCAAGTATTGTGTGTCGTAAGCGACATCATATTCATATAGTCTAAAAACTCAGTCGCTTTTTTTTGTCTCCATTTTTTAACAAATAGAGAACTTGCTTTTTCAAAAATTACTTGGCTTTGTGACAATTGAAGTTGATCTACATCTTCAATTAATTCGTTTTGATCTTCTTTAGCTACTAAAGACTCGATTTTTTTGACACAATTTCTACGCATATGTGCCCAACACATCACAATTTCATTTTTATTAAATAAGCTTTACGTATAGCGTTAGAAGCATCAGAAATCAATACACGAGGATTGAATAATGATGCATTTATTTTTTTCAAGCCAATATTGATACTTGAAAAAATAAAATTAAAATCAGCAGTTTTTTCATTGGTACATATACCTAGGCCAAACGAATGAAAATGCCTATCTAAATCGGTTGTACCAATGATTAAAATTGGATAGCCCTGCCAAACCAGTTTATAAGTTGCATCAGCATTTAAAATTGTTGATGCTGATGCTAGCTTAAGTAATCTTATTGTACTTATAAAAAATCTAAATTTAGAGCCGTGGTTTTCTTATCTTCATCGCTTTCTTCATTACTCTCTTCACACTCATATTCATCGGCATAAGTTATTTTATAATTGACTACAAAGGCTTCATCTTCTAACTCTGGTATAGAAGATGATGATTGAAGCCAATTTTCAAGCTCACCTAAACTTATTACTGGTGGCCCGTAAACTTCATTTCTAATCTTGTTTAATTGATTTCTTAATTGTATAGTAGTAGTAACAGGCTTTATACCTCATTCATGAAAGATTTCTAACATTCTCTTAGGTTTTATTTTAAGCTTAAACAACTTTTTAAATAGTTCTTTAGCTTCAGTTTTGTTGGAATAAGAGTAACTCCATATCTTCTCTTCTTTAATTGCATTTTTTGCTTCGTCAGCACTTTTAAATACTTTTTCATGAGTCCAAACTTTGGACACTTTTTTGGCTCGTGGTTTCTTTAAACTAGTAACTTCAACATCAAACTCAAGATCAGACTGATAATCTTCAACTTCTGCAAAATTATTAGCCATTATAAGTTCAGTATTTGTTTTAATTTTGTTTATAATAAATAAAAACTTTACGTAGAAAAATATACCGCTTTATTGAAAGTTTGTAATAATTGTCGAAAAAAATAAGATCTAAGAACATTTTAGAAAAAATTAAGATTTATTGATGGATTTTATTAATTGACATATCGTTTTTTTTATTTTACTTATAACTTGTTTTCTTGACTTGGCATTTATTTATTTTACATAGTTTTTAATTAATTACTTAGCGAATGTATTAAATATCTAGAATTAATTAATTAACATAGAAGTGTTTTACTCTACTGATACTGTGTATTTATCTACATAGAAAGTTTTTATAAAATACATAGCGTTTAGTAAAAAATACATAGCGAATAAATAGTTCTCTATTTACACGACCCCCATTTTTTGTGGTTTCCCATTTTCTAATCGCTTTAACCTTCGTGGTTTCCACCTTTTCTCTATTTTTATTATTTTTATTTTATTTCCTTATTTATCTTTTATATTTTTATTCTTACTTCTACGGTTTTTGGATGATATTTACACGGTGATTTCCATTGATTTATACAACTTAGCCATTAATTTTATTTTTATTTATGGGTTCTTGTTTCCTTGATTTCTGCTTTACAAATATTGATAATTTTTATCCCTATTTTCTTGTTGAATCTTTTCACTTTTAAAATTTTTATGTATCTAATATTTTAATTTATTTACATATATTAATATTTCCCTCTCTTATTACTATACTCATCGTTCATAGGCTTTTTAAACTGGTGTTCTGTTCCTTCGTATTTTCATCATATTTTACATTCTCTATTTTTCTTCATCCCTCCATTTTTGATCAACTATGCTCATGTATTTCCCGAGGTTATCTATTATTGTTTTATCTGTTATGATTTTGTTATTTCATATTATTCGGACCCTTAAGATACTTTCTATCTTTCTTAATTTAATTATAACGATACTATCTAATTTTCGTGGATCTCCAGTAACTATTGTTTATTTCGTGAAATTTTCTACTTTTCTCCTGTCGATTTTTCTGTTATGTTTTGCCAACAATCTTGACGGTGTTCCTGTCCCTCATATCACTCACATTCTTGTTGCTCTTAAGTGAATTCATGTTCCACCGTTTCTAAAAATTCATACTCTGTGTTTCTATTTTCCATTTAGACAAACCGATCATTTTTCAAAGTTTCTGTCAATATTTTCCAGTTGTTATCTGTCTGCGTTTTGGTGAAATTCCGTTCCAACATTTATTGTTTTTGATCATTATTTGTTTCCATCTAGAATCGTCATTCATGCTCAGTTGAGTGTGATCCTGAGAATATTATTAGTTTCTTAATTTTTCTTGACATTTGTTTTCCGTTGCACAATAATCCTTAAATCTCAGCTAAAAGTGATCAAACAAACTTTTTCAATTCTTATTTTGCAATGATCTTTTCTTTCTTTATTTCTTTCACTCATTAGTTTGCTTTCCATGTAGATAAGTTTGTCGTTTTTCATAGTTTTTGTTCCATGTCATTTTATTTATTACATCTCCACAGTTCTGTGAAATGTTGTACCGACATTTATTATCTTTATCCATCTATTTTGTGCTTGAACTGTACTGAGTTCTAAAATTTGTGTTAGATGTTTCTTGAATTTTCCCCAAACATTTCTCATTTTGAAGTTGAATCTATCGTTTCCTATAGTACGCTTTTAAATTCCGTTTTCCAGTTTGTTATCCTTCTGGGGTTCTGTGAAATCTCGTCCCCACATTTCCTTGTATGATAAAAGAATTCATGCAACTTGTTATATTAGTTCGTTCGCATAAGAAAATCATTTAATCACTGCTAAGGGTGCACTGACAAACTCTCTGTTATTTCTTAACTTGGTTGTTTTGGTCTTTTCAAATAACAAAGTTTTCATCTCGGCTGAGGGTCTACTGACAAAATCTCTGTTATTTATTAACTTGATTGCTTTGATTCCTCCCAATAACGAAGTTTATCCCGGCTGAGCTCCCAAATTTATATGGTAGGTTTCTGGGTGTTGATATTTGTTACCCAGACAACCTCATACAAATATTTTCGCTTACCACTTGGCACCCATTGCTGAGCAACGTTGAAACTGTGTTCGAATGGATGGATCTTCCCGAAAATGTGAGCGTTATTATTAATGCTATAATTGACCGAACGATCCATGGATCCAACGAGCTGCCGATAGAAATCATGTGCTTGATTTTGATTTTTAGGTTCCATTCTTCTCTTATTTCTTTCAAATTTTAATCTATACAGCTATATCATTCATTGTTATGTCAATTCCCATAGTCCTTCTTATCGTTGTTCGTATTATCGATTTTTACAATGCCCTGTACACCCTTTATTATGTTAAAAATCCTCACAGTACCCCTCTTACCCTTATTCCTATTATAACTACTATGCTCCCTATTGTCGTTAGTAGTATTATCATCATTACTATTATTTGTATTGTTCTTATCAATTATTACTGCTATTATTATTATAATTATTGTAAATATTATTATCATTAATATTACTATTATTATTATTATTATTATTATTATTATTATTATTATTATTATTATTATTATTATTATTATTATTATTATTATTATTATTATTATTATTATTGTTATTATTATTATTATAATTACCATTATCATTACTATTATCATTATTATTATTATTATTATTATTAAATTTTTAGTACGAATCCGCTCTTATTTCTCAGTTTTATCAGAATATTATACAAACAATTGAGCCGCGCTCCACTTTTACTTCATAATTTTTGATAGAGTATTTTAATTAATTCGGAAAATTTGAGCAGCGTTCCCCCCATATTTTACAGTTTTATCATAAATATTTTAATTATTTCCGAATTTTGCGCAGCATTCCGCCCTTAATTTTCCATCTCAACCCAAAATAATTTGTTTAGTTTTTACAAATTATTTAAATTATTCCTTTTCATGATTTTGGTCGTTCGGATTAATCTTTTTTCGATGGCTATTCATTTTAACTGTTCCAACGATTTCACAATTTTCACCGCTACACTTTCCTTTTCATCAAACATTCCTCAAGGTCATTCAAAATGTTTTCAAGGTCATTTAAATAAAGACCATGACTCATCAAATATTTCTCAAGGTCATTCAAAAATTTTCTCAAGGTCTTTGTATGAGTCATAATACTTTTTTCAAGGTCATTCAAAAGTTTTTAAATTTAAATTTACTACTTATTTTTATAAGTAGTGTTTTAATTATTAATATTTTTAATTTTTAATAATATTATTATTATTATTAATGTTATTATTATTACATCTTTTTATTGTTATACTATAATTATAATGATTATTACTTATTATAATGATTATTACTCATTATAATGATTATAATGAATATTATTATTATTATTTTTATTATTATTAATATGATTATTATGATTATTTTTATGATTATTATTATTGATATGATTTTTCTAATTATTATTATTATTAATAATAATATGATTATTACTTATTACTTACTATTTTATTATTAATATGATTTTTCTTATTATTACATGCTATTTTATTATTAATATTATTTTGCTAATTATTACATACTATTTTTATTATTAATATGATTATTACTTAATAATATTAATATTATTTTTCTTCTTCTTATTATTATTATTATTACTTACATACATTTAAAAATTAATATCCGCAACATTCATACACTCATTCAATACTTCATCCAAACCATCATACACCCAAACAAAATCAGCATACGGCAAAGATTGGCTAAGAGCCCAACCGAACAAATTATTTATGTCTATATATAACAATTCGGTGTCCTCTGAAGAAGCAACATAGTGTTTATTAACAAACGTTAACCCTCCTCTTATTCCTCCCTCGTAAAAATTGAACATTTCCATGTCCTGTAAAACTTTATGGGTTCATCTAAAGTCATAAGCGCTGACGCCCATGACATTCCAGGAATACCATAGAAATTTAAAGGTTCAAGACCATTGTATGTAATGGTCTTTTCACGGAACTGTTGAAAGTAATCAAACTTTTAAATACATTAACTTTTAAATAATGCATCATATAGTCACGCAAATTACCAAAGTTTTGTTGCATTCAAACCAATTTAGCAGTCAGATACTCATCATCCGTCACACCCTCCCATTTAGGAGGTAATTCATAAGTAGTTTCAAGAACATCAAAAGACGCGACATAATCATAAGGAAATATACCTTTAGAATCTATAATTGAACCAGGAAAGACAGAGGTAGTAAGAGGTAGTGTAGTAAGTGTTTTTACAGCCTTAGATAAAGAGAAATTTACAAATTGCATACTATCTATAAATCTAACAGCCAAATTTTTTATATGTACAATTAAAGAAATAAATTTTTCAGTCGAGGTAGGGATAATGTCTAAATTCCAAAAAAGAAAACCGTTGAGACCATGTTTTAAAATATGATGGAGATCGTAATCTTTTAAATTATGAAACACTATCGGAAGCAACTTGTATATTCTACGCGCAAAATTAAATTTTCGGCATGCTGCACTAAGATATTTACCTGTAAAGTGACAATGGTCTTTAGCAGGATTTACAATCGGTTTCTTGCAAAGATAGCAAGTTCGGCATGATTTAAATTCTC
Organism: Schmidtea mediterranea; assembly: GCA_022537955.1. Taxonomy (NCBI): domain Eukaryota; kingdom Metazoa; phylum Platyhelminthes; order Tricladida; family Dugesiidae; genus Schmidtea; species Schmidtea mediterranea. Next base: position 188,238,540 of record CM039680.1, read on the forward strand.
GTTGTTCAGCGAAAGACATAAATCTTATCAACCTTTTCCCTTCCACATCATAATAAGGTAAGACAATTGTGACAGCAATTTCCTCTACCTTTTTAAGAAATAAAGAAATGCAGTCAGGTCCATAAAATTCAAAATATTGCTGTGTTTTTGTGTAGTTATTTAATAGTAAAAGGCCTGCTAAACTATGAATATGAATTTGGTGATGTCTAACATCAGGTGGTAAAACCGACTCGAAATCGGCATAAATTACATAGGGAGGGGTGATGGTTTTAGAATAATTTTCAAATTTTAAATCTTTGTTATCGGGTAATGTGTAAAGGGTTGTACCCGTCTGACTTTTAGCGCATAGAGCTACATGTTTATTAAATGCATTATCCAGCCTGGAACCATTTAGGCAGTGTGGGCACCATTTGCATCTAATTTGAACTGGACAATCGGGGTTCTGATGACAATTCATTAATTTATTGAGATCACTCACCGCGGTATAGTGGTTCCTATCACTTTTCTCTAATAAAAGCAAATAAATAGGTGTTGCGTCAGTGACCTTTGAACGATGAATTATACTTAAATGAGGGTGATGGAAGACATAACTATCAGGAACCTCGTCAATTATCGCAGTAGGAGTATAAGAAAAGACGTTTATTGCTAAATTTAAACTGGCATTTTTCTTTTCAAATTTGGGGATATTTATTAATTTCATTGGACAATCCGAAATTTCTTCATATACTAAATCGTTTAAAAACTCGGTCTATTTTGCAGGTCTAGTCCGATTTTCTAAAATTAAATCTTTTTTAAGAATTGCCAGAATACTATACAGAAAGCATTTATCGTCGGTATTTTTAACATTTATAATAGCTTTTTTTAGATATAATAGCAGAAGGAGTCTGAATATATCGATGACCTGATAAACGACTAATTGGGTAAAATTTGGTAAGTATAAAATCTATTTCTAAAATATTGATTACTCTCCATCCACTGCCTAAATGGGTTAACTTTTCTATTTTTTCATTGAGTTTATTAACTCCTTCAGATAAAAGTTATCTGAAAATATTTCTGCGTTGTTTGAAAAATAATTATCGCGGATTTCCCCATCTTTTTCAAACTGTTTTAAAACAGCAAATTGAATTTTAACATCACCCCCCATTTTTCCAATCTCATTAATTAATTTAAAACTGATTCTCTCAGTTAACATTATTTTTATTAGTTGCGCCTCTGATGTATCAAATTTAATTGTTTTAATTGCACCGTTTAAATTAATTTTTATTATAGGTTCTAATGAACCACCAACTTATTTTAATAATATTATTTACAATATCTACATTATTTATAATATCAATATCTACATAATTTACAATATCTGCATTATTTATAATATCTGTATTATTTATAATATCTGCATTATTTATAATATCAATATCTACATTATTTATAATCTCTACATTATTAATTGATTCGTCATCACTGATTTCGATGACTTCAATTTTTATAAGTTTATTTGGTATTTTAGATGTCCTATGTTCAGCAGGTCTTTTATTTTTTAGTTATTTTTGTTGGGCGTATATTATTATTATTTATAATATTCATAATATTTACATTATTTTTATTACTGGTACGAAACAGATCCTTTTTATTTATTTTAAATGAATCTAAATGGTCTTTGTGAATGTTATAAAAAGCTTTATATTTTATGGGCTGGGATGTTTTGCATACAGGGCAAATAAAAAACCTGATGCAATTAAATCTATGGACATAGTATTGTTTCATTTTTTGGTGACATTTTACCATGATTCTTTGAGATCATGCAATATTTTGGGTAAAGTTTACCTGATAAAATAATAATAAATTTAATAACTTGTATAAAAAACAAAATATAATTATTTTACAATATTTCAATCTTTCATTATTATACAAGTCTATAACATAAAGACTTATATAATAATAAATAATAATTCTTATATAGTCAAATGTAGTAGACATGGCTTTGAACTTGTTCTGCATAATTATTGCAACATTCGCGAATCATTCATAATTATGCAAGTTTATAACATAAAAACCTGTATAATAATAAATGTTTCCTATATATATAAATATAGATTTTCAAATTATAGGGTGAATATCTGCATGTCACTGCAAACTAATATTATTATTATTATTATTATTAACAAATTATAGGGCGAATAGCTACATGCTTACTGTAGACTATTATTATTATCATATAAAATAAATATTATTATCATATAAACTGAATATCATTTTCAAAATATTTCCTCTGCAGACTATTATTATTATTATTATTATTATTATTTTTTATTATTATTATTATTATTATTATTATTATTATTATTATTATTATTATTATTATTATTATTATTATTATCATCATATAAAATATTATTATCATATAAAATGAATATCATTTTCAAAATATAGCTGCATGCTCACTGCGGATTATTATTATTATTATCACATCAAATAAGTATTATTATAATATAAAATGAATATCGTTTTCAATGCTTACTGTAGAATATTATTATTATTTCTTATTATTAATAAAGAATAGATATTCATTAACCTAAAATTTAATAAAAAACGACCTTTTATTATTCACAGAAATCATTCCCTAGAAATAGTTAAGAATCAACTCTGCATGCTTTTATAAAATCTTCATAAATTTTTCGCTATTAAATAATTTTCATAAAATCTTCAATAATCAACTTTTCATAAAATCTTCTACTTTTCATAATTTTCAAAAAAAAATAATAACTTTAATTGAATTTTATTTAAATTCGTTAAATTTTTAAAAATATAATTAATGTAAATTAATATATTTAAATAAAGTTTAAAAATAAATAAATTACAAACATAAATCCGCATCAATATCATCATCAGACGAATCGTCATCATCAATAGAAGTGGGAGCATTATCTACTATATCATCCTCAATAGAAGTTGGGGCATTATCCACTATATCATCCTCAATAAAAGTGGGGACATTATCCACTTTATCATCCAAAATAATTATTGGGTAAATAGCCGGAATCATGTCATTTTCATCTGAAATTTTTTTATATTTTGAAAATAAATAAATATTAAACTTACCGATAAATATAACCTCATAAACATCTTCATTAATAGAAATAGGAGTATCTTCAATAATAAAGGTTTCAACATTATTATTACGAGCTAAAAAATATTAATAAAATAATTTAATAAAGAAATAAATTTTTACCAAAAACGTCATCCAAATCCAAAAGATCCTCATTCACGGTTACATCAAACCAGTCGAAATTTACTAAAAAATTAATAGTAATAAATAATATATAATAAATAAAAATTACCAATGGATGAAGTTAGAAGACTTCTTAAAATATTATTTTTTCCTGTCATATTGAAATTTTTGAATTAATTGTGACAGATTTTGAATTTGCATATGTTTATGAAGAGAATAACATTTTCAGGGTGTAGCCAATCACATTTTAGCAATACACACATATAGGTGAGAGATTTTTACGCATGCAGCCTATATTGTGTAGGCATGTTTTCTTTGTAAATCACATACAAACAAAAGTATGTATGTGATTTTTTTGTAAATTACAAACAATCTTGAGTGTGTATGCATGTGTTCCTTGTTACTAATCATGCACTGGCTTTGTATATCATGTGATGATCATGCACTGTCTTTGTAAATCATGTAATGATCATGCAGTGTCTTTGAAAAACTGGCTTTGTTAACATTAATTAAATATTAATTAAATACATAATAATAATAATAATAATAATAATAATAATAAAACATAACAATAACAATAATAATAATAATAATAAAACATAACAAAACATTAATACATTTATAAAACATCAAATCGCTTGGATAATAACCAAGCTAAACAATGTTGACCTAATGTTAAGGTCCGTGGTTTTTGAAACATAGTTTTATTATACACAATAGGTTTACCCATTGTTTGCAGTTTCGAAACCATTAAAGCCAGATAATAGAAACCCATAGAATCAAATACAGATATCTTGCTAGGTTTCATATATATTGCTAACCAATGTTCTCCACCGAGATGAGACGATTGAGTATTTACGATTATAGCTTGATTATTACGTAAATTTGGAATTTTATCAAGAGGAAAAACCCCTAAAAATTCATGTCCTAGTATTTGTTTTCCAATTCGATAGACCTGAACAGAACTACATCAATAATATTATTAATACATGAAATAACTTACTCCATGACAAATTATCATAAATTATCAATACATTTATACCAACATTTTCAAACCAACACGGTTCTGTTTGCAGTTTTTTGAACCTCATTTTCAAATACTCCATATATTACAACATGTACCGGTTCAGTTGTAGCTTTAGCAAACTTTATATCTAATCGTAAATTTCTATTTTGAGGTAATTGACTCTGATTTAAATCAAAATCGGGTTCCAAAACAAATGTAAAGAATGGATATTTGTTTTTAAAATCATCTAGAGTTATACCACAATTAAGGTTTTTATCCAAATAATCAATATTTCTCACAATAAACTGCATATGTGTGGCACAATAATTATCATTATCGAAATCTTGAGTATATGTTTCTCTAAAATCACTATTTTTCGGTTTAGTAAGCGATGTTACACCAAACATTTTGAAAATTGAGCTCGATGTTAAGTGTGATCCATTATATTGAGATTCACTTTGAAATGTTACCAGTATAAAGTTGGGCATTCTTCTATCTCCAAATATTTGTTCCTTATAGAAAGAAGCTGCACCTCTAGCAATAGCAAATTGGACAATTTCCTTTGTTTTCAAAATTGTATAGGTTGCATGCTTAGAATTAAGCCCCAGTTGATGACCGGCTAATACAGAGGGATCAACACGAAATCTTCTTACCAATAATTTTGCATCAACTAATTGAAGAATTGTTGCTGTGGTGGCACTTGTTAGTGATAATGCCCACTCAGATCTTTACAATCTCAAAACATTTGAAAATTGAGCTAGATGTTAATTATGATCCATTATATTGAGATTCACTTTGAAATGTTACCAATATAAAGTTGGGCATTCTTCTATCTCCAAATATTTGTTCCTTATAGAAAGACGCTGAACCTTTCGCAATAGCAAATTGAACAATTTCCTTTGTTTTCAATGGATATATTGCATGCTTAGAATTAAGCCCCAATTGATGACCGGCTAATACAGAAGGCCCAACACGAACTCTTCTTACCAATAATTTTGCATCAACTAACTGAAGAATTGGTGCTGTGGTAGCACTTGTTAGTGATAATGCCGAATCAGATCTTTTCAATCTAATGTGTACATTAACACCTGCGAGTAAATATTTCGGTTGATCCATAAAATTGAGATGTAATGATGAACACATGGTAAATAATTTCGATCCTTTAATCCACTTTTTCCTATCGTCATCACTACCATAACCCATAGGAGTTAAACATGTATTTTTAGTATCGCTATTGTAATTTATAATAGTTTCTATTAGAGCTTTGTGAATATATGTACTGTTACCAGCCTCAATCTTGATAATATTAACTCCGAGTACTGCATCTTTAAAAAGTGTCTGAAACAAGAAATTATTTGGTACTACATCACTAGGTTCGCCCAACGGTTTTCTATCTTTATCTACAACTTTGATCTGAACAGTTAACAATGTATCTTTCAAATCTAGATATTCAGTTTGGGAACCATTAATATAAAATTCAATATCAGTTCTACTATCCATAATAGAATTCATCGGGAATACGTCTTCAAAGGCCCCCATTTCAATTACTGTCTGGGGAGATGGTCTATCAAATAAACACAATTCAGATTTACCACAAATCATTTTTGAAATATAGTTCCATGTCCTTTCATTCGTTTGATTATATGTTTATGATGTCTTTTACGTTTTGGAGCCGGTACCGGTGCTTCTGGTTTTTGAACCATACCTGTAACACTAGGTAGAACTTTCCCTAACTCTGATAATGCATTAGGAAGTGCAAATCTACCAATAGTTTTCAACCAACCTGATCCGTACTGTTTACCAATAAAATATGGTAATTCGCCACCACTTTGGCTACCACTATACATACTGATAATATCGTTATTGGCCATCTAATTTACGAAAATGCAATGTCAAATGAGTTTTTGTATCTTTACTAAATTCAATAAATTTACCGCTATAATCACGAATATTTATTTCTATATTGTTTATACATGATGTTGATACCGGTAAGTACATGGGATTATCGATATTTATATTGACAACTTCATCCTGGTCATGTTTATCAACCCAAACAGATTTCAATAGAGTAACCAAAGAATCACCAGCAATTATAGGATCGATGATGTTAGTATATATGAACATTTTCTATGAAGTTTTATTATTTTTGGTTTGCGTACACCAAAAGTACTTGCCCGATATGTTTGCTTATCTAATCACAATGTATTAGCCAAATTTTTATCAAATGTAACTTCACAAATGTTATTAGTCAGACTAAATTTACATAATCCATCTTTAACAAATTCAATAGTTTTAAATATATGTAAACAATTGAATGAAATATATTTATGTAACTCTTCAAGTGTTTCAATATATAAATCTTTAGTAAATGTAAATGTATCTTCCATCTCATTAATATATGATAAAGGTATTTTGATGTGTTCATTCACAGGGTCGACATCAATAAAAGTTTTGAAACGTAATAGGTATTCAGTACCAGGAACGACAATGTTAAGCTTATCACTACCCATTCGCTTGGCATCATCAATGCTTTCAAATTTTATTGTAAATGGACTAAAATCACAACTAACATTCAATCTATCTTTGAAAAACATTACACTATTTTCATCTAAGATTTGATTCGGAATATGACAAATTCTCAATTTGCAATATAAATATCTGAACGTTTGGCTTCTGCGGCAATTTGAATAATTGCTATCCATTTCCCGTTTTTTTCTACCCATAGATCAATTTTTGTTTCAATTACCTAAATAATGATAAAAATAAAATAATAATAAATAGTAATATACCTCTATTGACAGTTGGAAATAATTTGTTATATCATGTGTTTCATATACATTAATCCTACTATTATTCGCATCCATTTATTATTTTCATCAAACATATAACTAAATATCGATTGGAATGAATTTTTCTTTTTCTCCAATGTTGGCAAATTGAGAATAGGCTCAAATGGAATATCTTCTACGATTTTCTCGGTACGGTTAACCATGAATTTTATGTTTTTAATGATATCATCATCATCTCCATTATTAGCAACCAGTTCATTCAACAAAGTTATAAAAAATTTAGTTTCTGGCATTTTATGAAAATGTTTGGAGGTAAATTTATTTATACTATATTCAACCAATCAGAATCATGCATGGATATTGGGAAGTTGCAATGTCTTTATTTAAGAAAATATGTAAAAATATATAATGGAAATGTAAATATTGATGATTTCTTGCCACTGTTTTGCATAACCGGTTGCATCGGCTTTTGAACTTTTTTCAGTATACGATTGAACTGATCAGTTGTTTTATTAGAATAAACTTTTATACTATATTGAACTTGATTTATTATTTTTTCATTAAGTTTGTGATTTTCATTCAATTTGAATATTGATTTTCTTAATTCATTTTTGATAATATCAACGGTCTGATTTAGATATAGAATATCATCATACATTGTGTTCCGACATCTTTTTAAAGTTTCATATGTGAGTTCAAATCGGTTTTCTAAATTACTCATTCTTTCGGATAATCTTTTGACTGGAGTTTTCAAATATCTAGGCCTATCTATCATATACAAAATATCCATCAACACAGCGATATCAGGACATACACATCTTGTTGAATTTTTACCTTGAACGGTTACAGCAATTGAGCTAGCCATATTAAAAACACTAACAACTAATGTTATTATTAAAATTTCTTTAATCATTTTCAAATCTATATAAATTAATATTTATTGTTTATAGCTCAAACGTTGTGTGTGTTTAAACACTTCCGTTACATGCGCTGCACTTAGTTTTAACAACGAATCTGGATGAATCGAGTCATTTTATTCAGTATTGGAAACTAAACAACTGCTGGTCTACTAGGTTAAAAGTTAATTTGTTTAAATTGGTCTAGCAAATTTGTTTGTATCGCCCTCCTTCGAAATGTTTTCTTTCCACTAATGTCTATTCTGTCTCACCCAGACGCTCCACAATTTTAATATAACCACTATGCACCCATTAGCAAACCCGTGCGCAAAGTAGATAAGAATCCCATAAGCAGGAGATCACCGTTACCAGTACAACTCGTTAGGGAACCGTCGCTTAAGGTTCTTGACGGCTGTTAGAAGATCTTGCGTCACTTAGTTCCTCTTCCCAATTTTTCTCTAAAGTTTACCAATCCTCCCCCCATTCACGAATGTTAGTCTCATGTTTACACTCGCAAATATAGGGAAAAATATACAGGAAAGTTTAGTCAAAAAACCCACTCTCGAGCTACCTTCTTTCGCTATTGAGTTTTATGATTTGACGTTTTTATTCCAGCGTTACGCACTGCAGAATCTTCACGCGCAAGAGATATTGGCAGATATACCGGTACTTAAACATCTCGAGTTGTATATAGAGTTTGCTATTTTGCGGTATGTTTTGGCTATGATCCGAAAAATAAATAAATAAATATTACCATCTAAATTGGATAAAAGCTTCAAAGCATAAAAATTGTTTATTCGCATGTCATATCTCACATAGTAGTTGGAAGTTCATAAATTAGCATAAACATTGTCCACTCGTTTCATCACAAGTCGTTTAATCATTATCGATCGATAAATTCATAGTGAATTCATTCATATAGCAGGTACACCTTCATTTTTAAATCATAAGTCAAATGCACACCAACTGAGAGTAGTCGTGTCCAGACAAAACACTTACCAGTGTTAATTGCCTGAATGCACGGCTCTCAGTTGTAACGCACACCAACTAAAATTCAGAAAAATATTAATGCTGCAAATTAAATCTGCAAAAAAGTTGATAATTTGTAAAAACACATCAGTATATATACTTTTAATTTGACCTTAAACTTGCGTGTTATTTTTATTGGGATAAAACAAAATTTGACCTTGAAATTATTTGTGTTATCTAAATTAAATTTTTATTATTTTCTTAATTTAAATTGGCAATTTATTTTTTAAATTTTTAATTGGATTTATTCAACCAAAACTATTTTATTTTAACTCATTTAATTCGTTAATTTTTTACTTTTATATAACTTGTCGTTTTTCGGTCAAATCTTATTGTTATTATTGGTGGGTTACAGGGTTTCAAATCTTGCTTGTCCTTCTAGTTGCCCTCGTAACGCCATACAAAACGATACTAACCGCCACTTGGCACCCGTTGCTAAGCAACGTTGGTAATGTGTTCAAGTGGTGGATTGCCCGCAAAAATTGAGTACCATGTGCTAGTACTATAGTTGCTCGGACAACCCTCGGGTTCACGAGCTGTCGATAGAAGACCTATGCTCGCTTTGCTCTGTCCCTCATGATCATTCTAGATTAGGTTCTTATCTGCCTGTGGAGAGATGAAACGAAGGTTGGGTAACATGATGCAAAAATTTGGCATAAACATATATCAACGGAATTAATTAAGCATACGACTACTCTATTTAATTAGCAACACGTGCAATTTTTATGAGTTAATGGTTCTGAAGCTGGATTGCTCGACGTCGGGCACGTTCCTTACGTCCCGGCCGACGATTATTTGCTGGAAGGGTAGACTGTTCCACTGGTTGGGTGTTCTTCTGCGACATCTGGGTTGGGGCGAAGACGAGCGGATATGTTACCGCTTCCCCCTCCCGGCAGACTGCTAGGGCGACTTCGAGTCCCCGAATTTGCGTGCGCAGGCTCTGATTGAGCTGCCGCTCTTCTACCCAGCCTTTCTGGGCCGCCGTGAGTCGATGGTAAACCGCTTTCGTTTTTGCGGGATCGGTCCATGTTGCTTTTATCTGCTGCATTTCTCGGGTCAGTTGTAAAATTTGGGCAAGTAGTTCCGCGTTTGTCCGTCTCGCGTGGTCCAGTTCAGATTGTAGAATACGTAGGGAAGACATTATAGTTATCATAGTTATTCGTCGGGGAATTGTCTCTGCAGACTTCTCTTCAGAGCCGCCACCGTATAAGGCCGTCGAGTATCGCGGGCCGGTCGAGGTGGATATGCCTCCGCGATACGCCCGACGCGGATGTCCTCCTCTACGTTTGTGAGGTACATCCGGGCTTTGACCACATTGAGGTCCACTTGCTCCTGCACCCTTTCCCAGTGGGTGAGGAGGTTCCTGGCGTGTTCATATATCTCTTCGGCCGGGTATTGTTGTCCGGCGAGTCCACAGGGATCTGATTCGAGACCCAACAATCGCCAAGTGGTCGGGCGTGACCACCGGGGTCGAAGTTGGTCGATGTTTGCAGCAGCTTGCGGTGCCTTCCTCGGGTATGTTTCACCTGTTGCTTGAATAGTAGTTCTGTCGAGTGGCATGTCCTGAAATAGCTTGATGAAGGTATCATTAGAAAGATGAAGGTCTTAAATGAATTTATCCGTACCGGCTGTATGGTTTAATGCTCGTGTGGTGGAGGGTTAACACATTACATGGCAACGTTGGTTATTTACGGCAGCGTCCGTTTTAAGTAACTCTTAGTGGAGGGTTGGTGGGGAAAATACCTGTCGTACATAGTAAAACCGGCACGTTTGTTGTTGGTCGTCCCAAGCATTGTCCGCACTCACTGATTCAACTCTTTAACAAAACGAAGTTCCTCCTTCTGGCAATCGATATACTGGAAGTTGCGTAATATTTCAGACTAAAACTTAGTTCCTGGACTAAAGGACACATCTTATGATTAAGAGATCGAATTTTATTTTGTACCTAACGAATTGGTGATTAGCACGGTGTTTACGAGACGAGAAATGACGGGGGTTTCATATAACCGCGTTCAAGTCATGATTGAATCTAGGAACGCGAAGGATTTAGCATAATTTCGAATTTAATTTCCACGAATATTTTTATTTTTAAGGTTCAGAGGGCAAAATGAATTAATACTTTTCCAAAGTCTTGGGGAATGGATATCGAATTTAGGTGTAATAATGAGGGTGATTATGGTTAGTTAGATGATTAGATATTGTGCATCACTAAATTACGGGAGATTCTTATTCATTAATTATTTGTAGTTTTAAATGAATTATTTACAAAACCTGATCTGGTGAATCCATAATTCGATATGGTGAAAATCGACGATGACCTATTGCGATAGTAGGCGCGTTTCCGTTAAACGGAATTGTTTACCGACGTTTACGATCAGCCGGATTTTCCGGTTGGTTAAAACCGTTATCGATTTGTTAGTTGGACTTTATATTTGGTAGCAATCGATGTCTCTAATTTAATCGTGACTCTATTTTTCCGGTCTGATTCAGGTTTATTTTAGTAGCTTTGGTTGACAGGATCTTGTCGTGGAATTTTCAATATCCGGGATGTGTGAAGTCGACTAGATAATTCAATGCATCTATATGGAGCTTTTTAGCTAAGATTGGATTGAATTTTAACTCTATCGCCTGATTCGTCATGGAGTGTTGGAAATATTTACTACTTCTACTATCGGCTTATCGAAATCTGCTACTTCGAAATGCTCGTGGTCTTTCTGCTAATGGGACTCTTATCAGATTTTCACTTCGACATTATCATTTGAGATATATTTATTCGTTGAAGTTGAACTAGATCGGATTCTACACGCGTCGTGGGCTAATTTCTTATGATTTTGTTGGTTTATTTAATAAATTTATGATCGTTCGTTTGGTTACTTCGGGAAAGTTGTCGGATTATTCTCGGGTCTAACACGGGTGTCAGGGTATTCATCAGATGGTAAGAAAATCTTATTTAAGCTAGACGTTATCGTCGAGTTAAATCTAATGTTATTTCATTTCACAATACATTAATCTGTTCACTTTCCTAATTCTGATCAGTTTCGATTTTATCCCTACTTTTCAACAATGATGTTAATTTGGACTTTTATAACGATAATCGCAGGTTAATAAACTGTCAATTTTTATTTAATAACGGATTGGTATTTATTTATTGGTTTATTTATTTTCTATCCTAATCAATTATCTATTTTTGATCACGATTACTTCATTTTAATCAAACCTTATTTCAATTCTTGTTAATGAATAATATTTTACGCTAAATTTTTATTCTGAATTACTAAATTTTTAAGCAAGGAATTAATTTATTTTAATCCATCTAATATTAACAAATTAAATCAAAAGAAAGTTTCCGTTATTTAAGCAATGAATTTTTTGGATTATTAATCAACGAATTATTTTAATTTTAATCAATAGTTTTCAGCATTTAATCAAATGATTACTTTATTTTTAATTAATAATCTTTTCCGTTATTTACTCAATAAAATTTTGGATTATTAATCAACGAATTAGTTTGTTTTTAATCAATAGTTTTCAGCATTTAATCAAAGGATTACTTTATTTTTAATGAATAATTTGAATTAATTTTGCTTCAAGATATTAATAATTTTAGCTATATCAACGACATCGATCTAATTTATGCCCGTACCCTTTCCCTTTAATAAGCCTTAGGCGCAGCTTGTGTTTATATTATAGTTACTGAGTGCCCACTGGACTACTCGGTGTGATGATTTTGAGCCGTGTGTAATATAATTTTAGGTCGATTTTACAGAATTGAGAAACGAGGAAGCAGCCAGAGACTCCTTCCTTATTTCTCGCTTCAGCTATAGGGATAAATATTGACGTTACGACCGCTGCGTTGCGCACGCTGAGTCTTCATGGGTACATATCATTGGCGATTTTCCACGCACTTACATGCATCTGTACTGTGTGGATTTTACTTTCTTGCGTGATGTGTCGGCTGTGGGCCGGAAAAATTTCGACAAAATTATTTAACTATTAAGCATATAAAACAGGTTAATATTATCAATAATATTTATTAATTATATAACAAACTAAACATAAATTACCATCCATTGACCAAAAATAACAAATAGCATAATATTGCATCAAAATAAACAAAATGCCACTCTCCCCACGTCGACGCCAAGCAGAGCTCTACCGAGATGCAATGGACGTGACGTGGAAAGAGGGTTCCAAAATAAATATTTCCCACCTAAAAAATAATTGAAATAGTTTCAAAACGGTTAAGATTTTCAAAATGACTTGAATATAGTTTTAAAGTATTCAAAACTGATTAAAAATGGTTTACACAATTTTCAAAAATGGTTAAGTTAAATGTGAAAATGGATCAGTATTTATACCTAATTTTCTAGCATGTGAAATTTGATGCAGTAAAACAAAATTCGACTTTGTTATTTTCTAGCAAATTCTATTCTTTAATTTTATTATTTTTTGATTTATATTTATAATTTTTTATTTAGAATTTTTATTGAATTATTGCTAATTCAAATTTTTCCATTTAAATTTCACTTTAATGAACTTTAATTAATTTTTCCAATTTTGTCGAATTTGTTGTGTTTTCTTGTTGTATTTGTGTAGGTATCGTGCGAATCTTGGTGCATTTTGTTATTATTTTAATTTATTTTTATGTTTATTAATTTATATTTAATTCTTTTATTTTCTCATATTTTATATGGTTTAATTGGTGTTTTCAGGTTTATTTGAAGTGCATGTTATATTTGCGTGTGTGTTACTGATCCATTAAAACATTCTTCAAGGCCGTTTACGTTCTGGCCCAACATTATGTTATTTTTATGTAAATTTCTTGCAGTTCTTGATGCATTTGTATTTATTTTACTTTTATGTTTTTTGATTTTATATTTATTTATATTCTCTCAAATTTTAGAATGTTGTTGTATGTTGTATTTTAAGTTATCTTGGTGCTGGATTTTCGTGTTATATTACTGATACATTTAAACAATTTCCAAGGCCGTTTGTGTTCTGACCTAACAATAGTGATTAATGATCTTTTTAGTGACCTTCTATGACAGTGAATCACGGTATCTGAGGGTTTGATTAATTCAGTGTGTATTGCGACGGCAGACGAGTGGTGGGGGACAGGGTTTCGCCGCTTGTTTATCTTTATTGTTGCCCCAGTAACGCCATACAAAATGATTCTAACGGCCACTTGGCACCCGTTGCTAGGCAACGTTGGAAATGTGTTCAAGTGGTGGATTGTCCGCAAAAATTGAGTATTATCGCTAGTACTGTAATTGCTCGGACAACCCTCGGGTTCACGAGCTGTCGATAGAAGACCTGTGCTCGCTTTTACTCATTTGGTCCCCTTGCGTTTAAATTTCTATCGTCTATCTAACTGTTTTACTGACGTTAGTTTGGAAACAAAAATGGGTGGTGCTTCTTATTTAAACCCTTCTACAAGGTTATTTCGAAACCCTAAGATGATATAAATACAATAAGATGTATACAGGAACTACAATATATATAAACGATGCTTTATTTATCTATTGAATACATGGATCATAAGGTTCCAGACTGATTGGAAGGTCGAGCGGCTCGGCGCTTAGCCCGCTCCTTGTGTCCAGGTCGACGACTGGTTGTTGACGGGGCGATTGGAGTAGGGGTCGTAGTGACAGTTGACGTTAAGGCTGTAGATGAAGTAGTACTTGCCTCGCGATAGGCCAATTGAGCGGGGGCGAAAACCAAAGGGTAGGTCACCGCTGCTCCCTCTTGACAGGCGGATAACGCTACCTCTAGCCCCCTGATTTGAATTTTTAGGCCTTGTACTAACTGTTTTTCTTCTGCCCATCCCTTCTGGGCCGCGGCCAGTTTTTGGTATAACGGTTTGACTCTCTTGGGCTCTATCCATGTCGCTTTAATTTGCTGAGTTTCCCGGACTAATTGGACGAGTTGGTCATGGAGTTTCTTATTGGCCTGTCTTGCATGGGTTAATTCATTTTAGAGTAACTTCACGGTTAAATTTAATGTGAAAATGAATCGGTATTTATACCTATTTTCTGTCCCTAACCTCGCATGTTAAATTTGATGCAGTAAAACAAAATTCGACCTTGTTATTTCCTAGTGTATTCTAATCTTTAATTTTATTATTTTTCAATTTATTTTAATAATTTTTCATTTAGAATTTTTATCGAATTATTACTAATTCAAATCTTTTGATTTAAGTTTCATTTTCATGAACTTTTATTACTTTATCAATTTTGTCGAATTTGTTGTGTTTTCTTGTTAAATTTGTGTTGGTGTCGTGCGGATCTTGGTGCGTTTTGTTATTATTTTAATTTATTTTTATGTTTATTATTTTATATTTAATTCTCTTTTTCCTCATATTTGGTAGGGTTTAATTGTTGTTTAATAGGTTTATTTTAAATTTGCATGTTATGTTTGCATGTATGTTACCGATCCATTTAAACATTTCTCAAGGCCGTTTGTGTTCTGGCCCAACACGAGGCTCGAATGACTTTAAAGCGACGATCGTCCAATTTGTGGTTTCCGTGCTTTGGGATCCTCCTAGAGATACATTATGCATAGTTGTAGTGCTACCCATTCTTAACATCCCGCACCATCCTTCAAACTGATTATTGTCAAGCAAAAATTAAAATTACCATTAAGGAGTGCCTCTTGACTACTCTCAGCATTATTTCCTTCTTGTATCTTCTGGTTATCAGCGGTCGCCAAGCCGCTTGTGTCGGTTCCCGCCGTCAGTAGTTTGCAAATGGGTTCTGTCGACACAGGATGAGCAGAAACCATCGGTAAATTAGCTTTATCGACTGGTGGCATCCGTCGTATTTTTAAAGTGAAATGGCTAAATTAATCAACTGTGGTAGATCTCTACGTATTCGTGATTTTGATTAGTTCAGCCGACGGCATGAGTCGTAACCCGTCGTCTGGAGATCAGCGGGCTGGTGTGTGCATCCATGTATCATGTTGTATTAATATTATTAAATTTATTTCAAAAATGTGGAATTTGTTTTACTTCCGTGAATATTAATATTTTAATGCAAAGCAGTGAATGTGTGTCTATTAGCATGCATCAATCGGGTAAATAATAAATGACATAATCCGAGGATCCAACCAATCAAGGTCACCAATCAAACATGTAGCTACTCATACAAAATAATTATAAGAGTTAACATAAAATAATATATTGGAATTTGGAATCAAATACATAAAAAATACAAATAAGATTTATTTAAAAAAAATTCATGCAAAAAAAGTAAATTTGTAAATGCATTTTATAAAAATCCGTCAACAAAACTGATTCATAGTTTGAGTATAACTTCTGTTTTTGAATGAAACATTTTGAACTTGAAATTCTTAGATATATAAAGAATAGCTCCAAACATACTAAATGTTTAGAAAATGAAAATTATTTATTATCTCGGTTCAAAAAAATACCTTATGTTGATACCAATGAAGTTTTTCCAGTTAAAAATATAATCTCCCGCGAAATGCATACCAATATAAGTTACAATAATGTTCTAAATATAAATTAAAAATTAATCCTTAGAAAAAAATTATATAATTTTATTCCTATATTTAATGATCAACTTAATTTAGTTTTACAAAAATTTATTTAACTTTTTTGATTTTCAATTAATTAATAAATTAGTCTGTATATCTTAAATAACATTTAGAGGCCCAACAAATTTAAAATTATTATATTGATATTTTGAATTTTAATTAAATTTAGTATTTAATTGTTTTTAAATGAAAATATTTTTAACTTCAGAACTAAATTAGGATAAACGTGTGGTGAATATGTAATAAATGTTAAAATTATACTGTAGCAAAGTCATCAGAATATTTATATAAAAAGGAAATAGGCGTTATTGAACTCATTTTAAGGCTTAAATGATGGATTCAAAATCTCTAAATAAATCCCAGACTCTTATTTGATGCACTTCCTGCAATCGTCCCTTAACCTTGACAGATTCTAAGAGACCAAAGTCGGATCACTACAAAAGCATGACGTCAATATTATCAAATTACAAAAACGTTTGGGCAATAATAGAAAATAATGGCCAGAAAAATTGTAAAAAATGCTTTTTAGAATACGCTTTCATTGAATAAACCGAACGAACTTGTGCGATATCCAAAAAAAAGAATAAAACAAATTTCATAATTTCCTCAACAATATTTAAACCAAATCTCCACAATGCTCAAATAAATTAGAATGGGCCAAAAGAGACCAAGGGGTGGCTAGTACTCAACTAACCATCTTACTACCTTTATTTGAATTTCCAAAAGTCTAACTATTCATCTTTATTTCAATTTAATTTGAAATAAATATTAATAATGAATCAATGTATTTAATTGGTTTCAAATAACCTCTTTTTATTAATGTTAATAAAATATATAATAAATCATAATGCTATTAAATGTGAGTCATAAAAGAAAGGTAATAAAGAGTTTTCATGTAATTATAAATAATTTATTAGTTATTATTTCTTTTCGTTCGGACAAAAGTTGAAAATTTAATTCGGTTTTGTCTTTATCGAGTATTTTTTAAAGAAATAAATCTTGATAAAACCAAATACGAAAGTTTGTGTTACATTTTTGAACTTTTGTCAAAATGAAAATAAATGAAATATTATCAAAAACAGATATTGTCAAGTTTTTATTTCAAGAGCAGTAAAATTCACCTTGGCAACCCCGATAATACTCGTTGTTAGAGGCCCATTGTACTGAGTACATAACACCATACTGAACTTCAAAAGTGCCCCCAAACTACAGGCAGCTGAAAATAACAATAAAAAGTATCCATTTTCCCAATCTTTGAAATGGATTACCTGAAATAATTCAAATAAAATATTTTTCTTAAAAAACTACAAATTTCAAACCTTGTCAAAGTCAGAAGTGTATAAAAAAATCAAAAGTAGCGGCAAAAATGCAACCAAGGCATTGAAAAATACTATTTCAAGGTCATTCATAATCAATCGTCTTTGTTTCAATTTCAAATAAATCCCTCCGACAACGGTGGAGATATTGTTCACCATAACAAATGTATAACCAGTCAAGGAAAACGATAAATCATTACTGATAAAATATAATTAGTTTAGAAATGGAAAATAAATTATATAATTACAGTGCCGCTACTACAGATCCAAGCAGCATCAAAAATATAGATATTTTAGAAATTTTGCAGTGATGACTCCTAAATATACATAAATTATTTAAGCAATATTGATATGTTAAAGCAGTGGTTCTTAATCTTTTGGTAATGAAGGAAAACTTTGTTGTCTAAGTGCCGAAAAACAAAGGTGCAAGATTTGCGCGAAGCGCAATACCAACCTAAACGTTATGGTTGGTGTTGCGGTGAAGGAAGAGGCCCCCCAAAACCGCGAGAATTTTTTTTGTAAAAGTACCCGTGAAATTGCAACTTGAAAACATTTCAATGTAAAAATGAAACTAAATTGAATTCTGAAATAGCATATATTTCTGAATATCTAAATTTGGCGGAACACTAGTGTTCCGTGGAACATCGGTTAAGAACCACTGTGTTAAGGACACAAAAATAATAAAATAATTCGGAGGATGTATCAATCGGAGAGTATGTCATTCAGAACTCTGGCGGACAAGAAATGAAAATTGAGAAGAGGAATAACAAATCAATAAAGTCAAATAAAGAAAGGTCGTAATTAATTAA
The DNA here is from genome assembly GCA_022537955.1 of Schmidtea mediterranea. Taxonomy (NCBI): domain Eukaryota; kingdom Metazoa; phylum Platyhelminthes; order Tricladida; family Dugesiidae; genus Schmidtea; species Schmidtea mediterranea. The sequence goes on from CM039680.1 coordinate 188,257,168, forward strand.
TAAGTGCAAATGAAAGAGGGAATGAAAAAACAATTTGAAAACGGAATTCCCTTAGGGGTCACCCATAAAGTATATTGGCGGGTTAATAAAATGTCACGGTTTGTAAAAGGGAGGTTCAGGAGATGTATGACGTCACATTTATTTTTTAAAATTTTATTTCTTTTTTTATTTTAAAGTAAAATTTAATAGTTTTAAAAATAATTTCCAAAAATTTTGTGAAACATTTGAAATAGTTTTATTTTTTAATACTGAAGTGTGTTTTAGGCGTTTATTAAAAAAATTTTTTTGAAAGTGTGACGTACTTTAGGAGAGGGGGTTCAAAATGGTAAAAAAAAATAGCGTGACGTACTTTATGGACGGTTCCTTATCTTAACAGCTTTACCAAGGATAGTCGGGAAAATAAAAGGGAAAGAAAACGAAAATAGCATATCTCGACAGCTGTCAGAGATAATACGGAAATTATGACTTCCAAACACAGGATATTTATCTACAAGTGTCATGAGATGGCAAAATATAACAGAAAGACGCGAATTGGATAAATACAGAATTTTAAGAGGAAAGACAAAAACAGTCGAAAAGTGGGACCGAGAATAAAACCAGGGGAGAAATTGTTACAAAAACCGAAACTAAAGGAACCCATTGAGTAATATGAATATATGAGGAGGTTTGGTTAAAGAGACAGTTTGACAGTTAATAAGTATATTGCAATAAGTCTTAAGTGGTGAATCTTTGTGTAATTGTATTAGCAAAAAACAGATCGATCGTAATTGTGATAGACAGCAAATATTGATACAATAGAGAACAGGTCGTTTTTTTTTAATATATTAAGACACTCTTGGAATCTGATTGAAATATATATGAGATTAACTGTATAAATTGCGTAATAGTTGTCCAACATATTAATTCATAGAGACTCGTTTACTGCGCGAACGCAATAAGACGACTTATAATGCAAAATTTGAATTTCAATGATTTCCATAAATTGGCAACAAAAAAATTCCTATAATGAAATATAATACAACAATCTGAGTCGCTTATGTTTTACTTAAGCCCTCTTTCGTATTGCCAGAAATAGTTTTTTACGCTGCACAACTTACTGCTGACACAAATTTGATCTTAATAGTATGTTATAAAGTACTCCAACGCACGTTGAGTTTAATAACTTTTCAAGGACATCATAATGTCATAGAGCACACCATGGTCATGTAATATAGAGTTGTTAAATTATTCGATTTCATTTTTATTTTTTACTTAATTTATTATATTTTATTATTTTATTTTTTAAAATTCCTTACTTTATTTTATTATTTTTATTTATTATATTTTATTATTTTTATTTATTATATTTTTTTAGTTTAATTAATTTATTTAATGATTTCAATTATTAATTATATTTTTTATTTAATTACAAAATTTGATTCATAGTCAAATTTTGTAGAAAATATTATGTCACTTATAAAGAAATCAGAGGTGAAAAACAAAAAAATGTTCTTATAACTATATTAATTATTTATTTAATGTTATTTTTTAAATTCCTTATTTTATTTTATTATTTTGTTTATTATATTTTTTTAGTTTAATTTCTTTTTGTAAATATTTTATTTATTACATTTTTTATTTGATTTATTACACTATATTAATTAATTATTTAATGTTATTTTTTTTAATTTCTTACATTTTATAATTTTTATTTATTTAATTAATTACATTATATTAATTATTTATTTAATGAGATTTTTTAAATTCTTTATTTTATTTTATTATTTTATTTATTATATTTTTTATTTGATTTATTACACTATATTAATTAATTATTTAATTTTAATTTTTTTAAATTCCTTACTTTATTTTTATTAATTTTTTTTTAGTTTAATTACTTTATTTAATGATTTTAATTATACTTTTTATTTAATTTATTACACTTTTTTAATTATTTATTTAATGTTATTTTTTAAATTCCTTATTTTATTATTTTTATTTATTACATTTTTTTAGTTAAATTTCTTTTTTTAAACATTTTACTTAATTATTTATTATATTTTAATAATTAGTCATAATAATTTTTATTTACTTTTAATACATTCTAGCAGTAGTGTAAATTATAAGTTAAAAATAAGGTTGAGATACATTTATATCATTACTTGTTCAGTAAACAAGTTTGCAAAATAATATTTACTAAACAAAATTATCTAAGTTTGTTTAAGGTTATAATGTAATTATTTAATCCAATCGAATAATCCAACAACTCTATATTACATCACCTTGATGCCCTTTATGACATTATGATGACCTTGATAAAACATACTACTGACATAAAATTTACATTTAGAACTAAAAATGTGCACAACCATTTCACCATTTGACTTATTCATGACAGTAAGAGAAGCGGAGGCAGATAGAAGTATGAGTGTACTCAAACACATAAACATTATTTATGATCAATAATTATCGAGGATCGTGGAAACTGTTACATACTAAGCCATTTAGATTATTCCGAATTATTAAGTTCGTTTGGAGATCTAAAAATTCGAAAAACGAACTATAATTTGTATTTAATTCATTTAGTTTTTATTTTTGATACTTTGAATCAGATTTTTTATTTCATTTTGGATTAATAAGTATACATATAACCTGGCCTGGGCCTCCGAGTGGCTCTTACGAGTCCTGTGAGTCAGAAATCGGAATTTAATTCCTCGTCAACTGCATATGCCTCGGAACATAATTTCGTATAAAGAAATAAATTTCGACTTTTAACATTAAAATTTTATAGATAATATATTTGTATATTAATATTTGAATAATTGTATTATAAATTTCGATAGAATATAAATTTTGATGTTATTATTATTTCAAGAAAATAAAATAATTAAACTCTTGATAAAGTGCTAAAAATGAATCAATAATGTAAATTACTTCAAAAAAATTATTTCTGCAATTAAAAGCAAAACATTTGAAATTCGTCTAAGAACAGTAAACATTGGCAAACTACAATGAGTAGTCAATATTAACTAGAAGTGACTAAAACTTACTTCAACTCCATTGTTCCAAATAATCCCATTAAAATATCAAGTATGTAAAATATTGGAAGTGGAAACACCTAATAATTGATTTTAACGGTAAAATATTTATCTTGATTTACGTTAACAATATTCTTGAAGCTAAAATTCAAACTCTCAACACGGTAGCATTTGAAAGATAATGAAAGACAAATTGTAGAAATGATCTACTGAAAATTAAAACTTAACTATTTACAGAAATTTTACCTGACAAAGACCCACAAAAGTTACAGAAGGAAATCTAAAAAATATTAATAAATATTTATTATTTATTATTTAACTTAAAAATAGTTAGTATAGCTTTCAAGGCTAAAGTAATAAATAATGAAACAAAACCATAGAATACGGCCGATATTATTTTCATTATTTGAATTTCCATTGTAAAATATATTGGATATTTAAACAAAATATAGAATAAGTAAGAATTTATTTTAGTTCTTCAAAATTGATTTCACGACTTCATCATTGATTATTGATTTAAAACTTATTTTAAATTTTTTTCTAATGTATTTGGCAAATTCCAAATAAAATGGCATTAGAAGTCAAGGTGCATGGGAATAATTTTTCGAATGGGAAATAGAGTATACTCAGGAACATTAGTGTGAAAAGTTTTGAAATTGAGAAAACAAGCTGTTGAAGTCATTGGTAGAGATGGAATCATAACACTATAATATAAAGGAAAGAAACTAGATGATGACGAATATTTATTTGATTGAGGATGCGCGCGCATGAACTAGATGAGGACGGATATTTAAGTACAACAGTAAACTTTGTGAATCACATAATTGCTTCAAAGGAATTTAGAACAAGTATAAATAGTCGGTATATGGAAAATGAGAAGGATGAAGAGAAAAAGACGGTTAAAATTTGTGGGGTTTACAGATAGCGTAACCTTGACCCCAAATACAAATGTTTCTTCGCCCCCGATGGTTACCCGTTGCTAGGCAACGTTGGTAATGTAACCATTGGTTTTGAGATCGCCAAAGATGAGTGCCACACAGGAACTACTCTGGACCCACCTCAACATGGGTTCAACGCACTACCGTTAGAAGGTTTGCGTGCGCTTTCTTTTCTTGGTCCTTCACTGGTGTGCCTAGTACTATTGAACTTATCCGCTAACTTGTTTCTGATTTAAATTCGTTAATTTTATTTTTAGCACAAGGCTTACAAATTTATAAAGTCAATTAGAAATATTTATTAAACAACAGTGTCAGAAAATATCAACAGCATTATTAGTCTTTCATTTGAGCGACACGACGCTTGGCACGCTAGATTTTCCCGGCCGGTGTTTGATTGGCTTTGTTGCGGGCTTCGTGGCGGCCGCCGTATCTCTGTAGGCCAGTTGTGCTGTGGCGAATACTAAAGGTAGGTTACCACCGTGCCCTCTTGAAACGCCGATAACGCCACCTCTAGGCCTCGGATTTGAGTTTTTTGGTTCTGGTTGAACTGTTTTTCCTCTGCCCAACCCTTCTGTGTAGCAGTCATTTTTTGGTAAACCCGCTTCACTTTACCCGGCTCCACCCAAGTGGCCTTGGTCAGCTGTATTTCCTTTGTCATCTGCAGGATCTGCTGGTGAAGTCCTGCGTTTATCTACCGCGCCTGTTGTAGCTCCTGCTGCAGGATTTGATAGGGGTCCATGTCTACAATGGAAATATGATATAAACTCCTATATTATCTCATAAATTATATTCGTTTCATTTAGGTATTTTAGGCCGGCCAAGTTTGTATTAACCTCGTTTAACTAGTTATTCCTATTAATTTCTATTTTTACTAAACAACCAAAAACTTAAGAGGAAAAAATGTATTCTCATTACAGTGTTAACTAGTCATTTCTTGGGCGATGCTGATTACTATTCCGTCTTGGGTATTCTCGAGCGTACGGGTGCTCGCGGTGGCCGCTCGATTGTTGTTCTCCTCTTCACATTTTTCGTGGCAGTACCTTTCGCGGGACAACTACGTTGATTGCCGTCCTTGTTACATCCAATCTTGGATTGTCTGAATTGAAAGAGGTATTCTACGGAGGGGCGTACCCGTTCGTGATCGGGATTCGTCCGGTGGCTATGTCCCGGTCGACTTCTTCCAAATATTTCCTTGCTCTCTCAAACTGCAGGTTCGTTTGTCGCTGATGCTCTTCTAATCTGGCGAGTAAGAATTCGGCTTGTCCTCTGATTTCCTTTGCCGGGTTGCGGCCGGGTTCCCGTTTGATGGCGACGAACGGGAGGTCGGCATCTTCGGAGCTCGTTTGACCTCCCATCCGGGACTCTCTGACTGGCGAGATCGAGAATCCCGCGTCCCACATCGCCTGCCGACACCGGGCCGAATCGTAGCGTGATCCGAGACGCGTCGATCCATGAATTGCCTAAACAACAAGGTAAGTATCATTTTAAATTTTCAGTTTTAGTCTGTAATAAATAATAGATTAAATTATCGCGAGTAAGTTTCGTTGATCAGGTCGTGGGTTATCTTGTCGATTTATAGGAGTTAATTATTCACGTTTCCAGGTTATGGGGAAAAGATGTGGGTGTAGTCTATTTTCGTGGCTCTAGCGGTACTATTGAGTCGTCCAAGGTATTTGCACTTATCCTGATCTGTTCGTCGAGATCCATTTGCATTGTCGTTATGGTATTTCGTCGCGGACTAGCTTTGCTTTCGTCGATGGTATTTTAACTATTTCGTGATCTTATAGTAACTCCCAGCTCCCACACACCACCAGTAGTTAAATCATAACCAAATGTTCGCGATTTGGAATGCGCGTTTTAGATGAAGATAGATACACTCCACCCTACATGATCCTAAGAGAAGTTTTAAATATCTACAAAAGTAAATAAAGTTATCATAAATATTATTAACCAAACTACTGCTCGTTCCTATTAGATCTAAGTATAAAAATCAGAAGGCTACTATTATATTAACTTAACGTATTTTCAAGCATGATTAATTGAAAAGTTAAAGAAAATATTTTTAAAAAAATGTGCATTTACAAAATCTAATCATTGTTTAAACGAAGTATACTAATTATTCCAAGTTGAACTTATCATATGTAACATTTGAGATTAAAATGATGTTTTACAAAAAAATATATCGTTACCATAAAGAATGAATAACTAAGACTAAAAACTATATAATAAATTGAGTCTACTAATTATTTCAAGTTTAAATTAACATATGTAAATGTTGGATTACAAAAACAAAATATCATTACCATACAGAATGAATAACTAAAACTAAAAAACTATACAATAAATTTAACTTATTTTCTATTTTAGCATGCATTACGAATGCTGATGGTCTGTGAAAGCTGGAATTTACACCTTCCCTCTACGAACAGGTCTAGCTGGGGGTCGGATCATAGGTTGCATGAGAAAATCTTAAATGGTTTTATTATACTCACAGGTTGGGTTTGAAATTGACATTTAATTCAATTGGATGATCACTTGAATTTTATTTGAACAAATGGGGAAGTACAAATTATATTTAACGACATAATAGATTCATCAAATTCTATGTCAACATTGCCTTCGGGGTCCACGTGTATCCATCTGTGTTAAATTCATGTAGCTAGGCCTCGGAAGAATAATTAGTTTATGGAAATTACCGTCTCGAGTCTTCCCTTATGACTCCATATAGATTGGTTCGATTTCGGTTCCTCTTGGATTATCATTCGAAGAAGTTTGACGTCGCGAAGTGTTAGCCATTAGTACGATTAAAATGAATACCCGGGATGTATCGTCTGCTTATATCGGAGTAAGTGTGCCTGTCTGGGTAGGCAGGAGTTAAGACACAATTCGCATTTGCTGTCGACACACCTGCTACTGTTAAAGGTCGCTTGTCTGTGTGTACTCTCCGAAATGGTGAATGCAGATTAATTTCTAAATCGATCGGCATTCTAGATGAATTTCAGGTCAATTTTCCTGTCAGTTAGATCATGCGTGCCAGTAATTTATTTCCAAATATTCATGGTTAATTTAGTATTGGTGAAAATTCTATTAAACTTCTATCTAGGTAATTTTGGTGGATTTTCCTTCTATGTCAACTGATTAATTAGATTGCTAGAATGACGTTGCTCCTGGAACAGGAATCCATTCGTGGATTATCAATGAGATTCCGATACAACTCATTTTGCTGACTATTCGGTAGGTTTTAATGGTCATTATTCTTATCCGGAAAGTTATCGAGTTTTAGGCCCGTTTTGGATCGCCGCAACCTACTCCTCGTGAACTCTCTACTATCGTGGCTCCTATGCATGGTCAACATTTAATACAAGGAGAATTTGTGGAACTGTTATTTATGGTGGCATTTGCCCATGCATGATTTTTATATTATATTCGTTGTGGTATTCATTTGGAGTATTCAATTTGTTTGATTTTCTTTTGTCATCGTTTATGACGGGATAGTTTTCTTTCAAGTAATTTAATTTAATTATTAATCTGGGACTTGGTCGTTCTGATTTCTCCTTATGTTTTACGCTTAACGATTATAATTATCCCTTTTAATTTATTTTAATATTTTTGTTCTAATATCTCCTTAATGTACGTAATAAACCTCATGATCACTTGTGGCCGTCGTATCGATTCTCTATCTTTTATAAAGATTTTATTTGTCGTGATGTATAATTTTCGTGATTAGTTAATAATAGGGTCGGGACGGAGGTTTACATTTTTCTTTTAGCTATTCGTCAGATAGTGATGGCGATTCCGGGATCTACCACTGATTTACTGCTACGGGTATGGGGCGGTGTTATTTTTACGATGAAAACCGTTAGCAAATTTAAATGGGTTTACTGAACTGAGTTTTTAGAATCATCTATTTTAGCCTTTTAATATTATGGAATCATGTTATTTTTACGATGAAAGTCATTAGCAAATTGAAAGTGAGTTTGGCTAAGCTTCACTTAAAATCTTTATATTTTAATTTCCAAAAGTCATAACAACGATTTTTCGACATTAAATTCCCTGTCACCTTCCCTTAATTGATCCTAGGTTAGAATATGTCGATATTAAGAGTTTATGAGTGCCCACTGGACTACTCAGTGTTTTGATTTTGAGCCGATTTGTTTTTATTATAATTTAGGTCGAAGTTTCAGGAAAAGAGTGATGATGGACTAGCCAAAAGACTATTCCTTTTTCAACCCATTTTCCCCTATGCGGATTAATATTGACATTTCAGCTACTGCGTTCTCACCCCGTAGCCTTTACGGGTAGAAACTATTGGCGGACTTACACCGCACTTACACAGTTTGGTTGGGGTATGTTGATTTTGTTATCTTGTAGTCATGTGTCGGCTGTGGGCCATAAAACTTTCGACATAAATCATTCAGTTTTAAAACTTTTATTTGCATATAATTGGCATAACATATTAAATCATAGTTAGCATACGACATTCTTTAAAACCTCCGTACAAACCTTTCCCCACGCCAACGCCCAAACAGAGCTCATATGAGGTTGTTTGTGCGCGACGTGGAGAAAGTTTTCGAACATTCCTCCACTCACATTATAAAATCGTAGAAATCGTTCTGATTCAAAACTAGTTCAAGACTGCTTTAAACTTGTTAAAACTGATTAAGACTGGTTAAAATTCTGTGAAAATGAATCGGTATATATACCTATTATACGACCCTAACATTGCGTGTTAAATTTGATGTGGTAAAACAAAATTTGATCTTGTGATTTTCTTGTATATTCTAATCTTAATTTTATTATTTTCGTGATTTAATTTGACAATTTTATTTTTTGGCTTTTAATTGAACTGTTTCCAATTCAAATTATTTAATTTTAGTTCCAACTTTCGTGAACTTTTTCTTATTTAGTGAATTGTTAAATTCCGGTCAAATTTTTATGTTCTCTTGTTTTTTCTGTGTTTATTTCGTGCGGATCTTGTTGCACTTTGTTATTATTTTAATTTACTTTTGTGTTTTTCGATTTTATATTTTTATTGTTTCTTTCTCGTATTTTAGCATGGTTAATTGATGTTCTATGGGTCTGATTTTAAATCTGCGTGTTGTATTTGTGTGGTGTTACCGATTCATTTAAACTAAATTGTGTATTGGACCAACAAATTGAAGAACACAAGGAAACAGAAATTGATGAAATAATAGTGATAAAAATGAAAGATGAATTAGAAGTTAATGAAGGGGACATTAAAGTAAGGGAATTAAGTGTCGTTAAAGTAAAAGATGAATCAAGGGTTGTTGATGAAGTTAAAAATGAATTGAAAATAAGTAAAAATGAAGTTGAAAATGAATTAGAAATGAAGAAACTCAAGGTTGTAAACGAATTCGAAATGAGAGTTCTATAGTGTAAAAAAATTGAGGTAAAAAAAGGTAAAAGTTTAAACGAAATTAAAAAAATTGGGTAAAATTAGTCATAAGGGAAAATAAGATTGACATTACAGAGAGAAATCTAGAGGGATTAATGAAAATATTGAATCCAACGTTCGAATTTGAAGCAGAAATAAAAGATTGTTTAAAGGAAATTAGTGAAATTTTGAGAGGTCGACTTTTAGAAGTAGTACAAAAATATGGGGAATGAGATGATTTTTGTGATATGAAAGTAATTGAAAAGTTAATCAAATTTGGAATAAACAGAAAATCGGTAGTAAACGGTTGACATTTATTGTTTTGGAAGTGGGAACGCATGCTTATATGAAGCCAGATGAAATAAAAAATTTGATAAATAAAACAGCTCAGATATTGAATAAAAATTTTGGGAACTGGATTAAAGAAAATGAAGATTGGGAAAATATAGTATCGACTATGTAAAATGGAAAAAGAAATGCTGTCATATGTATTACTAATTTTTTTTTAATATTATTATTTTTAATATTTTTATTTTTATTATTTCTATAATTATTATTATTATTATTATTATTTTTTATAATTCATTTTATTAATGTTATTATTAATGTTATTATTATGTTGGGCCAGAACACAAATAGCCTTGACAATTGTTTAAATGCATCAGTAATACAGCACGAAAACCCAGCACCAAGATAACTTAAAATATAACATACAACACCAACTAAACATTTTAAAATCGGAGAGAATATAAATAAATATAAAATTAAAAACATAAAAGTAAAAATAAAATAAATACAAAATGCATCAAGAACCGCACAAAATCTACATAAAAAATAACATAATAACAAGAAAATTTGACCGTAAAATGACCATTTATATAAAAGTAAAAACTAATGAATTAAATGAATAAAAGAAATATTTTTGGCTGAATAAATTTAATTAAAAATGTTAAAAATAAATTACCAATTTAAAATTAAGAAATTAATAAAAATTTAATTTAGATAACACAAATAATTTCAAGGTCAAATTTTGTTTAATCGCAATAAAATTAACACGCAAGGTTAAGGCCAAATTATAGGTAACTATATACTGATGTGTTTTTTCACAAAATAACACAACTACTTTGCAGTATTATTTTCAACTGGATTGGAATATTGATTTTCAGTCTCACCTGGAGACTGGTCGTAGTAGTGTGCGCTGCAGCTATCTGCATGGATGACTGCGAACTTGTTGATTGGTAGATTAGTGCTGTAAATGCCATGAATTGTGAACTATTCTACTACGAATTTTTCAATGAATTATGAATTATGCTACTACGAATTTTCAATATATGATGAATTATGAATTATGATACTACGAATTTCTATTATATGATTACAAACTTCCGACGATTATTTCATGCATTCGAAAATTTTACCCAATTGATCTGGTAATTTTCATTCATTCCTTTTTCGGCCCACAGCCAAAACAAATTGCAAGTTATTAAACTTATACATAAATATCGAATTGTGTAAGTGCGGTGTAAGTCCGCCAATAGTTCGTGCTCGTGAAGGTTCCGGCGTGGGTAACGCAGGAGCCCGAACGTCAAATCATTGAACTAAATAGCAAAAGAGAGTAGCTTGAGAGTGGGTCTTTTGGCTCAACTTTCTTGCACTCAATTTCGATAAAATCGACAAAAATCTTTAACAACAATCGGCTCAAAATCACTAACACAGAGTAGTTCAGTGGGCACTTATTAAATATAATATGAACATAAATAGATCATAAGGACAAAGAGAGGGAAAGAGTAGCGGGGAAAATAGAGAAATCGTTGCAACAGTTAAAATGAATAGCCATCGGAAAAGGATTAATCCGAACGACCAAAATCAGGAAAAATAATGTTTTAAATAATATTTAAGAATTAAATAAATTATGTTGAATTGAGACGAAAAATATGGGCAGAACGCTGCGCAAACTTTCGGAAATAGTTAAAACAGTTATCGTAAAACTGTAAAATAAGGGCGGAACGCTGCTCAAATTTTCCGAATCAATTAAAATACTTATCAAAAATACCAAAGTAAAAGTAGAATACGGCTCAATAATTGATAGAATATCCGGATAAGACCATAAAATAAGGGCGGAACGCTGCTCAAATTTTCCGAATTAATTAAAATACTTATCGAAAATAGTAAAGTAAAAGTGGAATGTTGTTCAATTGTTAGTATAATATCCTTATAAAATTGTAAAATAAGGGCGGTACGCTGCTAAAATTTTCCGACTCAAGGAAAATACTTTGTCGAAAACTGTAAAATAAGGATGGATTAATGGATAATGATAATTATAAAATAACAATAATTATAACATTAATAGTAATAATAATAGTAATAATAATAATAATAATAATAATAATAATAATAATAATAATAATAATAATAATAATAATAATAATAATAATAATAATAATAATAATAATAATAATAATAATAATAATAATAATAATAATAATAATAATAATAATAATAATAATAATAATAATAATAATAATAATAATAATAATAATAATAATAATAATAATAATAATAATAATAATAATAATAAATATAATGTTAATGGTAGTAATACGAATACTAATAATAGTAATAGCAGTGATAATGGATTAGAATAATACATAGTAACCATGATAATACCAGTAATAATAATGGGAACATTGTAGTTATAACAGAGATAAGGGTAAAAGAGATACTGTGTGAATACTTACATAACAAAGGGTTTACAGGCGGAGAAAAATCATCAACACGGACAACGATAATTAGGACTATGGGAATAGATGTAAAGATAAACGAGATAACAGCATGGATTAACATTTGAAGGAGATAGGAGAATAATGGGACCTAAAATTCGAAAGCGAGCATAGGCCTTCTATCGGCAGCTCGTTGGACCCATGGATCGTTCGGTCAATTATAGCATTAGCAATATCGCTCACTTTTTGCGGACGATCTACCCACTCGAACACAGTTCCAACGTTGATTAGCAACGGGTGCTGAGTGGTAAGCGAAAGATATTTGTATGGGGTTGTCTGGGTAACAACTATGTAGTTTCAAAATATCAACACCCAGAAACCCACCAATTATTACAAGTTATTAATATTATTATTATGTGCGTATAAAGTTAAAGTAAAATTCGATATTTTTAAGAAAATATGTCTAAATAAATATCAAAAATAATTATAATTCAAAATGTTTGTGTTAAATCATCGATATATGACAGTAAAAGTTTAATGAAAGTATGTGTTATTTTTAAAAAATTTATTTTATTGCTAATAATGTGTGTATGTGGTAAATCATCAAAATGGTTCAGTGTTTATGTAAAGTTTGAGATTGTTAAGGAAAAGCACGTAATTTATGATACACACGTGTTTTTGATTGAAATATTTGTGTTTGTTTTACCGATATAAGAACAATTATAGACAATTTTTGGTTTACTGATAAAAGAAACACTATAGACAATGTTTAAGAAAATACAACTAATTTATGATACACATGGGTTTTTGATTGAAATATGTGTTTTTTTACTGATAAAAGAAAGATTCTAGAAAATTTTTAAGAAAATACATATAATAAGGGACCTGATTTAAAGACATTTATATTTCATACCTATTTTCGTTAAAAATCCAATTTAATTTTTTGATATTAAGGGACTAAATAACTTATAATCAAATATTTAAAAACCTAGGGGCAAGGAGTCATAATAATAAAAATTTAATCTAATATAGTTAAAAACGCAATAAAAATTTACGATAAGAGAAGGCAATATAAAGTTTATGCTTTATCATTGTCAGACCAAATATGGTCAAAAAGTACCTGGGCTTCATAGCACAAATTAAGCCTAGCTTGTCGAGTAGTTACACATTACACAACCTTTAGTCGCGGACACTATAAAGAGTCATATGCACTAAATTAATTAATGTTTATTACTACCAAAATAATTATTAGCAGACTATCTAGATTACAGCCACCAACGACCAACTTGCAAATGAATGGAAGAAAGGGTAAAGATATTATTATATTTAAAAATGCAAACAAATAATTCATCCATTTTAACTTCAACTCATCGGGATCGAATGATCAGAGCCAAAATAATATCATTATTAAGTCAAAACTTAAAATATTAAATGCGCGCGGGTATACTTTTAATAAATATGATTGTAAAGTATTTTTTCATAACTATATTTCTAAAATCAATTAATAAAACCATAGTTTTTAATATTTATTAGTCAAGTCTTTGGTAAACATGCAATTGTATTGTATCTACATTGTGAACCATGAACTAACATAATCCATTTATGTTGCAAATTTGCTATATTCATAAATACGTTAAAATTAATGTCACAAAAGATGCTCAGAAAATATAATTTGTCTAAGTAATTTTGTATTTTTCAAATATAATAACATAATTATATTTAATAATTATATTTTATAAGTGATATAACAAATTTAAAATAAAATCTGTAATATTCACCAAATTATTATTATTATCAATTAATATTATTATTGTTATTAATATTAATACTGTTAAGTCAAAACTGAAAAATTGATATTTTAAATATTTCACGAGCACATGCATACTTCTAATTAACATAATTGCATAGTTTTAGTATATTGTGGTATTTTTTCATAACTATATTTGTAAAATCTATTTGTAATAAGATATATTTTATAAGTAATACAGCAAATGTTAAATAAAAATCTGTAATATTCAACAGATTTCTATTAGTATTATTAATTAATACTATCATTATTATTATATTTATTATTATAAATGTTTTTGCGGTGACACATCCCACTGCTCAGGACCTTCAAGTAATAATGGCAGAACCTTATCCAAAGTTTTCATACCCTGTAGTTCGCACAAAGTTTCTACTACTCATTGACCTCCAGATTGATTCCATTAAATCGTGTGTGTATGTATAATAATATTTTCAAATTGTTGTGTAATCTAATTCTCTTAGTTTACAGATACTGTGCTTGGTATACATGTAGATTTTATTTGCTCAAATTTATGGCTTAAATTAGAAAAAATGAATCTTCTACATCAAAGAAACGTGTAACTTTTAACAGAGAGTACCATGAAATTTACTTGAGATATAAATTTATCAAAACAGGTAATTTCCACACACCAAAACCGCTCTGTATAATTTATTGCAGCCAGCTCTTTAAAGAGACAAGGAAACCTTCAAAACTGCTTCACCTCTTGAACGCCAAGAATCCTGGATTTAAAGACAGGCCCAATTAGTATTTTGAAAGAAAAAATGGGAACACAAAGAAAAGAAGGAATTCATGAGGGCCTCATATTTGGTGGCTAATAGTATTCCTAAGGCCAAATAGCCATTAACTGTCAGTGAAGAATTGACCTTACACTCCACTAAATAACTTCTAGGAGAGGCTGCTGTGGACAAAATAGCGCATAAGTTTTTGTAGTCTAGCACTGTGACAGTGAGCATTAAGGAAATAGCCGAAAAGATTGCGACATAATGTTTTGAGAGGATTAATACATCACTGTGGTATGCACTCCAGGTCAATGAATCTACAGATATCGATAGTCAATGCTACGTGTTTATGTGCGATATCTATATCAGGAAGATGTGCATGAGGATTTACTATCTTTGCCAACCAACTCCTCAGGAGCAGAACTGTTAAAGTCATTTGATGATCATATATCAGGATAACTAAAATGATCCTTTTGGGTTGACATATGCAGAGACGGGGCTGCTGCCATGACCGGATGAATATCTGATTTGATTGCACGGATTAAGAAGGTTGCACCTAAGAAGTACTGGCAACCAGAAAAATGTCACCAGAACTTAACAACGTATTTGCAAAATAAAATGTTAAAAGTTTATCTCAGATATTAGAAATTTTATTTTCGATTTTTTCTAATTAATGATAAAGAATTTATATTATTTTTGATAGTTACTAAATTACTTACTATTAAGACGTCTTTATAAAGAATTTTTTTTATAAGTTAAATAATTTAAATTGACTATGTTAATATAAACAATTGGGAACTTCTAAACAAGAGCTTTTTGTTAATAACTTAGTTTGAAATTAATTTTCCGTGAAAATTGTCGCTTTATAATAAAAATGAATGCAACAGAGAAAATAATTAGAATTATTTAATAAATTAGAGACATTCATATGAAAGTTTTTCGAAATCAAATGAATACTCACGATAAAATTTCAACCAAAATTTATTTAAAAACATAAAAGTACAATATTAAAATAAAATGAGAAAAGTAAATGATAAATCAATGACGTAATTATTTTAAAACGAGTTTTCAGGACGTTATATATGTAGGGACTTCCGATGATGATAAAGGTCCAACAATATAAGGATGCAATTGAAAAAATCACAAAAGTTTATTTGAACATACCTTATTTTAGTAATTGTATAAACTTTGATTAATCTGCGATGGAAGTAAACTGATGTTTGATTAAATATTGAATTGAATTGTAGGCACTTTGGGAAATTTGAATACTTTGAAGACGATAACATCGAGCAGAATAGGTTGATGAACCTAAATATTCCAAAAAATATTAATAGGATCTGGAGATGTTTTGAAGATTATTTGATACAACTAAGACTGGATTTGTTTATTCAACTAAAGACATAGTTGAAGTTATTGGTAATTGAAACTTTGCTAATCATATGAATTTGTGTTTGTAGTTTCCGAATTTAGAATAATGAAATGATTGATAAAAGTGGCGTTCAAGTAAAAAAAGTTGTAAACAAAAAAATAATCATATGTTATTTTTAATAATGCATTTCTAATTTAATTAAAATTTAATAAAATTAATTAGAAATTAAAAGTTGCAGGCACAAAATTTTCAAAAAGCGACATGTTACTGAAGTAATTGTTTACTAAACTTTCAACCCAAACCCCACTAGCTATTAAATTAATATTTAAAGTACTTTCCATTTATATAATTTAGAAATGAAATATTATCATTTTAAATGTTATTTTTGATTCAGCTCCTTCAAACACATACATTACTACTTAACATTGCACGCACACCACCATTTCATCATACATCGAGGTCCTATTGCCCTGGTTTTATAAAAAATTAAGAATTTATGATTTTTACGATTGAATATTGATTATTGAGGAAATACTGGAAAATTGAAGATTTTTAGATTAGAAATTATTATTAGAAATTATCAATTATACAACAAAAAGATTATTGTAGATATGATAGAGAAGGATGAAGTTTATTTTATCTCATTATGTTGGCTTTCATTTATTCAAAAACAATATTTTCTTATTATAAGTATTATTGTTTTGGAGTCATGTTGGTAAACGTTACCTTTCTTCTGTTATTCTCCACACTAACAATCAGGGAATTTTTTATTTTAATAATCTGCTTCTGAATAAATAGTTTTGTAGAAATGTGGGACCGTCTTTATTAGCGGCTTCATTGGCAATGGAAATCATTTCATTGATACCCGGCATCTCGAAATCTTTCAAGCCGTCTTCTAATATTATTTTTCCAACCACAATAAGGATCTTTGATTCAATTAAATAGAACTTCATTTGTTTTATGTCGGTTTCTTTTATTTTTGGTCTAAGATGAAATTTGTAAGATTTATATGCTCCACTAAATAATAAAGATTTTATTTGGTTTTTGTCTGATATTTCTTGGTGGAAAGCGTTATCATTTTTTTTGGTTTTCATGCAATATGCAACGTGTTTTGTGTTGGTAATTTTGAGTTTCATAATGAACGGATAGATTGGTTTGAAAATCGCAAGCATAAAAGAATAGCCTTTTCTCTCGAAGCCAACATAATAGCTTAGACCGATTCGAAAATTAGTCGGATATTGTTTGAGTTTAACTCTGGTTTGAATGTCATCGTTTCCTGCGAAAACGGTTTCATCAAATTGGGCGTGACATTTCGGACATTCAGAAGTTTTGCCAATGTTTTTTATGTAGAAACAATCAAAATGGTAAATGTGGTCACATTTCGGAAGCATCAACATATTTTTAGAATGGTAACAGTCTTTGAAACATAAACCACAAATGGTATTGAAATACTTCTGAGATTCCTCACTAAAGGATTGATAATTCATGTTTTGTTTTAATGAAAACTTCATTTTAGATTTTAGGTATTTATATTGTGAAATTATGCAACTTATAATTTACGTAATCCTAATTTTGTAATAATTGGGGAAAGATTTGTAATAATATTCTCAATTTGGTTTACCACTTTAAAGATAAGAAACTGTGGGAATGGCAAACATTTTTTATTGAAGAAAATAATGATAAGTATTTTTTTTAAAATATTTATCACAAATATTTTAGAGCTAAGTTGAATATGTGAAAACAATAAACGACAATTTAGCAAATGCTAATTTATGATCAGATCAGTCAAAAAAAGCTGCTCTTATAGACAAAAAGATTTTTGGCCAGATTCTTAGAATCGGTAAACGTATAAGTTACACTAGATGTTCGGAATGAAATCTGTTCAAATTAATTTATGAATATTTAAATTAATGGAAATAATAAACTTTTGGAGTTCATAGATACTGTTTGAGAGGTGTTTGGCAAAGCCGAAAATATTAGAAAATTGAACCGACTCTGAATTCCAGAAATTAGAAATTAAACGAGCTCTTCTTTTAAAAAGAAATATTAAGTCGAAATTAATTTACTTTCCAAAGTTTAAAATCTAAAGCAGAGGTCGGCAACCTATGGCAAGCGTTTGAGTTGTCAATGGCACTCTATACACACAGTATAAAGTGATCTGAGTAATATTCAGTCTTATACTACTAAAGGCGTATGCTACTAATCGTTCTAGATAATTTGTATTTGTTATAACTTTCATTTACCAGATCATTTTGTAACTTTGGTTTTTCATCAGTTACATCTTTTAACGATATTCCACTGTTTTTCCGGTCTGCATGTAAAACTAACCGCAATTTTGTCGTCTCTTCATCCCGCTTAACAACTGGTAAATGTGTCAAAATCCACTCATTATCACTGCTGGTTGTATCATTAATTTCCTTAATATATCACTTTTCTTCATAATCTTTTATCACCATCTGATACTCTTGTCCCAGTTTGGTATCTTGTTCCATCTGTCTTTTTAATAATTTTCTTTTCATTCCACGGAATTTCTACTTCTTTTCTACCATCTATCTTGGTTAACGTTTTCTCAGTCCATTTCAATACATCTTGCTCCATTGAAGTAATCGAAATAATTTCTCCTGCAAATTCATCAATTTCCCATAAACGTTGAACTTCATCGCCTAGACGATTTTCTAAAGACCGAAACGTCCTTATAAAATTCATTTGATTTGTCCGGTTGCCACCTAATCCAACTGTTTCGATGCAAGTCCAACCTGAAGGAGTTAATCTTACCATAGGCTCTCCTTCTTTTCCTTTCCTTTCTTCAATAGCTTCGTGTAATTCTTGTAGGTCTGCTCCTATTAGCATCTCAATCTCTCTATTGCTTTGCATTGTCGGAAACTTTATATTTTTAAATGTTGCTATTCTTCTGCCCTTACATTCCAATCTATAACATTCAATTCACCTGTAATATTTCTGACAGCCTAACATTGACAAATCCTTTTTATCTTTTTATCCACGCTACTTAATTCCACCAACTACCCTTACTTGAATGTTTCTCGCTATTCCATTTAATTCTAGTTCATTGGCAACTTTTGTACTCACATAACTGGTATTAGATGCATCTTCCAAAAGTACGACTACCGGAATCTCTTTCCCATTGTTCTTAAGTATCACTGATATTGAGATTTTCAAAAATATTTTCCTCTCACATCTGTCATGAACGTAGTATTTATTTTATTAATTTTGTTCTCATTAATAACCTCATGTAACTAAAAGCTGTGCTTTTTATCACAATCTTTTACCTTACAGAACTTTTGCTTCTGAAATTCTCTTACTTGATGTCCAGAATTTAAGCAATTGTAACACATTTTTTTTATTATTTACTAACTTCTTTCTCTCAGCTACTTCCATGTTCTTAAATTCTTCGCATTTATTTAAGAAATGGTTTTGGAAACATTTTTGACAAACTCTCATGACTTTATCTATTTCTGTGAAATAGTCCAGCTGATTCTCAGAACCCCTTTTCTTCTCCTGACCCAAAAATAACTTTGCCCCTTTGTAGTTATTGTTACTGAACATTTGGTGACTTCTTTGTTCAGTAAAATCCGATGTATCATATTTTCCTAAAATCTGACAAGTTTCCTGATCTAGTCTCACATTGTCTTCAATAAATCATTTTTAAAATTTTGTCGGTTTTCTGTGATATCTACATTAAATTTTCTTTATTCCATTCTCGTAGGATTTTCGGTGGAAGCTTCTGAACTAATTGTTCATAAAGAAAAACACTCTCCAATTCATTGGCTTTATCCAACGACTTAAATCGAACAATAATCTTTTCTAGCAGCATTCCAAATTCGTTCAAGTCTCCCGCTTTTCCGTCTTGGACTGGATAGAACTCCTTTGTTTCTGCTAGAATTCTACGGTATCTCCTAAAATCTTCTTTGTACCCCATCTCTAGTCTTTCCAGAGCCGTGTTATAAACTGCAGCATCATATCCTAAATGCTCAATTATTTGCAGAGGTTCTTCTACCAGGTATTGCCTTAAGTGCATCAACTTTTCTCCAACATTGGCGCTTACTGAGTCAACATAGGCGTCAAATTCATTTCTCCATCGTTCATAATCTTTCAATTGACCTGCAAATGGCTTTATTACATTTTTTTAGTTTGCCCAGACATTTAAAGGATTCCATGCTATGATTTTCCGTTAATCGTTTTTGCGATTTATAATCTTAGTTACTACATGCTCTTTCCGCATTATTCTCCAGTAATTGATTAACCTTTTCTTTTTTTCTGATCAATTTCCGAAATATCAATTTTCCGAAACGTCTAGAGTGATGGTTCTTCCTGATGCTTTAATAAATATTTGCACATTTTGTTGTTGGGCACCTATGCAATTTTCTTCACCTGACAATTTTTCATTGTTAGCATTCTCTACTTCATTATCTTTTACACTTTCACCAGTTGTCACTTGGTTACGTTTGATCTTACTTATGAAACCTCAATTCTCGTTTTCATTGAAAATGTTTTATTTTTCTTATTTGATTTGTTATCGGGTTTTATCAATGAATTCCCAACTGGAGATTCAGTTTCATTGCTTCCCAACCTTTTATTACTTTTAATTTCAATTTTCAGTTTTTTGATAGTTTTATATCTTTTCACTGCTTTATTCTGTTTTTGAATTTAAATAGTATTATTTTCGTTCTAATTAATATTCTCAGAGACATCAGGTAAATTATAAGTGCCGTTAGCACTAGATTTAAATCCAGAAAGTTTTATTATTTCCCCCTTTCATGAGCTACTTTAATTACAGATTTAATTTTGACATCAATTTTAAGAGATATTCCATAACTCTCGTGAACATACGCTGTTATTCCTTGAAATGATGACCCCTTTGCCGCATCTGAAATGCCATCAGTAAGAGATTCACAATCTCCTAAGTCTAATGTTTCCAATTTAGAACATGCTCCCGCTAACAGAGATATTCCTGCCTTAGTAATTCTGCACCTCAAAACCTCTGCTACAGTTAATACTCTACAACCAAATTGCTTAAATCCTTTGTTATTCATTTTATCTCCCTCGCAAGAATAATACCCGATTTATCTATAAAAAACGAACTGATGTTTCCAACCACAGCTTTTAATCCAGTATCTGTTATTTTACGGTTCGAAACACACAAAGTTCCCAGTTCAAAACAATATCTTACTAATAGTGCTGTTGGGCCAGAACACAAACGGCCTTGTAAATGTTTAAATGAATCGGTAACACACATGCAAATATAACATGCAGATTTAAATTCAAACCTATTAAAACACCAATTAAACCCACCAAAATATGATAGGAAAAACAATAAAATATAAAATCATAAACATAAAAATAAATTAAAATAATAACAAAAAGCAACGATATAAATATAAACATAACACGAAAACCTAACAAATTTGACCGAAATTTGATAATTTTCCAAAATGTGAAATTTCATGAAAATGAAATAAAAATCAAAGAATTTGAATTAGAAATAATTCAATAAAAATTTCAAATGAAAAATTATCAAATAAAATTGCAAAATAATAAAAATTAAGATTAGAATACACTAGAAAATCCCAAGGTCGAATTTGTTTTACTGAACCAAAAAGAACACGCAAGGTTAAGGCCAAAAAATAGATATATATACCGATTCATTTTTACACAATTTTAATCGTTTTTACTGATAAAACAGTTTTTCTTAAAAATCTATTTTCAATGTGAGTGAGAGTTTTTATTTGAATACTCTCTCCACGTCACATCTTCGCAACCTCGGTAGAGCTCTGCTTGGATGTCGGCGTGGGGAGAGCGATATATTTATAATGTTTTCTTTTGAATTTGTGGATTGGATTGTATCGGTAACTTAATTTTGATTTTAATAAATTATTTTATAATATACAAATTATGTTTTTGTTTTAAAAATTTTTTTGTCGAAATTTTTCCGGCCCACAGCCTAAGACACATCACAAGTAATTAAAATCAGAAATATTATTCAGATTCGTGTAAGTGCGTGGAATATCGCCAATGATCTGTGCCCGTGAAGACCCCGGCGTGCGGAACGCAGGGATTGGAACGTCAATATTATCCCGTATAGAAGAAAGGAGGAATAAAGAGGTGGTCTTTTGGCTACTTCCTCGTCTCTCGATTTCTTTAAACTCGACCTAAATTATTCTACATACAGCTCAAAATCACCACACCGAGTAGTCCAGTGGGCACTCATTAAATATAATGTGAACATAATGCGCCTAAGGTCACTTAAGGGAAGGGTAACGGGGAAAAGTAGAAAATTATGAAATCGTTGTTATGAATCTAATTTACTGAAATTAAAGGAATCATCAAAATAAACTTCAAGTTATCGTCTTGTACTAACACCAATAAAGTCAAGGTCATAAGCTTTCGTTAGCATAAAACCCCGTTGTTTCCTTTTTAAAACTGCCAATGTCACGTTAAGATTCGATAAAAATTCCTTGCGTAAAGGTAAATTAAATTAAGGTAGTTGCTGTACGCATTTAATGTTATGTTGGGAGCCAACAATATCTTTTAAACGAACATAAAACGATTATTCTAAATGTCTAATAGCACGTTAAGAATCAATAAGTCTACTGGAGGACAGAATAGGATAAGGTAGTCACCGCAAACCTCAGAAAATAAAATAAACTTTTTGATAAAATCCTTTAAAACATTGTATATCATGGCTGTGGTAACTCCCATAAACAAAAATCAGAAAATCGAGCAGGATCGGTGAACATGGTCTCCCAACATAAATTCCAAATTAAAAATAAGAAATTGAGGAACTGAGAAATTCGACTCGTGGTCCTTCATTAACTAAAGAAATTCCCCAAATAAAATAAGTTAATATTAAAGCACGTAAATACAAATTACTTCACCACCAACATAATAACAATTATTACATAAGAAACATAGTAAGTAATTAGTACATAAGAAACATCATAAAAACTTATAAAAACAAAAACGAAAGAAACATCGTATCATCATATCACAAATGGTTACGAGTCATCATAAATTAGCATTTCCTAGATCAAAATAATAAGTTCCATTAAGTAACATGCAGTTTAGTGGACAATAGCCGATTGCGAATGGATATGGAAGGTGCAGAAAAGTGAAATAAACGCCAATTTCCTAAACCCATAATAATCAATTTCAATAATATTAGGAAATTACTTTAAGATCCAAGAGGGGAAAGAAATCCTGCTCATCCGTAGATCCAATACCAGAAATAAGTTTCGCAATCCCACTGGAGCAATCTAAGATGAATAATACGCACGTCCATTAGAAATCATCTATAACAAAATATTAATTCGGTTAGGAACGAATAAATTAACTACCCTCTAGAAATAACAAATCCACTATAGTGCGAGACACTCACGCATGAAATCGATTATATCAATGCGATGACCTCTTAAAGGAAAGTCTAATTAGTTGACTACGGCTAATGTGTGCACATCAAGTCATGCATTCAGGAGTGATGCATTGACATTTTCTGGAAATGATAGCGATAAATCGTCACGATTAACAGTGACCTTTTCGAGACACGCAATATCGACCAGTGTATATTTTCTTTCCCACGTCTGTAAATAGCATCCGAGCTATTTATTAGACGTCAACAATTCAACGAAACCGATTGAATCTCTAATGAAAAAAGGAAAGAATTCGTTCAATGACCTACAAGAAAATTCGTTCAATAATTTACAAGGGAATTCGTTCAATAACCTGCAGGATAATTCTTTGGATAATCATACTGTGGCCGGAATCATAGGGGAAGACATCGTATTAGGTGGGCAGCCCTTAAGTAAATTATAATTTTATTTTGTTATCGTTTTAATGTTTTATCCGGCGCAAGCCGTAGAAAAATCTTTATGACCAGTCCATTAACTCAGATGAGATAGAGCAATTCAAATGCAGCGGCGAAAAATTTTAATTTCAAATAAATAACGATCCAAATTTACACTTATTATTATGAATTTATTAATCCTAAAACCCTGACTGCTGGAAAACAGGTTTATAATTAATTTCTGTAATGAGATTTGGAACTACAATTACTTAAACAAAATTTTGAAATATTATTCTTTAAACTTTCTTTATGGTTTTCGAATTCCAAATTGCTTACCCAATTTTTTTTATTATTTGTGGTCCTTTTAGAAAAGGCTAACTATTCTAGCTTACAGAATTTATTATTAATTTTCTCATTTTAGAATTGTTTAATCGCTGAATTATTTTTATGAAAATTTTTAAAATAGCTCAAACTATTTTGGGAGAACCTCAATTTTATAAATTAATTCAGGAAAATTTCTAATTATTTTAAATCATTTTTTGAGATTCCAATTACTTACATTATTTTATTGTAATTATTTTGAATCACTCAAGAAAAATTCACATTTTTAGGCATTTCAATTTATATGAATTCTCCTAGAGCATTGGACTATTTGATAAAATATTTAGACATTTTAACCATACTTATATCATTGTAGGTATTTTAGTTCTATAAAACCTTTAGGTATGATACTCATTTCAATTTATTATTTACAAAATCTTTAATGCACCCGGAATTACGTGTAACTCCAGATATATCGATTCATCCGAATTAATTCGTGAACCCTTGAGTATTGTTTAGTCACTGGTAGTTAAATTTTGACATGATGACTACAATTTAAATCGTAACATGATTAATCCTCCTCAAATTAACATTGAGGCTATGCTGCATTGATTGCTCATTAAAACCATTACTTTTGTTTAATTCACCTTAAATTTATTTCCCGTTCAGAAAGATCAGGATCCCTCGTCTATGTTCCCACCCGCGTCGCAGATCAGTGGCGACAAATATGGAGTCGCATCCAGAAGGAAAAATATCCCGATGTGCCCCAGCCCGGAAAGAACCGGCGCGACGATATGCTCATGGTGGAAAATACCATGAGACAATTCAGGCAGAAAGGACAACCAAGTGACCCAAGTCCGGCCCAAGAAATCCATGATCGGGCTCGAGCGCTTCTGGCTTGTCTCAAGGACCACCAGCGCCGGGTCAACTCCTTGGTAGACTGGGCCAGTAATTACCTGGCCAACGTGGAGGACGACCTCGCAACCGGGCGAATCGCGGATGTCTATCCACCCAGCCCAAGACCGGCCCGTAATACGAAACGGCCCGTGTTCGTGATTTCGGGCTACTCCGCGGAGGAAGGAGTAAGGAAGTTCTTCAAGGATTCTTGACCTCGCCAATCCGTAAATTACGTTTTAGGTGTTATATTCAATAAATAATTGTTAGAAAAAATTTGTTTTTAGTTTTTCTTCCCATTCTTAAAACAATCTTATAACGTATGTTTGAAGCAACTACACGTGTAGAGACTTCTGGATTTATTAATAAAAATGTTTTGATGTTCGTAATTACAGAGATGGAGCCCTTGCAAATATTGCAGACGGAGTTGGAACGCGCCCGGAAAATCAACAAAAATCTCCATGATCAAATTGTCCAGCTGACCATGGAAGTGCAACAGACGAAGGACGTTTGGATGGAGCCAAAAAAGGTAAAATTGCTTTACCAGCGGCTTACAGCAGCCCAAAATGGATGGGCAGAAGAAAAACAGTTGGTGCAAGGTCTGCGAACACAAATAAAGGGGCTGGAGGTTGCACTGTCTGCCTGTCAAGAAGGGGCAGCTGTAACCTATCCCCTCATATTCGCTCCCGCTCAATTGGCTTACCGGGAGGCGATAACATCCCCCACAACGACCTCAACAACAACCCCAACTCCGAACAGTTACCGACCCGGACGGAAGGAGCGGGCTAAACGTCGAGCCACCCGATTGCTTACTCAACTTTAATTAACTCTTAGAATGTGCTTATTGGAAAATTATATGTGTATTAATTTTAAAAAAAGGATCATGTATGTCTTCCTATTTAACATAATATCTCTAACAAGTATCCGCGAAACCCGCAATCGACACGCTAAGATGCACCATCACCAGTTGTAGTCGCTCGTTCTATGTCATTATCAAATTCCTATTATTCTCTGACAAACTCAACGATGAACATACGACATAAAGGGAACCTAATAATCGAAGCGACCATAAGTCTTCTAACGACAGCTCGTTGGACCCAGAGATTGTTCGAGCAATTACAGCATTAGTAATAACGCTCACTATTTGCGGACAATCCACCCACTCGAACACAGTTCCAACGTTGCTCAGCAACGGGTGTCGAGTAGTAGCAAGAAATATTTATATGGCGTTACCTGGGCAACCATAGAAAGATTTAAACAAACAACAGTACCCAGTAACCCACCAGTGCTAAGGTATTTTTTGTAATTAATTCTACGACGTAATTACAATTCATAAATCTTACATTAGACCAAGACTTAGCCATCTCTGAAATCCCATTACTTGTTACTTTTATACATTGTTTTAATCGAAGGAATGTCAGAAAGGGGTAACCACGTGCCATATATCCTAGACCTTCATCAGAAATATCACAGAACGATAAATTAAGCTTCCTCAGGTTTTTACAATTGCTAATTTGTTTAATTCCATTGTCCTTAATTTTAGTGCACGAATCAATGCAAAGAGAAGTGAAATTGTGCAATTGCTAGTAACACTGACAGTCGATTCATTGGTGAAATTGACAAATTCTGATAACGTTAAATCTTCAATTACTGGACATTGCTCAGATGAATTTTTTATATCTTTCTCGATGATCGTCCACTTTTTTCAGTTATTTTCGAAACCACATTGCTTGTTATATCTTTTTGGAAATTGAATAAATTTATAGTTTTCCAATTACTTCCATCGACTGCGATTTTATACCAACATTTACAAACTTGCAAACTGGTACATAAATCCGTTTTACCCAGGTTCTCCATCATATTCATTTTTTAAATAAACTTTTGTTAAAATTGCAGTAGAAAATTAAATTCAATAAAGTCGATCTATATAAATTTTGGTTTTAAAAACTTTTACTTAGTTATTATTCAATTTAAACAAACAGTAATTGGTTCAGTTCTATTAATTAATTATTTTCCATCCCTAATTAAACAAATGGAGAATAAGAAACAAAAACTTGATATTCGTAGCTTTCAAGACTCATGAACAATTGAATATGGATTTTTAAAGCAAAAGAGCATTGTATGCCGCACGTCAAGTGTATAAAGAGATTTCCAAACTAAACATGCACCCACATTTAGTAACAACGATCAATTGAAAGAAGAATAACTGAAATAGCTGAAAATATTGTGTGAAATTAAAACTGACAAAATCTACCCCTGAGATTGAAATATTGGCTAAGCAGTGCAGGGACAATTAAAATTTATAAATTATGTTGGAATTTTATTTTGTTTGGTTTTCAATTAAATATATTAAAAAGATAGTTTTGCGGTAAAATTATTTTCATAAAGAACCTTATTATTTAATGTGAAAGACATATACTATTACTTATTTGTAAAACAAATAAGGTGACACCCTAAATTAATTGACAGTGTGGCTTGGCACACCACAGCTAAAAGATTGCCGACCCATGATCTAAAGAATTAAGTTACAGATTTTAAAAGGTTCGATAATTATATATGGTGGTGAAGTTATGGATCCCTGAGTGGCACAAACCCTAGATTCACAATTGTTTGCACCATAAATAAAACATTTTTGATACACTTCCACTTAAACTATATTTATTTAGGTTTCAAGTCTTATTTAAAATTCATATCTGACATCACTGAATATAAAATTAAAAATAGATATTATTAAAATACGAAATGAGTGGTCAGCTTATCCGATACCATAGTCTGCTAAAAATCTTCGCTGCGGGTCGAACCCGTTTATTCGAACCCCCTTAATTTGATTCACTCCTCAAATTTGAATTATTTTCGTGGCCGTTTATTTCTTCAAACAAAATTGCTTCATTAATTCGATTTACTTGTTAATTCGTATACTCTATAATTAGATATAATATTCAATAAATTATTTAAACATAATTATCTCAGTAATTCGATATCAAGAATATCATAATGTCTAAAAGAAATATTAAATATAAACTCAATGTCTTGAGTAGTAATTAAAAGCTATTAACCAAATTAAGGATGGTAAGAAACAAAAGGATGTCACAGCAAAGTATGAAATCAAGCCAAATACTCTCAACGATTTATAAGAATCAGAAAGAATTAATAGGCAAAGTAAGAAAAAATCCTGTGATGTCGAAGAATAAGCGTACGAGGAGCGGAAAACATGAGAAACTAGATAAGGCAATTAAAACTTTTGTGTGGGAAACAAGAACAGCAACCTCTCAATGAATGGAGTAATGATTCAACAAAGAGCTAAACAATACGGTGATAAATTAAACTGTGGGGGATTCAAAGCAAGCAATGGGTGTTTCAGTCGATTTAAAAAACGATCTATTATGAAATGGAGCTGTTTATCTGGAGATACCGCAGAGGCTGACCAATTTGTTGTCACTGATTGGATCGATATTACCTTAAAATCTTAACTAAAAACCTACAGCGAAAACGATATTTACAATGCAGATGAAACAGGCATTTTTTACAAATGCTTGCCTGGAAAATCATTTGCATTATTAGAAAAAAAATTAAAAGGAAAATTTAGTAAGGAACGTATTACGGTACTGCTTTGTCTGGTACAGATAAGATTCCGCCTTTGGTAATAGGCAGATCAAGGCGACTTCATAGTTTCTCAAACATGCGATCACTTCCTGTAAATTACGAATTTAACCAAAAATCATGGATAAACGGAATAATTTTCAGCGGTGATGAAAATTTTAATAAATTATAGAAGAAAAGAAGAACTAAACCTTCGAAACAATGCATTATGTTATTTTAATAATGTATATAGATATGATGTACCAAAAAGTAACACAGAATGTTTAGGCCAAATGATTCATGAAAAGTTAAGCCATATTAGGGTTGAAAAAGCGGAAATAACAATAAAAAATGAATTTTATTGGCCCAATTTGACGGAACTGATTCAAAAATGTGACTCAAGCCAATTTAATAAAAGGGACAAATGCGAGACAGTGTGCAGAAAGTGCCGTATGATAGTATGGAGAATTTCAAGAATGCTAGAGACCGGAATTTTGCCAAATACAATCTATTAGCTGGATAAATTGCCTTTGAAATATATATATATTTCAATCAATTGTTGCGATAAAACCGTTTGAAACTTCAGGCATTGATATTGTGTGACCATATCCTGAAATAAAGAAATGAAACCGATATATCTTTGGAATAATTGATTTTTTTTTCAAAATACGTTTTTTTTATTC
This sequence comes from Schmidtea mediterranea, assembly GCA_022537955.1. Classification (NCBI taxonomy): domain Eukaryota; kingdom Metazoa; phylum Platyhelminthes; order Tricladida; family Dugesiidae; genus Schmidtea; species Schmidtea mediterranea. The sequence goes on from CM039680.1 coordinate 188,286,408, forward strand.
CAATGCAATCAGTAGCTGCAGATAAAATTGAGAATAAACTAATGGTAACATGGATTATTCGATTTGGAGTACCAGGAAGAATTCACTCCAATAATGGAACAAATTTTCAATCAGAATTATTTAAAGAACTTTGTAGGATTTTAAAAGTTAAGAAAACAGAATCGTCACCTTACTATCCTTCAAATTATCATTCAAATCAAAGAAAGAAAGAGGGTTGAAAATGGAATAAGAATGTATATTCAAAAATCAACCAAATGTACCCTGTTTGAAGTTTTATTTGGAAGAAAGCCGAAATTATTTACCGGAAAAGTAATAGATAAAGTGCATTCAGAAGTCATTGAAACGTTTAAACAAAACCATATGAAAATATTTGATAGAGTAATTTAACATTGCGAGATAGAAAAAAATGTTTCGGAATCAAGTTTTTCAGAAACAAGTATCGTGAGTAAGAACATGAAAGAATTTGGAAATGTTAAAATATCACAGAATTTATCAAATACATTGAAAAGGCCTGTTCGTGCTAATCGAAACATTAAACCGAAATGATTCTGTGACTAACAATGGGGATGTGATATTATTTGACCATAATATATTTGTTTTAATATTGAGCAGAAGGAGTATATTTAATTAATAAATATTAATACTTAAATCTTGTTAAAATTTGAACACATTTAATGTTTTATGTGTTGTAAACAATTTCATTAACACTTTTTTATTTTTATTTACACGACTTTTTGTATAAATCTTTTAGTAATACAAAATTAGAAGGAATTTCTTTACAAAAATTTAATAAATTATGCTAATAAAAAATTTGATATCCAGTTTTCTGTCTTATTTTAAATTTAAATATTTTCATAAAAAAATAAAAATTAATGCACCTTGCGAGAGATGAGATATTGCAAGTGTTAGATTTATAATTATCCAACCTTGTGTTGTCTTGGGAGCTTAGCCGCCACAATCAGCGAAAACCAGCGCAAATTCCTTTTGCTATTCGTGATATATCCGCCAAATCCTGGCTAATGGTTGGCATGTTGGACAATAACTTCACAGTGAGGATTGATCTACGCTTTCCCCCGATTCTTCGTTTTATCAAATAAATAGTTTTGTTATAATTTTCATATTAATAAAATTTCAAATAAAAAATTACAGAATTACCAAAACAAAATTTCAAATAAATTTTTTTCTCATTACTTTCATCAAACTATCCAATAGCAAAATTTTCTTTATTAAATTTTAACATTAATACAGAAATTAATTTATTTCACTTTTTTTGAAAGATAAATTTTCGGATTTTTTACACATCTCAACATTTATAAATAAATATGAAGGAGACGAAACTTTTGAAAAAATTTATTACTGTGTTCTGTAAACATATAAACAAAGGGTTTAAAAGTATCGAATAGGGAATTGATATTTTGAAATATTTGTTTTAATGAAACGACTTGAATCGCGCCGATTCGAAACAAATAATTGTAATATTAAACAAGAAAAGGTAATTAAATTTATATAAGAACAAATGGACAGTATTAACAGTCCCAGAGATGTATATCTAATTTCAAGCCGCTATATCAAAATAATGATTTGTAAACGGAATGGATTCCTCCACTAACGACGAGAGATGGCGAGTAATTTGCATATCGCTGATAACTGGATTCATTAACCCTCGTTACTGGAATTAGGTGATCTGCCTGACAGAGTGACCGTTGATTTACATGCAACCAGATCAACAAAAGAGAGAGATAATTAATCAACCCAACAATTCCTAAAACAGTGTGGACTGAGTGCTAATAGAATTTGGGCAGGAATACTTCTCAATTTACTCTCCTTACTCGGTGTTGTTAGAACGCAAACTGACTGCGGTAAATGAAGGAAATTTGTGTAATTTGAGTACTGGCCACTGCCAGCCGGGTGAGTGGCGGAAATTGGAAAATATTGAATATTTAGTTACTTCCAATCGACGTAATGAGCACTTGAAAATGCAACTGAACAATACTGATTTACTAAGAAAATAAATAAATCATTCTTTCAGAAAAAGATGAAAAAAAATTTTATTCCATCATTTATTACAAACTATTTTAACATATGTATTGGATTGATAGAGCTCATAATATATTCTTTATAACTATATTGGAAATTTTCTTATGACAATTTTTTGAGAAGTATAAAATTATATAATTGTTTTGATAACAACTAAAGGATACATAGGCAACTATTTAACAATAGCACTACTAATTATCTCTCAATAATAATAATAATAATAATAATAATAATAATAATAATAATAATAATAATAATAATAATAATAATAATAATAATAATAATAATAATGATAATAATAATAATAATAATGATAATATTAATAATAATAATAATAATAATATTAATAATAAAGGTAATAATATTAATATAATATTAATAATATTATAAGGACTTTTTTGTTTTCACTTCAGATTTCTTTATAAGTGACATTATGTTTTCTACAAAATCTGATTCAGAGTCAAATTTTGTAGAAAATATAATAATAATAATAATAATAATAATAGTAATAATAATTATAATAATAACAATAATAATAATAATAATAATAATAATAATAATAATAATAATAATAATAATAATAATATTAATATAATTATTATAATGTGATAATATATAATTAAAATTCCTGCTTACTAAAAACTTTTTGAGTTTACCGTTGAATACCTAAGGTAGCATTTACCGATATAACGCACTGTCCCTCCGCTCGGTAAAAAGAATACGACAAACACTTGAAAGCTTGTAAATTACTCAAGTGTTTAAACAGCTCTTACGTGTCAACGGAACGGAGACCAAGAACGGCTTAATTAACCACAGCCTTACGTTCAATCATACTAAAATTATAATGATGGATCACTCACTCAAGTATTCTTTAAGATTTGGAATTTTAATGGATTATGAAATAATCTTGTTCCAGATTTATTGGAGATTATCAAACAATTATGTAACCAACAGTTTCCAATTAGATTTTTTTATTTCATTCTAGAATAAGGATCTTATTTGTTGATGGGCAAGAGGACGATATTTATTTTGTTTGAATTAATTATTTTATTATTAATTAGAAATGCCTAAAAATGGATAATAAAATTAAACTTTGAATGTAAGATGAGGCTGGGTTTAATATTATTGTTTAAATGAAATCACACCAAGAAAATTTTTTCACATAAGTGTGAGGAATGTAGTTTGCCTGAAATGTGCATTAAAAAAATAGCGAATGTTTTAATTATATCAGAAGCATCCATATACAATTTCGTCTTTATACACGACAAGGGTCTTTAGGCTACTCACTAGTCGATGATAAGAAATAAAATAATTCTTTTTTGCATAGCCTGCATGTAAATCTAGAAATCTATTACTTTTCATATTATTTCTAAAACCTCGTTGCCCCACACTGTTTATTATTAACATTATGGGATAGTATTTTCCACTTTTGCTATACATTTAGTCCTGACAAATAAAAGTTACTAATATTTAAAGCAGAGACAAAGGTCAAGAAAAATAAAATAACTGAATTGAGAAGTATTTCCAAATCTACTATATTTCCTTGTCACCTTTTTCCATCAATTCTTTACTTTATAGTAATCTAAAAATTAATTAAATGGGTCTTTTTGTTTAAAGTCTTTATAATTTTATAATTCAGTATCTGTATTCAGTTCTAAGACTTAAAACTATTTTGGAGTAACCAATTATAACATGAAATTTGTAGATAATTATAGAAAAAATAAAAGCCCTTAGAAACTTTAACAATGAAAAAAAGTTAATGTTGTCAGAAGAATGCCAAAACTGGTTCAAAGAACTAAATGAAAGATCCAAATTTTTTAAATTTAAAAACTTTAATAAAAAATTTACTTTGGATACTGGTGTCAGCTTTGCTAGAATAAGAGGAAAAGAACGGAAAAGCAGTAGCGAATGGAACAAAAGCTCTTATCACCAATGCATATTTAAAATGGATGCCAAAAAGCCCTTTTTCGAAATATACGATTTTATATTTTGTATATTTTGTAATATAACAATTTATCGATCAATCTATGGGGATCAGGGAAAAAATGCCATAAGGCCTTTTTTCCCTGATATTTTAAATTGAATTTTAAATTGAAATTTATTGTATTTTTAATTAATATATAAAGATCATTTTTTCATGACCCTTAATATGAATCTTGAACAGATAGAAGTATAATTTCGTCGATCCTGTTACCGGTGTTCACACACAACATGTGGAATCCTTCAACAATGCACTAAGTATGAAATAAAGAAAAGAAAAGGAGTTGCGACTGCAAAAAGAGAATATGTTTTGACTGAATTCGTCTGGAGATGGAACCATAAGAACAAGTTATGTTAAGCGATGATTCCTTGGTAGCTGCATAAATTAATATATCAGTTAAGTGAATAACAAAATAAGCCCTTGCTGCGAAGTAATAATTATATTTTAGACAAAATTTTCGATTATTAAATAATCCTCTTCAGTTTCTTACTGAAAAGAATTATTTAATAATCGAAAATTTTGTCTAAAATATAATTATTACTTCGCAGCAAGGGCTTATTTTGTTATTCACTTATCCGATATATTATTATTATTATTATTATTATTATTATTATTATTATTATTATTATTATTATTATTATTATTATTATTATTATTATTATTGTTATTATTATTATTATTATTATTATTATTAATATCATTATTATTATTATTAATTTATACTGGCCACAATTAATTAAAGATCCAGTACCTAAAAAGGATCATTAAAAGAATAATAAATTGCTGAATAACGTTATAAACATTTGACAAGCGTAAAATAAATAAATAAATTTAAACAAATTAAAGTAAAAATAATTTTAAAGCATTAATTAAAAACTAAATCAATTCACGATAGTTTAAATGGAAAAAATAAAATTCTGCCCTTTGACAATTGTTGTCTGGAAATAAGCAAACAAATAGTTTTAATGAAAAAGTCATAATCAACGTATACATTTAAAATCCGCTGCTAATTTGCTTTGAATCAACAATTAATAAAATGGAGAGATATCAGAGCTCTTCTTTGATATCTGACTGGAGACCCTGTTGTTTCACACTTGCATCTCGGTAATTGCTGTCGACAGAACAAACTAATCAAACCGGACTCAATTTGATTTAATCCTTGTAAACTAATTATCAACCATTGTGTTGCAATTAGCCTTGATAAGGTTTCGTATGGACGCTGCACAGGTTCATTGTCGGACAGATAAGACTGATGTTACTATGTCCCATTTGTACGGACTGCATCGGTAGTGTTTGATGTGGATAAATGGAGATTTGGCTCGGTTTCTCTAAATTAGATTACATTTCATCTGTATTTTCCAAACACAAAATCTCAGTCATTCAAACAATTTACCGATATAATCCTAATGTGGGTCAAACATGGTTTTCTAATGAAATTTTTTATCAGTTATTCTATCAATGTGCTCATTAATTTTTCTAAAATCCTCAACACAATATTTCTGATTTTTAGAACCAGAAAAAAAATTTATTTTCGTTTTATATATTATTATTATTATTATTATTATTATTATTATTAATATTTTTAATAAAATTTGCAGTATTTCTAAATAAATAGAAATAAATAAATAAACCCATTTTTATAATAATTTACATATTACTTAACATTTTTCGAAATTAAGGATTAAAACAAAAATATATTTAACAAATTATTACTCCACTTTCAGTGAAACAAAAAATCCAGAAACAAATGAATTGAAGATGAAATGTCATAACATCTTCTGTCTTGTACTCAGGCAATAGCTTATCAACAACCAAGTTGTTATGGAAAGAAATCCTACTAAAGTGGACAGTATTGTCACTGGCTGTCAGATTATATATTCTTCTAGACGATTAAACCATTCGAAGCAAGAGAAAAAAATCTGCTGATGGCTAGTTTGATAGACTGGAGACGTAATAGTGCTTCCATGATTTCCAAAATGACACTTTATCCTAGGGCATCGAATGAGGCAGTGCATGTACAATGATGTTGTAGAGTGGAATTGTGCCACAGTCACCCCTTGTCACTATGACAAGATTTAATGTTGTGAATAATAAACAAATCAGGTGTTAATAAATCAAATTTTCCTCATTCAATCCTTCTCAATTCATCTAATAAATTAATAATTAAAATTTATTTATATAAATCTAAATTTCTATTTCGTGCAATTTTTATCAAAAAGTATTTTTTCACGTTTAGTCTTGCTGATCATTTTTGGAGGAATTGTTTTTGAAATCATCTTTCCCCTGACTGGAATGTGCATGGTAAATCAGATTGGGAAAGATTTGGATTCAGTGAATCCTTTCAGAGACTCCTGAAAAGCTGATGCTGTATGGGCTTATTGGTGTGAACCGTATGGGATAAAATTTGGAAATACTTCAAAAAATACAGAAAAGATTTTTTTCAATTAATTTTTATTTAAAAAACTAAATATTTACAGCTATTTATATTAATTTTGTAGATTATATAATTTTCAGAAAATCAACAAAATGACGGATTCCTAGGACAATATCGGGCTAATTTCTGATCAAAAATTTACGGATACTGAAAATGCGCTTTCCGTATTAATTGATATTTGTCTATATTGTGCTAATGTCATTATACAGCTTTGGCTGAGTTAGCGTACAATATCTTGTATTTTTATTATTTAAAAATCACCTTTTCTATATCTTCTGTGTTTTGCTGGCTATTGCTGCTGCTGCTAATAGGCTTGCCAACTCTCCCGTTTTTGCCAGTAGTCTCCCGGTTAACTATGACCTGAGAGATGGAAATCTCATGTTTTTTCCGTTTTTACAATATTTCACAATTTCGAAAGAAAAAGTTGCAGTTTTCGAAGTTTAACTTTTATTTATATTTTTATAAAACAACAAAAAGTTCCCATGTAGAATTGTACTTTGAATTTAATTTTAGTTACCAGGAAGTTTAAAATGTTGTTCGCGGCAAGAGATTTTATGTTTTCTTCCTACCCACGTTATTAGTATCCCAACACGTTTTTCCGCTGTTTACAATTTAACGGCCTAAAAACTTATTGAAATAATATAGATTTTAATAAATATACAATCATAATTTATAAAAAGAGTGGGTCACCAATGGTGGTATGTCTCCCTTTTTATAATCTAGAAATCAAGATTATAAATCAAAAAAAAATTATAAAAAATAGAAAATTAAGAATTTATCCTCATCTTGAGTCTGCCATCATAATCTTTGTTAAATGTTATATACGGAAACAATAATGATGTAATAGTTACGATTTAACGATTTAATTAAATAATCTAAATAAATTTGTTGCTGATTGAACGTTTATTTTAGGGGATTGTGATTTAATAACCAAAACTTCACATAAAATTCTTTCCCATTTGTTACTAAAATTTTAAAATCTTTAAAATCTGTTGTTCCTTTGCACATTTTTCTATACTCAATAATGTAACTCTTGCCTCTCAATTGGCTATGTTCCTGAACCCATGTGCAAAGATGACGAGAAGTCTCTCCAATGTATATGGCATTCCACCCATTACATGAAAATTTATACACTAGATCAGAAATATGTTATTATACTTAAAAGTTAAAATTGCACTAAAATATAAAACACACTGCTTAGACCCTTCGTCGAAGTTCGCTAATCCCTTCTAATCTGTTATTGGATTTTATCATTGTTCCTTGAATAACTTTTAAAACAAAATTAGATAGATAAAAAATAATTTGAAAATCTAAATATACTAAAAGTAATAAAATTATAAATTTAATTGATACTTTTTTTGGTGTTTTTTTTATCCGACCACCTAAATTTTTCTAATTTATACATTAAACTATAAAAAATGATTTGATTTATTTACCGGAATTTTAGCATACATTATGTATATCTAAATTTAATTTAATCTAAAATAAAAAATTATTTACAATTATTTTTAATATCTATCTTGTTTCAAATTATATTATATATATATAAAAGGCTCAATTTATTAATTTATTATTATTACCAACAAATGAAGTTAATTTTCAATTAACAAAATTTATTAATTTAAAATAAAGCTTCTTTAAAGATAAGGTAAAGAAAATTAGTTTTTCACAGAAAATATTTTAAAAAAATATATTCAATTAATTTCTATAACGAAATTAAAAATAGTTATTTATAAATAAATTATATCAATTTATTTAGTAAAAATGTATTAACCTAAACATGCATAACTTAACCTTAAACATATTTTGAGAATTAAATTTTACCCATACATTGCAAATTAAATCAAATCATTGTATAGCTAACAATATAAAATATAAAAATTTTGGTGGTCGGATAAAAATTACCGAATTTTTTTAAAAATTGACAATTAATGATATTTTGATTTGTTTATATTATAAACTTTATAACACGAAAGAAGTTAAATTGAAAAAGTTTATTCTATGATTTATAATGATAGAAATATTTATCAGGTGAAATAAAAAACATCTTAAAAATAATGCAATTAAAAAATGTATTTCATGTTACTGATTATTATTAATATTCTCTACAAAATTTGACTATGAATCAGATTTGTTAAAGATATTCATGAATTTTCGGCACAGCCTTTTTCAACTGATTTCGAAATAAATCACTTGAAAAAGGCTGTGCAGAAAATTCGTGAAAATCTTAAATAAATCTGATTCATAGTCAAATTTTGTAAAAAATATTATGTCACTTATAAAGAAATCAGAGGTGAAACACAAAAAAGTCCTTATAATATTATTATTATTTGCTTGGGAAATTTTTCAACTAAGGTTATGTTTTATTGTTTAAATTAATGCAAAGTATAAATATTTATACATTTGATATAACTATTAATTTTTATAAGTGAATTATTGTATCGAAGATTTTCACTAGCGGGTACACATATCGTGTCAATTGTTTCAGTAATCAGTTGGGTTAAGAGCCATTAACACCTGCTAATGACAAAAATGTCTTCAACGAACCGGTAGAGTTGCTACGATTCACCTCCAAGACTGCGAACTCTATTAGCAGCCTTATTGCCATTGTCGATACTCCAGACGAATTGTTGCGTGAATCTAACTAGCAAGTGAAGAGCAATTACGGAATTGTAGATATACTCTCATTTACACTGAACTCTGTTGATGATGATTATTGCTTCCTAATTCTCAGAAAGTTGGAGAAATCGTCGGGTAGGATATAATGTGATCAATTTCGTTTATTCTCTGTAACAACGGTTTGATTGCCCTGCAGTTAAATTTTTTCTTAATTATGTTGATTTGATTGTTTTTATACTACTGACAAAACAACATAAGTCGTAGTTGCCATCAGTGATTTTGATAATTGAATTTCTAATAATTTTTCTCGATCGGCAGTGATCTTTGTAATTGAATCGATTTGTGGATCTGATTGATTGTGGCATCAAATGTGGAATGGATTTTCCATTCTAAAATTCTCTAAAAATTTGCATAAGTTCAACAAACGAAAAGATGGAATTTATGAGGATAATTGAAATTAAATATAAGTTGTTAAGGTTATACAAAAAGAGGTGCAAATAAAAATTAAGTGTACAAGAAATTGTGAATAACAAATAAATAGCCAAATGTTACAAAATTCAAAAATAAATTAATTAATACGCTTATTAATTAATTGGAAAACATTATTCAATTTAGTTAGTAAATACATCCCTATGCTTGACAGGCATGATGCCAGCCTGTCAAGGTCAAATCAAATTATTTATTTATAATTTTCTGCTTCTTTTGTAATGATAATTTAAATGGTGAATGAGAGATGACGAGAGATGCCACTAAAAGAGCGAAAAACATAAGCGTGTTACCATATCGGTCGAAGAGAGAAAACAAGTCAATAGATTAAACAAAAAATGAAAGTTAGATAATCAACATAGAGAAAATCATTTTTGCAGAAGCTAATCCAATGCCAGACCGATGGTTTATGGCACCCTAATGCAAAAGTCATTTCGGTGCCCTTAATAGATTTATTGACGCAGTATATTTTCATAATAAACTATAAAATATTTTAATAAGAAAATACTTAAGTGTTTATAATCATTATTATAATATATTACATTTTAGATTTTGGTATAAATAGTACACTCATAAAATATATATATATACTTAATTTAAATCTTAACTGTCACATCTTTACATGAAATATTGACCAAATTAATAGAAGCGTTTATCATGCATTGCCGAAAATGTATGTAACATAACAAAAATGTTTGATCTATAGTCGTAATGAAAATAAATGAAATATTTTAAATCAAATGAGAAATGTAGACTGATCAATACGTGTTTTTATAATCAATGAAAACTATATATACATAATTATATAAAATTTACACAGAATATATTTGATACTTATATTTGATGCTTACAATTTGTGATTAAAACTTTGAATTATCTTTATTATTCTTATATGAATACTCTTTAAAATACTAATATACTGTGCTATTAAAGTCTGCTTTAACTGTCTTTGAAAAAAGAAAATTTTTTCCCAAAGATCTCCATTTGTATTTAGAGAAGTATAAGATTCTGCAATATCATAAGTTCATAGGTTCATATTTATATATATATTAGTACTTCCCAAAACTTTCAATTTGTTGGACCAGTAGAAAAATTTATTATTTATTATTTATTAATTATTTATTTTTATATGATCTTAAATATGTTCTAAAATTAATTAAATGTATGATTGGATAAATTGATATAACTTTTTTTGTTGAATTACATCAATCTAGCTTCCTATCTGGTTACAGGCTTCTATGGTCTAGTACCTTTGGCTTTTGGATGAACTTACGTTACATAGTTATCTTTATAAAACATATTTCCTACTGGTTGTCACCATGGACTTTGAGATATGGTACTATTATTTTTCAACACAACTAGCTCAGACCTTCTTGGATTTTAGACCCGCTCATCTTTTGGATACCAGGCAATCTTACTAATTTCCAATACTTCTTCAATATGGACAGGCAATGTAGGTCTCACGGACCAAGGGCGTTCCGCGAACCACATATTGGAAAGTATTGTTATACATTACATTATTTTATACATTATTTTATTTTACTAGATTTTCTTGTAATTATTTTTAAAATTCTGTACAATAACTATCGCTCTACTGAACAATCAGTTGTCTGCTCCTATGGCAATTCTTTACCCGATTTTAATATATTTTAATATATAAAAATCAAGTTAGATATTTAATTCGAATAAAGAAATTATGAATAATAAATAATGAATAATGAATAACAATTTATTAGATTAAATAAATGATAGTTAAAACATCACAAAACGTTTTATGTATACAAATACGATAACATAATGGCATTTTGTCCTGATCACAGATCGTCAAGTGAAACAAGTGTGACTAGGCCAAGAAAAGTAGTGGAGGATGAAAAAATTTTAAAGTTGAAAGACCGTTTTAATAGATTCTGTCTAAAAGTGACTGAAAATAAAGTATTCAGTATGGTTGATATCGGGATTTTTTGTTTAGTTTTTCAGATAATGGCCTCTTGAGAAACGAAGTATTGAGTAAGGATTTATTTTCATCGACAAGAAGCTTCTTCTTTACAAGGCAAAAACAAACATCGTTGAGCTGTAATTTTGTTGCATGAAGACTGTATTTATTCAAGCACGCATCAGGATCAATCGCAGCCCAGCCGGCATCTCGGATGAAAAATGGTTTGGAAACGGATACAACAATTACACTCTAAAAAATAAAAATCAATATTTTCATATAAAATGATAATAAAAATAATAAATTAATTAATTTAAGAATTATTGATTATTCACTAATTAAATCAAATCTCAAAATTAATATTTTAATAAATATTATATTTAATTATTGTTTAAGGTTGTTAATATTAAATTCGTACTGATCTGTTTTCATGGATTAGTTGTATTCTGGCTGTGTTATCAGAATGACTGACTTCAATTAGTTTGACTTCACTTGGAACCAAAACCATACCATTGTGAGATTTACAGCTCTTTTCAAAATCAGAAGCCGATAAACTTTCAACCACTTTCAATTCCCCATCACTCATTTTGATAAGTCTGCCTTTCTGAAATGGATCCTGAAAATCATTTGATGCTTCGGATAGTTTTTGAATAACCGATTCCATGTGCTTGGATGCAAAAGCAGCATTTTGGACCGATTGACTGGGATCATATCCACTGAATCTTTTATAGTTTCCCGAAGAAAACGCAGACAAAGTCAACTGGCCAAGAAAAGGAGAATTAGACAAAGAAGGAAACGGAAAGAAATTTCCCGGGATTTTTGATAAAACCGAACTTGGATGAGTGGTTTGGGATATTTTCATAATGTCAGAAGATGGAGACTGGATCAAACCAGAATCACTGGTAAAGGGTGATTTTTTACTGTTTATAGAGTTGTACATATCTGAAGACTTAAAGAGAAGACTCGGAGGAGGTGGAATGGAAAAGTAATTCAAATTATTGTTTTGTGGAAAAGGTGGCATAAAGTTCTGGAAAAATGGAGGCAATGGAATGTTTCCATTGAAATTCGGTAAATCTTTTTCAGCAGACATAAATGAATGTGGTCGGATTAGGTTTCTGTGAACGTTATTCATGGCTAAAAATTTTTAAAATCAGTTAAAAATATTTGAAAAAAAACATTGAGAAAATTCTTACTTAAATTTATCAATCAATTTGTAAAATCAATTTTTCTATCTCCATTTACTAGTCTTAAATTGACTTACTAGCAGCCAATTAAAATCAACTAAAATGCGTACGCATAGTATCACCGATTCGATTGGTTAAACATACAGTTGCCAGATAGCCAGCTCCTTATGACATCGATGATTAAAGGGGAAACAATTCGATTATTTTTACTGACAAATAATCATTCAATATTCTCACTAAAACTATTTGTCTTTTAAATATTTGTTTTTGATTTGTTTCAACGAAAATTTTTTCACTGCTATATAATATTTGTTAAAAACTTATCACAAGATAAGTAGTAACCAATAATTTTAAAATTGTGCTATTTGTTGATAAGATAATTTATGAGTAGTTGGTAATTAAATCAATTGTGTATTAGATGGCATTTTAATGGACGATTATTTATTTTATCTTTATTTAAAATGAAATCGTGTGACAGACTGAGATCAGAGAAAAGATGAAATTGTATCGATAACTTACGGAATTTTTAGATTAAATGATAAAATATAGTGATACAAACGAATTAGCTTTTATTTTCATTATTTACAGAAGATTTCCTCCATGTGTTTCTAATTCTGAATTGATCATTGAAAAGTTAACTCTTGTTAATATAAAACGTTAATATAAAAATATTTAATTTGAATATTTTTATCAATACTTTTGTTTAAATAAATAGAAAATTAATATAACTTAAGAAAAGGTTTTTGTAATCATTTCATGGATTCTTTTTATTTCTTTATGTTTTAAGATTAATATTTTTAATTCATTAAAATACTTTGAAAAATAACAATTAAATTTATTTTTACTTAAACTTTTTAGCCAAAAAAAGACTTAATTATATTGTAAAAATTTAAAATAGAAATTAAATAATATTTAAAATTGTATTTTTTTTGGTTGATTTTTTCACATTAGGAAAATATTGAGAAAGTGTAAAGTAGATTCACAAGAAAATGCACACAAGATTGTTTGATGGAAATAAAAGAAAAATTGCGGACTAAATGAACACCAAATAGGACAAACGGATCAGTAATCCAAAATTATCAAATAGCCTTTTATAATACATTTTTTAAAAAGCGATTTATCCTGTACTCGCTAAAAACTTGAAAAATCTATGCAATTTTTTGAACAGATTCCAAATTTATATTACTTAGAAAATCTTTTCACGTCCAGCAAAATTCATTGGTACTTAATTCTTCAAACTTTAACCGTGACTTTTTGTATATTAATGTGTTGGCCAAATATTTAGCTCCTTTTAAGACTTGAAAAAAGAGGTACTTGTCGCTTTTGCCTTCATCAGTATTAGTAATCGGTGTGATATTAACAGATCGCACATCACAGTTATTGGTAAATAAAGATATTTCTTGTAGCTTTGAAATTGCTTGAAAAAAATTCAGACCTGTTAAACGTCATGTTTGGACGCAACAATCTTTGCTTGGGTTACAATCATTATTTGGAATATGACTAGCATACTAGAACTTCTATGAGTCAAAATGAGTAACCACTCACTAAAATGCCACCTCTGACGAGTGCTTCCATTTAATGCTATAAATCTCATATTTTACATGTGATTTTGCATTTCCCCGTAAATTTATAGTTAATTCATTGCCCTTTTGTTCTTAGAAAAATATCAGAAGAGTCAAGGAACGAAGAAAATGGTTAGTATCATTATAAAAATGAAATAGATTACTGAAAAGTATGAAGTCTGTCAATGACAGGCTGTCATGCATATCCGGATCTTGGCTGTTGCATACCGTATGTTGACTTTAACAAGTTGGCTAACGGTGCAAAGGAAGTGAAGTCATAGATAAAACAAAAATCAAGGACATTGAAGCATGTCAAAAAATTGCTATGTATCTGGATAACATATAAACAATGTGCACGCAATAGCTTATCGGAGGAAATGATTTGCAAAATGAAAAAACTGATACAAGCCAATCTTTTGAAAAGGAAGAAATGGGCCAAAAATGTATAATGTTTTAATGCCACTCATGGCTGGTTTGATAATTTTAAGAAGACTGGCATTCATAGTATCGTGAGGCGTGGAGAGGAAGCTTGTGCTAATAAAGATGCCATCAAGAATTTTGCTACAGAGTCTGGGAAGTGATTTGAGGGTTTGATTCCCCATAAAATTTTTAATTGTGACAAAAAGCAGGCCATATATTAAGAGAAATGCATTATCAGGGTACAAGCCAATGAAGGATATGGTAACTCTCTTGCTCTGTGGAAATGAAAGTCGGGATTGCAAAGTGAAGACTCTACTAATCTATAAATTTTGGTTTTATTCTACAATAATTAAAAATATTACCTTAATAGTTTTACAGTCAAGGCTATCAAGACCATGCGTAGGGTCATAATCTTGAGAAGAAACAATTAATGAAAAAGACAAAAAGGAATATTTTATTTATAAAATTCAATATTGCTTTGGTTTTACAAGTGTGGTGTATTTATCACTCTCGTCAGTTTATTTTTCATGTGCTCTTTATTTCCATAATATTTTATAATTCGCTATAATCAAGTTAGTTTTATTCTAACTTTACCTGGGTTTTACAACTATAATTAATCACTTTTGACATTTTTTCATGGTAATGCGTTTCAAACCTTTTCTGAATAATACTACAATAGGTTTGCCTCTTTCTTGTACCGGATTTAAGTTACAGTCCTTTCCTGTACCAGGTCTGTGAAGCTATTAATCTGAAAAATTGTTCAAAAAATGATCAAGTTCACAACAAATTCAATTATCTCCAGGAATGTAAGTAAGACTCCTGATTGAGCGATTATTTTAATATGTTTATTTTTTAAATGAATCGGTTCCTAACAACAAACTTTCACTCCGGTCTAGCTTGACTAGCGGTAGAAGACCTGTAGAATATTTGACTATATCAAAATATCAAAGGGTCTACGTGTCCCTTAAGGATTGGGATACGTGTCCCATACTAAATACACCGCAGTTTGAAAGGACACCTCAAATTAATATAATTAAAAAATTCTATAGCTAAAAATAAATGTGCTAAATTGAATTATTGAATTTTAGACAATTATTATCTGAATATGAAACATTATATACTACGTAATACATGGATACATTTATTTACTCTATTTGTTTCCAGCGTCAATCAAAGTATTTTTTTGTAGTAAAATAAACTCTTATACCTCACAACTATAATAATAATAATAATAATAATAATAATAATAATAATAATAATAATAATAATAATAATAATAATAATAATAATAATAATAATAATAATAATAATAATAATAATAATAATAATAATAATAATAATAATAATAATAATAATAATAATAATAATAATAATAATAATAATAATAATAATAATAATAATAATAATAATAATAATAATAATAATAATAATAATAATAATAATAATAATAATAATAATAATAATAATAATAATAATAATAATAATAATAATAATAATAATAATAATAATAATAATAATAATAATAATAATAATAATAATAATAATAATAATAATAATAATAAAAATAATAATAATAAAAATATTTTTTTATTTTATAAATTAACTTTCAATTAAAACAAATATTTTTAATTTTATTATAAAAAACATGCCGAATATTTTAACAAAAATATTTAATAAGAATTTTAATGAATATCTTCAAAGTGTAATGAACCACTCTCATCTAGATCACTACAGAATCCATCAATTTTCAGTTGATTTGTAAGTTGTCTTATAATTTCTCTGAAAGAAGATTGAAATTAATTTGTTTTTTTCCTGATTTCAAATCCGGCAATACGCATGAAATCCCAATATCCGGGTAGCATATAATACCTCAAATCCAACAAAAATAACAACCGAGTAAAAGTCTACAAGTCCCACCAGAGGCATAGTAGACTGCTGTGGGCCACGCCAAATCCGGATTTTGCCCTCGGTGTGCTTGATTTGATTCAATAATTAGTAACAAAAAACTGGTGGCAAAATCCTGATGGGATGTGTGCAGAGAAAAATATTGGAAAAATAAAAGAAAGAAAAAATCTTGGTCTAAGTTGTTAATGATTACACGATGACTGACGGAGGAGGTGTTTATGATCTCAGATTAATTGGGCTGGGAACGGCATTTTAGGGGCGATTCTAGGACGGGATATTAACATAAATACACAGCATTATTGACATGACTAAATTGATTTACCGAGTGGATTTTTTTCGAAAATAATGATTTAACAATTTTCTAAATCATAATAACTAATTACTGGCATCATGCCCATCTTTCAACGGTTATTAATTGTTTCCAGATTATATTTTATACGAGTGTTTATATTAACAATCTTGAAATATTAATTATCAAATGACAACTCTCAATCTCTTTCGTAATTATGTTGGGCTGTCAGATTTAACTGTTTCATCCTGTGGAAAAAGTTACAATTTTGTCCATGAAATCTCAATAAAAACTAATAGAACGGTTTTGTTGACTTTATGCACTTTTTGTTTTAAGGAGACATAATTACAAATTTAAAGTTATTAGCAGCATATATTTTTAAATCCCTATAAAAGGGACCAGAAATGTTTTTTTACAAAAAATTATGTTGAACATTTTCTATTTTATAATTTACTAAAATTGTTGCACCTTAAGCAGAAATGCTGACCCCCCTTATGGCGGTATTTAAACTGTTAATGCTTGCTATAAAAAAGATGGTTTGAGTATGTTAAATCATGATAAGTAAATGTTTGAATATTGTTTTAAAATTTTTTAAAATTTTAATATTATTAAAATAATTTAATTTAATTTATAAAATATTACATTATTATTTTAAAATTATAATATAGATAAAAAATTTAATATTATAATTTTATAATAATATTATAAAAAATTTTTAAAAAAACTAGTTAAAAGTATTTAAATATTTTTTTAATTATTTATTAGAAAATTAAATTAATATGAAAAATAATTTGTTTAAATAATCAGTTAATTCATAATATTTTTTGCTGTTTTTGTGTCTGAAGATGACAGTTAAACTGTCGAAATATATCGTACGAAGAGTGTTTTATTGGCGATTTCTTTGAGTTAATTAATTAATTAAATTTAATTGAAATTATTGACAATTTAGTTTATTTCCTTATTAATACATTGCTGCATTGAAAAAAAAATTTCAGATTTTTTACAGTAGTTTATTAAAAATTGTTAACAATTTGTTTCCAGTGTCCTATCTAGTAATTTGTGTATGGGTTTGTCGAAATACTATGCTACTTAATAATTCCAAGGAAATAAATGATAAAAATTAAATTTGTCATTGAAGAGTCATTTAAATATTAAAACAAAAATTAAAAACATTAATTAGACTATATATTGTCATGATTTATATTTTAAAAATTCAAAAGCATTTATGGTCTGGGATCTTTTCAATTGGACGATATTTAGAGGCAAAATTGGTGTTTTGAAACCCAAGAATTGTCAGTAAGAAAGTTTAAGAAATTCTTGTTAATTTTGTTTAGTATAAATAATATAGTTTTCTAATATTCAAACAATTAGGTCTTGGTATTGATTGTATCCATTAAATATAAAATAAAATAAACTAAATCCTGAATTTTATTAATTCAACAATTCTAATCTTCCCGAATATTATACAAACAAAAACTTCCGAGGACAATTTTTCAATGTGGTAATGCATCAATAAGGAATTCAACAAACCGCATCAAATAACAACATATACTAACACAATCTTAAATTAATTTTTATTCATTAGATTGTTAAAAAATTAAATAAATTCTTACACAAAATAATTTATTTGTAATTTTAACATTAGGGCAGATATCGACCATAAATACTTTTAGTTGATTTTAATATAATATATACAAAAAAACTATACAGTCAAATTCGTGTATTAGTAATTCGTTTAACACATTGGCCGCTTTGTCAGTCACCTGTGACTAACACTGAGTTCATACTTTAATCTGTTGACGTTCAATGTGTTAATAGCAAAATATCTTATGCAGCAACAGCAAAATGACCATCTAATTTATTATTATTACCACTATTCGCTTGGTTAAAAAATATTAAACCAAGCATTATGAACACTTATGATCGGTGGGAAAAGTTATTGTAAATCAATTATCTGAAACTTTGAGAATGGAAACTTCAAAGTGTTAATTGGTCTAATAAACAATTTTCTGTAAATCTTTTCGTTCTTTATAATATGAAAATTCTATTGCAGTGATTTTGATTAATTTAACTTTAATTAGTTTTAATTTGAGATGAATTTTTAGGTTTCTTATACAATATAAAAAATACTAATTTTTAAATGACTAATTAATTTTTAACGACTATTATATAAAAAACTTATTTTAAATATTGCTTATAAATTCTTTGTGCATAATTTGCTTTAAATATTCAAACTTATTTTAAATTTAGTAATGTAAAATATGAAATAATTGTTTTTATAAAGCATAACTGACACATTCTTTTCAATGGACACAATTGAAGGAGAGAATGATTAAAACAATAAAAAACATTTAAAAGTCAAAATATCATAAAAACTGATCCAGTTTTTAGTGACTCAAACTGAATTGTCATCAAACTAAATATTTTAATTATAAGAAAGTAGTAGTTGAGTAAAAAATTTACAAAACAAATATCAAAAGGTTCTCTCCATTAAATATCATCGCAGTGGCAATTGAATCAAGAGTCAATAGCAAATAATAGTGTTGCTAACTATTTATTCAGTAGTATTCAACTGAACGAAATTTCACAATTATACCTCTGACTTTTATTAATTTGACCATAAACCAAACAACCACCAGACTTAGTGTAAATAGAGCTCTATTTGACTCATAATAAATTCATCTAATATTTGAAAATGATAAAAAAATATGTGCTACTGACAAAATATATATCAACGCGATCAGCAACATTTTATGTAAAATTTTATAGATCCGAAAAATACAGAAATGTTTCGATTTTTACTGGTCGAATCGAGATTTATCCTTGATACAAGCTCCAAGTCTAACGGTTCATTTAAACACGTGAACAAATATTACAGAATCATGTTTAATTAATTAGATTTTGATACGTTTTTTTTCCATCGAGACTTTTTATTTTTCTCTGAATTTTTTTTTAAAATAATTTTTCTCGTAAAAAATAATCCCCAAACATTTAAAAAATAAGCATTAAATCACGAAAAATGTCAAAAATAATGATAAAGAAAATTATTAAAATCTCACCAGCTCATAGTTTTGAGTAGAAATATTGTTTTTCAAATAATGTAATTAAAATACATTAGATTAAATATATAGTGTTAAGGGTCACGAGTCACTTGCGTTCGATTCTGGTGTGGATTGCTATTGTAGTGAATTATATGATCTGAAAATACAATTTTAATCATAAGTGGATCAATATATGATACAAACTAACAGGACAAACTTATTTTTATCATTGTTCAGATATTTGAGAAATATTTAATTATGAACCGCAAGCTTCCTTATTCCAGCGGCATAACGCTAGTTTTTCTAGCGTTTTCATTGGCCACAGCTCTTCTAGCACTTAAAGAATCCATAAAATCACTTAATTCTAATATTGGCTTTTTATTATTGTGCATTGCATTGTTTTATAGATCATTTTTGATAATTAACAAACAAAAGTATTTGTACAATTTTTTGATGCTTATACCGACTAAATAAATAATTACATAAGAGGAAATTGAATGTTGGATATTTTTGAAGCTTTATTTCAGTAGTTTTTTGAATATACAGTAAATATTACTTTCGTAAAAAGGTTAATTTTTTAGTAAATAAGAGAGAAGGTTAAAAATATTTACGTGTTCCTCTATAACAATGATAGCTAACCT
This sequence comes from Schmidtea mediterranea, assembly GCA_022537955.1. Classification (NCBI taxonomy): domain Eukaryota; kingdom Metazoa; phylum Platyhelminthes; order Tricladida; family Dugesiidae; genus Schmidtea; species Schmidtea mediterranea. The sequence goes on from CM039680.1 coordinate 188,306,940, forward strand.
ACGGCACGCGTATCCAAAGTTACATAACCTAGTATAGGGCCGTAACAAGGCGTTATTTCGACCTATGCGGTTCATATATCTGGCGCCCACAACACAAGAATTCAAAACAGCTAACGGCTAACATTTTACAAAATGAACTTGTTATTTTTTATCATCAGCTAGCTAAAAAAATGTTACATCCCAATTTTGCGCCTCTTTCAGGTTTGCGCCCTGTGCGACTTCACCGTTCGCACCACGACCTTACATTATTTTTCTATACTGATTTTCAGTTTATAAAATGGTTTTAAAATAAAATCTATTTCAATATATAACATAGGAGCTATATTTTTGGAAATGCGGCTTATTCACGAGAATAAATTAAAATAATTTTTATATAAATTAAATTTATTACTAACATTTTACATTAAAATATAATCAATGAAAAATATATTAATAAATTAAATTCTATAAGTAAATTATTGTAAATCCAGTAGAACTCTTTTTTCTCTTTTTGTTTTTCTTCTTTAAATATTCCATTTATTTTCATTACGATTATATAGATTGTTTTTTCCCAATGTAACACAAATTTTCGGCAGTGTCTTTTCAATTAAAATTTTGAATAAAAATATTTTATTTCACTGCCTATCAGAAAATATCACTGCGAATAGCTATAAAATACAACAAAATCTGAAAATAATTTCCCATCCTCGGTTAACATAATAATTATCCAGCATTCAAAGGTTAAATCAATTATGTGAGTAGTATAATGAAAAAAATAATAATTTCCGTCATCCTCGTCGATTGACGATTATCGCCAGAGGCGAATCTGCTTTGCGTCTATAGAAGCCGACTACATTCCAATAGGAAACTAGAGTAGACCGTCGAGGTCGTTCAGTTCTTTCTTTTAATCAAAAGGGGTCTGCTAATTGTTTCAGATATCAGAGAATTTGTCTGATTTGAACTAAATTGAATTTGCTAGTGACTGGTGGTGAAATCTCGCTCCAGGCTAGCTTGGAACGTTAATTCGATACTGTGACACAGCACCTTTTCTATTTAATTAATAATATTAGTGTCACTTTTGTTTTACTGGAGTCGTATATGAATATTTTCGTTGATTTTCTTTTATTTTTTTCAAATCAATGCATTTTTTGCTATCTATTTAACACGGAAGAAATTTTTTTCATTTTTAATTAATCAATAATCAAATTCCGGATGAAAAATAATTTTAATAATCTTTTTTATTTTTTCAGTAGATATTTTTAATAATTTATTTTAATAATTTTTATAAATTACACAAAATCCTTAAATAATGAATGAAATAATTTTTGTGAGGAATTCGAATTATAAAAATGTAAATTTGTAGAGAAATTCATGAAGAATAAGAGATATTTTGTAAATTAATTAACTAATTAAAATATATAAATCATTTTTAATTAAATAATTAAATAAATTTGGCAACGATTTAATTAAAAGATAACGCCAATAAAATACTCTTCGTACGATATATTTCGACAATATAACTGTTATCTTCAGGTACACAAAACCAACTAAAAATATTATGAATTAACAATTAATTTAAACAAATTATTTTTTTTATATTAATTTAATTTTCTAATAAATAAACACTTAAAAAATATTCAAATACTTTTAAATAATTTTAAAATGTTATTTATATAAATATTATAATTTTTTATCTATATTATAATTTTTAAAAATAATATAATTTATAAATTAAATTATTTTAATAATATTAAAAAAGTTTTTTTAAAAAAACAATACACAAACATGATTTAACATACTTAAACTATTTAAAAACACTTAAAACATTCGTAGTCACAGCACTTTGCACATTGATCTTTTGATCCAATGACCTTATCAGCAAATGCTTCACATATCATGCGTTCCCAATAATTATTAAAACTTTTCAACAAAATTCTAAAATCAGACATTTCTATTTCACTTTTACAGCCTCTATTGTGCTCGCTAATATTGGTCAAACCCTTCAATCGACAATGCTCTAGAACTCGAGTACAGAGATGACGGGAAGTCTCTCCAATGTATGTGGCATTACACCCATTACATGTAAATTGATAAACGAGATCAGAACACAATCCAACCGGAGTTTTGATTTATTAATAAACATATTGCGTACCTTACACGAATTAGAGACGATCTTATACTCTAAATTTCCCATCTAATTTTTAATTAGTTAGTATAAATCAATAAAACAAGTTTTGCTTGGATGTTCATAAGGCATAAAAAAGCCTTAATTTACTTACCGGTGACCGCCCAGTGCCAATTACGCCGTTATTGTGAAGTGTGACTTTATTAATTATTATTTAATTATTATTTACAAAATGTATTTATTATTATTTAAATATTTGAATCTTTCTGATATTTTGATATTTACTTTATGACATTGCTCAGAATATTATTCATATTTAATTAAATTATTCCATGTATATTACTTGAAAATTATTTTGATTTAATAATACGGATTTCGAGGTCTTATGAATAAAATTAAATATTCTAACATTATAAACTATTTATTGATACCAAAAACCAAGTGAAGTTAAATTAAAATTTTTAAATTATTGTTTAAATTATTTTTTATATTTTAAACATTTTTAAAAGATTCATTTGTGCTAATTGCAATTCCATTTGATATCTGTTAAGATTACAAACCATTTTAAAATTTGTGCGAATATAAAATTTTAAGATAATTGAAAATTCTTTATGTTCTCAGTATTTTGAAGGTGAAGGAAGTCCATTTTTTGCTTTAAAAATATTTAAAGTTTTAGCAGTCAACTTATGCGTTTTTGTAGTAGTTGACAACGCCAGCTTAGGAACGATGCAGATATGGCAAATGCATAAAGATTCATGATTAAGGGGCAGCAAATTAACCGAGATTTTTTAACGTTTTTTAAAATTTTATTTAAATAATTTTAAAAATATTAAATATTATAAAATGTTGTAATTTATATTAATAATTTGGATAATTTAATATGAATTTGTATAAAAATTTGTATCATTTTTATCTTATCCCGATAAAAATGGTAATTATGTTAAAATCCGGACCATTTTCTGGGATTTCTAGTTATTTACAGCAGTACAGTAGCTGGAATATTTGAGAAAATTCTAGAAATTTTAAATAAGAACCTTAAATTATAGAGCGTTCTATGAATTTATTTATAAAAATTATATATTTAGGAAATGTGAGTTTATATTCACGTTCGATCTTGACGTTAGATAATGAATTAGATCAGAGGTTCCTGATCAGTTGTACACCTGTTGTTGCGCAAAAAAATTCAAATTATGTGTAGAAAAAAAACAATAATTGAAATTAAAGTTGATAAACACTGACACAACTTGTTAAAATATTAAAAAAAATTAATTTTAGGGAAATGCTAACTGAAGAAAAGATTAAGAACCACTAAGTTAGATATCAATCACTGATTTTAACACGTTGACGGACAGTAGGAACAAGCGAAGTTCGAAAATTGACACTATATGTTTTTGTGATTTTTAGAATGTTAGAAGTATAGTTTTACTCTTTCTGCTTAAATAAACTTAAATGAACTTCAACCTAAAAAGATGTTTTCAAAACACGACACTATGCTTCTACGTATACGCCAGTAAGTGCACATTTGTGCTGCTATAGCCGTAGTGTCTAAAAACGACCGTTTCGTTTTGGACGGCTATAGCAGTCATGCCACATTGTGAACTTCGCTTTGACGGCTATAGCCGCAATTGTCCGTCAACGTGTTAATTTATTAATCCTTTGTGTACGATGATTAATTTACCATTTTGTTGCAAGCATATGTCAATAATAAACAAAATTCGTAGTAAATACGTGTAATAAATTTATAATTGTGAAAGCTAAAGTAAAAAATATTTTATTTAGGTTTTATTGCATTTTAAATTTTAAAATTACGCAATATATGATGTCATTTGAAGCAATATTCCGGATGAAGCCATTGCTCCCTTTCACAAATGATTAGAGCGCGTTTCCTAATTCATTATTCTAGAATATTTCAGAATTGGAAATAGCTTAAAATGGTAGATTTCTGCTACATCTGGTGGATTAAGAAGCCTGCACTAATAGGGCCAGGTTTCTTTATGTAGAACTATTTGTTGATACCCCTCATTAAAAAAATCACTTTATAAAAATGTATCAGTTTGTTACACAAAAATAAGGAGCTATAAAAGTGCATTTCAAACAAAAACATTCAAGAAGGATCCAAGCTCCAAAACCTTTAACAATAATATTTCAATTTCATAATATTTTAGAAAATATAATTCATTTTATTACCATTAACTTAAAGAATAATAATAATTTTTTTCAAATGTTGTCTTCTCGCTTAAAAATTTTAGCGCCTTTACTATCTTGGCCCTTCTATACGCCGTTTCTCACAAATTGAAACAATGCTCACAAATGATTAAATATTTTCCAATCAAAAAATGAAATACAGTCAATTCTTTTTTTATTTGAAAGATACGTAACTCAGAAAACTGCATAAAAAAACACGACTTACGTTGTATAAATAGAAATGCATTCCATAATTTTCCAAAACCACATTAAACCAAAAAATCGTTTAGAGTTGGAGGATAAATTGAAAAAACATAAAATTACGTATTAATAAATATAAAGTTTAATAACTTTTTTTGCTTTTAATATTCTTAAACATTTGAAACGGGACCTTGTGATTTGAATGATTTTCTATTCAAAAACATCTGGTTAATTTAAGTTTGACAAAGATTAGTCCTTTTCTGGACCTAAGGGGAAAAACCCCATAACTTCAAACGCATAAATATTTGCATAAAAAAGAGTTAACTGTTTAATATTGTTAACCAGCATTTCCAAAATTAAAATTAAAAAAACTTAATTAACCGATTTTCATAAAGGATACTTTGGTAAATTATTTTTAGAAAACAAAATAAACTTATATAAAATGATATATTATTTTATTAGCATAATTTTATGCAAAAAATTGTCCATTTAAGTGTTTTCGTGTATTATTAGATGAGAGTAGATAAATATATTTATTTTGGAAAAACTAAAAATTGATATCATTAAAAATCTTTATTCTTCTCATCATTAATCTGTTTTAATCTTAAATTACATTTTGTGCTAATTTCTTTTCAGGCTTAAGATCAATATTTTTATTTATTTAGCAGAAGAAAATTCTTGATATTAAGAAATATTTCTATTTTTTTTATATATATATATATATTTATTTTTATCAAATATTGTTTATTGACGAAATTTTGAAGTACATAATTTTATTACACAAATAAAATAAGTTAATGTATACATTTCCTTTTGACACAGCTTGAAATTTGTTTTTTTAATTGTTTACGTACAACTTCTATAAATTTTATTATCACAAATTGCTTATCAAAAATAAATAAATAATAAGTTTTTATTTGTGGTTTGCATTGCAAGTTTGTTATGTATACCAAGTTTAATTTTTTTGTTTTAATAATTTGAACAATTTTTGTAATTTTTGTTTTATTTATGTATCTTAATCCTAAAACCATTTATCTAAGACTTCTCCCTTGTTTATTGTCATAAAAAATATGTAAATGAAAATAAAATAAAAATATTTTACAATAATAATTTGATTATCATTAAAATTCGGTTAATTTGTCACAAGTGCAATTCTTAAATTAATTAAATTACTAATAAATACAGTCATTTAATTAGTCTTAACAATCGTGGTAGTGAGATTATTAATGTAATATACTCATCAGATTATTGGATCAGTAATTGAGATCTTATCACCAGTTCATATATAAGTCAACATTGGCAGATCCTTAACAAATCAAATATGTTGAACTTCAGGTCACCCCACTGACAAAACATTCTTATAAACCAATCAATAAAATATACATCACTTTGTTTATCTATCAATTTGTTTATGCAGTTTATTTATGTAAATATATTCCAGCTTTTTTGTAGTGACGCGTTTACATAGAATTGGGTCTAAACACAAACCTTTTTAAGGTCCTTCTAAACCTGCTGACTGAGAGTGTAAGATTGGTGTTTTACAGCTTATGTACAAAAAGTTGCACAAAATTTCACGAAAATTAAACTTGAAACCTTTATTATACGACTAATTGAGTGATAGTAATTAGCCAAAATGAACAAAGTAAACTATAAATGACTATAACAAACTTTTATGAGCAGGTTAAAGTGTAAAAATATATAAAATATAGTTTATGTTTAAAATAAATAATTAAAGTCAACATTCGAAAATGTTATATTTTATAATTTTTAAAAAATATATCGTTTGTTAATGCTATTAAGCGTTCATTTGTATACCAATATTAACGTTTCTCAACCCTTCAGAACCCTTGAAATAATATTCACCTGCTATGGAACTTTTATATAAAAATTAATAAATGTCATCAGAAAAATATTTTTCTTATAACAACGCATATAACAAAAATAACAATAAAAATGATAATATTTTCAATAATATATTTATGAAAATAATAATAATAATTATATTTTGTAATTTTTATAATTTATATTTCAATGTATAATTTCAATAGAAAATTAAATCAAGTCAAACCCACACAGAATACGTTTATTAATCGTTTTAAAACACCGAATTACACTTTGCCTGTAATTGAACTTTTATTCGTTCTCAAATCTCTCGACATAAAGCAAAAGACCCAAGGGAAGATAGTCTTCTCTGGACTTTGACGGTAATAAATAAACCTCAATTTGTTCACCGATCAATCCCGTATTTGAGTCTTTTTAAGTCACAAAAATTAGCTTGGTTAATCTAATTTCGACTTGTTTGCAGCTCCTTTTTATATCAGATTCCCGAAAAACATTTTAATTACTGCTGCAGTTATTTCTGATTTTTGAAACTGATTACTTCTAAAACAACAGCCTTTGGTACTGTATCAATCAAATCCTTTAATGACTTCCTGGGCTTCCCATGATCTAGGACAATATATATGATGTAGGGAACATATGTGAAACCGCCTTTAGCAGTATAGGAGTCACTATTAACCAGACCACTTTATAGTGCCATTGACAACTCCACCGCGTGCCATAGGTTGCGGACCCCTGATCTAGGATTTTATATTAAGAAATTAACTAATTTTAACTAATTTTTGGCCTCACTAAATTTTTTTTATTATAATTGGATTTGTCTCATGATTTGGCACTCAACCATACCTATTTCCCAATATCAATATTAATTTTTAAATAATTATTAATTAATTTTTTATACTTTAAGTATTTTTTATTACCATTTTGCCCATAATATGTCTTTGTATCGCATTATTTATGATAAATAATGCAGTATTTGATATATTTGCTGATAAAAGTTTTATTGCCGAAGAATTCTAATTCATTATATTTAAGTGTAGAAATATATTTGAATTTTTAAACTAGGGTGGGAATTCATAACTTTATGCTTATATTTCTGACATGACCTTGATGAGTGCAAATAATCAATTGCCACATAATATAAAAGGATCAATCAGTATCAGTTAATATCACCATTTAAAAGATGTAATGTTAAAAAAAAATTAAAATAGTTTAAAACAGGGGTCGGCAACCTATGGCACGAGGTGGAGTTGTAAATGGCACTATACTCCGCTTTAAAGTGATCTGGTTAATAGCGACTCTTATACTGCTAATGACGGTTTCACATATATTCTCTAATATTATTAGATAAAAATAAATATTTGTATTGATATTGAAATATATTTTTGCTTTATTAAACACCAATTTTCCATACAACATCAAATAATATCACAAGCATCTCTTTTGTTTAATCGTGGCATTAAAAAGCTGTAGATCACATGCGTTACTGTGAGGCTTTCAACGAGAAGGCAAATTTAACCATGTAACTTTTTTCTCACTCCCACCGTGGAATTGAGCGGGTCTTTTTAAAATGTGTTTCCATCTGCTGTGATACCTGTTGAAACGTGTACTTTTTAGTGTTGGTTTTTACCATTGATATATAAAACAAACCAGATAGCCACCTCATCTACCATATGTACTTTGGAAATGTTTCATTTTTAGAAACATTTTTTGGTACAACTTCTTATTTAATCATTGATTTTTGTTTTAAACATGATCATTAAAAATTTTAAATATAATGATTTGTGTCTTTTGTTGTTATTTGTTTTTCAATTAAATATATTACAAAGATAATTTTGCGATCCAATTATTTTCATAAAGTACTGTATTTACTTATTTGTAAAAAAGAAAAATAAGGTGGCATCCTGAATTAATTGGCAGTGTGGCTCTGGCACATCACAGCTAAAAGGTTGCCGACCCCTGATTTAACATATCATTTTTCACCTTAAAATTTACAGAAATATAACAAGAAATTTCCAAACAAGATTTTATTTCAAAACAAAATAATTATAATTAATAGAAAATTCGAACAAATATCGAATGAAATCAGAGCCCTTCAAAATTGATTTCCAATTGCAAAGATACCTGAAAGGTGTCAAATAATAATCAATACATTAAAACAATTTTTAAGATTTTCCAAAGCTTAGCAATAACAAAATAAAGGTTTGCGAATTTAAAATGGACGCTAAATGTAAAACAGAAACTTTATCTGATTCCAAAATAATTACAAGATCTTATATATATCACCTAAAAAAGGCTGTACTGAAAAAAGATGTCGTTCCGAAAATTCTAGAAGTAAGAAAAGAATGTCAATGAAAAATTTCAATATATCACATTTCATAATTGAGATAGTTCTAGATACCACAAACTTTTTAACTTCGACAATGAAAATACTCGAAATTCAATTATCTGAGGATCAATTAAATATTAATTTCAATTACATGTTCAATCAAGTTTATCCTATCGTGGAAATCACTATTAATTTTAATTATGTTTTCAAATCAACTTATGTCAATTTTGTGATGTTTCAAATAAAATTCTAGGTAAATGCGTAATTTTAATCTTTCGTGAAACAACAAATAACGCTAACCCTTTAGATGCGAGATGCGGATAAATCCGAATCACCGCGTAGAACTCTTAGGTGAGATATTTATCCCACACTCTACAAAATATTGTCAATGCTTAATAAAGATTCTACGTAATCATAATATCTATGTTTATATATTTATATTTATATTTCATGACTTTTATGAAATTTAACTCCGCACTCGAAGGGTTAAACCTTTCAATTAATTTTGATACACTTGCCAGTTTATAAGCCCATTTAAACGAAATGATGCCCTAAATTCAATTAAGTTTCGCCAATACAGTATCGAAATAAAAATATTGATTGCAAATTACATAATTCAAATTAACTCAATACTATGATTAATGTACTTTTTTCCTAAACTTTTATAAGTAAAATCAAGTATAGTTAAATTTTTGTACATTTTACTTCTGATTGCTTTTCATTTTGCAATGACATAAAGAATTTTTCAACATTTGAATATGAATCAGTAATGTTATCGATGTTTTATTTATATTATTACTCATAGTCAAATATTATATATATATATATATAAATAAATAATTAAATAAACTTGGCAACGATTTAATTAAAAGATAACGCCAATAAAAAACTTTTCGTACGATATATTTCGATAGCATAACTATCATCTTCAGATACTCAAAACTAACTAAAAATATTATGAATTAACAATTAATTTAAACAAATTATTTTTTATTAATTTAATTTCGTAATAAATAAATATTTATAAAATATATTCAAATAACTTTTAATTAATTTAAAATTTCATTTATATTATAACTTTTTAAAAAAACGTTTTTTTTAAAAAAAACAATACATAAACATGATTTAACATACGTAAACTATTTAAAAACATTCGTAGTCACAGCACTTTACACATTAATTTTTGGATCCAATGACCTTATCAACAATGCTTCAAATATCACGCGTTTCCAATAATTATTAAAACTTTTCAACAAAATTCTAAAATCAGACCTTCCTATTTCACTTTTACAGAATCTATTGTGCTCACTAATATTGGTCAAACCCTTCAATCGACAATGCTCTAGAACTCGAGTACAGAGATGACGGGAAGTCTCTCCAATGTATGTGGCATTACACCCATTACATGTAAATTGATAAACGAGATCAGAACACAATCCAACCGGAGTTTTTGATTTATTAATATACATATTGCGCACCTTACACGAATTAGAGACGATCTTATATTCTAAATTTCCCATCTGTTTACTTAACTTCCTTTTATAATTTGTAAAACCTTCAGAGTACGGCAATACTAACACAAATTTAGGCTCAATTTTTTTATATCCATTTTTACTATTATTTAGATCAACACTCAATTCACACCCATTCATAATATATATATAATTGAAAAACGACAACTATATATGCTATGTAACATTTCACTATATATTTCGACCGTTTAACAGTTATCTTCAGACTAGAAATCACATTAACAAAATCGAAATGAAAATCAGAATATGTAAACAAAGTAACAAATAATTATCGTAATCAAATCGTATCACAAAATATAAAATTATTTTAATTTTAAAAAATTAAACATTTAAATTAATTATTAAAAAACATAAAAATTATCATTCCATTTAAATAAAATTTAAAATTATTTTTACATTATAAAATCATTTTAATCTCCAAAAATTTACATTTCACTTTCAAGTATTTAAATACATCCAAAATACGTGTAGACTGAACATTTTGAACATTAATTATAAGATTCAAAGACCTTATCGACAAGGCCTCACAAGTTATTCGTTACCAATAATTACTCAGATATTTTGTTATTATCTTGAAGTCAGAAATACATTTTTTTTATTAGTACATTTTCTAAAATGATCACTAATGTGAGTCAATCCATTCAATTGACAATGTTTAAGAACTGGAGTATGGAGATGACTGGCAGCCTATCCAATGCATGTGGCATTACACCCATTACATGAAACTTGATAAACGAGCTCAGAACAAAGACCAACAGGAGCTTGAGATTTATTAGTGAACATAATACTGACTTTGCAAATACTGTTTATAAAATAAATACCTTTTTGTTTTTCACCTCTGATTTCTTTATAAATGACATAATATTTTCTACAAAATTTGACTATGAATCAGATTTATTTAAGGTATTCACTAATTTTCGGAACAGCCTTTTTAAAGTGAAATCACTTGAAAAAGGCTGTTCCGAAAATTAGTGAATACCTTAAATAAATCTGATTCATAGTCAAATTTTGTAGAAAATATTATGTCACACTTTTGAAATTTTTAATAAAAACTTTATAAGTTTATGGACGATTTCAATCACCACAAATAAGAACAAGAATAAAAATGCTTAAAATATATTTAAAACGAAAATTACCTGTTTTTCTGACGGACAGACAATTATTTGACAATCTTCTTCGGAAAAATATTTTGTAAGAAAGAATTGAAAATAACGATATGCTTTAATTATTCCTCCTTTTATGGGTTTTAAGAGAATTATTTCAGTATCGGGATTGGATAAATACAGATGAAGGCTACGTTTAATTTGCAAATATTTCCCATTTTGTGAAAGCTCGCGATAGCATCCAGACAATAATTCTTGAATTTTGGATATTTCTGCAAAAGGCTGATCAACAACGTTTACATTACTATTCCTTTCAACAGACATAGTCTCCATTGTATTTACCTAGAATTTGAAATCATTAATATTATTTTAATATAAAACTTTAGAACTTTCTACTCATGATCGAGAGTAAAAATATGGTATCACCTCATAAAAGCAATCAAATTCTTTTAATCCTATTAAACATTATATTTGCACATTTACTACTACTGTATAAGTGTAATACTATTAGTGTAAAAACGTAAAGGCTGTTTCAATTTCAATTATCATATCATACAATTTTAAGTTTATAAAAATATTTATATTAATTTTGTGCTACAAAGCTAGATTTCTAAACAAAATAGAAATATAAAAGTAAATGTGATGCCTCGCTCAATTGAAATACAACATTGTAAATAAATTAACCTAAATTGAATTAATTATATTATCCTTGAAGGTTGTGCGTGAGATTTAAAGTGCTCTAATTTAGTTGTTTAAAACTGTAAATAAACAATAATTCGTAACTAATAACAAATGATTGTAAATGAAAAATGTAAATCATTAATCGAAATAAGATGTTTCCTATATAAATAAACAAATTTTTATCATCACTTGGTAACAATATGGTTATTATAACCAATTGATGATAAAATTTGTTTATTTAGATAGGAAACATCTAATTTCAGAGAATGACATCATTCTGATAAACCTTTCTACTCACACAAAATGGCCGTCGGGAATTCACAAATTCAATGATCTCAAATTTTCGACTATTTAAAGAGGGAGAAAATACACAACATTACAACACAGTAAAAAAAGTCAAATTTTTACTTCATATTATGTACAGAATCTGTGCATAATGATACTATTGTTATCAAAATCGTTTCCAAATTCAATCTCATCTTCACTATCGCTATTTTCAGAATTAATCTTTCCTGATAGTTTTTCCTCACTGGCCTCGTCATCTGTCACATTTATACCATTGATCGTTGATGCTTGTTATCGCTTAATTTTCCATGCTTACTAACGACAGTTGCTCCGTCTGTAGTACTAGCAACTATATGCGTCTTTATACACAAATTAAACTCGGAAAATTTATTTTTGACCACAATAACAGTTTTTTCCGCAGAAAATGATTCGAATATCCGAATCATACCTAAATTCCAAATCTTTGTCGAGGAGTGTTCATTTATATTTAAATACCATGTGTATTCATACATGGAAATTGAGAACCGTGATCCATTTGAAATTTCTAAATCCATTTCCATAGTAATGTGTTGTTACATTGTATGAGTTTTTTACCATATCCATCACATGTGATGGGTTTTTCGGTAAAATCATGCCAATATCAGCCATACATGATCTTATGAATTTTGATTTTGTGATAGAATTTATAGAAAATCCATCGACATTTGCAAGTTGTGAAACAATTTCTTCAATATTTTTCTTTTTAAAAAAACTAGTAATTTTAGGTTTACTTTCATTTTGAATGTTTCTATGTGTTCTTTTCATAGTTATACTTCGAGAATTGTCACAGTCTGGGTGTACGTTTTTTTAAATGGCGAAGTAATCCACTAGTTGAATTCCCTTTACACATTATGATAGCATTACACTTCTTACAAGTAGCAAATTCACCATTCTTGTTTTTAGTAAAATATATTCAGGCTTTTCAACCACTTCCACTTGACATTTTATCAGTTTAATTTATCAGATATAATTTTAAACTGTAATAAAACATTAATTTTATAAAAACAGCAATAATAATTTAAAATTACAACCTTTTATTTCTTCAATAAAAACTTTATCCGTTATGGTCATTTAATTGAGGTTTATTATTTTATAAATTTATAAGAAAACAATCAAATATATTGGCCAAGTAAAACAATGTAATTTCTTGTTTTTTTAGATTAGAAATGCTAAATTTCTATTAATAATAAAAATCTTCTACACTCTTTTATTATTAGAATTTCATAATATTTTATATATTTGTTGAAAAAGAAACTAGGTTTAAAATTAATAAAAAATAAATAGATAACGAGGAATTCCGCGAATCAACATGGTTCCCGAAACTTCTTGTGGGAGGTTTTGGCTCAGGAATCCCGTTTAAGAAGCCCTTGTACAGATCCCTTGTCCTGTTGATATATTATTATTTATTCCTGAACTTGTTAATATTTTTCTTTAAAAATTGAATCTTTGAAGGATAAATTTAGATGATGGTCAAATTTTTTGAAATTATTGTGTAAACGTTGAGCAACGCTTGATTTCCTTAGCATGACACCTTTTCCGTACCTTTCAAAAGCGACAAATATGTAGTCAGATATTTATCTGAGTGAAAGCGCCTTTTGAGATTATATATTTTTCTGGAGCAAATATTTACAAATAGATAGAATACAGAGGTGGATTTTCAGAGTGAATGTGCATATGATAAATGTTTTAAATATGGTTGGTTCATAAATATAAGTGCATAAAAACAAAAAAAACAATATAAATAATACTTAGTTGCTTTATTGAAATATCAAATATTATCTTTCAATTCAAGAACTAATCATTCTCATTTTGTTTCCAAATCATTTTGACATTCAATAGGATTTATTTTTATTTTACTTTTAGCGAAATTGATGCTTCCAAATGCTTCTCAAATAATTAATGAGTCGTTTTCTAAATTCTTTTCTAAGATAGTGCCGCTAGTATATGACTACATCCGTACCGTTTATGTTTTATTGTCATTTATGAAAATGACATCCTACAAACTAATCCATATAATTGAACCATCTTATTACATTTTAAGTTCCCAAGATAATTTTAATAACTTTTTTTCGAATATTTTCTAAAAATTAGACGGGATAACAAATTTTATTGAGCAGACATTAAAAAAGGATCTGTATCTTTATTATTTAAAATTCTTATCATTGATTTCCTGTGAGAACATCCAACTTTATAATTCAACATTTGGTCAATTTCCATATTTGCGAATTGCTTTGCTCTTGATGTTTATCATAATTAGTCAATTTGGATAAATTTTAATAAATAATATCCTGTTATAATTTTATTTGTTAGTTTTCACAGTGAATTTTAATTATTAATTTTCATTGGCATTGTGAAATACAAAATAATTGTATTAGGAACCTTTATTTAACCCTTTAGGGCCTGGTGATACCACAAATTGTAAATTTATCTTTTTATCAGCCTTGTGGTATATTATGGTGTTCCATGTAATATTAGTGATGCCATCTATCGATTCCTACAGTAACGTTGCTATGACAGCGGCCGGTACAGATTAGTTTTCATGCCTGGCGTCGTGTATAAAGGTGAAATTACAAAATCATGTCAGGCATAAATAATCTATTTTAACAAAGATGTAATATTGAAAAATAATTAATCTAATAATACCAACAATATCTCAAATAATTGATTTATAAATGAAATATAATACTGATAAATAACTCAATATTTATATTAATTACAACCCTGGCAAAAGAAGGCTATCAAAAATTAATAAAAATGAGAGGAAAATAATTGAAATTGATAATGATACTATGGTAAGAAAACAAAAGATTTTAATAACTAATATTTAAATGATAAAGAAATAACCTTTTTTAAGAATTCATTAATGGGTCCAACTAGGTTTTCAATACATTTGCTGATGAAACTATCACATATTGACTTTAATTGCCCATCTAACTGATGCCTGGAATCCGCAACAGTCTCGATCACGTCCGGTGTTTCCAATAAAAATCTCAATAATGAATTGCTTCTATTCAAAGCGAGTATTTGTGAACGTGAAGACAATAATCCTACGGCTGCGTCTAAATGCAAAATTGAGATTGTAAATATTAACCAATTGAACCCAGCAGCCGAAAAAACCAACCAATCGGATTTACATATATGTCCGAAAGGCTGGATCATCTAGCCTCATTATCCAACGGCCTAACAATATATACTTTGAAGCTGAAGCCATTTGATGGTTAATCCAAAATATGGTTCCAGCTCCGTCACTTTACGTGCATTTAAAAATTGATGTTTACTTTGCCTAGCTCAATGAGAATGTTTTCTTATAATAATTTATAATTTGATTTTAAATTAATAATTATTTAATCTTAATTCTTTAATGTTTTCGTTCATATTTAATCTGTTTTTAACATTTTCTTTTTAACATTTAATTTACTTCAATTATATTACTATAGACTAATTTTTTCCTTTTCGACACTAATACTTATTAAACTTTAATAATTTTTAACAACTCATGACATTTGATAAATACAGTACCTAAAATTTGTAACATATAGAAAAATCTTGATTTATATTTGTAATGACAATAGATCAAATAAACACGAGAAGAGCTACTCAAGCAAGTTTTCAGATATATTTCGACAGTTTTTCTGCTATCATCAAGAAGGATAGAAAAAAGCTATATATTATAAATTTAATAAAATTTTTTTATTAATTTTAAAAATATTTAATTTAAATAATCATTTTTTTTTCAATTTATACTGTTTTCAATAAATATATTTAAAAATTTATAAAATATTTTATTATAATTTTAGAAATTTTAAAAGATTACAAATGTTTTATACAATAATGTCTTATTATGAAGCGGGTTTTTTTAAGGGAACTATTTCATAATAAAATAAAATTTACTTACATAAAATGATCAAAACTGTTGATAAACGATAGTTTTAAAAAGATTGATGTAAGTAGGTTTACCTCATTTCAATAATTTCGACTATCTATCAGTCATTTATACTGGTTATCCATTATTATACTAAAACAATTCATATTTATAAGTATAAAAATAATTCATTTTGACTTCTTATAACGGAGTCCTAATGTTAAAAAATAAAACTAATTTTATTCAATTCTATTTTTGTTAACTGGCTTTAATATTGAATTTATTTCCATAGTTTTTGACTCATATTGTGTTCATTATTGCTTCTACTTTCTTTACAACGAGACTTAATATTTAGTTTGCTAGCACATTTCACTGGTTCAAATTCCATAAATTTATCACGATTATCAAACTTATCTTTGGGATCAAGGTCTATATCCTCTTGTATGATTTCAATTCCAAAATTTTGGTTACTCTGCTAATTTAAAGATGAATAATTTTTGTAAGATAAAAAGTAATTATATGATGTTTGAAGTAACATTAAATTAGAATAAATATTTATACAAACTTGCTTTCTATTCAATGTTATCTGTACATAGATATTTTTAACAGAAATTAATTTTAATTTAAATAATTTTGTAAATAGTCGATCAATATAAATATTGATTTTGTAAGATATAAAGTTATTATTTGATGTTTGAAATGACATTAAATTAGAATAAATATTTATACAAACTTGTTTTCTAATCACTGTTATTTGTACATAGATATTTTTAACAGAAATTAAAAATTGACCCAGTCCCGGAATCATTCCCTGTAAGTATTAGGTTATGAAGCTAGATTGTTAACGAGCCCAGGGTTCAAAGGTTTAATAAAGAAATTAAATACTTTTAATATTATTGAATCCTAAAGACGTTTCTTTCACTGTAAATTCGACATTAAATGGAGCGACTTGTTCTCGAAGAATTAATAAATGTTTAATGAGAAACAGTTGACCATCCATAACAGATTTTTGTTTAATGATGGTGTCAGAAGCATTTACTAGAGATTGAACACACTGTGCAACACAATCTTGAGCTAATCCTTGGAATGTAACAAGCTAAATCAATAAATAGTTATCAAACATAAAATGTTTATAATGCAAAAAATATTCAGAATTGATTCCACGCTAAAACATACATCAAGGCATCGGTGCAATTTTGATAAGGAAACCAATGTTCGTCGAACTGTTGGATACCACATGCCATGCAAGTCGGCTGGAGAAAGAGACATATTTGGTCCTGGATTTACAAAAATATCTCCACGAAGATTAGCAGTATTTGTTAATTTTACATCTGGACTAGGGCTTTCATTTAGAGTATTAGCCCCAGTTGCATGATCCACCCAATTTCCTTTCATACTTTCAGCAATAGCCTAAAGTTTTAATTTCATGTAAAATAATAATAATAATAATAATAATAATAATAATAATAATAATAATAATAATAATAGATAGATAGATAGATAGATAGATATACCAGAAAGTTATTGCCGTTTGTAGATACATTACTTTATCTTTTAAAGTGCACATCTTTCTACAATTTGATCAATTAATTTGTATTTATTATTTTTTAAACAGCAAACACACGATTAAAAAAAGAAAAGTCTGGCAATTTTCTTGTACGAATTCAAGATGGGTCATAAGGCAGTGGATACACGGAAACCGCTACAGAATGAACAGTGTAAAGATGGCTTCACAGGCTTTGTATAATAGATAAAAACTTTGAAGATGTCAAGCAACAGAGATGACGAAAGATCAATTGAAGGTGCTAGTTAGGGTGTCAGCTGACCAACTGTTTCTGAACTCATTAGTTGTGAACGGGACATACAAAAGGGTTGACGAATGAATGTCTCATAAAATAATGTAAAATTTAAGAAATCTCTGCAACAGGTGGTCTTTTATGTTCAAAAAACAATTCATTTATAGATAGTACTGTGATATATCAAAAAATTGAATTGCTGCGACAATCAACAACGTCCAGATGAAAAACTAAAGCATCACCCTAAGCTAAAGCTCCATATAAGAAAAATTTGAGTAGTGATTTGGTGGTCATCAATTGAAATAATTGGATACAGCTTCCTTAAAAAAAGGGAGAATCATAATAATAGAAATATATGCATCTGGTAAATGGTAAAAAATAAAGTTTCGATTCTCTTGCACCTTCAGTGCTGAATCATAAGTTGCACCTTCAACTCTGTAGAAGTGTAATTAGCTCAACTACGAAACTCTGCCTCATTAATCAAATTTACCAGACATTTCAATCATCGACAAATAATTGTTCAAACATCAAACCTTCAACAACTAAATTTCTATTCGAAACCCCTTCGAAGAGTTTATCGCTTCCAGAAGCCCGAAATTTTATACCACAGAACTAAATAATTTTGTTTTTATACAGTCGACCCTTTCTAATATGAAAACTTAATTTCAATAAAAAATAGTGTTCATACATAAAAACTGTTCACATAAGAAGACGTTCAAAAATTATGCCAATTCTTTTTAAATCATAAAGTCAGTTATTTTAGACTTCCTAGATCGCCTTTCACGTATTATCTCACCAATTATTGGCTTTAACATGCAAACTGATTTTGTGGAAGTATATACCATCCAAGATTCGATAAGATCAACTGCCATAATTACTTCCTTGTAAGTCGGATAAAAAAATTCCTCCTGTGAATTTTCTTCCTTTTTTGCATCAAAATCTTCGACAACATAATTATTGGCTTCACTAATAATAAATTCAGTAGAATCCTCCTCAATTGATTCTTCTTGTGTTGGAAAATTGTTTTCAATTTCCAAAAATTCATCTTCAACTGCTTCAATTTTCACCTCTCCTATACTCAAATATTCCTTTTCTAAGAATTCCGTCTTACAAAAACAATGCTTAATAGTTTCAATGGAAACATCAGACCATGCATGATGTATCATGTTTGCACACTGTATAAATGTATCTTAAATAAAACATCGAAATTATCCAATTCTTCATGGAAAATAACTTTTTCGAGTAGCAGTGCTCTGTACTTGGATTTAAATGAGCCAATTATTCCTTGATCTAGTGGCTGTGTTTTGCTAGTAGTATTTTTTGGTAGATATAGACGAATAATATTAATTTAGAAGTGTAAATTGTGAACTACCTAAAAAAATTGAAATGTTTGATTTTATCGACTATTTTGCATAAATTTTGAAATTAATCTTATTTTGTTAAATCGATATTGTGATGAAATAAGAACTAAATTGATGGGAAATCATAATGACGAATTTATTGATTGAAAATCGATATTTAATTTCGGGGTTAGTCTTACGAATTAATCTCGATTTTATCGTAGTGAGGCATTTAAACAACTTGTTTGAAACGAGAAATAGTTTTCGATATAATGCTATTCTTCACGAAGTGTCATAATAAGCACTGAAAACTCAAATTGTTTAATAAATTTATGTAGTTGTAATCAAAAAATCGGAGAATAGATTGTAATTGTGACTTTTTTTGTGTTTCACCTCTGATTTCTTTATAAGTGACATAATATTTTCTACAAAATTTGACTATGAATCAGATTTTGTAGAAAATATTATATATATAGTTATATATTAATATAAATCTAAACTAACAATCATCATTTCTAATTTTTCAGGATATGCGAGATCTCCTACACAAGGTACGTATCCAAGTATTTGAGTTTTTATATAAATGTGTGTTCTAAATACGAGCCTTTCTTGGACGTCGGCTAAAATCATTTGGCACACAATATCAATTGGGGAATTATCTGAATCTGATAAACATTGTACCAATAGAAAAGGATACCAACTAAAATCTACCTGATTTGACGGAATAATCCTCAACTAATTCTACTTTAACAATACTGCAAATCTCAGCTAATGTTTCTAAATGGTTAATATGAATAATGGAAGGCCTGAATGCCTCGTAAAGAATGTAACACAGTCGTGTTAACATATTTCTGAAAATAAATCCATAATTTTAAAACATGATATAATGTTGTTTTTATTAAATTATTATTTGTTTCACTTATAAAAAGAGAAATTTAACCATTGGGCAAAAATTATCTACTTGCTTTTTAACCATATTTAGCTCCTTATTGCACATAAGCAAAATAAGTTTCCCACATTTAATTTGTATTTATAAGTACCTAAGACCCATTATTGCACATATGCAACAGTTACAGTTTGATATTGCACATTTATTTTCAATAAAACCACTGTTGATTTGTTTTTGTGAAGTTTTATATCGATTGCTTGGATTTTTAACTACATCAAGAAGATATGTTCTCAGTTTCTATTATTTGCTATGAAACAAATAGAATATTTGGTTTTCTATTTAAACGAGCAATAAAATTACTTAAATGAGCAATAACGAAATTTGGCAATAAAATTACTGATTGAGCAATAAAAATACTGAATGAGCAGTAATAATACTTAATGATCAATGATTCATTTAAACTAGCAATAAATCGTGTGTGTAAGGAGCAATAAAAATCCAATTGTTACAATGTCATTCATCTATATATTCTTTTTTCCTTTTCATTCCAGGTATTTTCTTTGAATTTTCCCATCTGATATATACCTGCTGGTGAATAAACTACAATTACAGACAAAGAAAGTAAACGTTATGAGAATAATAGTTTTATAATCTGTCTATTTCAAAATATGGTGCCTATGCTAATCTAATAATCCTGAAGAATGGAAAAAAGTAACTTGAACTTGTTCATCCTTTCTTACAAATAATATTTGCAAGCATGTCATCGGAATGTCTATCCGGTTAAAATATTGCAAACCTCCACCAGAAGCAAAAAAATGTGGAAATTGGCATCAAAAGAAAATGAGGCAGACCATCTAAAGATAGAAATGTAGAAAAAAAACTGGAAGTTTTCTTTTTTTTATTACTAAAATATTAATTTAATACTGCTATATAATGAATTAATTATTACTTATTTCATAATATAAAATTGCTCAAATAAGAATTTTTTATTGGTAGAAGATTATTGTTCATTCATATTTTTTATTATTGCTCAATTAAGTATTTTTATTGCTCAAATAAATACCACCCGATTATTTGGATATGTTTTGATCACCAAAAAGTTCCTAAGCTGTCATAACAACATAACCCTAAATTCACGTGACGCTGACTGAAAATTATTAAAAAAAAATTTCTCTAAAAGTTTTTGAGAGCGTGGGTTAAAAATTACCTTTTGTTTAAATGAAATGAAATTTTATTATTTGTTTAAATAGAGTGATTTCTATTTATTTTTAAAGCAACATGGATTTCGATAAAAAAAGCCATTAATAAAACTTGCATTAAATCACCTACTGTTAAAGAAGCCTAAAAAATAAATCATCGATAAAACACTAGACTCTTGCAATACAGTGAGGTCGTTTGGTTTAAAACATTGTCCCGTAAGATAAATGGTGGATCAAAAAGGACGAGTGACTCTTAACGTTTTGGCCTATTAAAGACATGCATTAAGTTATAGATTTTAAGGTCGGATTTTGTATAATATAATTGTATTTGAGCAGCAAAGTTAAGGATCTTTTTAGGCGATACGAATTATAGCAACACAACTTCCACTAACGATATGTTTTAAATTTTATTTCTTTTTTGAAATTTTGGTAAGAATTAAAAAACTGTAAATAAATTTACTTCAACAATTGATGATCTGAATTAACGAAAAATTGCTGATAGAGATTAGTTTCGTCATCACACATTCGTACCATTAATGTTCCACCACTTCTAATAAAGGTACAATGATCCCTGGGAAACTTTGCAATTAGATCATCTATAGAACACGCAATAACGCGGTTAAGTAACTGTTCTCTTTTGTAAATAAAGTATTTTTCACAGTCTTCAAATACTTGAATATATCTAAATGAAATTATATCATCCTGAAATAATATAAATAGTTAAATAGTTAAATTTGTTCTTTACTCGGAAATCAAACAGATATTGCAGACGGATAAACATTAACAGGCTCTGTTACAAAACACACACACACATAGGATTTATTGAATAATTTTTTATGACTATGAATCAGTAAACATATCAATGAATTTTTGATATTTACGAATTTAAATTCAACCAATAAAATAAATATAAAATAAAATAACTTTTTCATATTTAAAAAAATCAATAGACAATTATCTAAATCACTTGAAAAGAGATGTTCCGGAAATTCGAGAATATAGAAAAAAATCGATATCTATACTGATTCACAGTAAAAAAAATCTTCAATAAATATACAGTATTTTCGGGAATATAAGCCGCACCTTATAAGAAAAAATTCGAATTTTTGAAAAACGAAGGGGTGCGGATTATAAATAAAAATATTTTCAAAGTTGAAATCATTTAAATTAATTCAACATTAAATTCAAATGTTTATTTCACTAAATAGAATACAATTCTAACAGTTATCATATATAATTTTAGATAATCACTAAAACCTATCAAATTTTTCATCAAATTCATATTTAAAGGCGTCCAGGATATTGTTATGCTCTAATAAATCAGATTCTAATCCAATATTATTTTCATTATCAGATTTAGAATCTCCATCACTTATAGTTGAATTATAACTATCATAAATGTGGAGTTTAGCTTTCTTAAAGCCATTTTTAATACATTCAGGCGTGACCTGATTCCATGTATCGAGAATCAAATTGCAGGCTTTAACATACGATGCGCGTCTCATTCTTCCTGTTTTTGTGAACGTATGAATTACAGTAGCAATTCCTTTTCCCCACGGTTGACGCATTTTGGATTTGGGCTTGTTAGCTGCCAAATCGAGTGGTTGTAAAATTTTTGTTGGCCTTCCACGAATGACCGATAGAATCTTTATTAACAATTTTCCTAATATCTGTGGTCAGGTGCAATCGATGAAACTCATAAATAAAAAATGAGTCCTTAGATTTGACAAAAATCGAATTCTTCTTCTTTCTCCAGACTTTATCGATCGATTTATTGAATACATTCAATTTAGATATAAGTTCAAATATAAGACAAATAAATAACCGACTCCATTTGGCTGTTGAACACAAACTTTCTATATTTCCAGCATTTACGTTATTTATAATGCCCGCGATAGTGCAATAAATCTGCGGCTTATACGTTGAAATCTCATGGGAAACAGTAAATTGTCATGTGAGTCTTATATTAGCGAAAATACGGTAATGTCATTGGAAAATGAAAATAAATCAAAGGTGTAAGTTAAAAGAAGTTCTTAATATATATTCGTATCTATTTTCTGGTATTCGCTAAGTGCCCAAATCGAGTTTATTGATTCAGTGCTTACATACTAAATTGTGTGATGCATTACAGTAAAAACTGATATCACCAGTGATCGTTGTGTCACATAAGTAAATTTTATTTCAGCATCACGTATGACTTTCACGATATTGAACGTGTTAAAGTATATATAAGATGAAAAATAATTCCTCGAGAATAATTCGAGAAATCGGTTCACAAAACTTACAGCTAAAACTCACCTACATTTAAAAACATAAATGACAAATTTAAAGACTTCAGATAGTATTATTATTTTTTCAAAAACCTTTGATTTTGAGTATTGACTATATTTTCTAACCCCCTTTGACCCAAAGTAACTGTAAATCAAGTTTTCCTTTAAAATTTGACACCAAATCAACCTATTTAACCATTATCTAACATTTCGACCCTTTTGACTCTAAATCAACTTTGCTATTAAATGACATTAACTCTAAAATGAAGTTGATCTCAAAATGTCCTTCACAGTGCGGTAGTGAGTTGATAGAAAATTTTTAATTTTTAAAAATAATTTTCAACAATACCAATAAAAATTTTTAAATTAAAAAAAACATTTAACGTTTAAATAAATTTTGCAATTACTTACGTATCACAAATGTGCTTTCTTGAAGATATCAATTCTAAGAATGGTCTAACTTTTATTCCCTGAGATCGAAACTTACCATAAAGAATAGTAAATGATCTATCTGAACTGATTTCAGTCTAAAATAAATCAAAGTGATAAGCTCACAGCCACACCTTTCAGGGTTTCAAAAGTAAATTAAATAATTTCAAGATTAATTTTATCCTTTTATGAATAAAGCAATTAAATTATATACAGTTAATTAGTCAAAAAGACAGTAGCTAGATAGAGCGGGTTAATATAAATTTCGTCATCGAGATTTACAAAGTGTTTTTACACAAATTGTATTGATTGAGAAATTATATTAATTAATATTATTGTTTAGTATAAAAGAGAAGCGGAACCATAAGGACAAAAAAAGGAAGCAATTACCGAAATTGTATCCGGATATTAAAACAAAATGGTATTATTTTTCAAAATGTGTTGTAATAAGTGCTGAAAGCTATTAATTGTAATTAAAATTATATTGTAATTATGCTAACCAAAAATTTAAATATCGTCAAGTTTGTTAATGTTGGTATTGGAAAACACTAAGAGACCTATTACAATATCAATTAAAATATCAATAAATCATCTGATTCATAGTCAATCAATAAAAAATGCTTTATGT
Source organism: Schmidtea mediterranea (assembly GCA_022537955.1). Classification (NCBI taxonomy): domain Eukaryota; kingdom Metazoa; phylum Platyhelminthes; order Tricladida; family Dugesiidae; genus Schmidtea; species Schmidtea mediterranea. The sequence goes on from CM039680.1 coordinate 188,331,650, forward strand.
CATTGCAAAATGAAAAGCAATCAGAGATGAAAACTAGAAAAAGTTATTTTAATATATATATATATATATATATATACAAAAAATGATCCATTTTTACAGTTATATTTAACATCAACCATTTAAAACAACGCGATAAGCAAAGTTTATTATTATGAAAAAAACGGATAATTATTAAATATTGAAATATTTAATAATATATAACTTCGTCTTATCTAAGACTTTGTCCTCTTTTTTTAGCTACTCCATTCTAAGCTTCTTTATCTCATTAGAGCTCAACCTGGTGAGGAGAGAAGAATATGATTACTTCGTATTTAAAGTAATTTTTTTGTCTTTGGTGTGGTTTCACTCCTCCTCTTTAAAATGTCATAACAATCGTTCGTCACTTTCAAACTCATTCGAGTTTATCAAAGCTTTCTCTAAGTTTATTTCAGCTTTACCAATCATGAAAACTTATAAACTAGATCAGACACAAAACCTATTGGGATTTGACATTTATTAATCAATCAATTTATTAGGTAATCAATGATTTCTGTCTGTCTGTCTATCTATCTATCTATCTATCTATCTATCTATCTATCTATCTATCTATCTATCTATCTATCTATCTATCTATCTATCTATCTATCTATCTATCTATCTATCTATCTATCTATCTATCTATCTATCTATCTATCTATCTATCTATCTATCTATCTATCTATCTATCTATCTATCTATCTATCTATCTATCTATCTATCTATCTATCTATCTATCTATCTATCTAATCTATCTATCTATCTATCTATCTATCTATCTATCTATCTATCTATCTATCTATCTATCTATCTAATCTATCTATCTATCTATCTATCTATCTATCTATCTATCTATCTATCTATCTATCTATCTATCTATCTATCTATCTATCTATCTATCTATCTTTATCTATCTATCTATCTATCTATCTATCTATCTATCTATCTATCTATCTATCTATCTATCTATCTATCTATCTATCTATCTATCTATCTATCTATCTATCTATCTATCTATCTATCTATCTATCTATCTATCTATCTATCTATCTATCTATCTATCTATCTATCTATCTATCTATCTATCTATCTATCTATCTATCTATCTATCTATCTATCTATCTATCTATCTATCTATCTATCTATCTATCTATCTATCTATCTATCTATCTATCTATCTATCTATCTATCTATCTATCTATCTATCTATCTATCTATCTATCTATTGTTGAATTGAATTTGGTTTTTGTATTTATTTCAATTTATTTATTTTTGTGAACTTTATGGATTTAAATAAAGCCTAATAAAATAAATAAATTAATGATATTTTTGTAATAGAAACTTAAAGTTCTTTTGTATTAAGTTACATAACAAAAAAATATCGAGTTTAGGGTGAAAGAATTAATACAAAAAAATTAATAAAATTTTATAAGTTTTATTTGAAAAAAAATACCTTATCGGATAGCTGAGAAAATGCATTATCTATTTCTTGAGTAAAATGAGAAGAAATTTTATTGAGAACTTTCCATAAACTGTCCATAAGTTTGTTCATGTAACTGTCGCTTTCCAAATATTCTGACTAAAGTAAAATAATGAGGAAACTTTAGTTTCTAAGATTTGGGAAATTTGTGAAATCAAAATTATATTTCAAAAATTAAAAACAGTATCTTTAAAATGTAATTACTGTATTTTTAAATTTAATATTTTTAAACAAATCCAAAATTTTCATACAGTAACATTAACTAAAATTTATATTTTTTCAACAGAATTCCCGTTAGTATTAAAACACATACGTATCGATGATAAAAAAGATTTCATGACATATTCGCACATTTTCGATTATTTTCTGAGAGAGCATTCGAATTTGTAATGATAGCGTTGAAGTTATTTCTCTAAAACATTGTGTACTGTTTTAAACCTGAATCCAGCTTCCTTGGCAAATTTTCTTACTGATTGTTTTCATAAATTTCACAAATTGTTTCGATTTTTCATCCTCAATTGATGGTTTTCCGACATTCCCAGTTTCTTTACACTTGGCAAAAATATTCTTTATACGACTTTTTATCTTTCCATTCCAATTCTTGTGAAAATCTTCTGATTAAAGTGATTGATTCAAACGTCATAAGCAATATTTTCACTCGTTCATTAATGGCAAGCATAACCACACTTTGAATTAATGTTGTGATGCTAATTTAATAAAACAAATTCATTTTGTTTAAAAACGATTCATTACTTATTTTTTGACTCTTATTTTAATTATTGTGAATGTTTTTTTTCCACACAGATTTCTTGTTTTAACTTATTAAACATTAAAATCCGAACAGCTCAGCCAAAATTCTTCTAATTTCTAAATGAATTATTTTCAAATGGGTTTGAAATACAAGATTCACTAGCAAAGTTTTAGATGCTCAAATAGGTAAAAGAAGTACAGTTCTACATATCATACACATACTAATCCATGTGTAGAAATCTAATTTTGCAGTAAAGCTTACCATCGAAATTTATATGTTTATATTAAACTTCCTCTTAAAATATCAATAGTGATTAAGATATAGTTTGCTTTGCATTTTAATAAAACTAACAGCATTTTAAAATAATTTGCATTGAGCAGTGTCTAATGATATTTGGTAGTATTATTTTATCGATTAAATATAAATTATTAAATTTGTAATTAAAATATAGACAAGTAAATAAATGACAAGATAGGCATTTACTGCAAATAATGGAGTGAATTAAATTTTCTCAATTGATTTATGCTGCTACCAAGAAGTCACGCTGTGTATAACTGAAATTTATAATTTACAATTTGACAAGTTTCCTGACATATTAGATTCTAATATATCGGACACTTATCAAATTGTAAATTATAAATAAATATATTTCTGTTAATATAATAGAATATCCTGTTCATGTTAGAAGGCAAAATAGAATCCTAAAAATGTAGTAATATATAGAAATGGGGTTTCCGAAGATAAAACAACAGTTGCTGTTATTCATGAATGTGTCGACGTCCTAGTCAACTTCAAACATTGGCCGGAATAAATTTCCTGTGATTTTCCTTTTTGTAAAATATGTACTGTTCATATTAAGAAATATGACCAAACTTACAAATATGAATTTATTTAAATACAAAATCTGCTGTTGTCTGATTAATAAAACACGGAAAATTTTTCAATAATAAAACTTGCGTCATCAAGATTTATTTCCGTATATGTTTTGATTTAATATATAATGCGACGTAATTTAATTTAATATTTGATAATTTGGTACCAAAATCATAAATTATTCCTACTAACAATTATAAGTTATTTATTATTAAAAATATTTGTATAAATTATTGTATTACCTTTGAAGAAAGAAATTTGAAACAATCATCAATTTGGTTGAGAATTGGTTCCAGATTTTCAACAGTGATTTTTATATTTGGGAATGCAACTTTCTATGAAATATTATATTTTGCTCACAACCAATAAATATACAAACAATCGCCAAATTGTCCACAGCAACATAATATCTTAAATTCTCGTCAACTTCTTTAACTTTTTCCACTAGTTTATTCTATAAAAAATTTTCAATATTATTTCTGAGAAATATTTCACAAGTTAGCAGAAAATTACGATTAACACAGGGTTTTTCTAAATGTTTCATCATTTTGACAAAAATTTTAATCATCCATAATACATTAATAATACATATATTATTTGTTTTCAAATTTATAATTATTTTCAAAATATCACTATTCCAAAAATGTCTATCATTAAAAAACTATCACAGTCTTACGAATCTACAAAGAGAAAACCAGCTAAGTTCGTGAGCCATGGGTCCAGTAAAGGAAATGAAAAGCGGCATTATGGCTTAGGCAATTTTGATTTAATATTTGTTTTTTGTAAAAGTGCATAAAAGTCGTGTGTCAAATACACAGTCGAATAGCAGAAAAGGCACAAGCAAAACAAAATCATAATAATAAAAAAATATTTTTTGTTTTATAAATACTAAAAAAAAATTTTGTTTTATTGGATTATTATAATAAATCAAATATTTAATTGGTTTTAGTCAGATAAAGTTAAAACTTAGAAATTAAAATTTAAAATCAGTTTAAGAAAATATCCATTTCAATTTTAAAAATACCGTATATTTCGGCGTATAAGACGACCCTTAAAGTCAAAAAATCACCCTTGAAAATTGTGGGTCGTCTTATACAACCGATATAAAAGAAAGTATTACAGTACAGGTAGTTGTATTTATACTACTTTTATGCATATCTAAAACCCGATATATGATAAATCATAAAAATTTGCTCTAATTTTGTACCTCGTCTTATCTGACGGTCGCCTTATACGCCGAAATATATATATATATATATATATTTATCCATGTGAAAAACTTACAATTCTAGCGTCAATTTCTATCAAAAATTTAAAAAACAATGCAATTATCATAATCAATTCAATTTCAATTTTAAAAACACTGAATTTTTTTCGTGATTTATTCATTTTCATAATTGTGCACAATTTTAAACTAGAAAGACGTTTTGATTTTAATAATGATATACTCTAAAATTCCGTGTATAAAACGCACTCTAATTTTTTAAATACAACTTTTAGCGCATCCAAAATTAATAAAATAAAAATTGAGAATTGTAATAATTTTGGATGCGCGTTACAAAGTTTTATTTAAAAAAGGAAGTGTGTGTTATACAAGGGTGCGCATTATACACGGAATTTTAGGGAATATAATTTAAATTTAAAAAAATATAAAGCTGTATTAAAAAGGAAAAAAAAATTTGTCTTCAAAGATTCAAAAATTGGCTCGAACTGTCTTTTTAATCGGAATTTCTTAAATAATATGTTTATAAAATAGTTGTCACATTCGGAAGCTTTACTACATTCAATTATATTTGAAACGGCGAAATAATTTTTTAGTAAATGTGAAAATAAAAAAAATAGTAATTCTAATTCCGATTTATAAAAACCCTCAATATTTAGCCTTTATAATCTCTATAAAACAGAAAATATTTCTGTCTTTTTGTTGGGTTTAAAGCAGGAAAATTTCTAGAATGCTGAACTATGAAGTTTGCCCAATTTAAAATTTCTATGTCAATTCAACTATTTTAAGCATTCTACACTGTTGCCTTTCCAATTTATGAGTATACAGATGCATGGCGCGTCTGTCTCTAATCGTAACGTAATAATTGTATAGGAAAAGTTCAGTAAATCATTGAAATCAAAAAGCATTTTAATGGTGGTCTTGTTGGAATGTAGAAGAAATCAAATTCTTATTAAGGTTTAGCATTTCAATAAATCGATTTTGTGAGTTACAGAAATCAAATCTTGCATACGAGAAATATTGGAAATTTGCATTCCTATCTATGTGGAACTAGAATTATTTCTAGGAGAGTAAAGAAATTTTAGTCGATGAGATTTTTTTCATTTGCAAATAATAATTCAGACAAGAAATTAGAATTAAAAAAATATTAATGTTTATTACCCTAAATATGTTTTAAAATTTAATTTCTAAGTTTGAACTTTATCTAACCAAAACCAATAAAATATTTGATTTATTATATTAATCCAATAAAAATCGAAGAAAATAAGAATCTCATATTCATCAGTAAAAATGCTTGGAATAGATCAACATGCAAAGACTTATGGTAATAGTTAAGCTTCAAAAACGATTCGAGAAACGATGAAGCTTAATAAAAGAGCCAGAAGAGGAAGAAGTGTGCTTTGGCCAGTTTGGAAACTGAATTTTATAGCTAAAAGAGAATGGTAAAAAATACAACTTCAGCCCTTCTTTTTGACTTCTTCTTTTTTATCAATGGTTATATTTATAAGACAGTCTCGAAAGAAAAGTTTCCACTTGAAAGTTTTATAAAAGCTAACAAAAAGTGCTGGATAAATGTAAAGAACTTAAAAATTTGGCACAAAAAATTTCTAGATGAAAAGACCAGGATCATTTTTAAGTCTAAATAACTTCTTATTTTTGGTTGAGCCCCATCTCGATTAACTCCTTTGGCAAAGAGAGACGCATCAAAAAATTTCTAGATTGCTGCAATACCAGGTCTTACTAAACAAAATTTAGCCTTTGGACATATCGGTTAATTTTTAAAGGTTTTAAAGGTCATATAAAGAACAAATAAGAAAACTGGAAAATGCAGAAAGCATATTCGACTGTAAAACTGAAGACGAAAATGCAAAACTTTTTGAAGATCTTTTTGTGTATTTTTATATTATCTTGATATTGAAACTGAAGAAGATATTCAGTTAAAATTAAATAATTGCTTAAGGAATATTTGTATTAATTTTGGTTCTATTTTTGAAATTTTTTTATATTGTTGAGGATAAAATGAGTGTGTGAAAAGGTATGAAGAGTGAGGGGAGAAAAGAAAAGGAAATTTCAAGGAATTAAGAAAATCAAATAATGGAATTACTTAACAAAATAACAAATTGAAGAACGAATAACAAAAACAAAATACAGATTAAATTTGCATATCTTGATAGCTCGTTCTGGATAAATAAAATGGATCACCGGAAAAGTCAAGAGATTAAAAAAAAGTATATATCTCGGAAGCTCTAAGATATAACAAAAGAACTGCAGATGACTGAAGGAATGTACAAGAAATCTAGAATGACGCAATCATCTCTAAACGTAATTAGAATGAAGACTATAAAAGTGAAACACAACTTGATTGACAAAGATTTTAAAGAGAAAAACGATAGCAGAAAAGAAGCAGATAAATCTAAGCACGAATTTAACGGAGAAAACAGTGTTAGATTGAAAAGCAACTGAAACCAGCTATTAAAGTTATTTGTGATGAGTTCCGAGAATTTTCAAGTACGAAAAAGAAAGCATCTAAACAAATTATATCGATTGTCAAAACCAGCAGTAATAAAACCAGGTGGTTGTATATTCCACATTATTTAAATACAATTCTATCCTTCCGAAGAGTTTCAATACACACTCAAAGTTCTTGTTGTATAATCGAATCATTTTTGTATTGTAAATTGGAACTCGATTGTACTGGTTAATAAAATTTGTATATTATCTGAAATTCGTTATTATTATACCAGATCAATAATTGTCAATTTCAAATTTCACCGACAGCTACAACCTCGACAATATTCAGAAGTGTCTAACACCCACCAAGATTTTTAATAAAATACAGATGATTTTAGTGGACATTATAATTTTCAATCTTTTTTTTATTCTGCAAAAATGGCCTCTATAGAGAAAGTCATATTATAAATACATTTGCACTATTGTGTTACTAAAATCGCCTCCTATCAATTGTATAGATGAAAATAATTTATTTGATGTTCATCTTGTTACTGTGAGACTGAAAAATATCCTAAATGATTTACAAATGCTCGAATAAGCTTTAGAATGTATTTATCTAGTCCGGTGGTTTTTAATCTTTCTAGTAATCGGCATCTCCCTGAAAACTGTTAGAGGATTTAGTAACTGAGAATTAAAAAAACTAGTGTTAGTTCCTTTGTCAAACTTCAGCTCCCGGGTCACATTGGAAAAAATCATTAAAATTTTAAATAAATGTGAAATACAAATTCAATTCACTTATGTAAATAAAATTTAATTATGGAATTTGTTTAAGCATAAATTCAAGTGATTTAGTGAGACGTTTTGTGTTGCCTATTACTTTCTGACTCCGTACTGGCTATTATTAGCGCAGCCTCCAAATGTAAATCTTGTTGTACTTTGATTTAGATTAATTAAAGAAAAAGTTTGTCCACAAATATAAATTTAGTCGAAAGGTTTTATTCAATTGTTTATAAGAATTGCACAGATTTCCCTCGGAAATTAATATGTAGTATCTCGAATTCAATCGCCCAATTATGGACAGGTAAGTAGCTGATATTAAAGGAATACAAGCGGGGCCTATATTGGGAATGAGTGAACTGCACCGTTGCCTTTCGAGCTCAGAATGTGTGCAAATCGACCGATTTTTTATTGCAATGGATTTTTTGGTAATTACGATCTGTTGAAGGCAAATATATGTAGTAAACGTTTCAATAGTCAACGTTAGTGTTTGAAAGCTGCCTACAAGCGATAGTTTCCATCTAAAATGATTTCACTTACCACAGGTTAATAACAACCTGTAATCTATAAACGGTATAGACAAAAGAACCAATCAAAAAAGCGGCCAATTAGAACAAAATATCAACAATAATAAAAGTAACTATCCAAACTAAAACCTTTATATAACGTTATTTATTTAAATTTTATATATATATATATATATATTCCAGATTTCATTTTCATTGGTCAATTATGGATTGGTCCTTTTTTTCAGTTTAGATTATTTTAACATTTCCTATTCAATTTTATATAAAGTATAAAAATTGCACATTTTAAATTGTCTTATAAAATCCGATTTAATCACATTGAGCTGCGAACCAATCCGACTCATTAATCGAGTATGACTAAAACATTGTCGAAGATTTATATAATACATAAAATAAATGATCTAATATAGGAAATATATAAGTTATTATTAGTTATTGTGTAAATATTGAATTGGAAAAATTAATTAATTTATAAATAAAATAATTTGAAAAAAAAATTAACCTGATCACTTAACAAATGTTCACATGCTTCATACAATGCATTGGTTTTATTAGATGTTGTAATATATTGGTTCTTTAAATATTGAGTTTTTTCAATGCACTTCTCTACTTCTGTGAATAAATCGTCGCAAATTTTTTTATTAGTTTTTAAATCTGTTATTGCCTTCCTAATGAACGATGAAATATATATGTATATATTTATTAATTGAAAAATATTACTCGCTCGAAGATTCAACCGTATAATTCTCATTTTCATTTACTATTTTGTCTAGCAAATTCAAAAACTAAAACGAAATATATGACAGTAAATATTAAAATTCATATTTTAAATTTATAGAATAATTAACCTTAACAGATAACTGAAATTTATCAGAAGAATTAGTTTTCAATGTGTCATTAGAATTTTGTAAAAATTTCTAAATTTAAATGTTAAAAGTAATAATTATGTTTCAATCTATACTCCAGAAATTATTTTTTTATCCGCCAATGCAGTTAATATGAAAACGGAATCTTTCTGTTTGTCTGAAAGATCATTACATTTAGATTCTAATTTTAAAGTCATTTAATAATTTAAATTATACACTAGTTACACGACGAATTCACGCATATTTAAACAAAGTCATCAAGATATGTAAATCTTTATCACACTGAACAAAAGATAAAAATACACTTTTATCTACTTACATTTAAAAATTTTAAAAATTATTGAGTATTAATTAGTTACATTTATTATATAATTCTTATTCAAATGTACACACAAAAACAAATAATTGAGTTTTCTATATGTTATAAAACTAAAAGTCAAAAATAAATAAATGAGAAAATCAAATGTTTAATTATATATGTTATATGCTGTAGTTCAAATGATTCCACATATTCCCAATATTACTGAAAATTTTTAAAAATCGAAAATTTTTAAAAAATTATTATACGTGACTTCAATAGTGAGTTACTATTCCGTTTTTCTTCTTACTTTTTTAAACAATTAATATGTTATACTTTTATGAAAATCTATTTAAATAAATTATAAGTTTCTATGTGATGAGACAGTCTTCATGAAGTGTTCGCTACGTACGACTCGTTTTGTAAATTTAATCAGAGTTGAGCTGTTTTGCCACAATTGTTAAACCCAGTGCTCGTAGAGTTCCTTACTGTTAAAATAATCATTAAACAATTACAAAATTTCAAAAACCTTTCGACATCCAAAACATTGCTGTTACAACACTTCTGAAGTGATCTTCAGGTGGAATGACTGAAGTAGGATTTATCATGCACAGTTATTTTGACAAGAAAAGATTTTTCACCCGCGGCATTTACATTTCTCTACTTGTAAAATCAAATGGCATTGGTGTTTCATCCATATTTTCAATTTGAATTTTTTCGAAATTTTATTATATCTCTATAAAAACTCTATTTTTTCTTACAGATATTTGGGAAGTTTTTGGGCAATCTTTGTACTTTGCTGCAGACAAAAGCTATGCCTGATCACAAATTTTGTATACTAAACGGCAGATGGTAGAAAATTGTCTGATTCTTCTGTTTTGCACTTTTCATCCTTTAACATTTTTAAAGAACGCAGTTTAATAAAATTTCTTGTCCCAATGTATCCACTTTGGCGGCATTCACTAACAAATTCACTAAGATCTTTTTCAAGTTCCGAAAATTTGGCCGCTTTCGAAGGCAAGCTGTTTTTGCTTTAGGCATATATTCTAAATTATTTTCCTTTTTTCATTTTCTTACTTGCTTGTCATCAACACCAAATGCACGAGTTGCTGCACAATTGTTGTTAGCTGTTGCAAAACCAACAAGTTAACGTTTAAAACCAGCATTATATGATGACCGCTTCTGTTTACTGGCACCAAAACTCACTGTACCGACTTCGATAAGCAAAAGAAATTAACTGATTCAAACAATAATTTAATTTAATTTATACTGTATATTAATTTACAAAATATCAATTAGTAATTGACACATTATATGTTGAATTCTTGCAATCCTCTCTTTTCGAGAAACTGCGTGATGAACGTAGGATCTGCTGTTAAAGCAAAGTCACCTCTCAGTCAAAAGTTCTGTCACGTCCTCTAACGTTAAATTTATCTCGAATAATATCAATAATTAAATCTAATTGATTAGATTTAGACAATCCAGACAATCTAGACTAACATAAAGAAAGAATTGCTTGAATTGCATCTTTGACAATATCGAAGAGCATTCTTGGATGATTTTCCAATTGAGGTCATTGCCATATTTTAGTGTATTTCGTGGGTTAGATACGTTGAACTTTTAACTGTTATTCATTCCTTATCTAGCCAGGGTCGCTAAATTTGACTCGTCGTTGGAGTGTTTTAGAGCCAGTTCACACCTCTCTAAGTATTTTATGATATCTAATGCCAAATCTTTTCAATCTATAATATCAATTCGGTACACACTGTTTTCTTTTTATATTACTTTCATATATACTAAAATAAAAACTGTGATATAAACAAAGATGATATGGACCACATAAAATTGGAAAATGTTTTTCATAAAAAGAACTGGTGAGCAAAGATAGAGATAGAAGTGAAAGTCGTATGAAAATTTTTGAACCTATACTTATTGTGTAAAATTAAAGAATCAGAAAATATGAATTTGTAGTATTCCAGTGGTTATTGGAAGTTTTGTTACAGAGGGAGATCTGTGATATAATGTTAAGCATATTATATTAAAATATAACTTACTATATCAAGATAATTAAGGGTCAAAATACAATGAATATTAAGTGAGCTTACATCACATATATGTTGTATTGCTCATAACATTTTAGATACTCCTTAACGTAGTTATTCATAAACAAATTGTGTGACTAGATAAATTTTAAAAAAGTACTTTCACAAGAATGTACATACTTTCCAGCTTATAAATCCATAGTATCTCACAACAATTGAAAATAAAATAATAGTACTGTTTTGAAAAATAAAGCGTTGCTGTCACAAGCAAATGGTTGACGAACACATTCAGAGTACAATTCCACCGATCTTAACTTACAAAAATCAAATGACATGCCCGTGCACTAAGATTATCCACTATCAGATTACCTGTAAAGATGGCCATAGGAAAGTAAAATGCTATAACACGCTGAAAAATTAACAAAAAAATAAGTACAACTGTTCATTCTTATGACTAACAGCTTCGTGACCAAGAATAATGTATTGGCAATTGTAACAAAAACTCATATTGGTAACAGTATGTTAGTGAATAAATCTTAAGGTATCGAAATAATACTTGATTTCCCATAAAACCATATGATTGTTGTTAAAACCTTAGGTAACTGGAACATAAAATATTTGATGTTAAGCCGGATACATGCAGAGAATACTATGTCTTAGCAGTAGCTGTTAGGATATTTACTTTTGACCTATGCCCACTTGATGTATTTGGACCGTACCAATGTCTCTATGGTTCTAATAATTGGATCTCGAATGCTAATAGTATAGCAAAGAACACCCGCAATAGTAACATTTTTGTAAATTTTAGTGCCATACCTAAATGGTAACCTTCATATAGCCATTCTGCTTGAATACTTTAAATTATGATAAACATTCTTTAAATTTAAAGACAGTTTGTCATGGAACAAACAAGTTTTGTTGAGCGTGCTGGAATTATATAAATATATTTCCACTAATAATACCATAATATTTGTAATACTTAATATTTTAAATATAAAAATTCATTGAATGCAATTGTACCAAATGTATTATTCTATCGGATTAATAATCTGCTGAATCCCAACTTTCGAAAGATTTCTGATCGTCTTTGTCGTCTTCATTAACTTCTCGAATTAATCTTGTGTTAATAATATCATCAATTGCTTTCTGAATGAAGTAATTTTATTGTTTATAAAATATAATAATAAAATCCAAGAATTTAAAATAATACTAAGTGAACTTAACAAGATGTTTTCAACTGGTGTACCACAATTGTAAATTTGTTTTTAGAGCAGAGAAGACATTTTGATGAGACACAAATTATTTAAAGCAACATTTTATTGTTATTATTGCTATTTAAAAAATGACTAGTGTGACTATCTGGTTGCACTATGGGTTTTAAGCTTTTTATTCAAAATAGTGTATTCTCTTTAAAATAAATGCAAAAATTAGGTTATACTAATTAAACGTCGAAGTTCTTATTAAATAAATAGGCAAAAACGGATGTTTATCATCAAAACATCTTTTATTATTTTAAATCAATACAAAAATTAAATGAATCAGATAAGATTTTATATATTTAATAATAAAATGGGGTGATCTAAAAAAACTTCATTTTTTAAAATATAATATATTTATAATAACACTATTCATGCAAGTTTTACACAGTAATGATATAATTTCTATATATGATATGCAAAATGAACAACTTATAAATGTAATGGAAATATGCATCACAAATACATTCAACCAGCATCAATTAATAATTGGAGATCCTTTCCAAGTTTAGCAGAACGTGATTGAGAGATGATCTCTTTTGAGCAGTAAGAAAGGCGGTCAGGAAGAGTTTCACATCGTCGTCATTCTGGAATGTCTGCCATCGTAGTGCGAATTCCATGCTGTGGAAAATAAATCTGTCCAACAGATTCATATCAGGAGAATACGGCTGTTGTGGGATACACCGTATTTTCTTCTGCTGCAGAAATGCTTGTCACCTGCGCCATGTGAGGACGAGCATCGTTATGCATAATTATGATGCTCACAGAGGAGTTTTTGGCAATCAAATTCGCGATGACGTTGATGTTATCATCAGTTCGAGCCTCTCTTTGTCGTCCAGATCCATCTTTCGTCGAAAATCTTCTTTTTCACACGAGGAGAATTTCTTTGCAATGCTTTGAACTTGTCGTACTGAGCAAATGTTCTCAAAGCCCCACCGATTTGCGAGATTGTGAATTTCAATGGCTTTACAGTTGTTCCTTTTCATCGTTGCGACGAAAAAATTCATGTTCTCTGTAGTAAGATTCATAATCAAACACGCATCCAGAATAATGAAATAAAGCACATATATATGAAATACCACGTCATATGAATGCAATAATAATCAGAAATAACTGTAAAAAGTATTGAATAATACGTACTATGAGTATGCACACTAATAACATAATATATATATTTGGTCGAATACTATAATATAAAAAACGAAGTTTTTTCTGGATCACCCTATATTAAAAATAAGTATAAGTATAAAACGGTGATTACTTGGTAGCAGTATAAATTAATATATCAAATAAGTGAATAGAAAAATAATCACTTGCTGCAAATAATTATTTTGTTATTCACTTTAAGTAATATCTGAAATATTAATACTAATAATAAGTATCACGTTATTTCAAAAATGTAGAATTGGTTTTACGTCATATATATTTCACGGGTTACAAGTTGTAACCCGTGAAATATATAGGAAGTAACTTACAACTAGTTTTTTATTATTTGTAATTAATAAAAAATGAATCCAGCTTTATTTACAAGCTTTTTAATTTTAAAAAAAGCTTTTTTGATCTTTAAAAATTAATAAAATTAGGATATAAATGTCATTATTTAACTAATTTAAAAATAAATACTTGCTGTCATTAAGTCTAATTTGTAGAAGAGAAAAAAGTTCTTAAAAAACAACTTATATGTAATAATAATATTAATGTTATAAAAAGAATAAATATAGGCCTTACTATAGTGTAATCATTATGCTGACTTAAATTTGTTCATTTAAACCAAAAATAATTTTTTGACCCCCGGGTATGGACTTTATTTAAACAAAAGATTTTAAAAATATTTATTTTGAAATTGATTGCAAAGATTACTAAATTAGTTGCGTATGTTACTAAAAGGATCGAAAAACCTTATGTATTCCCAAATTAAATTTGCCAATATTTAAAATTTAAATAAACTTTTTAAAATAACTTTAAGTAATATTTGCATTTTATAAAAAATTGGAAAATAACAAAAATAAATGTTTGATATTTTTTTTACTAGATTTTGAATATTCGACATTTAGCCTGGCCAATGAATGATTTTTAAAGAATTTAAGTGTTTTAAAATTTTTTTCTTTTCGAAATAATCATCTAAAATCTAACAAATAATGATTAATTAACTGTCACTATTGATACAGCTCATGCATAAATGATCTTTCACATAACACAATATTATTCAATCATTCTGTATGACTTGTAAAAACAAAGTTAATACAACTAGAGTATTTGTTAATCACAACAAAACCATCGATCACAGCATGTCTTGGTGAATATAAAGCTATGTCAAATCTGTTAATCTCTCATCTTTTATTCGATTTCCGAGGTTTCAAGGAAGGTTTCAAGTAAGTTGACTGAGCAAAATTGTCTTTAAAGAGTGAATATGGTGACTGGGATAGCGCTGAAAATGTGTAGAATAGTATGAGTATTCTGAAGCCTACTTGAAACAATGTCCAAAGCTTCGATTTGTGTCGTAATTTTTCTCCTGAGCTTAGCCCATGGGATGATTAGCGATTAATAACTGTCACACAAATTTGTGTGTATGCGTGTTTAATTTACTTTTTTATGTAATGGTTCCAAATAACTGTATAAAACCTACAAAAAATTAAACGAATAATTCAGCATTACGTCTACAGACACCCATTTAATTATGTTGACAATAGAATTTGAGTATTCACGTGAAATGTTGCATTTACTTTCTCTATTCTGATATTGCATGCATAACCTAAATCTATATACAGTCAACCCTGTTCAATATGAACACTAGCGTTCCGATTTTTGCGAATGTTCATATTAAACCTAAATATGAACAGTTATTAACATAACAATATAAAAGATTTTACAAACAATGCATTTATTACTATTTTTATTTCTTTGACGTATAATATAGTCTGATTTTCAATTGCCTAGATGCTTTTTCGCCTTGAATTTCATCAATCAAATCTCATAATTTGTTCATCTTATCAGAAATAGTAGCTTAAAAGTATTTTTCAAGTTTTCTTGCATGCTCATAGGCTTCGAATCCTGTTATTACTGTATCTTCTTTTGGGCGAATAGGCGCGTTATCTAACAATAATACAATTTTTCGATCCTCTGCTTTCATTATATTGTTTAAATCTTTTAACCAATCTTGAAAAATTGTCAACGTCATCCAAGATTTTGTATTTCAACGATAATAAATAGATAATTTTTCTATGTCGAAATTTTTAAAACAATGAGGTTTCTTTAACCTACCTATTACTAAAGGCTTTAGTTTTTCTCCTAATATGTCTGCTCCCAAGAGTATAGTAGCTCGATCTTTAGAAAACTTACCATTTGCCTTATCCTCTTTAGAAATGGTATATGTTCTGTGTAATGAACACATTTCCTGTTTCGTCAAAATTGTAAACGTTTCTGTATTCATATTCTTTTAACTTTTCCATATACAATTCCTTAAAATTAAGAACATACCTTTCTACGATTTTAGATTCTCCAATTATTCTTTTCAATGATATCATATGCCTGGAAAGAAAAGAATTAAGCCAAACATTTAATGCTTTAAAATCATGATTTCCTAAATAATTTGCTAATTCTAATGATTTTTGCTGTAATATATCAAGACTGACACTGATATTTCTTGTTCTCTGGATCTGGAACTATTCATAAAAGATAGCATCAATCTGATATCCTCTACGTAAATTTATTTTTCGATTTTGTCTGGTGTTCAAGTTTGAATTCAAAATGGAGTCTCTGGATTTCATAAGATTATTTATACAACCTAATGAAAGATTGTATTTTGACGAACCTTTATCTTCATCGAATAATTTTACCAATTTCTGTTTCTCTTCAATACTTAAATCCTTTATCTTTCGTTTTGAATTTGTGTTTTTCATGTTCATAAATGACAGTTAAAAATGAAATATTTAAACAACAAATTGTATACATTATTGATTTATTTTACACTAGTTTTTGTTTATTGTTCAAAATAAACAGTGTTTGTATTATAAAACATAATTTTCTATGCAAACCATATGATTTATAATAATTTTTGACTTAAATGTTCATATATTATACTCTGTTCATATTAAGCAGGGTTGACTGCTCAATATGTAATTCTCATCATCCATAATAAATTTAACGAATTCCGCCTGATAATCACTTTTCCTTTGACAAACTAATTTTAGTCATTAAAGCGCTAAGATTCCCTGAATGTAAGTGTAGATTTTCTAAATATATAAAAAGTGATTTGCAAACCTTTATATTATTGTATTCAGTATGAATTGACTTTTCCTTGCGCACTTTCTTCAACTGAACTCCTTTAAGAATGGCTTTCATTAAACACTCGTGTAGTTCCCGTCGAGTGTATGTGAATGTATCTTTTGCAATGATGGGGAATGTTTCACTCAGGAGCTTACGGGGACCTGAATACTGATGCAAAAGTAAACAAAGCATTATATGACCTTAGTTGTATTATGAAGACCAATGATTATTCTTTCTAAAATTATTGGAACTGAGACAATTGAGTGGCCACGAAATGTTTATTAGCCCATGGAAAATACTAAATAATAATACATAAATCATTTAATTGAAGTCAGTATTTCACGCCCATGGATCCTTGCGTTTTGGAGAGCCGAAAGGGATTTGAATTTCAGAATCAACTAAATGTTCTACCTTAGATATTCTCCAATAGAATCTAAATCTTTTAATAGAAATCGAGGGGATTTTACCGAGTGTACATACGAATATTTCTATATGGCAAGAGAATTGGGAATAACCAAAACGGTTATAACTTTAAGATTGCTACTTTATTTAAAATGAATGACTCAATGAAATATAATATAAAACGTAATGATTAAATTTTTATTAAATATAATAATAATAATAATAATAATAATAATAATAATAATAATAATAATAATAATAATAATAATAATAATAATAATAATAATAATAATAATAATAATAATAATAATAATAATAATAATGATTAATAATAATAATTAATAATTTGAGTAATTATTGAGAACTAATAACTTGTGAGGCGTTGTTAACAAGATCTTTAAATCCTAAAATCAATGTCCGAAATGCTCAGTCTACATGCAAATTTTGGATGTATTTAAATAATTGAGAGTGAATTGAGTATATTATGTGTTTGATGTAATTTTTTGGATGCTAAAATAATTTTATTATGATGCAAAAGTTTTAAATTGAATTTAAAAAAAAATTATAATTAAAAATGATAGTAATAAAAATATTGATTAATAATAATAATTAATAATAATGAATAATTAATAATTATTATTATCATTATTATTATTAATTATTATTATCATTATTATTAATTGTTAATTAATATTATTATTACTATTATAGTTATTAATTATTATTAAAAATTATTATTAATTATTAATATTAATTATTATTGCTAATTATTAATTAATATTTTTATTATTATTATCATTATTATTATTATTATTATTAATTATTATTTATAATTATTATTAATAGTTAACAATAATAATTAATAATTATAATAATAACAATAATTAATAATAACAGTAATAATATTAATTAATAAATATTAATAATAAGTCAAAACAAATATTACTTTTTGTGAATCGGTTAATTTCATACTCAAGGCTTTGTCGACATTTATTTTATAAAAGTTTACATGCTCAAAATGAAATTCACAAATGATAACGTTAGCCTTGCAGTATGGAATATCTAGAATTTAATTTTGGAATTTATTAATATAAAATTTTAATAAACCAGCCAATTTTAAAACCAGATAATTTACCGTCTGACGCAAATATATTCACAGAGTCTCCAGTAGCATAAATATTTTTTGTAAGCGACTTGCTATCTAGCATTGTATCCTTCAGTAATCTCTAAACAAACGACCAATAAATGGAAGTTCTTAACATAACATAATTATAAATTAAAGGTTTATGCTGCAATACCGGTTAATGCTACAGGGGTGAAACTGTAGTTGGGTAAATCAAAGATATAGATGGCAGGAAATGGAAATAATTTCTATGCTTTATTTGGAAAAAGGTAACTAATGCCATTTAAGTCTCAGGTGTTTTTAGAAGCTGAATTACTAGGACAGGAGACTTGAAAGGAATTCCAATCAATACATATGAAATTCCAATCGATTGTAATCAAAAACGTGATAATTCTAATCTTCAGAATGTTCAAAACACCAAAGATCGTGTTGCTACAGTATGTAACGACGAGTGAAACGACTATGGTGAACACTCGAAAAGTTCGGAAAATCTCCAAACTAAAATCAGAATGGATATGTCCTGTGCAAGTCACATTAAAGCAATGATAATAATTTGAGAACCTTAAATGTAATGACTGATTGATTGATTGTTATTATAGAAAATTTCAGTACAAATATTGACTTTCTCTAATCAACGGTTTGATAACTTTATTGTTACACACTAATTTTAATTATCAAAATGAATAAGATTCTATATTTTTCAGTAATGATGATACGCATTATATCAGGTAGAATTTAATCATAAGAAACGATTGGCAGTTTGTTTGTATTAAAAGAATTAAAGGAATAGATTTATTAACTGAATTAAATATTCAGTTAGTTATATATATGGATTTTTGCATTTTAAATAATAATAATAATAATATAATTAGACTATAAATGTGACAATTAGAGAATAAATGTGAAACCGCCTTTAGCAGTAGTATAAGAATCGCTATAACCCAGACCACTTTATAGTGGTGTATAGAGTGCCATTGACAACTCCACCGCGTGCCATAGGAGTCACTAAGCAGCTCTTAACCAGATGTTCAATTGAAAATAATAACGGAAGGGGAAGTAATATCTCAAAAACCTCATAAGGTTTTTGGAGAACGACTGAGAGCAACCAAAGCAGAATTTGATAGATTGCTTAAAGAAAAACACGATATTAAAGGTATAAAGCAAATTGAAAATTTTTAGCATTCCACTAGATGAGCAGACTAGTGTGAGACCGAAGATACTTGAACATTATAATTCATGGATGCGAAAATACATATAATGGATGAGGCATATAACAGTCGATGAGTTAAAAATTTGATTAGTCTGAGAAAATCCAGATTGCGATTAGCTCGACCACGTAAAGAACGTCGACTAAAGAGATTTGATTGCTTAGCTTGGCATTAAATAGTTTCTCGATAAATAACAAAGAGGAGTAATAGTAGAGAATGATGCAAAATTTATTGGTTTAGTAGCTAATTTTCAAAAGCAACCACTGTTATATATATATATATATATATATAAGGAAAAGTTCCAAAAGTTATTTCTTAAAACATCAACACTAAGTTAATGACCTAAAGAAATAGCTGAATTATTCCAAATGACAAGACAGTGTGAAAGCTTAATGAAAGAAGTTAAAAAGTAAAACAAAAGTATATTAAAACATAAAATTGATAAAGAAACTCTAAATAAAATACATATTCATTATTTGGGAACTTTATTTGATTAGTGAAGAAAAGGAGAGAAATGCTACAAATATTATCTGTTTAAATATATAAAATCGTCCCTTTTCTCGAAATCAAACCCGTTAGATTCACCTGTAATTTATGATAAACAGTTAAATACTAACCGCTTGGCATATCACCATGTTAAAATCATAATAAATTCGTTCAATTTTACGATCCAGGTTATCCGATCTTATCATAATATGAAGCAATTTTTTATTTAGATCGTCCATAATTGATGCAGTTTTATTGCAAAGATAAATCAAATTTTTCAATAAAATAATAAATCTTGTTTTGGTTTCTTCGATGTTTTCTTTTAAATCATTTTGACAAGAAATGAAAGGATTAATATCAGTCATTGGCCATTATCATTTGTTTCCTTTTTCAAATTTATTGCATTTAATTATTTAAACAATAACTAAATTTTATAATTACTCATCATCAAATAATTTACTTCGGAGTAAAAATAGAACTCACTGATCCACTGTGCTAACCGGCCTGCCATAAGGATACTAACAGAATGAATGCATCCGTAAATATAATAAAGAAATCATATTTGTCTGCATTAATATGTATAAAAAATAAAAATTTTCAATTTTTCTTTAATTTTATTTATTTTTGTAAATACAAAAAAGAAAACAAAGTATACATTAAGGATAAATATAAAATGAGTTAATATTCTTAATTTACGCAACATGTGGAAAAAACCTATATAGTCCAGAATAATACATAATATTCTTAGAATTGCTATAATTGAAAAATTAAATTAAAAATAATTGTGTCTAAGTAAGAAATTCAGACAGAATCCTCGATCTTTGCTATTGTTGGGCTACAACACAAACGGCCTTGAAAATTGTTTAAATGTATCAGTAATATAGCACGAAAACCCAGCACCAAGATAACTTAAAATACAACATACAACATCAACTAAACACTCTAAAATTTTAGAAAATATAAATAAATATAAAATCAAAAACATAAAAGTAAAATAAAATAAATACAAAATGCATCAAGAACCGCACGAAATTTACATAAAAATAACATAATTACAAGAAATTTTTACCGAAAAACGACAAGTTATATTAATTAGAAAATTAATGAATCAAATGAGTTAAAGTAAAATATTTTTGGTTGAATAAATCCAATTTAAAATTTTAGAAATAAATTGTCAATTTAAATTAAGAAAATAATAAAAATTAGATTTAGATAGCACAAATAATTTCAAAGTCAAATTTTGTTTTATCGCAATAAAAATAACACGAAAGGTTAATGTCAAATTATAGGTATATATACTGATGTGTTTTAACAAATTATCAACTTATTTTGCAGTTTTTTACTTTGCAATCTCATTTTCAGTCTAATTATTTTAGTTAGTGTGCGTTACAACTGTGAGGTGTGCATTCAGGCAATTAACACTGGTAAGTGTTTTGTCAGGACACGACAACTCTCAGTTGTTGTGTATTCTCTTATGATTTAAAAATGAATGTGTATCTGCTATATGAATAAATTCACTATGAATTTATTGATTGATAATGATTAAATGACTTGATGCTTCATGATGCGATTGGACAATGTTTATGCTAATTTATGAAATTCCGACTACTATGTGAGATATGACATGCCGAATAAACAATTTTTATGCATCGAAGCTTCTATCTAACTTTTATGGTAATATTTATTTATTTATTTTTCGGCCCACAGCCAAAACACACTGCAAGATAGCAAACTCCACATAACAATTCGAGATGTGTAATTGCAGGTTCATCCGCCAATATCTCGTGCCTGTGAAGATTATGCAGAGCGTAACGCTGGAATCCAAACGTCAAATCATAGAACTAAATAGCTAAAGCAAGTAGCTCGAGAATGGGCATTTTGGCTCAACTTTCTTGCACTCAATTTCGATAAAATCGATATAAAATTTTAAACAAAAATCGGCTCAAAATCACTAACACCAAGTAGTCCAGTGGGCACTCATTAAATACAATGTAAACACAAATAGATCATAAGTAGAAAGAAAGGGAAAGGGTAGCGGGGAAAATTGCGAAATCGTTGCAACAGTTAAAATGAACAGCTATCTGCAAAAGATTAATCCGAACGACCAAAATCATGAAAAGGAATATTTTAAATAATATGTAAGAACTAAACAAATTATTTTGAGTTGAGAGGTAAAATACGGGCGGAACGCTGCACAAATTTTCCGAAATAATTAAAATATTTATCAAAAAACTGTAAAATATGGGCAGAACGCTGTGCAAGTTTTCCGAAATACTTAAAACACCTTATTAAAAACTGAGAGAATAGGCGTGTTCTTCCGTCCCTCTGTCTTCCTGTATGTCCCTTATATCTGGCTGCAGTAACCACTTTGGGACAACCATATGGACTGCGCATCGAGCTCCAAAAGTGCTGGATCCCTTGGATTGTAGGCGATGCGGTAATTCGGTAAATGTCGTTTTGAACTTGGTATATGCTCGCTGGTTATATCTTCATTGATCCTGGCTAGCCGTCGTCGTTATTGATTAGCAAGGTATCGATACTTTCGTTCTGTTGCTCGTACCGGTAGAGTAATCCCTCTACTTCTTGTCGAATCTCCCGAGCCGGGTTCCTTCCTGGCTCCCACTTGATTACTAGATTCGGCAATTCTGTCTCTTCGTCGCAATTGTTTGAATGTCTGTTCGGCCACTCGGGGGTGCCATACGTGGATATGGTGTATCCCTGACCCCAGAGGGCCTGGCGGTATCGACCCGCGAATCTGCTTGGGACTGTCAACGTCGTCCGCTTGACATCTCTCCATTGATTGCTGGGGCCTCCTATTAACAATAATGATTAGCTCTTTTAGTTAATATCTTAGCGTTAGGTTATTCAATATCGTTACTGGAACGTTCAATTAGATTATTCCAAATGAAGTCGTCAGATGATTTCCTGAAGACCCCTCATTGCCATCAAAAATGATTTATCAACCAGAACGCGAGGCTATTTTCCACGTTTTTGAAAAATCGGTCTATGTTGGGATGGGATATGTAATTATAACCGTTATCGTCCTTTGTCGTACCTACTATTTTGAAAATAGACTCTTCGATTTATAGGATGAATATTATGTCAAATAATCTGGCCGATAAAATCAATAGACTCAATATTTTGTTTAAGGAGTACTTCGATGTGTTAATCTTCTTTTACAAGAGACAAAACTCTGACTTATAGAAGTAATATCTGGGTCACCTAATTATGTGATTAGATAAGGCTAATACAAAAAAACATATAAATTCGCTAGTAATTTACTGTATTCTTTCTTTGAAAATAAATTATCCGTTTAATAGCGTTCATATCCATTATATAGTTTACGATAATAATCTCGACATGAAGCATATTGAATTTCTACGTAAATTCCTTTAAAGTAGATACGTTGTTTTACGGCTTCAATATATACATTACATAGTTATATGGTAATAAACTTCGGTATGGAAACGCATTTTAATTAAAGGTATGTTATCATATTACTTCTTTCAAAGGGTATTTTACGATATTACTATTTACGTTATATAATCATAAACTGAATAAACAATTTCCATAAGAACAAAATTTATATTAATTGAAAGAAAATCTAACGAATATGGCCTTACCTGTCGCATGGTCTTCCGAACAATATTCCTCCTGGGTGGTGATCTGTGTAGCATTGTGCTTATCGGCATGGATCTCTGTTGTCCCTCGAATTACTGTACCTCCCGTTCTTCCTTGATTGCTGTTCGTCATGTACATTGATATCCCTTTTCTTCATTATTTTATACATTTTTTTCAACGATATTAATAGCGCTTTGAATTAGCTGCCACGCATTTATATGACTAGTTAACTCGCCTCCCCCGCGAGCGGGGAAAGTGAAAAACTCGGTGGCTTCTTCTGATTGGCTGTAGTCAGAATTTTTGTTCCATTGATTTCTGATGGCGGGATTTTAATAGCAATATTGTTGATATTGTTGCAGCAAGGGAGAATTTCTCTATCCTTCTCCGTATGGATCGATGTGTGGTCGATTTTTGTCTCCTCAATTTATACTAGATGAGTTGGCGGTTTCTCGATTTTCATTATCCTGGGTCATTTTTTATTCTATATTCATTCGATTTTATATATTCGCGGCTGTTTGGTTCGATCACCGAAGTCCGCGACTTCAGCGTCACTCATCGTCAAAGGTCTGAGGCGAGGGTCATTTCTGGTTTGTCGTGTTGGTAGGTGAGATTTATTTCTGTATGTTCTAATCATTTAATAGTTGAACTTCCTCTTAATTCAGTTTTCTTTTGTACGTTTATTTATATCATATTTTTGTTTTTAGCAGAGCCCCTTTGTCCCGCTGACGAATGCAATTTAGATTGGAGGAACATCTCGTGATACTATAAACCTTGCTCTCGTGTTTGTGTCGAAACGTGGCAGTTAAATTAGTACATTATTGTTTGATTCCAAATCATGATTATTTCCACCTCGGCTGGCGTATATCTAAGGAATGTTATAAATACATATATTGCATGAATTGGGTTTTTGCTTTTTCGTTGATTTGTAGCATAAGTTTTCAATTATTGTTTGAGTATACCTTTCTGCCGATTGTGTGGGGTTTGGATGATCATCAGTATTGGGTGAGCTTACTCTCTGGTTTATCTGTACTCCTAAACGGATCTAGTGTTTAATCCTACCTTTACGGATGTCCCGTTATGCGTCATCGGTTAGTGGACTTTAATTAATCACTATTCATGGAGTTACTGGTTATTGGGATATTAATGGTGATTTTGATCACTAAATTTTTATTTTCGTTATAGAATTTACATTTCATTTTTTCGCTATGCTGTAACGCATCATTACATTATTATTTAATTCTCTACCGATGGGTATCACTTTAAGGTATTTTATAATTTTACCCAAACAATCGTGACTTACTAACTTATGAAATAGTTTTAAACTGACAAGGGATTACTTTTGGGCCGATTTGATAATTGGATTTGGGTTATTGTTCTCATTATTTACGGGATCGATTTGAACCCAATATAGGCAACATAATTACTACCGCTAATAGTTTATTTTAGGAGGATCATTACATCGATTTCCGCAAGCCCCCTTCCCTTTAACCACAAAATTGACCCTAAGGTATTTCATGTGTTTATATTATATTTTAGGAGTGCCTACTGGACTACTCTGTGTGATGATTTCAACCGATGAGTACGATGAGTTTAGGTCGATTTTTCCGGAGTGAGTGGAAAGGGAGTCAGCCAAAAAACTGATCCCAGATCTCCCCACTACCCCTATTAGCGTAATGAATTTATCGTTCGACGTTACTCACGACGAGGTATCTCACTGGCACGAGCTATTGGCTGATGAACCGCATTTACACCGCTCGGTAGGGATGTATTGATTTTGATTACTTGTGATTTGTGTGCTGTGGGCCGGAAAATTTCGACAAAAGTTAATTTCAAAATTCCATAACATATAATTTTCAAAATGAAATTTCATATAAGCTCCTCCTTCATACTGCATGCGTAAATCGGTTATGCTCACTTCTAATAATAAATTCGTCTTAGAGTTTTGGTTCTAAAAGTTCGCGATATTACTACTCTTCATTTGATTTCTCACAAGTGATTATGGTTATTCGGTTCAGAGAATAAGTGATTGTTTTTTGCTGAAGTGATTGAGTGATTACTTGGTTAAAATTAGGCGAAAATGGATTGGTATTTATACCCATTCTGTGACACTAACCTTGCGTGTTAAATTTGATGCGATAAAACAAAATTTGACCTTGATAATATTTGTCTATTCTAATTTTAATTTTTATTATTTTTCGATTTTATTTGATAATTTATTCTTTAGATTTTTATTTAACTCATTTCTGATCGAAATTATTTTATTTTATTCGACATTTTTCGTTAATTTTATGTTTTTACGTAAATTGTCAATTTTCGGTCAAATTTTATGTTACTATGTTGTTTTTATGTTATTTCGCGCGGATCTCGATGCACTTGTTACTTATTTTAATTTACTTTTATGTTTTTTCGATTTTATATTTTTAATTATGTTTTTCTCGCATTTTACGGTGGTTATTTGGTGTCTATGGGTCTGATTTTAAATCTGCATGTTGTGTTTGCGTGTTATTTCCAATACATTCAAACAAAATATAGTGCTAGCTCAATAATAATAATAATAATAATAATAATAATAGCAGTAACAATTAATAAAGATAACACATACACTAGTAACGATGATAATACTAGTAACAATAAAAGTGGACATAGCAGTTATAATATGGATAACGGTAAGAGAGATACTGTGAGGATATTTAACATAACAAAGGGTGTACAGGCCATAGTAAAATCAATAATACAAACAACTATAAGAGGGACTAAGGGAATGGACATAAAGATAAAGGATATGAGAGTATTGGTTAACATTTGAAGGAGATAGGAGAAGAATGGGACCTAAAAATCAAAATCAAACCCAGGCCATCTATAGGCAGCTCGTTGGACAGATGGATCGTTCTGTCAATTATAACATTAGTAATAGCGCTCACTTTTTGCGGACAATCCACCCACTCCAACACAGTTCCAACGTTGCTTAGCAACGAGTGCTGAGTGGTAAGCGAAATTTTGTATGGAGTTGTCTGGGTATCAATCATATAGCTTCAAAATCTCAACACCCAGAAACCCACCACTATTATCATAAATTATTACCATCAAATCATGAGAATATTTCTAAAATGTCTAAATAAAAAAGAGATTTTGGGTTAACTATAATTTTTTTTTATATAAAATAATAATTAGATGACTTATCTTTTGTTTAAATAATTCCAAGATCTCTAAATTATATAAAAAAATCAAAAGAAATTAAGAAATTTGTTTATATTATGATTAAGTATAAAATTTTACTTAAACAAAGAATGTTTTGACCAATTAAAACGTTTTTAAAAAATCCAGGATCTTTAGAATATTCTCAAAGGTCCGATTAAATTACTCTTGATGTAAATGAGCTTAATCATTGTGCTGAGCACCTGATGAGCAAAAGATATAAGATTTTCCAGGCCACTTTCAAGGGATTCCCACCAGATGCGCGCGCAAGAGATATAACCATTGGATACCCGTTGAAGATGACGTTGGAAATGTATTCCAATGGGCGGTTTCTAGTAAAAGGTGAACCATATTACCATGACTGCTAATATTCTAGAAAACCTTTGGGTTCACGAGCTACCATAGAAGGTATTCACGCTCACTTTAATTACGGATCCCCCTATTGTTAATTCAATTGAAAAAATATCGATTATTTAACAAATCTATTTTATTTTATGAGTATTACTTATTAGCTAATTTGAATTAGTTCCAAAACGATTCTTAATGTAAAGACACAAGTCATTTATTTAAACAAATTTTATTAAATTGGGTCAATGGATCAATTTCGATCTGAGACGTTCGACATGGACTTCTTCATTTGTCCCATTAGCCTAGCCGCCTTCAATATCCGGCGTCTCTCTCTCTCTCTTTCGGCTTTGCTTGGACGATTTTTTTTAATTTTGAATTTGCTAACATTGTGGTCCACATTGATAGTTTGATTTGAACATCTAGGGATAAATGTTTGATCGATGCAAGTGGTGGTTGCGGTAGACGAGTGGTAGCCAATCTCGTTCCGAATGATCTCTTTTAGCTTTAACTGTTGATTTTCTTTCTTTATCTTTTCCAACTCTATGGGCATTTCGGAATACTGTAATTTTAATAGGTCATTATGTTGAATTAGTTTCTTTGCTAGTTCCGGCCGCGTCCAAGTTTCTTCCATTCTGCGGCATCGTCGGATCATTGCCTTGGCTCGTTGACTTTGCTCCAGAGTCTTATCGTGATAGTAGGCTACGTCTAGTCGAAACTTTTCGACATCCAGGGTCTGAATTTGATTTTTGTTCACTAAAATATTATATATGCTTCAATTAAATCGACAATCGATTTGGAACATTTACGATTAAGATTTTTGATATTATTATAAAAATATACTCGTAGAATAATGATAGAAATTTGAGTTTCATCGACTTTTTGGGGATTTTTGTTCATTTTATGGATTTTACGAATTTCGTGGTCAAATGGCATATGTAAGAGATCCTAATCATATTGTTCGAATCAAAAATGTTGTCAAAAATATTAAATTCGCGACCCCTTTCCTTTAAAATCTCAAATTCAAAGTTTTAAATTTTATTGATTTAAAAAAGAAATTCCTTTCTAAAAATAAATTGGAATTTCTTGTTTTCGCACCACAACTCATGGTGAGAAATTTTTATCATTTACATTTTCTCTACTTTTATCGATTTAATTTTTGTTTAGAAATTTCTATCAGCTCGCAACCAAAAAAAATTGGAAATTCTTTCTGTTCATCGCATTTGGAAATTTATGTATTGATGCAACTAATGGGTATTTCATTTTCTTTTTCGATTTATTTAAATATAATGTTTCGTTACTTAGATGTCTTTTTAATTTTTATACATGTTAAATATTACTTACAAGATTTCATTAAAATAACTCATTAAATGTAAATTCATTTCTCCTCTTTATGGGCAACCGGCATCGGTCTATTGAGGACCTACATAGACACTTCTCCTTTGACAGGAATCTCCTTCGGTGAGGGGGAAATAATAATAAAATATTAATTAAATTAGCATAATTAAAGACAAAATAGTCGAAATCAATGATCGAAAACACAATTATGTTATATGATATAATGCATAATAAGGTATTGGATTTCAGATATTTATTTTTCTTTGAGCTCCGTTTCATTTTCTCGATGGTTTTCAGAGTGGTTGTTTTGTCAAATCAATATTTTCAATATTTTCAATTAGTAGTAAATTTCAATGATTATTAGTCTCATTCTAAAATAGTTCACCCGCGATTATTTCTCCCAGTGTTCAAACTAGTTAATCCAGGCCACCGTGAACCTGACCCAGCTTCCAAAGAATCTTTTTTTTAAAATTAATAATAATAAAAAATTTTAAAAAAAATTCTGTTTTCTTTTGTTCAGAAATAAAAGAAATAGTGAAATTATTTTTCGTAAAATTTTATTTCGTTTAAGCATTTTCAGGATTTAATAATTAATACTTGATTACTAGTTCGGTTACTAACTTCATGATGATAGTTGGCAATACGTTGATTTCGATGTTGGACCTTTCTTTCTTTGCATACTTCTTAAAACAATAATTTTTCTTTCTCTCTTTATTATGTATGTTTTTAATGATATTCGTTACTCCTCTTTCATTTTTTAAATCATATATTTTTCTTTTATTCTTGAGTATTATTTAGGCTTTTCTCGTGATCAGTTGCGCTCCACCGAGGGTCTGGCGTTGAGATTCTTGGAGTAGAAAACTGACCCGGCAAACTGCCATTTACTGCCACACCGAAGTACTAGTTTGATAACTAGTTCGGTAAAAATCATTTTTATAATTTGTATGCATGTGATTATATAATTAATAATATAAAGATTAAACAATAATGTTCAATAATAATAATAATAGTAAATAAAATAGACTTTCTAATTTACCATCGTTTGGCTTTCAATTTTTTTGAGACAATTGTTGGGCCAGAACACAAACGACCTTGTAAA
This sequence comes from Schmidtea mediterranea, assembly GCA_022537955.1. Lineage (NCBI taxonomy): Eukaryota > Metazoa > Platyhelminthes > Tricladida > Dugesiidae > Schmidtea > Schmidtea mediterranea. The sequence goes on from CM039680.1 coordinate 188,361,291, forward strand.
TGTTTAAATGAATCGGTAACACACATGCAAACATAACATGCAGATTTAAACTCAAACCTATTAAAACACCAATTAACCCTACCAAAATGCGAGAAAGAGAACAATTTAATACAAAATTATAAACACAAAAATAAATTAAAAATAATAACAAAGTGCAACAAGATCCGCACGAAATAAATATAAACATAACACGAAAACCCAACAATTTGACCGAAATTTGACAATTTATCAAAAAATGCGAAATTTCATAAAAATCAAATAATTTGAATTAGAAATAATTCAATTAAAAATTCAAAAGAAAAATTGTCAAATAAAATTTCAAAATAATAAAATTAAAGATTAGAATATACCAGAAAATCACAAGGTCAAATTTTGTTTTACTAAAGCAAAAAGAACACGCAAGGTTAGGGTCGTACAATAGGTATATATACCGATTCATTTTTACACAATTTCACACCAGTTTTAACCAGTAATCGGTTTTTTAACCAGAATCAGTTTTTCTTTCATAAGCTTGGAACCAGTTTCAAATTACAATGTGAGTGAGAGTATTGTTCGGAACTCTCTCCACGTCGTATCCTCGCTACCTCGATTGAGCTCTGCTTGGGTGTCGGCGTGGGGAGAGCGGTGTGTTATTTTTATGACGAATGTAATTATCGGGTAATTTATATTTCAATAAATTATTTAAATAGAACCAAAACTTTGTTTTGTATTGTCGAAATTTTTCCGGCCCACAGCCGAAACATACCGCAAGATAATAAAATCAAACACACAATTCGTAATAGTTTAAGTGCGTGTACTATCGCCAATGATTCGTGCCCGTGAAGGATCCGGCGTGAGAACGCAGGAGCTGTAACGTCAATATCATTCCGTATAGGGGAAAAGGGAGAAGGGGAAATAGTTTTTTGACTGTTTCGTCGTCTCCTAATTCCCACAAACTCGACCTAAACTACATTCACATACGGCTCAAAATTATCACCCGAGTAGTCCAGTGGGCACTCATTAATTATAATATAAACACAAGGCGCCTAAGCTCAATTCAAAGGGAAGGTCGCGGGGAACTAATAAAGTGAAATCGTTGTTATAAACTCTCGTTGTTATAAACTTCTAGTTTAATGTCTAAAGTCAATAAAATTTCTTAAAATGAGGAATAAAATAATATAGTAAACTTCGAAAAAAAAAGAAAATGTTTTAAATGCAATAAAAATTTCATAAATTAAATGTGATAATCGTTGCAACCCCTAATATGCTGATTAAGATAGATTTGCAAGGGAAAAGAGTAAAATCAAATTAATAATTACAAAATATCGAAATAACATTTTAAACAATTATTAAAAATTGAATAGCGTAGGGTCGAAGAAATTATTTAAGAGATAAATTAGCTGATTTAAATACTATAGACACAAAAAATGATGATGAAATTCATAAAACTTCGTAATAGTAATGAATAACTAATGTAGACGTTATAGTTTTTCGATACAACATCAAAATCAATGAAACCTGCTAAAAGTACAGAATAACTAAGTTAAGATTTTGCTAAGCCCCTTCAGATCAACATTAACCCATTGAATAAAAAATCGAATATTTAATCGGGAAATAAATATTTACTACGTTCAAAATTCTCAAATCAATATTTACGACGTTAAAAATTCTCAAATCAAACCCCGAATCGCCAAGACTTTCAGACGATAAGATAAAAACCCCACATCAATAGAGAAAAATCCCCGACTGCCTAAATACAATTAATAAACTAAAAACGGAAAACAATCTTTAGTCAAAATCGGCGAGGAGATAACAATTTGATAAATAGAGACCCATATCTCCCCAATACGACACAACCTCACGGCGATAAACGCAACTCTATATTTCCCGACTAGAGACTCGGCTAAACTCTAAGTAGTTAATAACATGGCCATAGAATATACCGAACGGCACAGGCCCCGAAACCCTTACTGATAATTATAAACCTATAACTTCTCGAATAGAATGAAATAATCTACCCATCCGTTATCTCCCCAACCAGCATCAATTCCAAAAATAACCACCAGCAACAAATTGTAAACATTTATTAGAAAATAAATTAGTTCACGAATAGAAGAGTTGTTTCAGCATAATTCTCCTTTGACCAACCTGTGTCCACTGCGACTCGACCCTGAAAGGATAAAACTATTAAAATAAAAAGAATCTAATTGTCCATTAATACCTGCAATTATAGTGTTTCCCGCCAGAATAATTCGCCGATCGAAGTCAAGCGAGCTTGAAACCATAAATAAATTCATAAAATTAGTGTTGTAGACAGATCAAAATATCTGCTATATACCACGATGCGACATTTAACTCGAAGAGGATCGATAAATCTCATCTCTCCTATACGGCAAAGTGCAAGTGCATTAAAGGTGCACACTAAATCCAGTTGGCACACACACACGCAATGTGGAGAACTGCCTTCGAAATACTAATCGGCGTAACATTAACGGCACACACCCATCCAAATAACATTCCATCCATATAAATGTCACAGCCAACTCGATACGAATCATTATTTTAACAGAACGAAAAATGTATCACCGATCGAGTAACCAAAATTCCCTAGTGAGGTTTCCGGAGGACGTTACAACTCAAGGATCCAGTACAAATATTTCAAGTAAATAAATTTTACTTATTAACTTTACAAGTCCTAGATAGCAGGTACAGAGTAATTATTCCCAGCGTCAATCTTCTGAGAATAGACATAAATTAATGATGAATTTAAATTTGAAAAAATAAAAAGTGCTTAATCGAATGCCTCGTTGATTTTCTTTTTTCCATTTAAATAATTCATCCGAAACTAGACCATCAACCCCAACTATCATCACTTCAAACATAACTGTCGATCGGACTCTGACCCGTTCGATGAGGGAACTGCCCGACTATTGATACATTGCCAACGGAGATGATAAAAATTATTAAATGCAACGGAACACGTTTTCCTTTGAAATGAAACTTACGATTGTCGGAATGGTTAGGTCAAAAGAACCCATGTTAGATCATATAATAATAATTCAAATAGCTAATGTAAAGTAAGATACTTCTTTAAAATTCTCTCTTAACGATGCAATAAAGAAATAAGGTTTATTAAATGCGTTGATCAATGGTCTATTACCTTAGTAATAAATTAAATGTATGAATAAAGAACCATTAAATGATTTTTGTAAATAATTTTATTTAACGCATTTTCTGTGATGAATTAAGTATAAAAGTAGATTTTGCTAATTCTAGTAATAATTACTTAACTATTTATTCAATTAATTCCTTAATAGAAAAAATGAATGTACAATTAAAGATTTGTTAAATGGCCATACTAGTGACTTATTTAATCAACTCTTTGGTAACAAAATAAATTTATAAATGCATCTTTGTTGAGTTTATTGATATTCATTTGACAATTTGTTCAGCAAGTTCTCTATTAATAAACGGAATATGTGGGGAAAAGATTATGAACTGATTTTATCCACGATTTTCTTGGACAAACTCCTTAATAGTAATCAGAAAACACAAATAGAAAATTTCTAATTAGTTGATTAATGATTAACAAGATACTTTAGCAATAGCTAAATGTAGGAATGGAAGATTAATAATGGTATTGTTAATGACCAAACTAACAACTCCTTTGGTAGTAGATTAAATCCATAAGAGGGATTTTTCCTTCATATTCTATGGATAATTGACATCACAATGAACAACATACTGATGTAGAGAATTGCTGAATGAGTTGTTTGATGATTATCCTCTTACTGTGAACGAAACAAAATCAATAGGGAAAATCAAAGCGCATTTGATGATGATATGGTTCTCTTGACTATAACGGATTCCTTGAATAAGCAACGTAAAACGAGCTAATATGGCTGATTAAATAGTTGAATGACAAAGAATAAGTACTGGGCAGTGGCCTAGTCGAACGATCCGTAGGAACGGGAATAGTTTATTAAGACATCGCGAAAAATCAAAAACTCCTATAGTGGCAGTCAACACGAACACCAAAATATCGTTCGGACACCCCTCATTGACTGGATCGAGTAGATCGACGCCTAATAATAAGAGGTTCACATTGTCACCGCAGTAAAGAACAAATTACCCTTAAGCCGAATCGACACTGTTATAAATAAAGGCGAGTCCCGTAACGGGATATCCGAGAGAGCACATTCTCCGCATACGCTTGGACAGTGCATAATAGGCTAACGATAGGATAATAGCCCAGAAATCACCCAGGACACGTACGCCTCCACCTAGTAGTACGCGACCGGACAACTGCACGGAGATTAAATAGCCTAGAAAAATTCGAAAAATCATTTTTACTTAATTTTTGTTTAGACGAGTCATGGGTGGACGAATCTAGAGTCACCATCCGATTTCCCGCACATGCTGCCAATCGTTGTCGACAGGCCATGTGGGATTCGGGCTTTACCGCATCCCAGGTGGGGGAGTCCAGATCCGGCACTCTACAGCGGACAGAGGATGTCGAGCTCCCGTTCATAGCGCTAAAACGGGAGCCGGGCCGCAATCCGGTCAGGGAAATTCGTGGCCAGGCTGAGTTCCTCCTCGCTCGTCTTGAGGAACATCAGCGACAGACCAACCTCCAAGTAGCCAGGGCCAGGCTATACCTTGCCAATGTGAGTGAAGATATTGCAGCCGGCAGGATTGCCTGTACGGACGGTTACGCACCGCCGTACAACACCTCCTTCAACTTAGACTACGAAAGGTTGAACGTCAGCGCAGAGCCCATGGATGTAGTTCTTCCGCGAAAGGTTCTCCCTCGGAAGATGCGAAAGAACGAGGAAACCGCTGAGAGACACCAGGAGCATCCCTATGCGCTAACAGGTGCGAGATCAAATTCCCTTCAACATCTTAGAAGAACTGACAGTAACAATTATCGATATCAAATACGCATGATAAACCCATTTTAGTTTAATAAAATAAATGTTCTAGTTAATTTTCTACACTTGTTTAATCCATAGTATTAATAAAACCATACTCGACGAACCAATATTATTAGCGATTATAACTCATTAATTACACTGAACTAGAATAATATAACATGGTAAATTCACTTTACAGATATGGAGCCAGCGAGGACATTACAACGTGAGTTAGAATACGCTCGGAAAGCTAACGAAAATCTCAGGGCTCAACTTCTACAGCTGTCCAATGAAATTCAACGAATTCGAGCAAGGTGGGTAGAACCGGCCAAGGTGAAAGTGCTCTATCAAAAACTAACAGCCGCGCAGAAAGGCTGGACGGGTCAGAAACAAATAAATCAAAGCTTGAGGACACAGATAAAGGGGTTAGATGTGGCGGTGTCAGCCTGCCAGGAAGGTGCAGCAGTGACATACCCACTTGTCTTCGCCCCGGCTCAGTTAGCATATCGTGACTCGACGACAACTACGAAAGACACCCCAAGGCCTAGCACTCATCGGCCAGGACGTAAAGAGCAAGCTAAACGTCGAGCCGCTCGAAGGTCAACCATCGCATAACTGACACGCCTAAATATGTTGTTTTATTTACAAAAATATATGTTTGTTGTCATTTAAATATCACTTAGAGGGCCACATAAATGTTAAAACAAGTGAAGTAGAATGAGAGGTCTACATGAAAACTATAAGAAGAATGATGGGAAAAAATGTAAAGATAAAGGATAAGAAAGTATAGGTTAACATTTGAAAAGGATAGGAGAATAAGAGGACCTAAGAATCAAAATCTAGCACAGGCCTTCTATCGGCAGCTCGTTGAACCCAGAGATCGTTCGGTCAATTATAGTATTAGCAATAATGCTCACTTTTTGCGGACGAACTAACCGCTCGAACACAGTTCCAACGTTGCTTAGCAACAGGTGCCGAGTGGTAAGCGAAAGATATGTGTATGGGGTTGTCTGGGTAACAACCATATAGTTTTAAATATCGACACTCAGGAACCCACCACAATATAACCATTGACAATTTATTAATGATAATATTTAATCATAAAATAATGGTAAATTTTAATGAATGATTATTATAAATACTTCAATAATAATTTTGTTCAAATTTATTACTATTTATAGAACAATTTGAAGATTTGACCATCGAAGGTCTACATAGAATGGTATAAAAATTTTATAAGTTCATTTTCTAGCTAAATACCCTGTAAAATTAGGTTTTATAATCTTTTACCCAAAAAAATAATAAAATATAACAAAAATTAAAATGTAATAAAAGCCTCCTCAATTTTCGGTTCTCCAAAAATTAGCAGAAAATTTTTGAAATTTTTGAAATTCTTTTCAGAAATAGCATTAATTTATGTCGATTTCGTATCGACTTATATAAGGGGTTTTACACGCATGTTTTTTGATGCGGTAAAACAAAACGCCTACACGTTTTTACCATTATTCATCACTTTTCTCTTGGTTTACAGATTTTCGTGATTCTTTTTAATTCATGTTTTTACTTATATTTCAGGCTTAATTCTCATAGTTATTTTCTAGAATATAAGCGTTTTCAATGGATTTGGAGTCAAAGTGATGAAATTGGTTAATTTTGTTAGTTTTTACTGATTTTCAATTCTTTTTAAATGTTTTTATTTATTTTTTACATAGTTTTTGCATTTTTTCAGCCTTTTTTAAAATTTTTGTATTATTTAATACTAAATAGTCTATATTTGCTGATTATTCGTCCATTTGGACTTTGCGCGTCCAAAGTTATCGGATGCCGTGCCAGATAAACAAAAAGGTTTTAAAACCTTAGTTTTGCCCAACAATTGCAAGATTGAAATTTTTTGGGTTATTATTATTGAAAGTCAGTTCCCTCTGACTCTTCGTGTCCTTTTAGAATCAAATAAGCAAACCCAACACAGAATAATTTTATTTTCACTTTATCACAGTTACAACTCAATTCGATTTATTTCAATGTTTTGTAATCACAATTTCACTGATTTATTTGCACCCTTCAACCACCGTATAAATTTGATTATCTTAAGGTAGGTTATCCAATGGATAATCACCCTTTCTGATTGATAACTTTGACTTTACTTGGGTTTAGATTCTTCTACTGACCTAGTTACACTACTCATCTGCTTCGACCACTGGCCATTTCGTGTTTATTCCCTTTTCCTTTTATACTCCTGCTCAGACTGTTTTCAGACGATTGTCAACAACATTTGCTACATTATTAAATTATTAAAAATAATTACTTCCCACAGACCACCTTAGCCGACATTTGTCAACACCGTTTGCTACATTACTAAATTACAAATTAGGAAATAATTACCTCTCCATAGATCAGTGGCGCCCATTTAATATTGTTTAGGCCAATTTACTCTTTTATATTATTCCGTCTACACACCGGGTTTTCCTCATCTCTCGGATTTTCTTCATCTCTCGGGTTTCCCATTGCCTCGGACTTCCCATTAACTCGGGCTTCCCATTAGTAATTAAATTTTTTAATTAATTTCTTTTTTTGTCTTATATTTTCTAGGGAACCCTCACTAAAATCTGTGTTGGAGTAATCTCATTTGGACCAAGATGAATAAAATTTATTATTTATTATTTTCTTCCTGTACAGAAATTTTTCTTTTCCTACATAGTTTTAGATAAACCCAAAAACCACGGTTTTTCTTTTCAAAGAATTTTAAAAATCTTATTTGATTTTTAAAATATTAATTAGTGATTGTAAATTTTATAATTATAAAAATTTTACTTTAAATTTTTCATTTTGGAAATGATTACTTTTAATGGTATATTACTAGTTGTTTTTTGAAAAAACGACTTTAGCACTTAATACACATTTAAGTGCACACCCAAAGAATATAAGCACAGTTTTAATAAATATATAAATTAAATATATAATTTTACATTTTTTCTTTTATTCCTGTATCATTTAAGAGTGGATTGTGAAAACTTAGCAGTTTAAAAGTGGGACTTGATTCGTAAAAGTTTGGGAACCACAGTTTTAAATAAATAAAAATGTTCTACAAAATAATGTAAAATTATAATGATTTTATTTTGTTATTAATATTGTAATTTTATATAGTGCAAACATTTTTTAAAGTTAATAAATATTATAATAGATTTCAAAATATATTAATTTAAATTTCCAATGAACCGTTTGGTTTTTTTCTTGCTAGAAATTATAAATAAATAAATATTAAAAATTAAATTTTTTTAAGAGAAATTATTTAAAATCATCAATTTATCAAAGATACAAAATTAAACATTGCAGCAATTTTAAAAACATACTTGAAAAATTTTTAAAAAATTAAATTCTTTAATTTGTTTTAATTATTCCAATAAATTTAGAATTATTTTCACAAATTCTTTAAATAAAAAAAATTATATCAATGATTTTTACACACAAAAAATTACCTGAAGAATATTCCGATATTCTTATTACGACTTGTCATATTTGTCAAAAGAATATAAACCCTAATGAAAGGTTGCGACTTCCGAATTGCAATCATGAATATCATTTTAGCTGCCTTTTCATTCATAATTTCGATAAAAAACCTGCCTGTCCCATTTGTCATAAACCGTATGATAAAGCGGAATTTATTCCATATAAAAAAATACATTCTAGAGTTGTGGTGAAAAATTACATTTATGACTATCGAATCGGCCTCACCCATTATGTCAACGACAAACGAAAAGGATATTCATTTATGATCGGTCTGTACCAACCTGTGTATCCGTTTGTCTTTACTATCTCCGTCAACAGTATCAAGCATAGTTGGAATTTGTATGGTAAAACGAAATACAAAATATTTGTCATCGATCAGGAGAATGAAAAGATTTTAAACTTATTGCAGAATGATTCAAGAAATACATTATATGAATACAATTTGAAGCCTGCCGTAAAAGAAAAAAAAATCAAAGAAATCAAGGCTCGTCTCTTAATGTCAAACGCATTTGTTATTCTGGGAGAGATTTTGTTAATTGACGGCTTAACCGAAACTGATATTCCTGGAATGTCAGAGATGGAATCAGTGGGAAAGATTCTTTCACTTCCTAAATTGGGTGGTCTTTCACAAGCTTGTTCATCAAAAAAGAAACTTTTGAAATAATTAATTTTTACTCTTTACTGCGTTTCACAGAATTTATTTGTGTACGGCAAGGTGATATTCATTGTTGGCTTTAAGTAACTGTTATAAATATCCTATATAATAAGGTTACCAAATGTAAAAAGGAACAATTTGTTTAAATTAATATATTGAGATTTCTACTGTGTAGTCAATCACTTTCATTCTTTAACTACTTATAATCATTTAACATCTTTAATTAAATTATACTACTATTTTTGTATTTAATTATGTATACAAGTGTGTATATTGCTCAAGATAATTATGATATAATAATTTCCTCCTGGGAGTTTCTCACTTGTTTTATATAATAAATACTATGTCTTCTAACATGGCGACCACGCGAGGACTAACAAATAATCAATTGAATGTGTTTATTCCAACCCCGCAAATCTTTACCGTTGGAGACAATCTATAAATTTTCTTAGAAGAAATTAGAAGATTTTATGATTTAAATCAAACCCCAACGCAATTGCAAAAAACGTTCATAATTGCATTCATGTCAACGGAAACGGCTAAATTACTAGATTGTGTAAAATGTTCCCGGGCGCTTTTGGATTACAATTTCAACATAATAATTTAAATTTAAACACCAGTACAAAATTAAATAAATTTAAGCAATGGTAATATACTAGGTCATGTAAAAAGAGTTTATTAGCTTATAACTTCCATGTATGCAAAGTGCTTTGTAAATTCACTTGTGCTGCCCGGGAACTTGTTACACGACCTAATATATGAAGGAGTAAATGAAGAAATTGACAGTTATGAAGAAAGATGCAGAAAAGCCATCGAAGAGCCTTCAAATTTGAGAAGAAAATGTCTTAAGACACGAATTATCAAAAGAGCAGTTAACTGCCTTTTTATTGCAAAACGCAACAAAAGATAAAAATATAAAAAGAGAAATATAGGGAGATCATTACAAAAATAGAAAAAATTAATATAGAAATGAAAAACGAAGATATTGCTGCTATGAATCCATTCAAAAGAAGTTATGCAGATAAGGTCCAAAATCAATATTTAGTTCAACAATATCGACAATCCAAACCAAGACAACAACATCAAAGATTTCAAGATACCCTACCACAAAGAGAACCATTTAGATATAATAACAGATTTCTAGATCAAAGGAGTTTACCTTAAAAAACTTCTTAAAGAACAAGTCTACCTTCTTAATTGAAGATCCAAATTGAACACTTAATTTGTGCCTATCAGAGTTTGAATGATCTAGGATGTCTCGGCGGACTTGGTGACTGATAAGGAAGGATGTTGAACAAATTTGCAGCATAAGAAACTATAATTTAATATGATATCTGACCAAATGAATGAAATACGTAAATTGTTTTGATCATGAAAATTGTATTTACTTTAAATTTTGGTAGCTGATGTGTTTCAGTTATTTTTTTAACTCTAAATGTTTGAAGCCATGTTCATAAATCAACTCAATACATAGCAGGATAAATCATCTTACCTTATGAGCTTAAATAGTCAATAACAATTTATTTTTTTACATCACTTTCTATGATTTGATACAAGAAAGGGACCGAAATATTTCGGCTCATTTAAATTTAGATTTCTGTTAAAGATGAATATTTTTTTTTGTAATTTTGAAGTGAAGGCAGCTTATAAATAATAAGTTATAATTAAAAATTTCTCTTCAATTAAAGGGTTCTTAAATTTCCATGTTATCAAAATATGGTTCAGAGAGCAAAATTTTAGAATTTTATTGTTAGCAAAAATTTTGTATTTGAATTAATAAAGGTCTAAGATTGTCTGACTTACTAATTTAAGCATAATTGTATTGTAGCATTACTTTTTGGTATCTTATTTCTGAAAAACATAAAATTTTGTTCACAATTTCGATCAGATTCCTAATAATTCCGGGACAAATATCGCTCCGGCCGGGACCCGGGACAATTGCTGAAAATCCGGGACTGTCTGGCAAATTCCGCTCAGATTGCCAGTCTACATCATTGTCATAATGACTTGATTTCTGGGACCGAATTTGCTCAATCCCCACGCTTAGGGGCAACCATTATAAACCTACTGGGTTTTTTTTAAAAGGATTTCAAAAGTTTTTAATTTTATAAAATGAAACGAAATGGAAATATTTATATTATTCAATGCCGTTCAGTAGCGCATTTCGCTTCATGCTTAACTATTAAATTTCCCAACAATATATTTGGGATCAAACTGAAATGACTCATCGGCTATATATGAAGTCAAGTTACGCCAGTCGGATAATGTGCCCGTTTAGCCTCTATGATCAGTTATAGCCCAGATCATTTTCGGTTTTTTCACAATATATATTTTTTGTTTAAACAATTTATATGGGTTTTTTGTAATTTTTTGTTTAAATTAAATTTTGGGAAATATTTTAAAATTTTTTTTTCCTTGCTAAATTTTTTAAATATATTTAAAATTTTTAATGATTTTTATCTTAATATAGTTTGACTTGTCTTTAAAAATATTTTGTTTAAATGTGGTTTTAATGAAGTTGAGGTTGAATTTTCAAAACATTTTTTATTTGATTAATCAAGATTTTCATTATTTATAAAATAATTTTTATTTAATAAATATTTTGATTATTTCATTTATAATTATGATTTTTCAGTTATTTATTAACAAATATTTATCATATATATTTTTAAATTTAACATTTTTTATTAGTTATTGCTGTTAAATTTCTGTGAAATAATTTTATTTATTATAATATTTGTATTCATTAGTTTTATTTGAATTTAATTAATTAATTTATGTATTAATTATATTATTATAAATTATTACTATTATAAATTATTACTATTAGATATGTAAGCAATTTGAAAATTATTTGGTCTTGGTAAGTGACTGCGTAATAAGTATAAAAATTGTATGAACTCTTAATAATAAAATTTAAATATTCAGATCTGCACCTCAAATTTAATTATCGATTAAATTAAAACAACTGATTTTGACTATAAAGTAGAAAAAGTGAATTTTGTGTGCTATCATCCTATTAAACCAAACCACTTAAAGGGTTTTTCTAGGGAGGGTGTACTTGATAACTGAATGTGGTTTTTGGTATTAAAATCTTATTATTATTTTAAATATATTACCATTAAATTTTTTGAAATGATATTTTTAAAAAAAAACATAGTTCCCCGCATACTATAACCCAAGAGCCGCGCGATAACTGATAGTAAGTGTTGCTGACATTTACCCTTGCACTGTAATCAACTACAATTCTAAATAAATAGTAACGTTATCTTTTCTCAGAATTTAGTTACCAGGCAGCACGATAATTGATAAAGGGGGTAATTTTCTTATATTATCCTACTGACCTTATATTCAAAATAAATCTAACGAGAAATGGAGATTTTCTTTTGATCAGTTACAATACTTTGTTAAAAATCTTTGATTGGTCCTATTGAAGATCACGATCATTTTCCCGAGGAAAATATTTGGTGCTACACAAAAAATGCCATATTTCCAGAAAAATAACCAAACTTTTTATCTTCACTTTTTCGTAATTTACGAGAGTACGATATTCATCATAAATTATAGTATCATTGAAGTCATTTCATTACCTGGAATACCGAAAAGTGTATAAAATTATGTGTGAGAGTCAGTGTTTTTTAACTATTAAATCTAGAGATTCTTTTGAAATTTTTGCACGAGTTTAAGTAAAGACTTTAATTCTGAATCCATTTGAATTTAGAGGTAAAATATTTCATCTTCTTCGTAATGTTTTAGAAACTACATACGAGTTACCAGCAAGGTGGGAATGTGTCACATATTATGAATACGGAAATTCTCAGTGAGTCTGTCGGGTTATCTTAACCTTGATTCATTTTTATTGGCTTACTTTTTCAAAAATTACTGTTAGGTTTAAAACAAATATAAGACGCAATATTTATTATTAAAATTTCAAATCAATACATACTTATTTCTATGTTAAATTAAAAATATTAAAGTAAAATAGACTGATAAAATGTCCGATAAGCATACAGTGTGTGACAATCTAACACCCACTTTGTAAATGCTAAATAGCTCAACCGAATATAGAAGAAAAATGTTAAACGAGTTTTTCTGCAAGTTTATGACCTTATCGTTGATACCGGAGATAACAAATTATTTTTCTTATAAAAAAACACAAAACTTCAACGACCCTTTTGTTGCTTATTTATATGCTGATCGAAAAGAAGTGTTAAATGTTTTGAAATTATATCTCTTTAAACTATTAATAAAAACAATTGAAAATTAATTAAAAATTAAAAAATCTATTTATATTTATTATCATTGTTCAGTATATATAAGGTGACCAGGCGTATTACTTTCGGAAGTATAATACTTCTTTTTGATTGTCTGTACTATACAATTTTATGTCCATAAATATGGTTTTCGGGTAAAAGAAATTTGGCAACCTTATTAAAACGGATATTTATAACAGTTACTTACAGCCAACAATGAATATCATCTTGCTTTACACAAATGCGATACTGCGAAACGCAGTTAAGAGTGAAAAGAAATTATTTCAAAAGTTTCTTTTTTGATGAACAAGCTTGTGAAAGACCACCCAATTTAGGAAGTGAAAGAATCTTTCCCACTGATTCCATCTCTGACATTCCAGGAATATCAGTTTCGGTTAAGCCGTCAATTAACAAAATCTCACCCAGAATAACAAATGCATTTGACATGAAGAGACGAGCCTTGATTTCTTTGATTTTTTTTTCATGTATGTCAGGTTTCAAATTATATTCATATAATTTATTTTTTGAATCATTCTGCAATAAGTTTAAGATCTTTTCATTCTCCTGATCGATGACAAATATTTTGTATTTAGTTTTACCATACAAATTCCAACTATGCTTGGTACTGTTGACGGAGATAGTAAAGACAAACGGATACACAGGTCGGTACAGACCGATCATAAATGAATATCCTTTTCGTTTGTCATTAATGTAATGGGTGAGGCCGATTCGATAGTCATTAATGTAATTTTTAACTACAACTCTAGAATGTATTTTTTCATTTAGAATAAATTCCGCTTTATCAAACGATTCATGACAAACCGGACAGGTGGATTTTTTATCAAAATTATGAATGAAAAGGCAGCTAAAATGATATTCATGATTGCAAATCGGAAGTCGCAACCTTTCATTTGGATTTATATTCTTTTTACAAATATGACAAGTCGTAATGGGGACATCGGAATATTCTTCAGGTAATTTTTTGTGTGAAAAATCCATTTGTAAGTGTAATATAATTCAGGTTAGCATTTTGTTTAAATATGCATGTAATGACGCAATTGAAATAAATCAGAAAGTGCGGAATTATTTTTTGGATTTCCTTATTTATTTCTCAAACAAATTAAACGTTCAGTATATTTTATTAAATGTTTAGTAATTTTATTTATTTTTTCACTATATTTCTGTTCAGTAAATATAATAATTTGTTTAATAATATATTTGTGTAATATAATGTTTAATTTGTAAATATAAAAAATGTTTAGTAAAATAATACAATTGTTCAGTAAAAAAGTATATTATTTAATAATAATTTTTAACACTTTGACTACCGACCGGCCTAAATCACCGGTTGCATCAATTATTCATTAGACTTTCTCATCATTTTATATATATTATATTTCATTTCATTTAATATTTTATGACAACATTATGACTTTTTTTAAAGTCATGTATTTAATAATATTATAAATTTTTTTTGTTCCCCATTCATTGGTTTGGAAGCATATGTTATCATCTTCTTTTCTGTATTACATAATCTTATAATAACTTATAATAATTTTTATCTAGCGTGTTTGTACTTATTACTCTTAACTCTGTATTGGTATCAATGTAGTTTTTAAAAATAGGAGACTGTTTGAATCTTACAGCTCTATTTACATGTGTGACCTTTACACCAAGAATCAAGTACAACTTCAACAACCTTCAATGAATAATTCATTTTTGGGTAATGAGTCAACAACAACGTTTCTACTTTAGACCCAACAGGTTTCATTTGTTTGGCAGCAATAGGAAAAGCATTCAATTTATCTTGAAGATTAGAAGGAATTTCCATATCCACTTCAAGAGTATACCCATAAGACAACGACTCACGCTTCAAAGACAAACATTCAGATAATATATTCTCAAAACTATCAAGTATCCAACTATCAATATGAAGCAACTCTGTGCTTTCATCTGTTTTTATAAAATGCTTATTAACAAATGTAAGACCACCACGAATACTACCTTCATATAAATTATAAATTTCCATGTCTTGCAACAGTTCAATTGGTTTATCTAAAGTTATTAATGCAGAACTCCAAGACATTCCTGGAATACCGAAATAATTCAAAGGCTCTAATCTATCATGAGCTATAGATTTCGACTAAAATTATTAGAAAAAGTCAGCCAAAAGAAAGCAATCAAGTTTTAAATACACTATCATATAGTCAAGCAAATTCACATATTTAGTTTCAGTCCAAATTAATTGAGCTTTCTCAAACTCAACTTCACTCACTTCTTTCCAGATTGGAGGCAATTCATAAGTAGTTTCAAGGACCTCTAAACTAGGGGCAAAGTTGTAAGGAAAAATACCTTTTTCATTAACAATGGTACCAGTAAAAACAGATCTTGTTAAAGGTAAACTAGTCAAAGTTTTCACAGCCTTAGTTAATGAGTCATTAACAAACTGGTAAGAGTCGATAAAACGTATTCTAAGTTTACCAACACATACCATAAGAGATAAGAATTCTTCAATTCTAATTGGAATACATGATAAGTTCCAATTGGGAAATTGATTTATTCCATACTTAAAGATATGATGTAAGTCATACCCCTGTAAATTATGAAAAACTACAGGTAATAATTGTTTGATGCTCCTATTAACATTACAACTTTTACATGCAGGACCAATATATTTTCCTGTAAAATGGTCATGGTCTCTAACCTTATCTAATATATTCTTATTTCACAAATAACAATATTCATAATTATCAAATGAATATTCTTCGTCAAACGTAAGTGATAACATTAGCTTTTTCCCCTCATCTTTATAATATTTAAGCACAATTTTTGTTTCTATATTTGAGACCTTCTTCAAAAATTCTTAAATGCTGTTTTGACCAATGAAATGATGGTAACCTGTCATTCTAGTGAAGTTGTTGATTAATAAGAGTCTAGCAGAAATTGGCAAATGTTTTTGAAAATAAATGTCATCTTTTGGTAAAATAGATTCAAAATCTGCATAGATAACGAAAGGAGGTGTTATCGTTTTGACCAGTTTTTGAACTCTAAATATTTATCTTTATCTTTTGGTAATGTAAATAGCGTAGTACCAAACGGATTTTTCTTACATAAATCTTGGCGGGTTTCAAAGGCTTTTGGCTTTCGAAATCCGTTTAAACAATTTTCACACCATTTGCAACAAATTCGAACATTACAATCATTGTTTTTATGACAATTCATCAAGGATTGTAGATTAGTTACTGCTGTATAATGATATTTTTCACCCTCCTTTATCAATAATAAATAAATTGAATCTACTCCAGTTATTTTTGTTCAGTCAATTATATTTAAATATGGATGCTTCATTACAAGTTCTTCTTTATCCTCATGATTGTCATTATTATAAATCATTGCATTAATTGCTAAACCAGGATTTTTCTTCTTAAAAGTTGGAATATTACAGTTTCATTGGCATATCATTAGGGCAGTATACCAAGTCATTCAAATACGGTAAATATTTGAAGTAAATATTAAAATCAAATTTAATAACATAGGTTGCTATAGTTACGTGGAAAAGATTCATATCAAGTTAAATCAATAAAATATGATAGTCACATCAGAAAAGTTTTTTTTTAATAAATTAGTTTGAGTAAATTACAAAAAGAAAAATATAATTATTGTCTATTAATTTTGTTTAAAGAATTTATAATTTATATTTAATTAAGTATTATATTAATAATTTGTGTCACCACTAAAAATTAATTGATAAAATAAATTGAAATTTTCTTTGAAAAATAATAATAATTAAAAATTGTGTTACAAAATAGCTAAAAGTAAAATTAACAATTATAATTTTGAAGTTTAATTACTATATTATTATAAAAAGAATTAATAATTTAAGCCTGCAAAATAACTGTATTTGATATTTCAATTTATAATGAAAATAATTTTGAATAATTACCTTATTTCAAAATAATCTTATTATTCGCAGAATAAAATTCAAAAGTACAAGTACTAATGTAAATATATTACTTACGTAATTGCTTATAAAAATTTTATAATTTGAGAAAGTGCTTCATTGACAATAAAATAAGATGAGTTCAACTGATTGAAATAAATAAATCACTTATGTACAACTATGAATTCTAATTTTCGATCATATGCAATAATTATTTTAATTGTAAATTTTAGGTAATTTCATTAAGAATCTTTACAGAATTATTTAAATTAAACACTGGTTCATTGTGTAGAATTATGTTTACATAAAAATATCTGTTTATTTTTAATCTGATACATTCTCTCACGATGTTTTATTTTAGATTTACTTTATCTTCGTCAATCAAATTTCTAAATTTTACCCTATAATTCATGTATTTGTTCACTTAATAGTTTCAATAATAATAATTTACTACTTAAGTAAATCAGATTTATATTTGCTTACTCTATATCTATTACCTAATTTTAAATACTTAAAACTCTGATAAAAATCTTAAATTTAGAAGTCATTGATTTAATTTCATTTTCAAAAGTTATTATTTAATTGTCAAGACTTAAAAATCTACTTAGAAATAAAGTTTTCAGTGTTAAACGTTTTGTCAAATTTTAACAAATCTGTTCTAAAATAAAATTATACGAAGAGCTAATTTTAATTTTAAAAATAAATCGTTACTTACAAATTATCAAAAATGTCAACTTAAAACATCTAACTTATAGTTCACAAAATATTTCTCAATCAATTCTTAGAATAAGTTCCAAAATTTTCTACTAAAAACAATGTTAAAATCAAAACGTTCGTTGAATTATTATTATTTAAAAAGTCAGTTAATTTCTGGCTCCTCGTGCTTCTCTGTATTAAATAAAGGTACAAACGGGATGAAATTAATTGATTTTCAACACAAAACTCAATCTATTTACAGTTTCTTTTCGTTAGCTAATTATTTGATGGGTGCAAGTAATCCAGGGAGAAATTGCTTTTTCCGAACTCAAATATTTTTATTTTAATATGTATGTTCTTTTCTTTTTATTATGATCAACCTTTAGATTGTTTGTTATTTGACTGGTAATCGTTAACGTTTTTTTAGCGCAATGATAATTAGCTTCTACATAGCACAATTTTTTTTATCATCTTGAAAAAAATATTTCAATTAATTTACACCAATCATTCATATACGTTTTCCCTGAAAATAATTTTATATTTTGATTAAGTTTAATTAATTTTGCAATTCTATTATGTTTTTGTTTTGTTTTTCATTGATTTTACTAGTTTTATTGTTTCATTTCGAATTATATCAAGCCCTAATACTTATATACGTTGAGGTTTAGTTAGATTATTCAAATTTTAAAATATATTGCTTAAATTAATTAAAATTCGCATTTGACCGGCTTTTGTTTGCTTGAGTTTATAAAATTTAATTTTAAATTTATTCAGTGTAAAATTCTTTCTTAAAAATCTTATTTCAGTTTTATCTATTAAAATTATTTTACTTAAAATTTTATCTAAAATTCTTATTTCAAATAGAATTAGTTTAGTTAAAAAATTTAATTCATTTTAAAAATTATTCTACTGAAAATTTTATTTTAATTCGTCATTTTTAATTTACTTCGATGAATTGCATCTTGAATTCGTTTAATATATCCAAATTTAATATCATTTCCTGTGATAAGCTTTATAATACGATCCGATTTCATTTCAAACGTTTTACGAATACATTTCTCTCTACTATTATTATCACATCTTCATTTTCCATATAAAAGTTAAAATTCAAAAACAATTCATATAACATATATATTTTTTAGTCACCAATTATTTGCACATAATATTTAAACAACACTTTTTATTAAACCAAGTAAATTAAATATCACATAAATAAATCTTTTTTAAATAAAACCCACATTATTAGAAACCGGGGCTAAATTATTGTTTTTTATTTAATTTTAGAGAATTTTAATTGTAAGATCCTCTACATTTATTTCAATTCAATTTTACCATAATTTATTATTAAATAAATAGTTATTAAATAATAGTTTGTACTGTAAAACTGTCAAAAATTAAAAAAAAAGAATATAAGGTTATGTAATACAGAAATGAAGGTGATAACATATGCTTACAAACAAACTTTTCAAAGAAGTATCAAATTTGCTGATGATTTAATGCTGCTTTGCTAAATCCTGATTCGGTATGTTTAGATCGAATGAGTTATATAGGTCAATCGGTCTTGGATTTGTCTAAACTTCGTATGTACGAACTCCAGTATAATGACTTGGAAAAATATCGACATCAGTTTAACTGTGAGATTAATATTGTTGCTGGAGATACTGACTCTTCCTTCTTGGAGATTAAAAATTGTAAACTGGATATTCTTTTGTCTAAAATGGTGATTGACAATCTTTTAAATACCTCTAATTATCCGTCTAATCACCCACTTTACTCTAAAAAGCTAGATTCGGTCATCGGTAAATTCAAAGACGAAAGTAAAGGAGAAGGTTACGATGAGTGGGTATTCCTTAGACCAAAATGCTACAGCTTGTTAGGAAAATCAAAATGCCTAAAGGCTAAGGGAGTAACATTAAAAGATACAGAGTTAACACATAAATCATACAAAAATTGTTACGAGAAAAACTCTATCTTTTCAGTGCCTCAATTTCGTATTGGTACAAACAATCACCAACTCTATAGTTTTAAAACTTCAAAAGTTGCACTAACAAACAAAGATTTTAAAATGGTTTAGGTAGAAAAGAATGTAAGTCTGGCATACGGTCATTGTATGATAGCGAATGGTAATGAATAAAGATAATAATCAAACAGATCATCCAACAGCTCATCCAACTGTTCATTGAATTAATAAATTTATACCTATATATGTTCTTGTTCATTATTTTTTTAATTGCTGTTTATGTAAAAAACATTTATAGGGGGGAACCTATAAGTGGTCCAGGTGGCACACATCTACCTACTGTTAAAAAACCAAAATATGCCCACAGCCTTCCTATTTTAATAGTAGTATATAATTGGTGGACTTAAACCATCTCAAGCCTCTACCTGATTCTTACCGTTCCCACTGGGGTTAATGGTTAAGTTGGGTTTTTAAAATAATTCAATTCAAAAGAATTTTTCAAAATAATCTCGTCGTTCCTTAAATTAATTGCATTTGATAATTTCAAATAAATATTCATTTGGGTAAATACCATTTATGATTTTCATTCCTAATCGATCCTTCTTTATGAAAGACCAATAATGCAATAAAAAAAAGTCCTGAGTTTGACTTTGTTCCATTATATTCTTCTTCGGGAAGTAAAGATGAAGAGCTTGGGCCAATATCATTAGCCTTAGAGAATTAAATCAGTGGTTGCTTATTCATTCAGCTGTTCCAGATGATGACGACAAAGCATTTATTTTTTCATATGAAATTTCATATGAGGACACAGGCATTTTTTACCATCACTAGTATTATTAGTATAACTATAACTCCATGAATTTTCAGAGTCTATAAATTTAAATGCTTCTACTTGATTATTTAACACTTTTTCATACAATGTTTTACGATAATTTTTTCTTTTTTATTTCTAACTGTATTATCTTCGTCAGATTAATATAAAAACACATATTCTTTACCCTTTACCACCCTGATTTAAATTTTTTTTTTAAGGGCTGAATGGCATTTAATCTGTATAACTATTAAATTTATAAAGTCTTAAGCACTTAAATTATTGCGCATTAAAATAATTTTAAAAGAACTTTTAAATATTCTACTACACAATAGTTTTGAATTACTTTTAAATTAATTAAATTACCAAACTTTAAATTAAATTACTGAACTTTTAAAATATTTACTGAATAAATATTAATTTACTCGAATTTCAATTAAATTACTGTAATTTTAATGAATTTACTGAAAAAAATATTGAACAAACAAATGATAGCCATTTATTTCCAATTGCAAATGGCTGACTATTGGTTTAAAAATCAAATGTACGACGAGCATACATTTGCTAACTTATACATGTGGTGTAAAATAAATAAACTGTAAAATAAATAAACCAAATAAATAAAACAAATCTAAATTATTGATAAACATAATTTTTAATATTAAATAATTTTTAAATATTTTCAAATAATTTTTTAAAAAAATATGTTTTAAATATTTTTAAATAATTTTTAATTATTTATTAAATATTTTAGTTATTTCTAAATAATTTAAAATATTTTTAAAAATATTTTAAATATTTAAAAAAAATATTTTAAATATTTTAAATAATATTTTAAATATTTTAAAAAATATTTAATATTAAAAATTATGTTTTTCAATAAATTATATTTGTTTTATTTATTTGGTTTATTTATTTTACAGTTTATTTATTTTACACCACATTTGCTAACTTATTAATGTGATGTAAAAGGATTGAAAACTTTTAAATAAAAGGTTTGTTTTATGTTTTATTGGGGAATCTATAAAATAAAATCATAACTATTTCAAACCGACTTTTCACAATATTAGTTATCACTTAAAATAAATATCAATCATGATCAGGTTAAAAAACAATTTACCCAAAAGTTTCTGTTATCTGTACTGTTTTTGATTCGTGTAGATAATATTTCCTTTTAACATATATTTATTATTTCTCTTTTTATTTATTTGATCTTTTATTTATTGTATTTGTATCTCTACCATTTCTTTACATTATTATCATTCATCTATGTTTTCAATCTAGTTTTCAATCTCTATTTACTTTAATAGATCTATTTAAAAAATATTTGAAGTATAAATGTTAAAATTATTTCAGTCTTGCATAGTTTCTAATAATTTCAGTAATAAATGTGTAACATCTTTTGATCGATGTTCTGTTCTCGTGAATCATTTTATATGCAATGAGTTTAATGCCATATAAATTTGAGATACTGTCCGTCGTCTCTGTACACGAGTTCGAGAGCATGCCCGATTGAGTGGAAACAGTAATATTATTGAGTATAAAAATACATTCAAATTAAAATTGACATTTTGTTTGTGTTATCTTATGATTTCAGAAACTATTGGGAACATATTAGTTGTTTAGCTTTGATGATAAAATCATTTAACCCAGAAAGGTAAAATAAAAAATGCCACATTCATCTAGATTGAATTCCATACATATAATTATGTAATTACTTATAAACCTATATGAATAATCGTTTTATTGAAGTGGTTTACTGCCTATTGATGATAGCTAGGCTGTAAAAATATATTTAAAAAATTGTGTATAAACAAATTTTTGTATTAACAAATTACCATGTTTATTTAATAGTTTAATTAAACGGAAGAAAAATAAACATGAAACCTGTTTATTTTAAAATTTAAATATTAACCGCCTTGTGATTTTATTAAAAGAAGCAAAAGTTAAATTTTTATTAAATTTTACATTTTTATCTTTAATATTTTAATTAAAGAAGCATGACTTTCTTAAAAAATACAGGTTTAAAAAATTTTAATTCAAATCCTTTTTATATTTATTTACTTATGCCTTTTTCAATTTATCAAACGTTTTCTAAATAAGACAATGATAATTTAGAAACATTTATCAAAATCACACAGAGTCTACTTTTTTTAGTTTAAGGCTGATGACCCCAACTTTTTAATCCGCCCATGGTCCCAGATTCCGTTGGGTTCTGTCATTTCTCATTTAAACAATTTAAGAAAATAAAATAAGTTTTTGAAACATTATATAGGTTACAATCTGTTCAAAAGTCATAATTTATATAATAATTTATTTAATTCAAAGTGTCTAATTAATTCTGAATATTAAAACAAAGTTTTTAATATTCATTATTGGACATCACTCTCCTCCTCTTCATTTTCTTTGTACTTCTTCAGCCATTCGATTCTTCATGATTTGATTGAGTGTGGAAATTGTAATTCAACTTGTCTTGGTAATAATAATTTTAAAATTTTGTAATATTGAATTTGTAATATTGAAAATTTTTTTAAAATATTGAATTCATATTAAATTCCCTCCTTCTTTCGTCTATGTGGTTCCAAGCGTACTAATATTTTCTCTCCCCCCATGAAAACTCGAGTACCACGGTTGTCTAAATCTCTATTTTACATAGTTGTAGCTGCCTTTACTAGATTAGTTTTCGTTTCATCCTCAATTACTTCTGTGCATTTTTGTATATGTCCTATTACCGCATATAAATTAATTTTCCGGCCATATACAATTTCAAAAAGTAAGAATTTTGTCGAGTTTTGTATTGTAGCATTCAAACTAGATTCCATCTTTGGTAACAATCTACACTAATTATTCTTTGTTTTAATCTCTGCCGATGATGTTGCCAACATGTCCCGAACTGTTCTTATGATTCGATCTGCTAAACCATTTGATTGATGTTGGTACGGTGAACTAAATTCTTGTTTTATACCAAATTTCTCCATTCAATCACGAAACATTGATCCTTCAAAAATATTTCCTCTATCTGTAAGAATGCTTTAAGGTCTACCAAAATGATATATCCAATTATTCAAAATGATATTCAAAATTGTTGCTTCATCCTGTGTACTTGCTGCTGATAAACTGACCAATTTACTAAAACGATCTATTATCACTATCATGTATTTCTTACTTTCTTTTGTCTCCATATATGCAATATCCACTACTATTTGTTCTAAAAATCGTTCTCTTGTTCTTGGCAATAATATTTCTTTTGTTCCTCCTTGATAAATCTTTCTTCTAACACAATTTATTAATACATTCTGTAATAATCTGATTCATGGATGGCCAAAAGAAATAGTCCTTTAAATAAAATAAGATTTTCTTGATACCCAGATGGCATAATTCAATATGAAAATAATTTACTAAAGATTTTAAGTACGAGTCGGGCACAACCAATGCAAGTTTTTCGTCTGTATTAATCGTCAATACGTCATCTTGTATCTGTAATATCTTCGAATACTTGAATATACTGCTACTGATTGTTTCATAAGATATGTGAGCCTCATTTCCATTAAGATGTGATATGATTTCTGAAGTAACATAGTCTTTGTTTTGCTTCTGTTTAATAATTTTCATAATATTTGAACTTCATTGTAAACTATTTATGTACCGAGTTCTACATTTTGCCTCTTTGGCATCTTTGTGTTCCATCTGACAATGAAAGCATATTCTATTATTTAAACGAGACATACCATCAGCATTTCTATGTTTTTCTCCCTTTCTATATTGTAACGCAAAATCGTATTCAGATAAATTTGCCATCCATGTCTGAAATTGTGGGCTTATTGGTTTTTTTGTTGTATTCATAAATGTCAATGCCTTGTGATCCGTTCTGGCTACAAATCTTCTCCCATATAAATATTGTCTAAAATGTACAATAAATTCGTGAAGAGCCAACAACTGTTTTCTATTCACACAATATCCAATTTCATGCTTTGTCAAATGTCTGGAATCATACGCTATCACTTCTTCGGTGCCGTCTTCATTAATCTGAGATAAAACTCCACCTATGGCTCCAAAGCTAAAATCCGTATCAATGATAAATAGTCGATCTGCCCTTGGATATTTTAATATTGGTGCTTCACATAAGAGTTTCTTTAAATGGATAAAGCTTTTCCTACATTCTGCAGTCCAAACAATCATTTTGTCATTAGTTGTCGTTTTCTGCGTACAGAGGTGCTGCTATCATTGAATAATTCTTGATAAATCGTCAATAATAATTTGTTAAACCTAGAAATGATTTCAATTCTGTAGTATTCTTGGCTCAGTTTCATTTTCAATTTCTGAAATCTTTCTTTTATTTGTTTGAATTCCCTTTTCACTCACTGTATGACCAATAAAATTTAATACACGTTTATTGAACGCACATTTCTCTGGATTGACTTTCAACCAAGAATATCTAATGCGTGTGAATACTTCAAATAGAAGTTTATCATGCGTTTCCTGATTTTCAGTATATATTTAAATGCCATCAAGGTACACAACCACTCCTTTGAAAACTAATCCTTCCAATATCTGATGCATCAGTTTCTGAAAAGTGGCAGGAGCTGCTGACAAACCAAATGGTAACCTATTGAAACAGAATTGTCCTTCTTTTGTACTAAATACCGTCTTGATTTGAAAGTTTCCATTCAACTCTACTTGATAATAAGCCTGTCCTAAGTCAATAGAAGAAAATATCTTTGACGTACCTAAGCAATCCCATAATAATTCATGTCTGGCATAGGAAATGAAAAATTTTCTGTAAACGAATTTAATAACCTGAAATCTAGACACATTCTTATAGAGCCATCTGGTTTTCCAACGATCACTAATGGTGTGTTCAACGGACTTTAACATTTCCTCACAACCAAAGCTTCTAATAAATTCTGTACTAATTCTTCAACTTTGCCTTCTAAATGCATGGGTTGTCTTCTGGGATTTTGTAAAATTTGAGGACCTGAAGTCTTTATTTCATGTGTTATTACTTTTGTATAACCTAAGTCAAATCTAGATGCAATAAAAATGTTGCTAAACTGAGATATTAAAGTACCCATCTGTTGGGCCAGAACACAAACGGCCTTGGAAAATGTTTAAATGGATCTGTAACACTCATGCAAACATAACATGCAAATTCAAACTCAAACCTATTAAAACATCAATTAAACCCTATCAAATATGAGGAAAAAGAGAATTACATATAAAATAATAAACATAAAAATAAATTAAAATAATAACAAAATGCAACAAGATCCGCACGATACAAATACAAACATAACATGAAAACCCAACAAATTCGACCGAAATTTAATAAATCAATAAAATTTCATGAAAATGAAATTTAAATCAAAGAATTTGAATTAGAAATAATTCAATAAAAATTCTAAATAAAAAATTATCAAAATAAATGAAAAAATAATAAAAATAAAGATTAGAATACACTAGGAAATAACAAGGTCGAATTTTGTTTTACTACATCAAAATTAACACGCGAGGTTAGGGACAGAAAATAGGTATAAATACCGATGCATTTTCACATAAAATTTAACCATTTTTCAAACCAATTTTGAATTAGAATTTTAAAAATTTTAAAAATTTACTTGAATTATTTTTTAGGTGAGCAGTAGTTTTATTTGGAACTCTCTCTCCACGTCCCGTCCTCGCAACCTCGATAGAGCTCTGCTTGGATGTCGGCGTGGGGGGAGATGTATTTTTATGATTTATTGGAATGATTTGGTCAAGTAATTTGTATCTTGTTTTTTTTAATATGTTAATAAATATTTATAATGTTAAAATTGAATTTGTTTTTCATAATTAATTTATTTGTCGAAATTTTTCCGGCCCACAGCCAAGACACATCGCAAGTTAGTAAAATCAACATACAATTCAGATTCGTGTAAGTGCGTGGAATATCGCCGATGATCTGTGCCCGTGAAGACCCGGCGTGCGGAACGCAGGGATTGGAACGTCAATATTATTCCGAATAGAAGAAAGGAGAAATAAGGAAGGGGTCTTTTGGCTACTTCCTCGTTTCTCGTTTTCTGTAAACTCGACCTAAATTATACTACATACGGCTTAAAATCATCACACCGAGTAGTCCAGTGGGCACTCATTAAATATAATATAAACATAAAATGCGTTTAAGGCCTATTAAAGGGAAAAGGTACGGGGAATAAATTAATACGAAATCGTTGATATAAAGTGAAATAAATTAATAAAATTCAACTTAACTGTAAATTATAAATTTCTAATCGTTATCAAATAAATAGCCTTAAACTCCTAGTAAAATAAAGAATTTAATCAGATTCTAAGTTCGAGAGTAGTCGCGCCCTTCCGAATACCCCGATAAAACTAAAATCACCGCCATATAATTAAAGTAATTATTTCTCATAAATTTAAATTTGATATGAAATTTCCAAATTATAAATTAAAGTTACTGTTAAATAGTTATTAGGAAACCCGATAAGGACATAATGGCAATGATAATTTTTAAAACCTAAATCACCCTGCGGAATCAAAACAACTCTACCACCCGTAACCCAATTAACTAAGTTCTCTAAACCCTCATTATTAAAATTATACCAACTATAGTTTATTAAGTACAACGCAGGCTAAAATAACCCTCACAAAGAATTTAGAACAAAACTAACTAATTGATATAATAAAACTCCAAACACAGGTCAGGAAGGAAAATTCCAAGGTTAAACTGCATGTCATTCCAGAAGTGGGATTAAATGGATAACACCTCCGTAGCTCGATCAACCATGAAGGGTTTTCTGAAACTGTCACATCATTACGGAAAATCGTGATTTAATCCAACATCGGGACTTTCCTGGAATGGTACCCGATTTGCTCGCATCCAGACAAATCCAACCATGAGAGCGTAGTGGCAATAGGCAAGAACTGGAAGGGGGACTAAGGAAATACGTCGACATCAAATATCTAGCAAATAAAAAATCAAACCTGAAAACATTCCAAATGTGGGCTACTATCAATCAGGAATAATAAATCGAATCTCTTCATGTGTAGACTGACGCGATCATCGAGATTAAGCATATAGTCGGTAAAGCGACATAAACAATTTACATAAAATAATAAATATTGATTAAATTTAACGACCATTAACAAAAATTCTCTCACACAAGTGTTCATCCTGGTAGGATTGGATTAATCATAGTGCAGCGGATGTGCACACCTCGACACCGATTTGTATAAAGTGCTACCAACCAATCATTTCGTTTTTTTATTTATGCAACCAGATCTTGGAAATATGAATTCTACAACCGCGGCGCCGAGAGGAGAAGCTCCAAGGGAATCGAGTCCCACAACCCATGGTAATTTATATTCAAAATTATTATCTCATAAATCATGATTATTTTTATTTCATAAATTTTAAATGGATAATTATTTGTATATCATAAATTTTAAATTGATAGTTGGTTTTATTTCACAAATATTAAACTGACAATTATTTTTATCATATCAATTTTAGTTCGATAATCATTTCTCTTACTTAAATTTTAACTGATAATGATTTTCTCCCATAGATTTCAAATTGGTAAATTACTAAATCACGAATCCCCAATTCTCATAGCTGAACTTTAACTACAGATTTCCGCGAATCCCAAATTATTGATTTCGAATAAGAACACTATTATTAATATTCCAAACGTCCGCAGAAATTCAGGGACATTCGCGTCCGTAAACTAATCGGGAACTAATTAATGGGATAGAAACAAATGAATATCGGACTCCAATTTTCCCACGCTACACATCGTAAGGCCTATTTAGTGAATTTTCATCTACCACAAGCATTTTGTCAACTAATACTAATAACTTCTAAAATAATTGGGTCGATACGGATGATGTCTCAATGTCAATAAGTAAAACAGAGAAAGAGAAGATTATGATGATTTAATGAGTAGACTTACCTTAAATTGAATTAAATTAATAGCTCCAAAGGGAATTTAGTGCCCAGTCAAACCTAAACCCGCGAGAATAAATATAGCAGTTAATATGAGATACCTTGAAATTACACTATACCGGTTCACATAATCATAATGGTATTTTAGAAAGACCAGGATCTCTCGAATGGATCCCCACACATGTTGCAGAAGAATGGCGTCAGGCTTGGAAGCGAGCACGGCCTGCAACAAGCCCCAAGGAGCACCGACCCAGAAGACCCCATCAGACCGCCCTGCAATTACTAGGAATGGAAAACGACACCCGTTGGACGAATAGACGAGATGACAATCAGTACCCGGCTGAGGAGATTCGAGATCACGCGCGAAACCTTCTCGCCCGCTGGGAAGAAATTCAATGGCAGGTCGACCTACAGGTAGTTAAGGCCAGGCTGTACCTAGCCAATGTCAAAGACGACATCGCTGTCGGACGGATTGCGGATGTTTATCTGACTAGGCCGGTTCGCAACACGAGGCGACCACTGTTTGTCATTCCAGGTTACTCTCTGGAAGAAGGAGTCAGGAGATTTTTTGAAGATCCCTGACTTCACTGATTATTGAAACCACAGACATCAATTTGTGTTACTATTTAAATTAAAAATAAATAAGTGTCGTTCGTTTCTTCAATGGTTCATTAAGCTAAATTGCACAACCTATGTTTGATATTAGCCATAATTTTAATCATTTGAGTTAGTAGCCGAGTTAAAAGATTTTTACTGTAGCAATTGCGTCTACCCAACTATTACAAGCAGAACTTGCCCATGCCAGACGAGCAAATAAGAACCTTCTCGACCAGGTAATTCAATTAACACGGGAAGTCCAACAAATCAAGTCCACCTGGTCAGACCCGAAGAAGACTAAGGCTCTTTACCTCAGACTCACTGCTGCTCAGAAGGAGTGGACAGATGAACGGCAACTCAATCAGAGTTTGAAAACCCAAGTGAGGGGATTAGAAGTGGCTCTATCAGCCTGCCAAGAAGGGGCCGCGGTAACATACCCTCTTGTATTTGCTCCAGCCCAATTGGCCTACAGGGAATCGGCAACAACCTCAGCAACGACCGCCGCCCCAGCCACAGTAACAACCGGTAGCTATCGGCCTGGAAGGAAGGAGCGTGCGAAACGCCGAGCCGCTCGATTATCGAATAAATCTGGATAAACAAGCCCACTTGTACTGAGTTGATAAATAAAGCATTATCGAGTTGTAAACCTTATGTGTGTAATTTGTATTCCTATAACCCCAATAAGCTGAAATGATACCCTTTTGTTCAGTTAGTTAATCGTCCATACACCTGTGTAATCTATGGTTTAGATTCAGCTCTCAATTAATATTACCGCACCTCCTTTGATCTCGTGATTAATTTGAACAGTATATTTACGACGTAAAGGGGACCGAATGGACCAAAGTGAGCACAAGTCTTCTATCGACAGCTCGTTGAACCCGAGGGTTGTCCGAGCAATTACAGTATTAGTAATGGTGCTCACTTTTTGCGGACAATCCAACCACTCGAACACATTTCCAACGTTGCCTAGCAACGGGGGCCGAGTGGTATCTAGAAAATATTTGTATGGCGTTACCGGGGTAACAATAAGACGATTTAAACAAATAGCGACACCCTGTAACTCACCACAACTTTGAATTCTTGTACAACTTGAGTGTCAATAACGTATTCTTTAACCGATCGGAATCTGTAAATCTCTTGTTAACTAACGAGGATTCAATATTATTGACTTCCTTAAGCTACATGCCAAATATTTTCATGGTGTCTACTCCTCCTATGAAATCTGGGTGAATTTTCCTAACAATAATAACATTCAATTCAAGAAATTTTTTGTTCCATTTTGCAACGATTTTAACGCTTCCGAGAGGTTTTTTATCGTCTTTTGAAAATACTCCACTCAACCGTATTCTACTGTCCATCAATATTGAACTGCCAATCAATCTCCAACATTTCTCACTCATCACACTGATTGAAGCTCCTGAATACCATAGCATCTCTACATGAAATCCATTTATTTCTATCATACTCCACTTTCTGTCATTATTTTTCTTAAACATCACATCCTTCTTTTCAACATTTCGTTTTTTAAACTCATCTACTGTCTCGACCCTACTGACGAAATGTAAGCAACAGCGTCTTCTTGGTTTTTTCTCGTTTCAACATTATGAATGAGTGGTTCTATCAATTCATCTGATCTATCATCGTTTTCTTCGTGTATACAATAAACTCTTCGTTCTAGTCTTTGTGTATTACTTCGTGATTTCACTAAAAAATTGCAACTTCTAAATGAATGACCTTCCTTACCGTATATTAAGCACCTGTTCTTCAATGGGCATTCAAATTGCATATAGTCATTTTGTCCACAACCAAAGCATTGACCAGGTTTAAACCTTTCTTCTACTGGTTCTGGTAAACCACAACATCTATTATAAATATTCTGTGGGATTGTTTCATTGAAACTAAGGGTGGTGGTCTACGCTCCATAGTTGTCCTCTCATTATATTGTTCTGCCACTGGTTTCACCTTATCAAATTGTCTTTCGTTTCTTTCATTTCTATTTTGGTAAGTTATTTCTGTTTGACGATTTGGGTATATTCTGTTATTAAAAGATCTTTGAATCCATTGCTTCTATTTATCTTGAGTAACGTTTGCATAAGCCGATTTAAGTACTGCTTGGACTCCTTCAGATCGTTCTTTCGTATCGTAATCTTCTCGTACTTTATATACCTTTGCTTAAAATTTCTAATTTCCTCTCTTGTAATATTGGCCTTCGTCGATATATTTTCTTTCAAACGGTCGTTCCGAACTCTGTGGCATAAAATCAGTTTGACTATGTTTTCATTTGAAATTCCACAGTCATAAACTTCGTCAACGAGTTTTTCATCGTAATTTTGTCTCACTGATGATTATTCACAAATTCTATCCATAATAGACTTCTTTTTTGTAAATGTGTCATTAAACCATTCACGAGCATTTTCACTAGTTGTGGAAATGTCTTTAAATTCTTTCCAAAGGATAGACGCCTCTTCAGATAAAAGTAAGTCAAAAATACTTACTAAATTCAAATCATTAAGTAGCATTCAATCTTCAATGTCCTTGAGCCATTGTTCTGCTTCCGTCATGCTTCGGCCGTCAAATCTTCTGACATTAAAATTTAAAATGTCTTTTGCCTGTTTAGGCAAAGATTCCATAATCAGCTTCCGATTCTGAATTCTTGTTACTACATGAATCGGTTCAATTTTTTCGGCGTGGTAACCAGTTACAATCTCTTCAAAAATCATAATTTATATAATAATTTATTTAATTCAAAAAGTGTCTAATTAATTCTGAATATTAAAACAAAGTTTTTAATATTCATTATTGGACATCACTATATAAAACACAAAATCTATATAAATACTATATAATAAATGCTGTTGAATTTGGAGATAAATAAATCATGCAGAATAAAATTTGATTGATTCATAATTATCCGGAATACTTTGCCAAATGTTACATAAATCAATGAATAAGCAGGTTTTCGCGTTCGTTCACAACTTGCCCCTCCCGGACACAGCCACCACTTATAATTTCTATTCTAAGGCCATTTGATCAAATATAAAGCATAACATATAACCCTAAGTGGTCTACCCTAGCCCTAATCACATATTAAAAGCATCTCTAGAAAACTTTCGGAAAAATGTGTTCCAAAACCATTTGAAAAAGCGTCACATGTTAACTTACAAAACATTACTGATTCTTGCTTTAACGTACTTACTCAGAACCATTCTAAATATGGAAAATATCAAAAATAAGGATACAGACATCACCATTATTGGTGCAGTCAGTATTCCTCATCTCTGATTACTTTCTATCAGGAAAAGTATACTTTTCCTTTGTTATCAATTCAGATATTCAAACTATAGACTTTGAGGACTATACGAGTAATGAACCCGAATATAAAACTGATTCCCTTAATCCTATTCATTGAAGACCCATACTTCATCAACCAACATAATTGAATTATGTAATTCTATATTATGATTGTGTACGTATTAATTCACTAAATGAGAAAAAGAATGCTTTAAAAAGGATAGCACGAGTGCACTCAAACGACTTACTCACTTACCTTTTGATCAAACTCACAATACCGACGGTAATCAGTCCCATTCTCTTACAAATAGGAACAAAATCTTAACTACACTACGAACCCTGTAATAAGGATTCTCAAAAGTCCTTGAGTTGAAAGTGTCGTCGCCATATAAAAGATTAAAATAACAACATGCCTGAAGAATTTATAAATGAAGGCAGACGATATATATATATATATATACTACATGTGTGTCCACTCTACATGTATCATTGAGATAAATAATAAGTAATTATGTAATCTGAGGACCCACACATTAATTATAAAGATTTACATACACTAAACAGGGAAATCAATTATCCCAATACACTTTTGTTGCTTATTTATATTCTAATTGAGCAAATTATTTGTAGTATTAACACTATAAATGCATCTTCCAATGTGAACAGGGTTCGTAATCTTAAATATTCACTTTGGACGTTTCGAAACTCCTTTTTATTATTAATAAAAATATAAATAAAAATTAATAAGAGAAAATTAAAAAACCTATTTATATTAAGGATAGTTAATCATTGTTTAGTATAAGAAAGGTGACCAAGCGTATTACTTTAGGAAGTATAGTACTTTTTTTGATGACCTGTTTTGTCCGGTTTTTATAGTCTTTTTAAGTATTGCTTTTGAGTTAAAGAAATCTGGCTATCTTAGTATAAACGATATTTATAAGTTACTTATAGTTGACTTATAGCTTGCCTTTCACAAATATGAGGCTGTGAAACGTAGTTAAGAGTGAAAAGAAATTATTTCAAAAGTTTGTTTTTTGATGAACAGGTTTGTGGAAGAACTCTTAATTTAGAATGAAAAAGGATCTTTCCAACTGATTCCAGCTCAGACATTCCAGGAATATCAGTTTCGGTTAAGCCGTCAATTAACAAAATCTCTCCCAGAATAACAAATGTGTTTGACATGAAGAAACGAGCCTTGATTTCTTTGATTTTTTTATCTTTTACGGCAGGCTTCAAATTGTATTCATATAATGTATTTCTTGAATCATTCTGCAATAAGTTTAAAATCTTTTCATTCCCCTGACCGATGACAAATGTTTTGCATTTGCTTTTACCATACAAATTCCAACTATGCTTGGTACTGTTGACGGAGACAGTAAAGACAAACGGATACACAGGTCGGTACAGACCGATCATAAATGAATATCCTTTTCGTTCGTCGTTAACATAATGGGTGAGGCCGATTCGATAGTCATAAATGTAATTTTTCACTACAACTCTTGAATGTATTTTTTCATTTAGAATAAATTCCGCTTTATCAAACGATTCATGACAAACCGGACAGGTGGATTTTTTATCAAAATTATGAATGAAAAGGCAGCTAAAATGATATTCATGATTGCAATTCGGAAGTCGCAACCTTTCATTAGGATTTATATTCTCTTGACAAATATGACAAGTCGTAATGGGGACATGGGAATATTCTTCAGATAATTTTTTGTATGAAAAATTCATTTGTAAGTGTAATAAAATTCTGATTAGCATTTCGTTTAAATATGCATGTAATGACGCAATTTTAAATAAATGCGGAAATCCGGGAAATAATTCCGCGTAATTTACTGGAAACTGATCATAAATATAAATTTATTTTTGTGATTTATGGGAGTGAAAACTTTTAAATTAAATGTTTTCTTTTGTCTTTCATGTTTAATTTTTTTTATTTTTTCCAAGTTATATATTAAATAAAACCAAACTTCTGTGGAACTGATTTCTCAAATTTAGCTAGCATAAAAATAAAATACGATTGAATTTAGAAAGTAATGTACGGCTCATGATCAGCGATATTATATAAAGTGGAAAAACAACTCTTCTCCAGAGTTCAAAATTCACATCAGACATAACAGAACTTGCATGACTACTTCCAAATTACCAGCGTATCGTCTAAAAAGTAAGATGAAAGGTCGGTGAATTTAATATATATATATATATAGTAGTAGTAGTAGTATTGGTTACCGCTAACTCAGACCCCCTAGAAAATCTCTATGTCGACTCCAAATTTTAAGTAGGTCACGAAAATATGTATATATAAAATTTTAAACACACATACTTTTCCTAGGAAGCCAATCAAAAAAAAAAGTATTTGTAAACATAGCGAAATATTTGAAAATTTTATCTAGGTCAACTTCAATTTTTTCCAAGTATTTAAAAACATAGCCAAATTTTTGAAAATTTATGTAGAGGAATTCAAATTTTTTATACGGAAATACATACAGGAAATTATTTAATTTTTAGAATAATTTAGAGTTTTAGTAATTTTGAGGATTTTTTAAGAAACTTTAATCAAACAACATTGCATTGACAAATGGATATTATTATATTTCAACATTACCATGAGAAAAATATCCCAAAATTTTGAATCCCTAAAATGGTTTTCCCAACTCAAAAATATTCCAAAATTTATTTTCCTTAAAAATATTTCCAAACTCAAAATTTCCCATATTTTTTATGGTATTAAAAAACTTAGAAAAATTATTTCAAATCATTCCGAGTATATACAATGCTATAATTAGATGGTTATGTCATAGCTAGACCATGTCACCGCTGGACCAGTACCTACCCCCTCTGGCGTAAAAAATTTTTCTAAGTCTAAAAGTATACATTTTTCTTGGACAAAGATATTGACTCTTTAAAGGTCATTCAAACAAAGACAGTGACTCATCCAAAAAATTTCAAGGTCATTTCAACAAAGACTATGACTTGTTCAAGGTCATTGAATCAGTCTTATTAATTTTCAAAGTCATTCAAATTTTTTCAAGGTCATTGGATGAGTCATCATAATTTTCAAGGTTATTTAAAAATTTCTCAAGGTCATATTATTTTTCAAAAATGTTTAAATATAATTTAATACTTAATGTTATAAGTATTGTTTTAATTATTATTTTTTATTTATTATTATTATTATTATTATTATTACTATTTATTATTATATCTATTATTATTATTATTATAAACTATTATTATTATTATTATATAATAAAATAAAGTCATTATCAAAAAAAACTTTTATTAAAAGAAATAATTCAACTATAGTAATATTGTCGAAGACCTTTATTCAAAGCCTATTCCACATACTTCCGATATCGGGCAGCGCCACAATGACATCCATCACCACATCGATATTCGGGTTCCTTATCTTTTAACATTTTGTTTTATTTGACGTCCAATAAGAACTCATCGATTACGGAAAATATCCATATAGATGTATGATTAAAGACTGAGTCTGGAATCATTGATGCTGGCTTATCCTTCAATATTTTATGTATATCTGGATAATAGAAGTCCAGACGTTGTTTGATAACTTTAAAATAAACATATACAAAACAAGTAAAATAATAATAATAATAATAATAATAATAATAATAATAATAATAATAATTAATTACTCAATTTTCAATTTCGTTCATAACTTGAACTGCGGTCGGTAAAATAACTTCCATTATAATGATTAAATTGTAAATATCAATTAGTTTTATACTAATTTAAACCAATGATAATTTAAACACACACACATACACTTTTAGCAATAAACAATAAATATTAAGTTATATAGATTTGTTGGTTATTTAAAAATGGCTAACTCAATGTTGTAACCGTTCAATGTAAAAATTCAACAAGATGTGTATGTCCTGATACTGCCGTGTTGATGGATATATTATATATTATAGATAAACCGAGTTATTTGCAAACTCCTGTGAAAAAATTATCTGAAAGAATGAGGATTTAGAAATCCGATTTGAACTGACATATGAGACTTTAAAATGAGCTCGGAACGAATTATCTGATGATATTCTATATCGAAATAAGACCGTTGGTATTATCAAAAATGAATTAATAAAATCAATATTCAAATTAAATGAAAATGGAAAACTCAATCAAAAAATTATAAATCAAGTTCAATATAATATAAAAGTTTATTCCAATAAAACAACTGATCAGCTCAATTGTATAATGAAAGAAGTCTAACAACCGATGAAGCCAATGCAACCGGATATGCAAAACAGTGGCAACAAATCATCAATATTCACATTTCCATTATTTATTTTTACATATTTTCTTAAATAAATGTACTATGGATGTTACTTTTTTGATGATTATCTATAAACAATAAATATTAATTTAGAGAGATTTGAAATGATTAAAGAGATTTTAATAATAATATTAACTGCTAGTTATTTTAAAGTGACTAATGGAAACAGGTCAATTGTTATAACTTTGGAAGGTAGAAATAAAACAAGATGTATGTGTCCAGATATTGCTGTGTTGAACGATATATTACATATTATAGATAGGCCGATAAATACGAAAATTTCTGTAAAAAGATTAACTGAAAGAATTGAAAATTTAGGTTACAGGTCGATCAAAAGAAAATATATTACGATATTCTATATTTAAATAAGAGCATTGGTATTATCAAAAATGAATTAAATAAATCATTATTCAAATTTGATGAAAATGGAAAGTATTATGAAGAAATGATTAATGAACTTCAATATAATATAAAAGCTTATTCAAATAAAACAAATGATTAGTTCAATCGTATAATGAAAGAAGTCCGCTAAAGAAATCCTCAGTATTTCCATTTATAAACTATTGTTCTTAAACAAAGACATTGCAACATAAATCAATATCAGTGCATGATTCTGATTGGTTAAATATAGTATAAATAAGCCTACACCTCCATGTGCTCCCGCAAGGGGGTGGGGGCAGTTGCCCTCCTGGCTTCTGGAAATAAATACCAATTCGCGTTTTTTAGAAAAAAAACGATTATTTAAATATAAAATATAAGGTCATAAAATATTATTAAAAAATTCTACTTAATTCTAGTATAAAAATTATTTTTTTGATTATCGAAAAAAATTTTTATAATCTTATGTCCGTCTTAGGTTCACTGTATCTTTGCAAAGTAATTCTTAATTTATCAAATTTGTAGATATTTGATCCTATGTATATAGGATTAATGATCATATATAATAACAATAAGCGGCACTGCTCTCCACACACACATACACATAGAATTATTGTCTTAAGCGCGCCAATTTCTATGAAGTCGTAAAATTATTTTTCCTGAGATTAATAATAAAACATGTTTATAAAACAAATTTCTTTCATTATCATTTATTGTTCATCTTTTGAAGAAGTGCATACGTTTTTGTTTTTATTTAGTGTTATTTTCAATTTAAATAGACTCTAATTAATTTGAATGAAATACATTATGCATATTGAAGTACTAGGACCAGGTATCCAGGTAAATATAATAAATTACTTTACTATTAATCAGTATATAATTTAAGGTTTCTAAAAAATTATGTCTATAATAATTATTTTGAATTGCGGATTTAAGTAAAATTTTAAAATTATTTAAAAGTGACTGCATTTTTTTGATTAATGTTTTGATTCTTTTGATTTTGAGTTAACTATAGACATTTCATAAACTAAACGTTGTGATAAACGACCTAAATGATGTATGTGAAATTAGAAATGCGGTTAGGACTATTAAATCGATTATTAACTTCTTTCGAGAGAGCTCTTTAAGACGAAAACATATTCCAAATATTCCTCTATTTTGTGAAACACGTTGGACTGCTAAATACAAGAGCGTTCAAATTTTTAAAGAAAATATTATTGTCATAATAGAAGCATTACATAAATTATCTTTAAATGGAAATATTAATACAACAGAGATCTAGTCAGCTATATCACGCATGCACAGATTCAACTTTTTCAGTTTGTTTATATATAATATCTGAGTATTCGTATATGCTAGAACTTGTAGCTAATAATCTCCAAGGAGTTGATAAAAATCTATTAACTGTGAGGAAACAAATTACTTCTGTTGTTGAACTAATAAAAAACCATCGAAAGTTTGCAAAAGACAATTTTTATAATCTCTGTGAAAAAATGTAGATGTGTTTGTCTGAATTAAATATTGAGCTGATACCACCAAGAACTGTGAAAAGGCAAACTTGCCGAACAAATATTTCTTCCGATTCTCCTGAAAGTTACTATAGAAGGTCAATTTTTATAAGAAAGCTGTGTATTTTCTTATCTGTATAAGTCATCTATGTACATATATATGGCTCATTATATATTTGGTATGAATAAAAATAAATGTTGAAACAATCCAAATTTTATTATTTTAATTTTAACTATAAAAGAACACAACTTTTTACTACAAAATAAGTATCAAGCTTTATGTCTATATCTCTGTTTTGGTTTGCCTCCCGCTGGATTTATTTCTGCGGGTGCCTATGTACACCTCCAAACATTTTTATAAAATGCCAGAAACTAAATTTTTTATAACTTTGTTGAATGAGCTGGTTGTTAATAATGGAGATGATGATGACGATATCATTAAAAATATAAAATTCATTGTCAACCGTACCAAAAAAATAGTAGAAGATATCCCATTTGATCCCATTTTCAATTTTCCAACATTGGAGAGAACGAAAATTTCATACCAATCGATATTTAGTTATATGTTTGATGAAAATAATAAATGGATGCGAATAATAGTAAGATTAATGTATATGAAACAAATAAATTTAAAATCCGGCTCTGACTATGAAAATTATTTATAATGGTCCATTGAAGTATATTAATTTATATTATTATCTTATTTTTATTATTATTTAGGTAATAGAAACAAAAATTGATCCATGGGTAGAAGCAAACTGTGGATGGGTATCAATTATTAAAGTTGCCGCAGAAGCCAAACGTTCAGATATTTATATCTCGAATTGCAAATTTTTATTAAAACTTATAACTGGTGCATCTGTTATATTTATTTGTAATATGATTTACCGTAAATTTTAATAAATGTATTATTCTTTGTTATTAACTGAATTATTAGTAATAAAAACTATATTTTTAAAGATTTAGTTATATGTTTGATGAAAATAATAAATGGATGCGAATAATAGTAGGATTATTGTATATGAAACAAATAAATTTAAAATCCGGCTCTGACTATGAAAATTATTTCTAATGGTCCATTGAGGTATATTAATTTATATTATTATTTTATTTTTATTATTATTTAGGTAATAGAAACAAAAATTGATCCATTGGTAGAAGCAAACTGTGGATGGGTATCAATTATTAAAGTTGCCGCAGAAGCCAAACGTTCAGATATTTATATCTCGAATTGCAAATTTTTATTAAAACTTATAACTGGTGCATCTGTTATATTTATTTGTAATATGATTTACCGTAAATTTTAATAAATGTATTATTCTTTGTTATTAACTGAATTATTAGTGAAATTATTTTA
This sequence comes from Schmidtea mediterranea, assembly GCA_022537955.1. Lineage (NCBI taxonomy): Eukaryota > Metazoa > Platyhelminthes > Tricladida > Dugesiidae > Schmidtea > Schmidtea mediterranea. Next base: position 188,401,381 of record CM039680.1, read on the forward strand.
GCAATATGTAGGTGAGTGATTTTGATGTATGTGTTCTTTGTAAATCACATACAAACAAAAGTATGTAAATTACATACAGTTTTGTGTATGCAGTCACGCTTTAGCGCAGACTTTGTGAATTATGTGATGATTATTCAGTAAATCATGTGATGATTATTCACGCATTAGCACTGGCTTTGTTAAAATTAATAATAATAATAATAATAATAATAATAATAATAATAATAATAATAATAATAATAATAATAATAATAATAATAATAATAATAATAATAATAATATTAATATTAATAACACAAGTAATAACAGAAATACGTACATACATGATTCTGATTGGTTAATCAGTATCTGTCTTGGGTATAAAAGTTCGTCACCACATTATAAAGATCATAAATCAAACATGACGAAAAAAATAGTGAGTTCTGCTATCAATGTCCAACCAGTTCTGATGTTCCACAATTATAAAATGTATTTCTTAACGGAGCCTATCAATATACAATTGTTAAATCCATTCAAACTCCATCGAACTCAATATCAATCTCTCGCTGGGACACTCTCAATGATAGATATCAAGGACATTGATACGGTTTTCAAAAAGATCAATTCGAATTTAAAATGTAATGAAAATGCCTTTTTTACCAGTCAATATACCAGATATTATAATGCATTTACAGAAATAGATTTCAAAGAACAGGAAAACTGGTATTTAACAATAGCATCCACTAAATTTTCTGTAGGGATGTCTTCATCATTAACAATTTCAGTATCTACATTATTAACAATTTTCGTATCTTCATCATTAACAATTTATTCATCATTAATAATTTCTTCATCGTCACTCGGAAATTCGGAATGACAACCAGAATCTTCTTTACCCAATGCTTCAACTAGAGTTACCATATCTCTAATTTTTGCACATGATATTTCTTCGAGTTTATCGAACAAAATGTTTATTAAATATTCTAAACGAAAATTAATTAATTATTTAATATTTAATTAAGACATTGTTTTTAAACAATTTTAAACCTAATTATAATTTTGTTTATAAAATATTGTAATGTCTTATAAAAAACAAACAAAATCTGATTAAATACATTTATTAACATTCACTAAAATATACATTAAAATAGTTGTGAAAGTCTAGCAGTGGCAATTTTCCAGATTGGAGAAAGCACATCAATTTGATCTGTTTTATATCCTTGTATTGTTATTTTTTAATACCAGTTTTCTGTTCTTTGAAACCTATTTCTGCAAATTCATTATAATATCTGGTATATTGACAGATGAAGAATGCATTTTGATTACATTTTAAATTCGAATTGATCTTATTGAAAACAGTATCAATATCCTTGATATCTATTATTGAGAGTGTCCCAGTGAGAGATTAAAATTGATTTCGATTGAGTTTGACTGAAGTTACCAATTGTATATTGATAGGTTCCTTTAAAAAATGCATTTTATAATTGTGGAACATTTGAACTGGTTGGACAAGTTCTTCTTTAGCGGAGCTCACTATTTTCTTGGTCAATTTTGAATTATGATTTTAATAAGGTAGTGAGGAGCTTTTATACCCTTGCTAGATACTGATTAACTAATCAGAATCGTGCATGTATATTGCATCGATGTTGCATATATGTATATTGTGTTTCTATACTAGTCTATATTAAGGTGTTTCTATTAGTATGTTATTATTATTACTAACTATTATTATTGCTAACTATTATCATTATCACTAACTATTATTATTATTAACTATTAATACTGCTGATAATCACTAAATAAAACAAAAACTAATAAATCAAATACAAGTAAACAATAAAGCATTTTTTTCTAAAAAGTGGAAGTTTAGAAATGTTTCTAACCGACTTCACTAGGCACCATTCGACATACCCCTGGTATCGGAAATTGCAGCAACTACAATCAAGAATACAAGGGTATTCAGTTGCCATTTCCTTTTCGATCCTGTTGATTTTGTGATCCCACAAAGCTTGGTTCACTATCTCGGAAATCTATATTCTTGTCTCATTAAACATGAGCTCGGCAATCATTGATGGATCTTAATCTTTTATTATTACCTTGATTTGCGTATAATAATAAGTAATTCTTCCGATTACCAGTGTTTTATATTCTTCTAATATTTAATGTAAAAATGAAATAAATAAAGAAAAAAAATTATCATAGCGAATGTTTTCCAACATTGGTTTAACGATATTTTTCATTTTAAAAATGAAATAAAATGAATAAGCAAATTGTTTTAATCAATCATTAACCAATCAGATGTCGACCAATCCCATGATTTCATTGTGTATGTCAGTAACAATATTTTTGTACTCTAGATTTCGTGACCCTAATATGACTATTTTCCCACTGGTAAACATGTTAACATACATTGGGTTGTATTTTAAAAGCCTCAGTGCCTGACATAATTCTGGCATGCTGTATAGATTGATACAATGTTCAATATTGATTGTAACCGTAATTGACTGGATTTTATTAATTTATTAACAACTAAAGATTTCTTGCATCCCATGATTCTGCATTTGCCGGATTTGAATATTATTATATGGTATTTTCCACTCCTATCAACAATTTGCTGGTTTACCATCCGGAAACGTCATTTTTGACACGTCGAAAGTTCCTTTATAATTTATATTTGATAACATAATTAAAGAATAATGAAATATTAATATATTAATATATATATATATATATATATGATTTTAGAAAGAGTTCATTAAATTGTATAATATAAACAAAAACTATATTTATACAAATTAATAGTGAAATAAAAGATGCGGTATATCAAATCTTCGGCCCAAGGGGTAGCGGTAAAACTATGTTTGTGTGTAAATTACTGAAATCTAATTTATTCCAAACAACATTCATTAAGATTTATTGGCATAGGGGTTCAGATGAAGAACATGGATTGACTCAAGATAATTTCTGTAAATTGTAAAACATGAAAATAGTAAAGGGTTTCGATATAAACTAGTCAAGTCGATTAAGGAAAGGCGATATCATCATTATTGATGATTTGTATCAGGAAGCTAATAAAGAAAAGGATTTTAATAATTTATTCACAAAAATCAGTCGACATGTTGGTGTTAGTGTGATTTTTATTACTCAAAATCTATTTCATCAGGGTGGCGTACATCAAACACGGAATTTAAATGTTCAATATGTAGTTATCTTCAAGAATCCTAGAGATGCAACAGTTATTGATTTTCTTGCTCGACAAGCACATCCTAATAATCGTAATTTTCTTATCAGTACATTTCAAGATGCTACATATTTATTGATTTTACACAACAATTCAATGATGATTTACGGGTAAAAACAGATATCTTCAATAAAAAAGGTGCCATGGTTTATAAACAAAGTTGAAAAAATTAGCATGTAAAAATGTTTATGAAATCCAGGCTTAAAAATGTCAGAAAACCTAGGCAAAGTACTCAAAAAACATAAAGACTGAAAATGTTCCACCAAAAACCCGTAATATACCATCTAAAAAGCTAATAACCGAAAATTTCCATGCAATGAATCTAATTTCGAAAAACCGTAATCCTATTAAAAGGAATACGAAAAAGAACAGGATTAAAATTGTAAAAAATCATAGGAGTTTCCCATATTTTAATGCATTGTTGAAGGATTCGAGTATGAAAAGAATGTCTATTTTACAATCATTTCCAAATTTTGTTGTTAATGATTTACTCAAAATTCTACAACGGTGGCAGTATAATCATTTTCATTAATAATTTTTGAAAAAGTATTTTATAATTTATTAATTTAATAAATAAATTGATCAATATCCGAATCGTCAATATCCTCGATTAAAATAATTTCCTTATTAACAATTTCCACATTTGAAACCTTCTCTAAAATAATATTAAAAAATAAATAATAATACAATTTAAAATTATCAGAAACAAATTCATTAACTCCATCGATTTGATTTTGAATTTCGGTTATTGTAAACCAATCTAAAAATAAAATAATAATAAAAGAAAATAAATTTTAAAAAATTTATCATTCTCCTTCATCAATAGAGATCTTAAAATACTAGAATTGTTATTTCCCATTTTTTGAAATTGTCAATGTTTATAAAGAGAATAAAATTTTCAGGACTTAGCCAATCACATTCTACCAATATACACATATAGATGAGAGATTTTGACGCATGCAGTCACGATTGTGTAGCCATGTATTATTTGTAAAACAAATGCAGCATATATTGTGTATGCATGTTTTCTTTGTAAATCACATGCTGTCAAAAGTATGTAATAAATAATAAAATAAAATATATATATATAAATATACATGATTTACCTTTTGACATTTTTAATACCTGATAAATTAAATAAATACAAACAAAATATTTATTAATTTATGAACATAGTTATTTCTGATTTAATATTTTCCACATAATCATTATAAGCCAAGGATTTTATTCCGAATATTACTACTTTCTCACTTGAAAATATATTGACACATGATGGATTATATTTTTGAAGACATTATGCTGGAAATATTTCTAGTTCAAACATACAATTCACCTTTCTTTGTAATTCATATAGATTTATAAATTTTCCAATATCGATTGTTGCGTTGATTGATTGAATTTATAAATCATGTATCTTATATTTCAAATCCCCAGTTTTTTGAGGTTGCGTACATCCCATTACCCGACATTTCATCGATCTGAAAAATATTATCGGATACTTACCTGATCGATCTACAACTTGCTGTGGTTTTGCAAATGCGAATTTCATATCAGGTATAGAATATCTTCCTTTATAATTTATGTTACTCAAAATTTTCAAATAATTTCAATTCAAGTAATTCTAAAAATTAAAACAAGTATAAACAATTAAATAAATAATTAATAATAAAATTAAATTAAGAAATGGTGCAGTATATCAAGTAGTTGGACCAAGTGGTTGTGGAAAGACTTTATTTTTATGCAATTTATTTCAATCGAACTTGTTCAAATCAAAATTCAACAAAATATTTTGGCATAGAGGAGCTGACGAAGAGCATGGACTTACTCAAAATCAATTCTGTAAATTGAAAATGACAATAATTAAAGGATTTGATAAAAATTGGTCATCTAGATTACATCAAGGCGATGTTATTATTATCGATGATCTATACCAGGAAGCTAATAAAGAAAAGGATTTTAATAAATTATTTAAAAGAAATTGCTCGACATATTGGAGTTACTGTTATTTTCATTACTCAAAACTTGTTTAATCGGAAGCGGTCATAGAACTCGTAATTTAGAAGTCAATCTGTTGGAGAATTACCATATTTTATAGGTAAATAATATGGAACCGGTTAGTTAAAAACAATAGGTAGATTTGCATTACCTATTCTTAGACGTATAGACAATTTTGGTATGAAAACGACAAAGGACGTAATAAATAATAATTCTGATTTTTTACCTGCTTTAAAATCAAATGCAATATCTGAAATTAAAGAACCTTTACCTAGTGTTATTAATAAAGGAAGTGATGTATTTAATTGTGAAAATGAACAAAATGGAGGGACACTTAAACATAGAAAGATTATGAAGAAACATATAAACAAAAGAATGAGAGGATTCGGAACTATATTTGAAAAATGATTATTGCAAAATCTGAATTATGTCTTTTTGATAGACCATTCCCTCAAGCCGTGATTGAACATGGTTTATTTGAAGATATTTCCCCAATGAATTCAATAACTGATGCAGGTACCTCTTCGATTCAATTTTACAATAACGGATCACAAACTGAATATTGAGATTTGAACTATACTTTTTTATATATTCAGTTGAAAGTTGTAAATAGCATAGGTGAAAATAATACACAAGAAGCTGACGTAACAGCAAACAATTTCTTTTCAAGCTCTTTTTAAAGAAGCTTGAATTAGTTTTTAATTCTACTAAAATTGAAGGAGCAAATGATAGTTTTGCACACAAAGCACTAATTGAAACTATTATAAATTATAATCAAGATACTAAACATAAATCTTTAGGGGGAATGGGTTATACTGAACATGATCTTATGCGAAAAACATGGATTGCAAAATCAAAAACATTTTCATTATGTAGACCACTCCAATTTGATTTCTTTGATCAACCCAAATATTTGTTTCCAGGTATTAGTGTCCAAATTAAATTAACAAGAACAAATCCAGAAAAAAGTCTGACATGTACTAAATTTGTAACTAAAATAGTATTGCTAGATGCAAAATTAATAGTTAGAAGAGTTCGTGTTGAACCTTCTGTTTTAGCGGGTCATCAAATATGTTTTGCTACAAGAAATGCAATTTGTCCAATGCGAAGCAAAGAAGTTGTTGAAATTTTCTTTACCTATTGGATCTTCTTCTTTTTATAAGGAACAAATATTTGGTGATAGACGATTGCCTAATTTTATCCTTGTAACTTTCCAGGGAAATAAAATATTTAGTGGTTCTTTTTTAGATACATTTACTAAGTTTGATCACTTAAACGTTAAATCAATAACTTTAAGTAAACCAAGTGATTGTCATGAAAAATATAGTCAAGATTTTGAAAATGATAATTATAGTACGAGTTACATAAATATATTTCCAACAATTGTTTACATATATTTAAAACTCTGGAAATTCTTAAAGATGAATTATTCAAATTCGGTCTGAAAGATAATACTTGAGAAATTTTATTTGATAAAAATTTTGGTTATACATTGGGATTAGAAAGGCAAACATATCGGACAAGTGATATTGGTGTACCCAAACCAAATATAATTAAATTTCATCAACAAATGTTCATATATACTAACATCATCGATCCTATAATTGTTGGTGATACATGTGTTCCTCTATTAAAATCTGTTTGGGTCGATAAACATCACCAAGATGAAGTTGTCTATATAAATATTGAGAATCCTGTGTACATATCAATATCGGCATCTTGTATAAACAATATAGAAATAAATATTGGAGATGAAAGCGGAAAATTAATAAAATTTTTCTAAAAGATACAAATACTCATTTAACCCTACATTTTCGTAAAATAGATATTATTAGTATGTATAGGGAAAGCCAAACAGGTGGTCATTTGCCATATTTTATCTGGAAACAATATGGTTCGGGCTGGTTCAGAAAAAATGGTAGATTTGCACTCCCGAGTCTTAAACGTCTTGGTAGTTTTGGTATGAAAACTGCTAAAGATGTGATAATAAATGAGCAGAAAATAATTCCATCTCTGAAATCAAATGCATTATCCGAGTTAGGGAAAGTTCTACCGGGTGTTGCGGGTATATGTTTCAAAAGACGTCAGCACCGACATCGGCATCGGCATTGGCACCAGCTCAATAACGTAAAAGACATCATAAACATATAAACAAAGGAATGAAAGGGCATGGAACTATATTTTAAAAATGATTTGTGGTAAATCTGAATTGTGTTTATTTGATAGACCATCTTCCCAGGCGGTAATTGAAATGGGTGCCTTTGAAGAAGTATTCCAGATGAATTCTATTATGGATAGTAGAACGGATATTGAATTTTATATTAACGGTTCCCAAACTGAATATCTAGATTTTAACGATACATTGTTAACTGTTCAGATGAAAGTTGTAGATAAAGATAGAAAACTTTTGGGTGAACCTTGTGATGTATTACCAAATAATTTCTTGTTTCATACACTTTTTAAAGATGTAGTTCTCGGATTTAATAATATCAAGATTGAGGGTGGTAACAGTACATATATTCACAAAGCTCTAATAGAAACTATTATAAATTACAATAGCGATACTAAAAATAATGTTTAACTCCTATGGGTTATGGTAGTGATTACGATAGGAAAATGTGGATTAAAGGTTCGAAATTATTTACCATGTGCTCATTATTGCAACTCAATTTTATGGATCAACCGAAATATTTACTCTCAGGTATTAATGTACACATTAGATTGAAAAGATCTGATTCGGCATTATCATTAACAAGTGCCACCACAGCACCAATTCTTCAATTAGTTAATGCAAAATTATTGGTAAGAAGAGTTCGTGTTGATCCCTCTGTATTAGCCGGTCATCAAACAGGGCTTAATTCTAAGCATGCAATATATCCATTGAAAACAAAAGAAACTGTTCAATTTTTTATTGCTAAAGGTCAGCTTCTTTCTATAAAGAACAAATATTTGGAAATAGAAGAATGCCCAATTTTATATTGGTAACATTTCAAAGTGAATCTCAATATAATGGATCATACTTAACATCGTGCTCAATTTTCAAAGATTTTGGAGTAACATCGTTAACTTTATCGAAAATTGTCATTATAGAGAAAGATATACTCAGGATTTCGATAATGATAATTATTGTGCTACATATATGCAGAGTATAGTGAGAAATATGGGTTATTTGGATAAAAAACTTAATAGTGGTATAGCTCTTGATGATTTTAAAAGCAAATATTCATTCTTTACATTTGTTTTGGCACCCGATTTTGATTTAAATCAGGGTCAATTACCTCAAAATGGAAGTTTACGATTAGATTCAAAGTTTGCTAAAGCTACAACTGAACCGGTACATGTTGTAATATATGGAGTATTTGAAAATGAGGTTCAAATAACTGCAAACAGAACAGTGTTGGTTTGAACGAACATTGTTGGTTTGAATGTTATAAATGTATAGATAATTTATGATAATTTGTCATGGAGTAAGTTTTTCATGTATTATTAATATCCTTGATGTGGTCTAAAATAACTGCAAACAGACCAGTATTAGTTTTAAATGTTGGTATAAATGTATAGATAATTTATGATAATCGTCAATAATCAATCGTCTCATATCGATGGAGAACATTGGTTAGCAATATATGTATGATTAGCAACAATGAACACAGACATAAATGCTCAAGACTGTATGTGATTTACAAAGAACTCGTATACATATTTTTGACTGCATGTGATTTACAAAGAAAACTTGCATACACAGTATATTTTGCATGTGTTTTACAAATAATACATGCCTACGCAATCGTGACTGCATGCGTCAAAATCTCTCATCTATATGTGTATATTGGTAGAATGTGATTGGCTAAGTCCTGAAAATTTTATTCTCTTTATAAACATTGACAATTTCAAAAAATGGGAAATAACAATTCTAGTATTTTAAGATCTCTATTGATGAAGGAGAATGATAAATTTTTTAAAATTTATTTTCTTTTATTATTATTTTATTTTTAGATTGGTTTACAATAACCGAAATTCAAAATCAAATCGATGGAGTTAATGAATTTGTTTCTGATAATTTTAAATTGTATTATTATTTATTTTTTAATATTATTTTAGAGAAGGTTTCAAATGTGGAAATTGTTAATAAGGAAATTATTTTAATCGAGGATATTGACGATTCGGATATTGATCAATTTATTTATTAAATTAATAAATTATAAAATACTTTTTCAAAAATTATTAATGAAAATGATTATACTGCCACCGTTGTAGAATTTTGAGTAAATCATTAACAACAAAATTTGGAAATGATTGTAAAATAGACATTCTTTTCATACTCGAATCCTTCAACAATGCATTAAAATATGGGAAACTCCTATGATTTTTTACAATTTTAATCCTGTTCTTTTTCGTATTCCTTTTAATAGGATTACGGTTTTTCGAAATTAGATTCATTGCATGGAAATTTTCGGTTATTAGCTTTTTAGATGGTATATTACGGGTTTTTGGTGGAACATTTTCAGTCTTTATGTTTTTTGAGTACTTTGCCTAGGTTTTCTGACATTTTTAAGCCTGGATTTCATAAACATTTTTACATGCTAATTTTTTCAACTTTGTTTATAAACCATGGCACCTTTTTTATTGAAGATATCTGTTTTTACCCGTAAATCATCATTGAATTGTTGTGTAAAATCAATAAATATGTAGCATCTTGAAATGTACTGATAAGAAAATTACGATTATTAGGATGTGCTTGTCGAGCAAGAAAATCAATAACTGTTGCATCTCTAGGATTCTTGAAGATAACTACATATTGAACATTTAAATTCCGTGTTTGATGTACGCCACCCTGATGAAATAGATTTTGAGTAATAAAAATCACACTAACACCAACATGTCGACTGATTTTTGTGAATAAATTATTAAAATCCTTTTCTTTATTAGCTTCCTGATACAAATCATCAATAATGATGATATCGCCTTTCCTTAATCGACTTGACTAGTTTATATCGAAACCCTTTACTATTTTCATGTTTTACAATTGGCTTGAATCGTTTACGATAGCCACAAAGGGTATTTTTCATCTACAAAATATTTTCAATCACACTATAGTCAGGGGGTATTTTTTATTCTTGATAAAAAGCCTAAGATAAAATTGGCTTGAATCGTCTATCAATAAAAAAGCATAGAAATATTTTATCGATTAAAAGCCAAAAAAATATTTCTTTGATTAAAAATTATAACAATATTTTCTCACTTTAATGATTAATTTCCTCTTCGATGTATATTTTCTCCATTCAAAGTATATTAAAGTATATTTAATATATCAATTAATATTTCATCTATTTAGTAGATACCTTTAGCTATCCCACTTTTTTCAGTAATTTCAACTATTTTAGTCACTTAATGTACTCTCTCACCAATATTACTTCTTCACTGAAAATTTTCTATATAGAATACAATCTCTACTAATTAAAATTCTATTTGTTGACTTATTATTGACTTGTCATTTTTAATGAAAATTTAATTAACTTTTAATAAATTTAATTACACTCTTCAGTAGATTAGTTTGTACTCGACAAAAATAAAATAATTTTAGTCTATGTAAATCAATTAGGGCTTTAAGGAGAATTTTATGATAATTTTAATAATATCTAGTTTTACGAGGTATTTATTTTAGTAAATTTTAACCATCTTTGTGAATTTTATGTTTTCTGTTGAATTTGAATGGAATTAGGGTTTGATTATGTTTTTAATAAAATTATTGAAGAAATGAGGGTAAATCTATAATTTTAGAAACAGCTAATTTCTCGATAATTTATTAGATTTAACTTGATTTTAGGATTATTTTAAATAAAAGTTTATTTTAGGAACCAAATGTTTATGAAACATATATTTATGATAATTACTTGCCAATTAGATTCCAATTTGACTGATAAATTTTGAATAATAAATGATATTTTAATTTTAATTTTATGATCTATTAAAAAAGTTGATTAAATCAGTTGATTTTTAAAAATATTTTAGTGAAACCTAAAATTTTAATTGATTTTACAGTAAAAAAAAGGATGGTCAATTAATTATTTGCATTTTCCATTTTATTGATTTCGTGGATATCAATCACAAAAGTAGTATAATTTAGAGATTTTTAAAAGGATGCTCAGTATGGTTATCAGTATACATATGAAAATCGTTGAACTATATCTATGGGTTGACTGGTAATTTTTATTGAATTTATACTTGATTTACTGATTAATTTTAATTATTTGAGCAACATGATATATATTTTATGATTTTACAATAATTTAGTGAAATTTAATTTATGTGGGAAACATAAACTTTATTCGATTTTAGTCATTTTTTGATGAATTTTTTATTTGATAGAATTTGTTGTCAGAATCAAATTGTGGTGATTTTCGACGGAAAATGTTGGGTATAACAATTATGTAATACTTTAAAGAAAATTTATTTTTATTGGTAAAATTCAGATTTTTATGATAATTTTAAGGGAATTTGATTGGTTGAATACATATAGTAAATATGATCCTAATGATGAATTTTTAAGGATCTTATTCGGTTAAATATAGATTTCTAAAGAAATTTTACAAAAAAATATGTATATTGTTGGTGCATTGGGGGAAATGTCATTTCAAGGGAAATGATTGGTTAAGATGAAATTTTATGATATTTTAAGGGGAAATACTCGATTAAGAACAAGTTTGTTGTCATTTTTAAGGGGGTTGAGTTGGTTGAACATCTGTGTTCAAAAGGTAAATATTTTCTAAATGGAGAATATAGAGGAGTAATTTATAATATTTTAGGGGGCTTTGTTCAGATAGATATTAATATGTGTGTAAATCTTTTGTGAGAGTGGAAATATTGTCATTTAAAGAGAAATGATTGGTTAAGAAGAGAATTTATGATCTTTTAAGAGCAAATAATTGGTCACGAGATGGATTTTATTTTAAGGAGATTTCAAGAAATTTATTCGGTTGAATATCGATGTCGGTGATTTTTATGAAAATAATGAATATAGCTGGGATTATTGTCATTTAAAGAGAAATGATTGGTTAAGCGAGAATTTATGATAATTTTAAGGTAATTTGATTGGTCAAGAGAGGAATTTTATTTTAAGGGAATTTCAAGAAATTTATTTGGTTGAATATCGATATAAGTCGGTGATTTTTTATGAAAATAATGAATATAGCTTGAATTATTGTCATTTAAAGAGAAATTATTAGTTGAGAGTACATTTTATTTTATTTTAGGGGGAAATGATTGGTTAAGAAGAGAATTTATGATATTTTAAGAGGAAATTATCGAATAAGAACAGGTTTGTTGATATTTTTAAGAGGTTGTGTCAGTTGAATTTTGTTATTTTAAAGGGAAATGATTGGATAAGAGATGAATTTTATTTTAAGGGAATTTCAAGAAATTTATTCGGTTGAATATCGATATAAATCGGTGTTTTTATGAAAATAATGAATATAGCTGAGAGTGGAAATATTGTCATTTAAAGAGAAATGATTGGTTGAAAGTAAATTTTACTATATTTTAAAGGGAAATGATTGGTCGAAAGATGAATTTTATTTTAAGGAGATTTCTAGAAATTTATTCGGTTCAATAACGAAATAAGTCAGTGATTTTTATCAAAAAAAAATGAATATAGCTGGGATTATTGTCATTTAAAGAGAAATGATTGGTTGAGAGTAAAGGTGATCAAAATATATCAGTAAGATTTTGGTTAATTTTAATGATATTATTGGAATCTGAATAAAATATACTATACGTGTTCGGTTCTAAAAAAAATGTTTGATTCATGTAATTATTTGTATTTGTAATTTAATTAAAAATTAAAATTGACTAGCATTTAAAAAATTTATGTTACCCATTACTTATGTTGTTATTGACAATTTTCTGAATAATTTAAATATATATGATTATTTCTACGAATGAAGAGAAATTGTACGATTAATTTTCATTCAACAAGTATCTAGAAAAATTGCCTAACAAACTTATAAAATTTTAAAAAATTATCTAACAAATTTTTTCAATTATTTTACAACTTAATTAATTTAATTAATTTTTTTTTAATTGATAATTACTATTTTCTTTACAATTTGCTACTATGTTGAAACTTTTTTAAAATTTTTATTCAAAGTACTAACAAATTTTATTAAAGATCTATCAAAACTTGACAAAAATTATAAAACTTTAGTAACTTTAATAAGTATTACTCAATAACTACTATTTTCTTACCAATTTGCTGAAGGTCTTATTTTAAAATTTCTTCAAAGTACTAGCATTATTTACAAATTAAGCAGTTTTATTTAAAATTTAGAACTTAAAATATTTCTCACAACTTTAATCAAATTCTAATCACATGATAATCATAATTTAAGGATAAGTGTTATTTTTACAAAAACAAATATTTTACAACAATTAAACATACATATTTGGATTTTTAGTAGATTTTATCGGTATCTATCAGTACCTGTTTCGTGTAGTTTTTTAAGCTTTGTTAGAAATTCAACTTATTTTGTGGTTGGTCGATAATCATTTAATTTCTATTAATGTGGTAGATATTATTTTTTTTATATCAGTTTTATTCAAACCTTTAGCATCTTTGAGTTAATAATTTTAAGAGTTGAATCATTTTCAATAAATATATGAAAATTTATTCCAAGTACAATGAAAGTAAATATGTTTTGAGAAATTAATTTAAGAATATTTTTCTAATCAAGTTTCTTTTCACTAGCAATTAGATTACCCACTACTTGTATTTACTAATTAATTAATTTATCATTCAGTAAACAATAAGAGTTGGGGGTGAATAGAAAATCTATAAAAATAAATTTAAGTAATTATTTGATGAGTTAGCAATTAATTTATTTAGGGACGTGTGAAAATTAAATGAAAGAATTTGACATTAATCTTTGAAAATAACTTGTAGTAATTGTTCATTGTTGGACGCAATTAAAAATATTACAAAAATGGTAGAAAATTTTCAAAGTCTTTTAACTAAGTTTTACAAAATAATTTCAATAAATCACATACAAGACTGTAAAGCAATAAATTTTTATTCAGAGAAAATACAACACTTGATTGGGCTTCAATGATTAATAGTTTCTTGATAGTAATCAGGTAACTAAGCAACCAAGCAATTAGGAGACATCAATGATCGATAAAAGAGTGGAGAAGTTAATAAAATTTGTAATGGAAATTGTATTTCTTTTGATTGTTCAAATTTTTATGTGCTTTTATTTAAAGATTTCTTGGTCAGTAAACAATTTTTGATATTGATTTGTTCAGTAACTAGTTATTGATAACATATTGTGAGTGTGTGATTAACCAAGTATTTTAAGGGGAGATGATTGAGAGAAAATTTTATTTTTTTTAAGTGGGTTAAGTTGGTTGAATATTGGTGTTCAAAGAGTAAATATTATTTAAATATGGCATTTTAATAAATAAGTAAATCATTCAATGCCTAGTATATATATAGACAGCTGTACAGTACTCGGTTATTTGTATACAGTACCTAGTGATTGTTGTTCAGTTATTAATGAATTATTCACTGTGTATCAGTATTCAGAAGTTGATACCAAGTAAATATAACAATGGATTTGGTTTCAATGAATTTGATTAATTATCGCTTGATAACAACAAGGTAACTAAGTAACCAAAAAAAATATCAATTTGGAGACATCAATGATCGATAAAAGAGTGGAGAAATTAATAAAATTTCAACTTGTATTTCTTTTGTTGAACCTTTTATGTGTTTTATTTCAAAATTTGTTGATCAGTAACCTATCATTAATATTTATTGGTTCAGTAACTAGTTATTGCTAACATTTTGGGTTTATAGTAAATAACCAAGTATTTTAAGAGGAAATTATCGACGAGGAACAAGTTTATTGATATTTTTAAGGGGTTTAGTCGGTTGAATATTATTATTTAAAGGGTAAATACTATCTAAATGAATATTTTTATGAAAAAAAAACATTTAATAGAAGAATAATTGTTCAAAATTAGATAAATTTTTAAAAATAATTGAAAAATGTTTGACTTTAACAAAATAATTTCAATGATTTCAATAAAATACAATAATCAAATACAAAATTTTATTCAGAAAATAGGTCTTGCTAACTACTCAGTAACTAAACAACCAAGGGATTTACAGATATAGAGGCATTAATGATGTGAAAGAGAGTGAAGAAGATTTTATTAATAAATTTGTATTTTTACTTGTATTTCTTGTTATTGATTTACTTTTATTTAAAGTTTTGTTGGTAAGTAACCAAATATTTATTTGTTCAGTAACTAGTTATCGGTTACCTAATATGTATACAAGTAACTGGAATGAAGTTCCGGACTGGAAAACCTCAACATTTAGTGGATAGAAGTGGAAAATATCCAATCTTATTCTTCAAGAGCGGAAAATGCAGGGTAATGGGTTGCAAAAGACCATTACAGGAAGGGAATCTCAAATATTAGATTCAAGATTAACAAATTCAATCATTATCTTTGAATATTGACATGGGTTGTCGAATCAACTTGTATGATTTGTCCCCAAAAACAGTAAACATTTACGAACCGGAACTGTTTCCTGCATTAAGACTTGTCAAGTATAATCCACTTTGTGTGAATGTATTTGCAAGCGGAAAAGTCGTTGTCATGGGGATAAAAACATTGGAATATAACAGTCTAGTACAAGAAATATTTAATTTTATAAAACTTTTAATTAATAATCTTAATACCGACGAAGAAATTCTAGATTATTTATTAAGCACTGATTGTGTTTAAATAGATTAAATTCTGACGATTGTAAAAATTAAAAATGATCGACGAGCAAGAAGCATACGTATTCGAAACAATTCTAATGAAGATGGAAGAACTGTTTCCGAATATGAAAAACAAACTTTCCTATTGTGCTCCTGAATATTTGGCTACACGGATCTATCAAATGACAGGAAGCAACATCGAAGAAATTGTACGGATGCACTACGAATCAGTTCAAGGATCTGGTTTGAAATGTTTAGATGACTGCATTGTTTGTGCAGATCCCTCAATGTTAACTTGTTCATTTAGATGCAGATGCTGCAGGGACTACAAAAAGAAGGAAGTTGTACATATTTTGTTGGCTGAGCTAAGAAGAGCTTACTATAAGCAGATTTGTGATGATGTAAATAAATTTTGATCTTTTACGAGTTTAATTTATGTGTTTATAGTTTTTTTATAGAGATTTTTATCTTTTACCAGTTTATTTTATGTGTTTATAGTTTTTTATAAAGATTTTAATTGGTTGAATTAATATTATTATTATTATTATTATTATTATTATTATTATTATTATTATTATTATTATTATTATTATTATTATTATTATTATTATTACTATTTTATGTTAACAATATCATTTTTTATTCAATTATAATAGTTTTATGTATAAAATTTTAAATCATTTAAAACATTATATATTTATAAAATTTATCGTAAAAATTTAATAATTATTTTGTTAAAAATTTTATTAAAAAAAAATATTTCAAAAATCAAACAAAAATTTTCATATAAAATATTTTAATTAAAAATATGTAATGCTTAAAAAAAATTTTAAAAAATTTTTTAAAAATACACTTAAAATTTTCGAAAAAAATACACATTATCATCTTAAATTTTTCGAAAAAAAATATACACATAAAAAATTTGGAAAAAAATACACACAAAAAAATTAATTAAATTACACACAAAAAATTACATCATTGAGTAATCAATACACACAGAAAATAATCACGAGAACCCCCCCCCCTATATTATTATGCAATGGTGTGTGGTAGCAGAGTGCTCCTAACTACCTACTCCACCCGAGTGTCAAACTAATGGGTTACTGTGAGTTTCTTACTCTAGGAAAAACATCCATAAGAGAATATGTATCAAACATTCAGTTTTTCTGATTGCATAATTAATGGTTGACAAATACTACCTAAGCGGAGAACAGCAAACCGGAAGCGCCAGTTGGTGAAAATACAGAAAAAATTAAATAATAATGCAATGAAAAGAAATTCAGTCGTATGTAACAGATTGTTTTCTGTCATGAAAGCCCGTACTTTATTAGAGTTTTGAAAGATAACATTAATAATTTACAAACAATTTTTACTTTTATTCAAATAATCTTTAATTATTAGAAAAATTGTTTTTTCATAAAACTATTAAATATTTCAAGTAATAAAATTAATTAAAGGAATTTTATTCACAAAAGTTTCTATTATGATTTGCGATTCGTCTCACAGTCAGTAACTTTTGCATATTCGCTATGGCAGTCATGACTTTTACTTTCCAGATTCATGTCGCATTCATTCTCTATCTTATCGTATTCAATGAAGAATTGCTCTCCGATTCCTTCAAACTTTTCCAAACATTCATGAGAAATTACTTTACCAGTTTCTGGACAACTCTCCTGAAATAGTTTGAATTTTTCGAGATTTTTCAAATGTAAAGGTAGCAATTTTTCATAGCATTGAACTTTAATCTCGTCTAATTTGGCTTTGCACTCGTGATATATTTTGTATTGGATCTTCTGGCATTCGTCAGTGACCACTTCATAATCTCGTTCAAAAGGTAGTACTCTCCGATCTAAAGATCCATTCAAATATATATATATATATATATATATATATATAAGTGAGATATAATAATATTTACCTATTCTCGAGAGGGAAAATGTTTTGTTAATTAAAACAAAAAACAAAATAAATGAAATGCTTGATAATTTCATATTTCAAATACACTTCTGTTATTAAGAAAATCATTTATAATTTATAGATTGAAACTCTCAAAAGGATTCGGTTCAATGGACAAGACGAATGTGGACAACAATTGAATGGACTGATGGCATCCGTGGCAATGTTAATTGATAGATTATGTTGAATGTTTTGCATTAGCGCAAGAATATTACTTTTCTGGATTTCAAATCACATATCAATTACGTACGCAGTGCTGCTGTGCTTTTCACGTTACTCATACTTACATGAATCGGTTATGCTCTATTCGTACTTTTGTAATGATAATTATTTTTTTGAAATATTTTGACTGCAGATCATGAAGTTGATGTTTGTTTTAATTGTAATGTTTGTTCTGGTTATTAATATTGAAGGAGGATGAAAATGTGATAATTGAATTAAGAAATTTAATTTTGTTTGAATATCCTCATTTTTGTCACAACTCAGATTTTGTAAAATTAGTTCTACCAAAAGAATCTGAATAGAAAAAAACAACCATTCACTTTTATTTTGATTTATTTTTATTTGTTTTAATTGGTTTTATTTATTCAAATTATTCGACTTCTTGAGAAATTAAAATTTGCTTGTTCAAGTTAAGTGCGAAAATGTATAAAATATTTTTTATGTAAATATCGTTAAATTTTTGCTTATTCATGCTAGGCTCTTT
The DNA here is from genome assembly GCA_022537955.1 of Schmidtea mediterranea. Lineage (NCBI taxonomy): Eukaryota > Metazoa > Platyhelminthes > Tricladida > Dugesiidae > Schmidtea > Schmidtea mediterranea. The sequence continues at coordinate 188,420,024 of CM039680.1, forward strand.
AAAATTTGAACTTTTTACAATTATTTTAACGTTTTAAAATCGAATTAGGGCTAATAATCATTTAGATATTAGCGTAATTTCAACATTCTAGTGTTATGGGAATTAATCGGGGGAAAATATTCAATGAGTATAATTCAATAAATTTAGCTTTATTTTAGGGATTAGTGTCAGTAAATTGTAGCTTTAAATGTAATCTTTATTGGTAGGATGTCAATAATTATGGAATTCTTTACTTTTTATGTGTATTTTAAGAGAATTTGATGTTTATTACTAAAGTGATTGTAATTCAATAACGTATGGCCATTGAAGATTTTAGGTGAGAAAATATTTAAAGTTTTGTATGGGATATTTATGTTCACATAATATGCAAATGATGATAATTAAAATTAACCAATCTAAATCAATTATTTTATAAATAAATTTTCAAATTACTATTTTAAATTTTTTTCGTATTTTCAACAGCATTTTTTGGTTCAATAACAATTTTATCGAAAAAGCAAACAAGTTGCAATAAGCAGAAATAACTAAGCAAAATAAAGTATGTACTTGTCCAAAAGTTTAAAATTAATTGTAAAAAAATTGTAATGAATTCAATTTGAATAAATAAGTCGAAAAAGTTTACTCGTATTTTCAAGCGTAAATAGTAACAACCAATCAAAATATATTATTTGGTTTGTACTTTTAAAATTTTTAAATTATTTTCGATACAATGTAATGAAATTTAAATATAATTTTAGTAGTATACAACTTCAGGTCTGCGTCAATATCCCCTTAAAGTCATGGTCATATTACGTAGTAGGTCATTTTATATCGCAATTTTGAATTTTTGTTTAAATGGTCTACATTCAGTCAAACAACACTATTTTGGACGAAAACTCATTAAGGGCTCAGAGTTATGATTTAATCGTACTTTGGGCTGTTTTGTCATTGAAAGAGATCAGGGTGTAGTTGGATTTCGAATAAAAAAGTTGGAATATGATTAGACAACATCCTTTTTAAGCAAATTTTAATAATAATAACTACGGGTCGGAAAAGAGTGTGCTTTTCTGGGTTTAAAAAAGATTGCAAAGAGTGCTTTTTATTTTTCAAATAAACTTGGAAATTTCAACAAACAAAAATGAATCGATTAGGAATATTATATTTTCCTATATTTAAGAAAATATATTAATATATTTTTAATAAAAATAAAGTAATTAATCTTATTTATTAAAATTTAAATATAGTAAATTTTGCAGATTTTCTGTAGTTAAGTGCCTTCTGTTATCTGTTAAAATGTTTTTTAACCTCGAAAAACTACTCTCGACCAAACTTTCTGTCAGCGGTGCATATTTGAAAATTTTATCAGAATCACTACAGTTTATCTGGTGATAATTTATTGATAAATTTATTATTTTTAACCCAGAAATTTGAAAGAGTGTTTTTTTTTAAAAAAAAAGTGCTCACTCTTTTTTATGATACCTAATAATAACACTAAAAAACACACTAACTATTCAAAACAAGGTAAAGAAGTGGCGAATCCAGACCATCTAGTAAGGTGGGTGATTTAGGTCATAATGTCATATATAGGTATCCCAATATTCCGATTTAAAATACGCACCAGACAATTTTATTTAATTTCATATCACTTTTAAACAATCGACTTAGTAAGCCTAATTTACTTCCATTTTCAAACAACATGCTGTGTTAGATATAAAACCAAGAAATAGTAAATACAAATTACTTATAAAATCAAATTTTTTAAATAACTGTGTTTTAATAATTTAATATTAGTTTATTATAAAAAAATATGATAAATTGTTGCTATAATCAATAGTATTATCAATTAAGCATTATTAATATTTTTACTAAATGCTATAAAGAGAACAAATCCTTTTCGGTCACAGAGTAGTTTGGATTTATTTTTTGTGGCAACGAAGAAAGAAATGTCTGCTGAAACACCTACAACTAATCATACTGCTACTATTGAGGTTACTACTGGAACTACTGAACTCGAAATCACATCAGCGGCAACATCGGTAAGTAATAGTATTGCTACTTAATCGAACAGGAATGACAATTAACTACAATTTAACTGAAAAATCTTGTTAATAATATTAACAATTTACATCCCTCTACTTGATGCACTGATATTGGACATAAATACACGTATTTACAAAGAACTTTTGCAATGTCTCCAAATCTATTATTTGATGCCAGAAAATATTATTAAACTGAATCATAAAGTGTTGCCCAAATTGTTTCTCAATTAGTAATGTCTATAGCGTCATTCTTGGACTTAGTATCCAAAACTTACCAGCACCTGAATTTACATCGGAAGTTGAACTATGGCAGTGAAAATGCATGAGGATGAAGGAAGAAGTTTGAATAAAATCACTGCCTACTGATCTTTCTATTGTTTTTGATTTATGTGACCAGGTGCAATATCCAATCACTCACAAGTTGTTCCAAATTATTAAAATATGTCCTGTAAGTGTTAGCAGTGCTGAAAGTAGCTTCTCAACCCTGCGAAGAATTAAAACCTGGCTGAGAACACGAATGACATAAAACAGACTAGTTTGATTGGCCTTACTTAATGTACACAGAGACAGTAAATGTTGAAAACGTGATTGATCATTTTGCGAAGTCGAGAAATCGTAAACGAGAGTTTGTGTTATAAATTGTTAAAATAATAAACAAATCAAGGTTTTAAATGCGTTATTAGTCAAATAACTAAACTCTCTAGCCTCAATCAAATAATTGTATTTAAATAATTTTAAATCACTTCAAAATATAATTTACAAAATTATATTTATGCATTAAATTTGCACATTTTTTCGACATTGCATGATTTCTTAATAAAGGGCTGCAAACACCAAGTAAAAGTCGCAAAAAAATTTCTTTCAAAGTAATCTAAAGAGGGCGATCACCCACATCGCCCCCCTATGGATCCACTGGGGTAAAGTGATTGATTTTAATATTGCCAGGTTTATTGAGCAGTAACCAAATACCTTTGCCTAAAAGACTCGTTGGGTATTCAGTCACTCTCACGAGGCTCGTCTAAGCATCCACCAAGTGAGATCCAAAGGAACCTGGGTATCATATCATAAATTAAGCCTAATTTGACGAGGTTTAGTAAATTACCAGTAAATTACACAAATTTCATTGTAAATGTACGGCGTTATTGGCACTTTGACAAAATTAAGTAGTGTTTTTGTTACAAAAAACAATTATTTGCATAGGCCTCCTACTAGCTGAATTTCATTCACATCCTACAATGACCAGCTTTCAAATAAATTAATGGCTAACACGGATCCACTCAACTCATCATAACATACAAACAACATCAATGTTATCTTTGTCATAATTGTTATCACTGCATATCAAGTGGATTATTACAGAATTAGGGTCTTTCGTTTGTTAATCCAATCTGAATTTAAGCTATTTTATTTATTATTTTCAGCCACGATGGATTTCCAATTCATGATGGTGATGGTTATGCAGCTTTAGTAATTTCATTTTAAATAAATTTTTATATTTCCTTGCATTTTTAAAATTTTATTGAAATGTGTAATATTTATTCTTCTAGTGTTACTTTGTTTTATTTTTTGAGATAATGAATTGTAAATGAACTTGGTGCGATTTTCATTCTATGTATTTTGACGCCTTTTAAAATTGATAAGATCACCTGATTAATTAATAATTATATCTCTAACTCAAAATTATTTTATTTATATAAATATTAAAGTTAATATAAAATTTAAAAACAAAAAGCACATTAAAATATTTAAAAAGTAATAATTTGATCACAATATTATTTTTGTTTTATTTTTAACTGATTATGCCAATAAATCTGGTGAAATATATCGTAAAACGAGATTTTGAATGGCGTTCTTTTTATAAAATTATTGCTGTGCTTATTTCTTTAATTTATTATTATTATCACCATCATTATTGTTATTATGATTTGACACAATTGAATCCAGAAATTGAAAAATCTATTTTACAACTACTCTTCATTATTTAATCAAAATTAACATTTTGTTAAACTGCTTTGTGTTTCCATGCTGGTTTTAGACAATCCACTGATACAGCGAAATATTTTGGCTGCTTTCTAATACATGAAACGACTCTGTTTAAGATGCATATAGTGATTTCTGTACATATTTCTTATGTATATAAATTCACAGTTCAGAATAGATTCTGTGATTGTCATACTATATTGCAATGGTGTTTTGAGTAATCTAAAATTGTCAATATTTTGTTTTAATTCAAATGGTGATACTTCTTTAAGGGAATTGAACATAACTTCTCATGCAGCAAGATCACAACCAAATGCTTTCAGTACTATATAATAAATGGTTGAATCTGGACAGATCCTTATCGTTAGCAGTACCTAATTAATTATCCATTGAAGTCATGACTCGGTTTATGATTCGTTTGTATCAAGAACTCAGTGACTTTAATGAAATGATGTAAGTGCTTGTAAAATTTATGTATTGAGAGTAATTCTTTATCGTATGTACTGTATTTAGATTCTGTTCCCTTTAACATTCTACTAAAGTATATTGGTTATCCATTTTGCTCCTGATGTATCTGTTTTCAAATTTGAGGTTTCCGATTCGTGAAATAATGCGATGATGCTTTTCCATATCCGCGCATTTACAATGAAGGTTGTGTAATAAATTGGTAGTTGACTACCTCGGCTAGCTAATCTTAATTTGTGTTATGATTCCCAAATTCTTTTTGACTTTGGGAGACATATGTAATTGATCACGGCTCAATAGACCTGACAATATTGAATGCATGAATTTTATCTTGTCCTTTCTTGTTTGAATTATTAATGTGTGTTTAACTAAAGTTTTGCTATAATTTGTGTATTATATTAGATATGTATGCTTAAATTTGGAAATCAACCTGTCTTGCCTATCTTTATTGGTACTTAGTGATACTTGAATCTTCTTTACACATGAATTTTAACCCACCCAGCTCTATTAAATAGACATTTAAATCATACTTGTCTCTAAATTTTATAAAATTTTTAATCTTTAATTCATGTTTTGACACTAAAATTGACAGAAAACTGACATATTTCTGGGAATTGGAAGTTTTGACTTATTCAGATCTATTTCTATGAAAACAACACTCCTAAGTACCCTCAATTCACCACTGCCCTTAATGTATGATCATTAAAACATCAATTTCAAAATTTAAAAGTCAAAAACCTGAAATCATTAGCACATTGAGACTATTTTCAACAAAAGATACATGCCTAAGTTCTCTAAATCATAATTTTCTTCAAATTTTGACACTAAAATTGACTTTTTATTAAATATTAACCTAAAGTTGTAGATTTTTGGACTAAGAACAATAATTAAATCAAAAATTCAAAACAAATGATTACGTTATACATAATGTATATAATTTCTAGGGTATTGAAAACTAAGAAACTGTAAATCCATTAATTGACAAAGACAATAAGTTTATTTGATGCCAATCATAAATGATTGCCTAAATTACCGTAACGTAATATGTGGGAACAATAACGACGATTTCCTACATATGACGTAATAGATTTGCCCTCGCCCCAGACGTCTTAAAATATTCAGAATATCATTGCGCATCATCACTACAGAAACAAAATACGAATGTTTTAGTGGATAAATCTAAGTGATTTGTGTTAAATATTGTGTGTGTAGAAATATGTGTTATCATTGAGCTTTGATTAAATGGTTACCCTGTGATCAAAATTTGAATAAAGTAGTTGGCAACTAAGTAAGTTATTTTAGTACTTCAAACTAAATTTTTTTAATCCTAATTAAGTTGTTAGATTTTGGAATTATTTTTAAAAGAAAATCTTCAGCATTCAAATAAATTTTTAAGAAATTGGTACTTGTTTGATGAAAAATTAATAATATGCGAGCAATTAACTGCTCTCAGTGTTTGATTGCACTTGCATGATTTTCTAATAAATAATTAGTAAAATTATTCATTCTCAAATTAAAATATAGAACATTATTGTAAAATAAGAAAGAAAAAAAGTGAATATTTAGATAAAAAATAAAAATATCATAAAAAAGTTAATAACGGATATCAAAAGAATTTTCAAAGTCTACCCAATAACAGTCAATTCAAATTTCATTTTAAATATGAATCATAGAGGATTTTCATTCCAGTTATTAATTAATTAAAATACTATTTTTTTTAATAAAATAAGGAAATAATTACATGAATGCAAATGATTTATTATTTGAGATGAGTTTAGTAAAATAATTTCTTAGACGCATATATACTAAATTTGATTGATGGATTTTGGTCAAAATATTACCATTAAAATCTATAGTGTTACTACAAAAAATGTTTAATAAAAACTTGAACATTTAGTCGATAAGTTATCTTTCTTGTTGCTATAAGTCGATTCACTCCCCAGCCATCGAAATAAAATCAAATTTGCCAAAAACAAAATAATCCCTTTATTAAAAATCGATATTCAACAGATTAGATTCATTTAAAATATCATAAGTTTTCCTTCTTACCCAATCTTTACACTTAAAATGAGAGAAAGTTTACCCTCTTTACATCTAATATTCAACCAACTATATTCCTTGTTTTTCAATAAAAGTCTATCCCTTGCATCGTATTTATTCCAGATATTCAACCGATTTAATCTCTAAAAATCTCATTAGAACTCAGAGATTTCCCAATAAAGATTAATTTCTTTTAATGGAAGTAGTACACTATGTCCAGACCAGACCAATTTGGAAGATGGTGTATATAGTATGTAATCACCGGGTCGGCAATGGTGACGTAATCATCATATTTTTTCAACCCATAGGCTCATTTTGAAACCCAAGTCAGTCTCAAAGTTTTTGACTGACTTAACCAACATTATCATGTTAATAGTCAGACAACTCTAAGCAAAGTAGATTTGTTCACTGACATTAAGTTTGACTTATATTTATGTGGGTTGGTATCAATTTTTGTTCAAAATTCGATCCTAACCCATCTTTTAACAATATAGGCTCATAAGACACATATGAACCTTATTTCGTTGATTTTGATAGTCGGATCGACTTTTAAATTCAAAATTGCCTTAAATATGTTTTTTTGTTTGATAATGACCCCCTTTAACCATATAGCATTTTTTAAACCCTTAATTCACAGATTTTGACACTAGTATAGACTTTTTAATGCAAAATTAACATAAATATGATTATAAATTGGCTTTTTGTTCGATGTACAACACTATTCTGAACCTTTCAATGTAAAGCCGCCTAAACAACCCTGAAACCATGGGTTTTGAGACCAAATTTGGCTTTTTCGTCTAAAATTAACCTTAAAACAATGTTTGAAAGAAATTCGACTATTTTAACAAAAACTAGAAATATCGGCTTCATTAAAACAAAAATTTAAAATTGCGACCACTTTATTTAAACAAAAAATTCAAAATAACTTCATTAAAACAAAAAATAAAATGGTGACTTCATTTAAACAAAATTCAAAATGGCCACTTCAATTTTGACATTGGCCTTTGACATATGAAATCACCTGATCTTTGACATATGACGTAATTTAATCTATGGCGTAACAGCACATGTGTTTATATTACCACGTGGGTTATCTCATTGGTTCTTCGCTCAAATAACTGAACCTAGTATAAATTTTAAAAAAATTACCAAAGTTATCAATAATTCCCAAACCATTAGAAATTTATAAATGGTTATTAGAAAAGTATATTGATAAAATTCATTTAATTATTACATTGAGCAACGTCCAGAAATCCCTAAAAATTACTCTAAATGACAATAAGTCTATATCAGATTTGCCTTTTATCCATGAGATCTATAACATCTTAAATTAAAGTGAATAATTTAATTTTATAAATCACAACCAGCTCTAAAGATATCAAATATTTCACTGTAAAATACTTTTAATTTGTCATTTTCCAAAAACAATTTAATGAATCAACAATTCTATCTTTTACTGTTCAGAACTTCTTGGTCAAATCTTTTAGAAAATATATGAATTAGTCAATGTTGTTGTAAGGATAAATATATCAAAAATAAAATTTATAAATAATTAATTTAAATTATCTAATAATAATACAGAATTCTCAAAATAAAATTGTTTAAATATCCTCAGAATGGCAGAAATTCGAAAGAATTTAAATTTGTAATATCAATAAACATTTTATGAAAATGGATGTTCTAACTCGTCTAATATGGCATCCACGAGCAATTTTTTAATCAATTCCATAAGCCACCAGAAGTTTTCAGAATCGAAGATGATATCAATGAATTCGTAAAGTAAATTGAGAAGTCCTTTGAATTAACAATGATTTTAGTTGATTTGCATCATACATTGGTAAAAGCATTTTTATCTAGTAAGACCCTAAAGGTTTTTGAAAAAACTGAAAAGAAGAATTCAATAAAAGAAACATTATTCTCATTTCTCAAGAATACTACACTTCAAGAAGATCTTTCTGTAGCGTAAAAATATGCTAAAGGAGAGCAATCGGTGGATATTTATTTTGAAAAGATCGAGGAACTTACAAAGAAGGTTTTCAGCCATTCAATATCAGAAGAGTCGTTCAATTTATCTTTTATTGGAGAATTCACTAATTGATAAAGAAATGACAAAAGACATAAAAATGAACCAAATCAACACGTTCGGTGGCATTAAAGAACAGATCAAAATTGTCGAAAAAGTTTACAAATAAGTTGGAGAAGATATTAATGCTCTGAGAAATGAAAGAAGAAATTATGCAGAAACAGTTAAAAAAAATAACTTGCAGAAGAAATATTACAATGAACCAAATAATAGAATAGAATCGTATGCAAGACTTTGTCACAGTTACCAACCAAGACGAGCATATGAACAACAACAGAGATAACATGATTATGCAACACAACAAAATCATTTCGTTTAAGATAAACGACAGCTCCAACAGCCAAAAGATAAGATAGAAACTCATTATTACAGTGCAGAAAATACACGAAAAACAGAATATTGAATGCTATGCTTTTCATGAGAAAGACCATATCAAACGATAATGCCCAAGCATAAAATTTCAGCATTGTAAGAAACAGGGTCATTTCGAATATCAATGTTTTCAACTGAATCCAAAGAGAAGCAGCTATTTCAACCGAAAGAATGGAAGGAAAATCGAGGTAGAAAAACAGATGAAACCACAAACCAGGTGATTGGAGCTCTAAATCTACAGTAAGTAATTTTTATTTTGATAATTCTGTATATAGTAAACCAGGGTTTCCCAAGCTATGTTTCACGGATCCAAAATAAGTTTTCCGCGTAGCCTAAATAGATATTAAAACAAAATACAGAAATAGACTCGACGCCACGGCAGATATGAGAATACAATTGACCAATATTGTAGTTTAAGAACCAAAAATCATCAAAGTCATTAGGAGTTTTATTTATTTGTATTTTTATGTTTATTAAATAAATGATATTTCTTCAATAACATTTTATATTTTTATTTATACTATTATGAAAAAAATAATAAAATATTAATAAAATTTAGGATTTGCCAAATGTTCCGTCGCTGAAAAAGTTTGGTAAACCCTATAGTAAACAATTAAATAATATTTTTAAAAATGATAATGGTAAAAATTTTAATCTAGATATAATTAACTGTAAACTATTAGATAATAATTGTAAAGTTTGTAAATTAGATGATATTTTTTATAATTACTCTCTTAAAGACATTGAACCCCCTGTTAGTAATGTTGATGCTCTCACACAAAATTCTTGGATAAAAGATAATAGTATAAAGTATGATTGTTTTGGAGGTAGACCGAGTATGAACATAATGGTTAATGATTTAAAACTTATGTTTGTTAGATACTGGTGCTAATCTTAATGTTATAGATGAATATAAATTATCAAGTGGAAATTTAAAAACATTAAATAAAGTAGATCTAACAGTTAAATGTGCTAATGAAAGCCCATTAGAAATGCTTGGGAAAATAAATTTAGAACGAAGAATAGAGAAGAGAAAACAAATATTTAAATTATCCTTTTACGTTGTCCGTAATATGTCTCCGAAAGTAATTTTTGGGATGAGTTTTATGAATAAAGTCGGAATAAAATTAAACATTGATAATGGTGGAGAACATATTGCAAAAAGAATCAACGTATTAGAATCTGGGAATGATAATAATGAAATCAAAAGATAGTTTAGAAAATATGATAAAATATTAATGAAGCACATATATGATATAGGGAAAACTAAGCTAGTGAAACATGAGATAATAACTTTATGTCCTCCTATTAATATGAATCCTAAAAGACAACCAGTGCACTTGTTACCGAAAATTGAAGAATGTATTGAAGAAATGGAAAAATATGGCATAATTAAAGAATGCACATCTCCATGGAACACTCCATTAGTATGCATTAAAAAGAAGGATAGTGAAAGTATAAGATTTTGTCTTAACTTCAGATTATTAAATAAATCATCAAGGAGACCCATATTTCCAATTCTTAATTATTGAAGAAATCTTAGATAGTATTAGTAGGTAGTAGTGAGCTCTCGATGACTCATCATTTTCTACCTCTGTGTGTGTACAGTGGACATTAAATAAGATCATTAAATTTTTGCCCCAGACTGTGTGTGTGCACGGAACATTTAATATAAATTTTGACATTTTTTTTAAAAATACGTATTTTTGTATAAATTTTTTCAAAATATTTTCTAAGTCCGAAACCCCATCCTAGAAAACGTTTTTATGAATTTAAAAACAAACATATTTTTTCTATCCCTCGTGTATGTGTGGGTGTATGAAAAGTGTAAATCAATATTTTTTAATAACCAATAAAAACCGAAAATGAATTCAAAGAGGTGTTCTATACCTTATTTGAAAACATGAAGTGATCACGAGTCATTGTAGCCTTTATATATATGAAGATAATTCTTCAAAGATCGGGTGAGTATTATGAAAGATATTTCCAATGGTCTTTACAGGTATGATGTTGAAATATATTTATTTTATTAATATTATTTAGATCATTCAAACTGAAATTTCATCGTGAGTGTCTGAAAACGGCTCGTGGGATGTTATCAATGAATTGGCAGTAAAAAGGAACTTTTCGATCAAAAGCAAATTGATATTAATTATATTTGGACTTGGTTCAATTTACTTGAGTTTAAAATATTCATCGTCGCCATATTTTGTGTGATATCATTTTGTTCATAAATATCCTCAGTTTCATCATCAGAATCTTCCATGCTCATACTTTGATTTTCAACTACAACGTATTCTTCATTCTTCAATATATATTGATATATATTTATCCCGGTAATTTCTTGTATTTTTTATGCCAAGTATTTTATGAAAACATCTTAAAAAAATTAATAATACTATTAAATTAAAAGTACCTTTTTCCTTTAAAAGTGACATTTTCACAATATTATCATTATTAAAATTATTATTATTATTATTAATAATAAGTAATTAAATAAATTTGGCAACGATTTAATTAAAACATAACGCCAATAAAAAACTTTTCGTACGATATATTTCGATAGCATACCTATCATCTTCAGGTACTCAAGACCAACTAAAAATATTATGAATTAGCATTTAATTTAAACAAATTATTTTTTATTAATTTAATTTTTTAATAAATTAATATTTATAAAAATTTATAAAATATATTCAATTCACTTTTAATTAATTTAAAATTTTTTAATTTTCACTTATATTCTAATTTTTAAAAAATTAATGTAATTTAAAATTTTCAATTATTTTTATTATTATTATTATTATTATTATTATTATTATTATTTGTTTATACATGTCTTTGTTAATATACATGTGATGTGCGTTTCAAATACATATGTGATGCATTCGTAATACATATGTCTTTGTAACTATCACATGATGTTTAATCATGCTAATGAATTGTATTTCGTTGTAACACCACAACTCGTACATGCATGTTATATTTCGATTTTTATTGGTTGGAATTTATTTTGAAACAATTTCATTGGATAATGATTAAAGTAATTTCTTTTTAATTATAAACATTTAGAAAATCAATCATTTTTTTTCAAACTGTCGCAAATGAATTTAACCAACTTTTTAAAGAAAGATGGCGAGAAATCGCGAAAAAGTATATTTATTATTTTAATTTTAAATAAATATATATTTATTTTAGGAAATATTTGCCAGTTTGTTATGGGTGGAACTAAGAAGTTTAAAGTTAACGAACAAAGTAAATTATGTATTTATAATAAGTTTTCTTTATGAATTATTAGATGAAATAAATGGAGATAATAATCGTTTCGGTGTGGATATCGATGCAAATGGTATAGTTATTTATTAATTATTGAGATTATTATTATATTTTTTCAGAAGAATATGAATGTACCAACAATACAATAAATAAAATGAAGGTTATGCCAATGAATGGGTGTGCCAGCAGCTCAAAAAAGCAGATTATGCCGATGGTTTTGCACATGGATGAACATAGCAGCACTTCTAAATGTGCAAAAATGAAATGTATGAATAATTAATTTGATGTAATTTTTATCATACATGTAAAAGAAGTAAACATATTTCATAAAACTGAGAGAATAATTTTTATTTATAATGCTTTATTTTTAGTTAACACATTGTAATCGGATCACGTATTGATACGTGTTTAGCAAATTAATGCTAGAGAGCGGATCACGTATTTATACGCTTTTGATAGATTGTTAGTGGAGCGCGGGTCACGTTAAAATGCGGGTTCCAATATACTTGAGTTTTCGCTATATAGCGTCTGTAGGGTTGTAGCAATGCAGGTAAAAACCTTTTGAGAACAATAGATGGGGTGTACGGTGGGTACCGAGGTAGTGTTATTCATCACAAAAATAGTCGAAGATAACGGTACATATAATGGGCTTCATATGCAAGTTTTGTGAAGTTCCCCTATACAGGGGCAAATGTTTTGAAAGATATCACACCCTAAAACAATACTAATTTTTATTTTACATTTAGAAATAATTTTTGTGTATAATTTGTAAAATAAAGAATGTTATGTAAAAAAATATTATTTTTTTCAAAACTTTCCTGCTTTATGTGAAATTCTGCACTAGTTTAACGATGAAGAATACATTTCTAAATATAATAAAATAAAATGAAATAAAATAAATAATTTGCAAAAAGAATTATTGAAATCAAACAAATATTTTTGAAGTTATCGCAATTTTTCTAGAGGTCTACGTTAGCGCGAAATTACGCGAAAAATCACCCGTTACCAGCACTAGTACGCGGTCGAAAACAGCCCGATAACAAACTTTACCTGAAATATAAACTGAAAATAAATTTGCATAATAATACTATAATAATAATAATAATAATAATAATAATAATAATAATAATAATAATAATAATAATAATAATAATAATAATAATAATAATAATAATAATAATAATAATAATAATAATAATAATAATAATAATAATAATAATAATAATAATAATAATAATAATAATAATAATAATAGTAATAATAATAATAATAAGGTCTTTATAATATTTGATGCTTTAATAATAAATTTGTAATGAAAATATATTTTTGTGTGACTTTATTTTGATATCTAAGAAAATATTTTACGATGAATAATTTAATCTTTGTTAAGTAATAAACCGAAATTAAAAATATTTTTAAAATTAAGGTAATGTTTACCCAAATCTTTTCACTTCAAAAATTCATGACGAATGAACGATATTATTTTAAAAAATATTATAGTATAAAATATTATTTATGCCCATTTTGTGAAGCTATTTTCACTCGCCTTTACTAAATGTTTTATAATATTCATAACGAACATCTTACATCTTTTAAAAGCTACAAAAATGAATTGTTCAAAAGATTTTTAACAGTGGTAGAATAGATAATTTAAATAATGACAGCAACCTTATAGACAAAACTAATGATGTTATAGTATCAGATGACGACATGATTGATAGTGAATTAATCAATTTAACTGAAGCGGTGGAAGCAGAACAACCGGTAGAAGATAATATGTGGGATGATATCAAAATTGTTACTGAATGGGAACCTATAGAAAAATTGATGATTGAATCTGACTTGAAACATTGCCACAGAACAATTAATTTTCAAAATTTTTTGCAGACGGTATTGAAAAGCTGCATGAAAACATTTCTGCATGAAAAAATTAATTTCAAAAATCTCCAGATTGGCGGGAAGAAGCTATATTACAACCCCGAAAGCATTAGCAAATAGAAATGCCATAGTAAATGTTATGAACGAAGACAATTTATGTTTTGTCTACAGCGTGCTCGCTAATTTGAAAAAAGATGTGATCATGGAAAATAACACAAATTTCGAAAATTATATACCGTTTTTGACAGAATTTACTTACAATAAATCATATATGCCGATGAAATTAAAGGATATTGCAAAATTCGAGAGGCATAACTAGGGTATTGCAATCAACGTCCTCAAATATAACGACAAAAATATGATTGGTATCGATAATGTGGATATTATATTGAAAAATTCCCATATTGATATAATACATCGGACTAAAGTAACTGGAATACTTATTAACTGATGTGCTTATTAATGTTGGAATCAAATAGTAAATATCATTATACAGCAGTTCAAGATTTACAGAGATTAATGAACTGTGGAAAAACTCATTACTGCCCAGTCAGTATCCAATACAGATGATGCGATACATGTTTAAATGGATTTCAGAACAGATATAGCTTTTGACAAACATGAGGAATTGTGTAGTAAAAACCAACTGGGCACCACATTATATAAATTGCCGGAAGATAAGGAACTAATATTTAATGACTGGCCAAAAATGGTGACTCCTCCATTTGTCATATATGCAGACTTTGAAGCGGTTTTTGTCACTGGATGAAAGTGATAACCAAAAACATCATATATTGAAACATCGCCTTAATGAGTTTCCTCATTGGAGTCACAGCTGCATTCCAACAAGCACTGAGAAATTTTTAAGTTTAATAATATGGTTAGAGAAGTTTACTGTAAGATTTTTTGACCCTTATCAATTTGTCGATACTTCATTGCACAAACGCTGACCGAATTACCCTTGAATCGTTCTGAGTTTAATACTGGGACTATTAATAACAAAAAAATATTCCCAAATGATTTTTCCACCAGCGAGGAGATTTTGGAAACAACGTATGGGTTGCCGCTTATTTCGGAAGGTGTTACATATGAAGAGTACGAGTTAGCGCAACAAATATGGCAAGAATAATTGTGAAACACTGATTGATTATTTAAAAATTTATTTAAAATTGGATGTGATTCTACTTGCCGATTTCTTCAAACAATTTCGAGCAAGATCAAAAGCACATAATGGACTCGAACCACTCAACTTTTTCGGTATTCCTGGAACTGTTAATGGACATGGAAATGTACAATATCTTTGAGGGTGAGATCCGTTGTGGTCTCACATTTGTAAATAAGCACCATACCGTTACAGACAATGAAACAAAGTTGCTTTATATCGATATAATCAACTTGTACCTGTGGCACTAAGTCAGTATTTACCATGTAGCGCTTTTGAGTGGATATATAACAAAGTCGAATTATTATCTATTTTAGTTGACTGCATTAGCTCAGATTTGGAAACATCAACATATGGATACAATGAGGAAGTGGACTTAGTCATTCTGTCTAATATTCACGATCTCTTAGACAATTTTCCAATCGCTGCTGAGAAAATGTGTCCACCAAATTCCACAGTTCCGACATTTTTATTAACTCATCACCCAAAAAATGTCATTTTATTGGCGTCTTTTAAAGTTATATATGGCTCTCGGAGTAGACGTTGTTAACATTCATCGGGCAATAAAATTTGTACAAAAACCAATACTGAAGGATTATATCAGTACAAATACCCTACTACTAGTCGAATCAATAAATAGTTCAGATCGAGATTTTTATAAACTATTAAATAATAGTGTATACGGGAAAACATTGGAGAATCTGAAGAAGAGAATCAATCTTAGATTGTGCAACAAATCGGAGAAACCAAGATTTAGAAGGTCAATTAAAATTGCGGATGATTTAATTGTCCTTTTGCTGAATAAAGATGTAGTTTGTTTAGATAGGCCTAGCTATATTTGCCAAACTGTGCTAGACCTATCTAAACTCAGAATGTATGAGTTACAATATGTTGAACTGACAAAATATCGACCACAGTTCAATTGTGAAATAAATAATACAGCAATGAACACAGACTCATTATTCCTCGAACGTAAATATGTGAAATTAAGATCTCAATTACTTCCTGCAATGATTGCTGACGGACTGTTGAATACAAGCAATTACAATCCATCAGATCCATTATATAAGAGAAATCTGAATTCGGTAATTGGGAAGTTCAAAGATGAAAACAAAGGGAACGCGTATCAAGAATGTGTCTTCCTCAGGCTAAACTGTTATAGTTTGCTCAGTAGTGATGATGAAGAAGTAAATAAAGCAAAGGGCGTAACGTTAAAAGGAACAGCAATCACACATCAATCATGTGTGGATTGTTATCACGGAATGCAATACCTAAAGTGCATCAATCTCAGTTTGGCACAAGAAATCATCAGTTATTCACATTTAGAACAGAGAAGTTAGTTCTTACAAACAACGATGATAAAAGAGTTTGGGTTGAGGAGAATAAGAGCTTCGCATATGGGCATTTATGTTTTAAATAATATTGAATTGAATAATATTTTTCCTGATGATTTGCCAGATTATTTCGATTTGCCCGATTTACTTGATGAATTCGATAATGAGTGAGTCAATGGTAATGATTTATTATTATTATTATTATTATTATTATTATTATTATTATTATTATTATTATTATTATTATTATTATTATTATTATTAATATTATTATTATTATTTCAGTTTCGCCAATGATTTATTCACAGTTTCCTTCCAGATTTATTCTCAGATTTACTGTCAGTTTTATTCACAGTTTCGCCAAATGAGAGCGAACCAACGGCCTTCTTCAGGGTCATAATTGATGATTGGAACCCCAACAACTTCACCCCTTTAGCCCTCATTGTGTCGGATTTCCCTAATAAACTATAGCACTTGGGTCTTAATAAAACCCATTCCTTATACCCGAGACCTTTACTCTCGTCTTTAAATTTTCCTATCACAGAATCTAGTTTCCTCGAGTATAAGGGATGTGCCGGGTCTTAAGTTGAGGTATCTAAAAGGTTGTCTCTTATCATTGCCGGCTAAAGAATGTCAAGCTTACAGTGCTTAACCTCAAGGAAAAACGAATCAGTGTCACCGGCAACGATATTAATATCACAGTCAAATTCGGATCTATATTTTGCCAATTCATTATATTGTAATTGGTACATCCGCAGCTTAGACAGGTCTAGCACTGATTGGCCGATGTAGCTAGGCTTGTCTAAACATATAGAGTCTTTGTTCAGATGAGCAGCAATCAAATCATCCAATATTTTAATGGATTTTCTGAAAGTCGGTTTTATCAGCAGGTCTTTTTGATTTTTTATTATTTGTTTTATTATTTGTGTTTTTAGTAACATTTGTATTATTATTTGTATTATTTGTGTTATTATTATTTGTGTTGTTGTCATTATTATTATTATTATTATTATTATTATTATTATTATTATTATTATTATTATTATTATTATTTTTATTATTATTATTAACATTTTTCACATTAATCATTTGAAATAATGTCTTTTTATTAATTTTAAATTGATTTAAATGGGTAGAGTGTTCCTTATAAAACTCTAGATATTCAATATTATGGGCGGTATCGCATTTAGGGCAAATAAAAAAGTCGGAGTTATGCCCAATTGCAGATTGGCAATAGTTTTTATATAATTGACCTGAGGAATATGTAAATTATTATCAAATTTTTATTATTATTTAAATAATATATGAATCAAATAATAATATATAAATGATGATAATTGTTAACTATGTGAATATTTTAATAAAAATTAATATTTCAATTTATAAAGCATATCATAAAAATAATTCATTTAAAATCAGATATTTAAAATCAATAGATTTCGTAAAAATAATTCAACAGATTTCTTTAAATAATTTAATTCATAAAAATAATTCAATAAAATCAGATATTTCAAATCAATAGATTTCGTAAAAATAGTTCAATAGATTTCTTTAAATAATTAAATAGATCTAGTAATATTTCTATTCTTATTATAAATTAATTTTATTTAAAGTATTATATATTAATTATATTATAATACATTACATATTATTAACTTATATCTTAAAAGTTGTCATAAAGTAGTCATTAAAAATATTAAAAAAATAATGAAAATCTTACATTTTTTATAAGATATCTCGTCATGTTCATCCACCAGCATATCTTCACCAGAAACGGGGGCATCCATGGATATATATGCATCGGTGTCATCCACAGAAATGTGGGCATCAGTATCAGTCCCAGAAATGTAGGTATCATCCTTCATAGAAACTGTGGCTGGTTTATCGGTAATTTCATCGAGATCAACAGTTTCATTAATAATTTCTGAAAAACATTTAATAATTTATTAATTTAATAAATAAATTTACTGATATCCGAATCATCGCTATCTTCTATTAAAATAATTTCCTTATTAACAATTTCCTCATTTGAAACATTCTCTAAAATTATATTAAAATAAATAATAATAAATTTTAAAATTACCAGGAACAAATTCATTAATTCCGTCGATTTTATTTTGGATTTTGGTTATTGTAAACCAATCTAAAAAATAAAATAATATTAAAAAATAAAAAATAATTTACCTGTCTCATTCGTCAATAGAGCTCTTAAAATATTCTTGTTGTTCATTTCGAAATTTTTAAGTGTAAAGATTTTTGAAATAATTGTGACAAATTTGGAAATTGTCAATGTTTATAAAGAGAATCAAATTTTCAGGATTTAGCCAATCAAATTTTAGCAATACACACATATAGGTGAGAGATTTTTACGCATGCAGCCTATATTGTGTAGGCATGTTTTCTTTGTAAAACACATGCAGTCTATACCATGTAGGCATGTGTTCTTCGTAAATCACATACAAACAAAAGTATGTATGTGTTTTCTTTGTAAATCACATACATACTTGAGTGTGTATGCATGTGTTCCTTGTTACTAATCACGCACTTATCATGCACTGGCTTTGTATATCATGTGAAGATCATGCCTTGTCTTTGTAAATCATGTGATGATCATGTACTGTCTTTGTAAATCATGTAATGATCATGCACTGTCTTTGTGATCACGCATTAGCTTTATTAAATTAATTAATTAAACACATAATAATAATATTAATAATATTAATAATAATAATAATAAAACATAACCAAATATTAATAAATTTTGTTGGACCAGAACACAAATGGCCTTGAGAATTGTTTAAATGCATCAGTAATACAGCACGAAGACCCAGCGCCAAGATAACTTAAAATACAATATACAACACCAACTAAACATTTTAAAATCTGAGAGAATATAAATAAATATAAAATCAAAAACATAAAAATAAAATAATATAAATACAAAATGCATCAAGAACCGCACGAAATTTACATAAAAAATAACATAATGACAAGAAAATTTGACCGTAAAATGACCATTTATATAAAAGTAAAAATTAATGAATAAAAATAAAATAATTTTGGCTGAATAAATTTAATTAAAAATGTTAAAAATAAATTACCAATTTAAACTAAGAAATTAATAAAAATTTAATTTAGATAACACAAATAATTTCAAGGTCAAATTTGTTTAATAGCAATAAAAATAACAAGCAAGGTTAAGGCCAAATTATAGGTATATATACTGATGTATTTACACAAATAATTCAATTCTACTTTGCAGTATTATTTCCGGCTTAATGGAAATATTGACCTTCAGTCTCACTTTGACACTTGTGTTGAACAAGTTTACTGTAGTTAGTGTGCGTTACAACTAATTTTAAACGCATTGATGATTATGAATTTAATGATCGATAACCTAATACTATTAGAAATGTTATGAACCATGGATGGACAATGTTTATTTATTATGATAATGCGGATCGAAAATGTAATTTATGGACAATAAATTATGATGCTGTGATTCCCCTTTATACGAATAAACGGTCTGATGCATTCGAGACTTTTACCCGATTGGTACGGTAATTTTCATTCAATTTTTTTTCGGCCCACACCAAAACATACAACAAGAAAGCAAAATTACACATTACTATCGAACTGTAAGTCCGCCAATAGTTCGTGCCCGTGAAGGCTACGGCGTGAGAACGCAGTAGCTGGAACGTCAATATTATCCGTATTTAGTGGAAATTGGAAGGTAAAGGAGTCTTTTGGCTGCTCCTTCATCATCCGTTTCCTGAAAAATTGACATAAAAATTTTTAACAACAATCGGCTCAAAATATCTAACACCGAGTATCCAGTGGGCACTCATTAAATGTAATATGAACATAAATAGATCTTAAGGACAAAGAGATGGAAAGAGTAGCGGGGAAAATTTCGAAATCGTTGCAACAGTTAAAATGAATAGCCATCGGAAAAAGATTAATCCGAACGACTAAAATCATGAAAAATAATGTTTTGAATAATATATAAGAATTATGTTGAAGTTATGTTGAATTGAGACGAAAAACATGGGCAGAACGCTGCGCAAATTTTCGAAAATAGTTAAAACAGTTATCGTAAAACTGTAAAATAAGGGCTGAACGCTGATCAAATTTTCCGAATTGATTAAAATACTTATAGAAAATAGTAAAGTAAAAGTGGAAGGTTGTTCAATTGTGAGTATAATATCCTTATAAAACTGTTAAATGAGGGTGGTACGCTGCTAAAAATTTTCGACTCAAGGAAAATACTTTGTCGAAAACTTTAAAATAAGGATGGATTACGGCTAAATTTTTATATAAGCAAAGCATATTTTTTTAACCGAGGAATAAGGACGAATCCCTACACAAAAATTTGATAATGATAATGGTAATAGTAAGGATAATGGTAAATATAATAATAATAATTATAATAGTCATAATAATAATATTAATAATAATAATAATAATAATGACAATATTAATGAGGATAATAATAATAATAATAATAATAATAATAATGATCATGGTACTTATAATGATAACGACGATAATTATGATAATAATGATAGTAATAATAATAATAGTAGTAGTAATAATAAATATAATGGTAATTATAGTAATAAGAATAATAATAAATGTAATAATAGTGATAACTATTTATAAAGGTAATACATATAATAGTAACAATGATGATGCTAGTAATAATAATAGAGAACATCGTAGTTATAATAGGGATAAGGGTAAGAGATGTACTGTGTTTATTTAACATAACAAAGGTTTACAGGCTATGAAAAATCATCAACACGGACAAAAATAAGAAGAACTAAGCGAATGGACATAAAGATAAATGAGATGAGAGTATAGGTTAACATTTGAAGGAGATAGAAGAATAATGGGACCTAAAAATTGAAAGCGAGCATAGGCCTTCTATCGGCATCTCGTTGGACCCATGGATCGTTCGGTCAATTATAGCATTAGTAATAGCGCTCACTTTTTGCGGACGATCTACCCACTCGAACACAGTTTCAACGTTGCTTAGCAACGGGTGCCGAGTGGTGAGCGAAAGATATTTGTATGGGGTTGACTGGGTAACAACCATATAGTTTCAAAATATCAACACCCAGAAACCCACCAATTTATTAAACATCAAATCGCTTGGATAATAACCAAGCTAAACAATGTTGACCACATGTTAAGGTCCATGGTTTTTGATACATAGTTTTATTATACATCATAGGTTTACCCATTGTTTTCAGTTTCGAAACCATTAAAGCTGGATAATAGAAACCCATAGGATCAAATACAAATATCTTGCTAGGTTTCATATATATTGCTAACCAATGTTCTCCACCGAGATGAAACGATTGAGTATTGACTATTATGGCTTGATTATTACGTAAATATGGAATTTTATCAAGAGGAAAAACTCCTAAAATTTCATGTCCTAGTATTTGTTTTCCGATTCGATAGACCTGAACAGAACTACATCAATAATATTAATAATACATGAAAAACTTATTCCATGACAAATTATCATAAATTATCTATACATTTATAACATTCAAACCAACAATGTTCGTTCAAACCAACACTGTTCTGTTTGCAGTTATTTGAACCTCATTTTCAAATACTCCATATATTACAACATGTACCGGTTCAATCGTAG
The DNA here is from genome assembly GCA_022537955.1 of Schmidtea mediterranea. Taxonomy (NCBI): domain Eukaryota; kingdom Metazoa; phylum Platyhelminthes; order Tricladida; family Dugesiidae; genus Schmidtea; species Schmidtea mediterranea. The sequence goes on from CM039680.1 coordinate 188,442,297, forward strand.
CTTTAACAAACTTTATATCTAATCGGAAATTTCCATTTTGAGGTAATTGACTCTGATATAAATCAAAATCGGGTCCCAAAACAAATGTAAAGAATGAATATTTGTTTTTAAAATCATCAAGAGTTATACCAAAATTAAGGTTTTTATCTAAATAACCCATATTTCTCACTATACTCTACATATATGTAGCACAATAATTATCATTATCGAAATCTTGAGTATATGTTTCTCTATAATCACTATTTTTCGATAAAGCTAGCGATGTTACTCCAAAATATTTGAAAATTGAGCTCGATCTTAAGTATGATCAATTATATTGAGATTCACTTTGAAATGTTACCAATATAAAGTTGGGCATTCTTCTATCTCCAAATATTTGTTCCTTATAGAACGAAGCTGCACCTTTAGCAATAGCAAATTGAACAATTTCCTTTGTTTTCAATGGATATATTGCATGCTTAGAATTAAGCCCCAGTTGATGACCTGCTAATACAGAGGGTTCAACACAAATTCTTCTCACCAATAATTTTGCATCAACTAATTGAAGAATTTGTGATGTGGTAGCACTTGTTAGTGATAATGTCGACTCAGATCTTTTCAATCTAATGTGTACATTAACACCTGGGAGTAAATATTTCGGTTGATCCATAAAATCGAGTTGTAATGATGAGCATATGGTAAATAATTTTGAACCTTTAATCCAATTTTTCCTATCATCATTACTACCATAACCCATAGGAGTTAAACATGTATTTTTAGTATCGCTATTGTAATTTATAATAGTTTCTATTAGAGCTTTGCGAATATATGTACTGTTACCATCATCAATCTTGATATTATTAACTCCGAGTATTGCATCTTTAAAAAGTGTATGAAACAAGAAATAGTTTGGTATAACATCACTAGGTTCACCCAACGGTTTTCTATCTTTATCTACAACTTTCATCTGAACAGTTAACAATGTATCGTTCGAATCTAAATATTTCGTTTGGGAACCATTAATATAAAATTCAATATCAGTTCTACTATCCATAATAGAATTCATCGGGAATACGTCTTCAAAGGCTCCCATTTCAATTACTGCCTGGGGAGATGGTCTATCAAATAAACACAATTCAGATTTACCACAAATCATTTTTAAAATATAGTTCCATGTCCTTTAATTGGTTTGATTATATGTTTATGATGTCTTTTACGTTTTTGAGCAGGTGCTGGTTCCTGTTTTTGAAACATACCCGCAACACCCGGTAGAACTTTCCCTAACTCGGATAATGAATTTGATTTAAGAGATTGTAATATTTTATGCTCATTCATTATCACATCTTTAGCGGTTTTCATACCAAAACTACCAAGGCGTTTAAGAATAGGAAGTGCAAATCTACCAATAGTTCTCAACCATCTAGATCATACTGTTTACCAATAAAATATGGTAATTCGCCACCACTTTGGCTACCACCATACATACTAATGATATTGTTATTGGCCATCTAATTTACGAAAATGTAATGTCAAATGAGTTTTTGTATCTTTACTAAATTCAATAAATTTACCGCTGTCATCACGAATAGTTATTTCTATATTGTTTATTCATGATGTTGATACCGATAAGTACATGGGATTATCGATATTTATATTGAAAACTTCATACTGGTCATATTTATCAACCCAAACAGATTTCAATAGGGGAACCAAAGAATCACCAACAATTATAGGTACGATGATGTTAGTATATATGGACATTTGTCTATGAAGTTTTATTATTTTTGGTTTGCGTACACCAAAAGCACTTGCCCTATATGTTTGCTTATCTAATCCCAATGTATTAGCCAAAATTTTATCAAATGTAACTTCACAAATGTTAATATTCAGACTGAATTTGCATAATCCATCTTTAATAAATTCAATAGTTTTAAATATATGTAAACAATTGAATGAAATATATTTATGTAACTATTCAAGTGTTTCAATATATAAATCTTTAGTAAACGTAAATGTATCTTCAATCTCATTAATATATGATACAGTTATTTTGATGTGTTCATTCACAGGGCCGACATCAATAAAAGTTTTGAAACGTAATAGGTATTCAGTACCAGGAACAAAAATGTTAAGCTTATTACTACCCATTCGCTTGGCATAATAAATACTTTTAAACTTTATTGTAAATGGACTAAAATCACAACTAATATTCAATAAATCTTTGAAAAACATGCCACTATTTTCATCTAAAATCTGATTCGGAATATGACAATATCGATCAATATTATTGATTGAGAAAATACCACTACATGTTTTAGGAACACGCTTCTTGTAACCAATTTTACAATGACTATAAAATGGGAATGTATTGTACACAACTTCCCAATTTTCATGTATATATAAATGGGATTTTGAAGATCAACCATAAATTTACTTACTTGATTTTCTGGATGTATTAGTGGGCAACTATTGCTAGGTAAAATTGTATAGAAACTCACTTTACTAGGTCTTTTGATGATATCCATGGGGGCTTTTGATATCCATATCATTTGACATAGTATTGTTTATCCTTACCCACTATTTTAGTTTTCAGTATTTTCTGAATTCTGAACACTGTAGGTTTGGAAATAACTTGTAATTCCTGTTCATTGTTATCACCATCTTTAATAACATACATTACAGTACTCTGTTTAGTATTAATTTTTGTAATTTGAAATACCTCATCACTCCAATTACTATCGAAATTTTTGATGAAAGGTGAAGCCGATATTTTACTAATTCTAACGTGATCACCAACTTTATATTTTTGTTTTGTAATAGTAACTTTTTTAGACCGTACTCGTGTTTTCGAGCTGATATCTACGGGTCTCAAACCATTCAGACCTCGATGTGATGAATTATTATAACTAACAAGTATTTTCGGTAATACATTTATCCATATTTATTACCTTGATGTACGAAATATTTCTTCAATCTATCTCTCAATGTCCGGGTCAATCTTTTAACATATGCGGCTTTGTATTGAGAATATACAGAATAATGATTTGTTTTGAAACGATCAAGGACTTGCTTAACTTTACTATTGAAAAGCTCCTTGCCTATAATAATAATAATAATAATAATAATAATAATAATAATAATAATAGAGGCTGTAAAAGTGATATAGGAATGTCTGATTTTAGAATTTTGTTGAGAATTTTTAATAGTTATTGGGAACGAGTGATATGTGAAGCATTGCTGATAAGGTCATTGGATCCAAAGATTAATGTGCAGAGTGCTGTGACTACGAATGTTTTGAATGTTTTTAAATAGTTTACGTATGTTAAATCATGTTTGTTTTTTTTAATATTATTAAAATAATTGAAAATTTTAAATTACATTAATTTTTAAAAATTAGAATATAAGTAAAAAAATTTAAAATTAATTTAAAATATATTTTTAAAAATATTTATTTATTAAAAAAATTAAATTAACAAAAAATAATTTGTTTAAATTAAATGTTAATTCATAATATTTTTAGTTGGTTTTGAGTACCTGAAGATGATAGCTGTGCTATCGAAATATATCGTACGAAAGGTTTTTTATTGGCGTTATCTTTTAATTAAATCGTTGCCAAATTTATTTAATTATTTATATATATATATATATAGATTAATATTTCTTTATTATTTAATTATGTTATCAAATATAAATTATAAAGGAACTTTCAACGTGTCAAAAATGACGTTTCCAAACGGTAAACCACAGAAAATTGTTGATAGGAGTGGAAAATATTCTATAATATTTTTCAAATCCGGCAAATGCAGAATCATGGGAGGCAAGAAACCTTTAGACGTCAGTAAATTACAATATAAAATAAAGGATATTAAAATACAGTCAATTACGGTTACCATGGATATGGGACAATCTATCAATCTATACAACATGTCAACAAAATGTCTTTGTATGTTCGAGCCAGAATTATTTCCTGCACTGAGACTTTTAAAATACAACCAAATGTGTGTTAACGTGTTTGCCAGTGGGAAAATAGTCATACTGGGGTTGCGAAATCTAGAGTACAAAATTATTGTTACAGGCATACAAAATGAAATCACGGGATTTGTCGACATCTGATTGGCTAATGATTGATTAAAACAACTTGCTTATTCATTTTAAACTGAAAGAAAATATGTACCATTTACCGATGAATAGTAACATTTGAAAAGGTAAATTTATTATTTATTTATATTCTTTTATTATTAATATTTTATTTAGAAGAATATGAAACCCTGGTAATTGGAAGATTACAGTATTATTATCCTCAACTCATTGCAATAATAAAGTACAAGCCAGCAACAATAATTCCCGAGCTCATATTTAATGAGACGATAATATGGATTTCGGAGCTGATCAATCAGGCTCCATGGGACAACAAAATAAACAGATTGGAGACGGAAATGGCAACAGAATACCCATGTATTATGGATTGCAGCTGTTTCAATTTTCGGTACCAACGGTACGTAGAACTGTTTCTAGTCAAATCCATAAGGAATTTTTGTAAGCTTCAACTTTTAAGACAATAAATGTTTTGTGTTACATCTTTTTGTTTTTAGATTGACTTTGTTTTGTTTTTTGATTTGTTTTTAGTATTAACGAGTTTTATTAATAATAATTTTATTTAGTCATTGTTTTATATAATAAACGAAATAATAATAATAATATTAAAAATAATAATAATAATGATTATAATAATCATATTAATAACAATAATAATGTAACCCTTAATAAGTATAGAAATACTTACATAGGTGAGAGATTTTGATGTATGTGTTCTTTGTAAATCACATACAAACAAAAGTATGTATGTTTTTTTTTGTAAATCACATACAAACAAAAGTATGTATGTGTTTTCTTTGTAAATCACATACATTCTTGAGTGTGCATGAATGTGTTCCTTGTTACTAATCACGCACTTATCATGCACTGGCTTTGTATATCATGCGATGATTATTCATTAGCACAGGCTTTGTTATAATTAATTAATTAATTAATAATAATAATAATAATAGAAATACGTACATGCATAATTTTGATTGGTAAGTCAGTATCTGTCAAGGGTATAAAAGCTCGTCACCACCTTATAAATATTATAAATCAAACATGACCAAGAAAATCAATGCTATCAGTATCCAACCAGTTCAGATGTTCCACAATTATAAAATGTATTTTTTGAAGAAACCTATCAATATGCAATTGACAAATACAGTCAAACTCAATAAAAATCAATTTCAATCTCTCGCTGAGACTCTCTCAATGATAGATATCAAGGATATTGATACGGTTTTCAAAAGATCAATTCCAATTTAAAATGCAATGAAAATGCTTTCTTCACCAGTCAATATACCAGATATTATGATGCATTTACAGAAATAGGTTTCAAAGAACAGGAAAACTGGTATTTAACAATAACAATCCAAGGATGTAAAGCTGATCAAAATGATGTGCTTTCTCCAATCTAGAAAATTGTTACTGCTAGACTTTCACAATTATTTTAATGTATATTTTCATGTTTAGTGTTTAATAAATGTATTAATGTTTTCTTTGTTATTCTATAAACAAATTATAATTAGTTTTAAAATTGTTTTAAAAATGATGTCTGAAAAAGGTAAAATATAAAATATAAAATAATTAATTAGTTTTTTGTTTAGAATATTTAATAAACTTTTTGTTTGATAAACTCGAAGAAATAACCAGTGTAAAAATTAGAGATATGTTGACTCTAGTTGAAGCATTGAGTAAAGAAGATTCATGTTGTGATTCTGAATGTCAGAGTGACGATGGAGAAATTGATAATGAAATTAATAATGATACTGAAATTATTAATGATACTGAAGATACTGAAATTAATACCGAAATTATTAATGATGAAGTTGAGCCTACCGAATTAAAGACTTGTGTTGACCATGTTATGGAAAATATAATGACAGAATATTGTGGTGATGAAGAATGTACATGTAATAATCAATAAATCTTTTTAAAAATGTAGTTTTTTATTAATAATAATAACAAAGAAATATTTATTAAAATCTATGATAAACTTTATTACATAAATAATAAACCAATGCTCTAGTTAATAGTTTTAATAAAAATTTACAATTTGCGATATAGATATCTGAACGTTTGGCTTCTGCGGCAACTTGAATAATCGCTATCCATCCACCGTTTGTTTCTACCCACGGATCAATTTTTGTTTCTATCACCTAAATAATGATAAATTAATAACAATATAAAGTAATTTACCTCTATAGACCATTGGAAATAATTTTCATAATCGGATCCAGATTTTAATATCATATGTTTCATATACATTAATCCTACTATTATTCGCATCCATTTATTATTTTCATCGAACATGTAACTAAATATCGATTGGAATGACTTCTTTCTCTCCAAATTGAGAATTTTTTCATAATCAAATGGGATGTCTTCAACGATTTTCTCGGTACGGTTTACCATGAATTTTATGTTTTTAATGATATCATCTTCTTCTCTATTATTAGAAACCAGCTCATTCAACAAAGTTATAAAAAATTTAATTTCTTGCATTTTATAAAAATATTTGAAAGTGTAAGCTTATTTATACTATATTGGACCAATCAGAATCAGGCATTTAAGTTGTAATACTAAGAAAGTATGTAAAAATATACCGGTTGTTGAACTTCTTTCATTATACGATTGAACTGATCAGTTGTTTTATTAAAATAAAATTTTATACTATATTGAACTTGATTCATCATTTTTTCATTAAGTTTACGATTTTCTTTCAATTCTAATATTGATTTTCTTAATTCATTTTTGATAATACCAATGGTCTTATTTAGATATATAATATCATCATATAATTCGTTTTTAGCTCTTTTTAAAGTCTCATATGTGAGTTAAAATTGGACTTCTAAATTACTCATTCTTTCAGATAATCTTTTGACTGGAGTTTTCAAATATCTAGGTCTATCTATCATATACAAAATATCCATCAATACTGCTGTATCAGGACATACACATCTTGTTGAATTTTTACCTTGAACGGTTACAACAATTGAGTTGACCATATTAAAAACTAATAATATTATTAAAATTTGTTTAATCATTTTCAAATCTATATAAATTAATAATTATTGTTTATAGCTAAATATTTGTGTGTGTGTTTAACTTCTCCGTGCGTAGGAATGCTCCCACTCCGGCCTATGATCTCTCGCTTCTGTCCTCATTTCTCTTGGAAGGACTTTTTTCGGCATGGATATAGACATAGGCGGAACTGGTTGATTCACTAGAGGATCATTGAGCTCGAATGAGATGCCGTAAGAAGGGGCATACCCATCCGTGCTCGGAATCAGACCAGCCACAATATCTTCATTGATTTGTTCTAATTGTCGGCGAGCTCTTTCTAATTGTTTGTCGGTCCTCCTTTGATGGGTTTCTAGGCGTGCCAAGAGTTCTTCCGCCCGACTTCGGAGTTCGAGAGCCGGATTTCGTCCTGGCTCCCGTTTAATTGCTACATACGGCAGTTCGACATCTTCTGTTCCTCCTTGTCTCCCGAATCTCGACTCTCTTACTGGGGAAATCGAAAATCCCGCATCCCACATCACCTGTCTGCATCTAGCGGCGGTGTGGGATGGGAATTTCACCGTGACTCGAGATTCGTCCACCCATGAATCTATTAAAATGAACGTTATTAGTATTTTATACAAAAATTCATGAAAACTAAATAAATAAATTTATGTATACGCGTGTGGTTTATATATGGGATTTTTGCATATGTTTCGGCGGCACGGTTCCAGGAAAGGGTGAATCAAATTAGTCCTCCAATCTGACTTGGTTTGGAGTTCCTGAGCCGTACATCCGTTTATGGAGGTCATTTATGTGGATGATTAACAGATGGGTATTAGTGGTCGGGTTGTTGAAGTTTCCTCAGTGAAGAGTAATGTTAGTGTAGTTTCTATTGTTTTGAGGGGCCTCTTATCTGTAAATTTCGCGGGTGTTTCACATTTAGTTCCAATTCTCCCGAAATTCAATTTTTTACCTAAATGTAGATCAAGGTGTGGTGAAGGCGACAAGGAAAACGAGGCTCTAATAGCTTAATCTTGACAGAAGACATTAGCGGGTGTTCGCCATGGTAGTGCACTACTGTAATAACACTTCTTGGTTATCTGGAGTTTGCTATTCAGCGAATTTTTTAATCCGTCTTAATGGAACGCGTGATACTGTTCGTAGTTCGAGCCTTGTGAATTGTAACTCTAGTTTAACGTTTTATTAAGTGAACATTTGTCTTCCACTTATACAGGTAGATTAATAAGAAACTCGAATTTTGGTGAAAATAACAACGTAGAATGCATTTATTTAAATTTTTATTATTTCGATCGGGTCTTTTTCGCTTTTTATTACATTCCTTTGATTCATGAGAATATCTCGTCCTTGTCCCGCTTCAGGTCTTCGAGCGATATGTGCCATAGTCTTATGACGGTTTGCCGGAATTCATGAAATTTAATTGATGGTTATAAGAGGTGCAATTAATTAAATAAATTTCTCACTTTCTTGAGCGTCGGTTCGACGTTCCATCGTGATTTCCTTGTTATCTCCAAGATGGGAGGAACAGCCTTTAACTCCTGAATTGTTTCGCCTGTTGGAATTCATTTTTGTAGCTTATTGTGATTTACTAAAATTCTGACACTGGTTAATCTATTTATAGTACTATTTCTACCCTACAAGTGTGTCTGTACTTGTGTTCAATGCCAGTGTGTACGCTGTACACCTGCTTCAATTCATTAAAAACTCCTATAATAAAATGAAAAAATCAATAAAGTTATAATATAGGAACATACATACTTACCCGTGTCTGCATGTAATTTGTTCAACTGAATAAAAACTTATATTATAGGAAGGAAGGAAATTGAAGAAAATTTTTTTTTAAACATAAACACATAATACATAGTAAATAATGCATGCAAACTTTCAAAATGTAGAAATGTTCAATTCATTAAAAACTCTATATAAAACTATTTTAGTAACTTTTTAGACAAGTTTTTTTTTAAATTAAAGTCGAAAATTTTTGAAAAAAAATACCAAAAACTCTACTTTGAGTTGTAGAGAAAATTAAGAAATAATTTCGTAAGATTTTTCAAGAAAATCAATCAATTTAATATTTTTACAACTTTTCAGATATTTCAAAAATACCATTGAAACTCTAGGTTTTTGAGTTTTTACCTTATTTGCAATTTACCAGGAGCAGTGGAACCAGAACCTTAAAATGAGGAGTTTAAAAAATACGTAAAACATAAGTTTTCCGATAACTTAAGTTAAAAAAATTTTTTTTTATAAGTATAAAAAATCCAAATCAATAATACCATTGAAAATGGGGAAGATTTTTATAAATTTGGGAAATTAACAGAAATTTCCAAAGCCTCATAAATCAATAATTATCAACAATTTGAATTTGTCAAAAGGTAAAAAAGATGGCAGCCAAAACAAATTTCCAAGGAACAGGAGAATAGTTTATTCGAATATAGAAACTTTTTAATAATAAATTTTAGTTTTCAATTAATCGGACTTGTATTTTAATAAAATTTATTTGTCAATTAATCTGACTTACATTTATAGTATAATAATTCCAATAAATTGGCATAAATTCCTAAAAAAATCCTAAAAAAATTAATTAAAACTGAATTAAAAATAAATGATGATTAAAAGTATTATTTAAGAGCTTGAATAATGATCTCATAACTTTACGAGATCATAATTCAAGCCTTAAAATATACTTTATTAAAAAAATTTACCTGTTAACCATTTTAAAAATGGCTAATTCATAAAGTTAACCATAATTCTAATTGGTTGTTCATTAAAACTTGTATTATAGAAGTTTTTAATGAATCGAATCAGGTGTATAATTATTTCATTCAGACATTTTTTGCCGACGTGGAATTTTCTATCCACTTATTGATCGGGGATCGATTCAGGTTGTGTCTTGCCACGTCTATTATTTATTTAACGGGGATTTCATTATATTGGTTTTCGTTCCTTGGATTGTTTCTATGATAGTTTTGTTGATCATTCGCCAGAATTTGGATTTTATTATATGCGGAGGCACTTCGAGTAGACAAATTTCATTATTTCTCGCTAAATAAACTATTTCAGATTTTCAGTTTCTCACTTCCCAGCCGCATAATTCCTTTATGTGTGAATGTCGATCCTCAAAACTCACCGATATCCAAGAATTCCTCACATATTTCTCCTCTCATTCATTGTGATGTCATTTATGAGTGATTTGTGATTAACCACGATAATTTTGATGGAATCATTATGTGTTGGTTGTTACATTCATTATTTATCTTTTCTCTTTCCCTTTTCGATTTATTAGCGTGTCTCTACAGAGGTGAAATTTTGTGACGTTCATTCAAGACGTAATAACTTTCTATTCGGTTAGTAGTGTATTTTAGACCCCGTTTAACTAATCTGATCGTTTCCGCTGGTGGAAAATCTGACTTTATATGCATTACTTCAGGTTCGTGAGTTTTCCTATACTTTTGTCGAGCACTGTAATTTATTAATAGAATTGGATTGACTTTAATGTGGGTGGTTTCTATGCTCGGTTTAAATGAGTAGTATTATACTATAACTTTTTATTACTTGACTAAGGTTAATTATAACATTTTTGTGTGGGCTCGTTGAACAGTGGATGATTTTTTTGAATAAGATTCAAATTAAAGGTGTACCAATTAACTAATGATAATAAAGGTATCGTCGGTAAGATAATAATGCTATTAATTGAGCCGTTTACTTAGTATGACTAGCTGATGGTAAGTTTACTAACTGGGGTGAATCGGTTTATGCACTTATCGCCTGCATTCATAGTTTTAGCCTCTTGTCATAATCTTTAGTTGCGGTTTGAATTTACGCCGATTAAATATTTGGGTAGTTTATTTTCATATAATAAATCATAGTTGTCGTAATTCACTAAGTGTACATCATAACCCTTTTCCCACGCCGACGTCCAAGCAGAGCTCTTTCGAGGTTGCAAGGATGCAACGTGGAAAGAGTTTTCGAACATTCCTTCACTCACATTTTCTAAATTTCCGACTTCTACTGGTTAAAATTATGATTTGAGTTGATTTCACAGAGTTAACTCGATTCAAGTCTTTCAAACAGATTTTTTGGTTAAAACTCGATTTTAACGATTCACAACGATTATGAGGATTATTTTATGTGAAAATGAATCGGTATATATACCTATTGTACAACCCTAACCTTGAGTGTTAAATTTGATTTAGTAAAACAAAATTTAACCTTGTGGTTTTCTTGTATATTCTAATCTTAATTTTATTATTTTTATAATTTGATTCGACAATTTTATTTTAATTTTTTAATTGAATTATTTTTAATTCAAATTATTTAATTTTTGTTCCATTTTTATGGATTTTCGCATTTTTTGATAAATTGTCGAATTTCGATCAAATTTTATGTTCTCATGTTATTTTTATGTTTATTTCGTACGGATCTTGTTGCACTTTGTTATTATTTTAATTTATTTTTGTGTTTTGTGATTTTATATTTAATTGTTTTCTTTCTCATATTTTGGCAGGGTTAGTTGATGTTTTTATAGTGCGGTTTAAAATCTGCATGTTGTGTTTGCGTGTGTATTACCGATTCATTTAAAAAATTCTCAACGCCGTTTGTGTTCTGGCCCAACATAAGTAATAATATTAATAATAATAATAATAAAAATAAAAATAATAATAATATAAAACATTACTTATAAAAATAAATAATTGAATAAAATTTTTTTTTAATATATATATACTACTTATAAAAATAAGTAGTAAATTAAAATTTAAAAATGTTTAAAAATACTATGACCTTGAGAAAATTTGAATGACCTTGGAAATTTTTTGATAAATCATCCAATGACATTGACCTCCTTTTGAATTACCTTGAGAAAATATGATGAGTCATCCAATGACCTTGAATGAGTCATGGTCTTTGTTTAAATGACCTTGAATGAGTCATTGCCTTTGTCTCAGAAAAATTGTACTTTTGGACTTCGAAAAATTTTCTCTCAGCGGGGGGTGGGGAGTGTGCCCACGGTGACATGTGCCTACGGTGGCACATCTCACTACTAAATAGGATTTTCCTTTTCTTTTAATAATTTTAAAATATTCAATTGATTTTTCAATATTACATTTATTAGAAATTTTTAAATTCATTTTTAGTTTATTTATTTTATAATGAATTTAGCAAACACTAGCATGTTCTTTTTTAAAACACACTTGAGCCCAATTGACCCAAATAATTATATTTTGAAAGATGATGTTCTCCTGGACATTTTGCGTATGGAAATTCTGGAAGTTTAGAATTTACAGTTTGTATATCTCCCCCAGAAGTGTGAAGGTGTGAAGTATGAGACATTTTTTGATGGATTTTAGTTTTTTCATGTTTAGCTTTGTGAGCTTTTGAAAGATATTTATTACAAAATTCAGAAAATATTTTTCTCGAATTACCATATTTTTAAAATTAAAAAATTATAAATTATAAAATTATGAAATTATGAAATTATGAAATATAAGAAATTTATTTTTATCATCCTGTAGTCAGGTAGTGTGTTTTTAGGCGTTTTCAGCGAGCACCCATTATGAGGAATTGAAGACTTGTGAAAGTTTCTAATATTCCATATTTACCTAAGTCATAGATTTGGAAAAATTGGACAATTAGAAAAACTATAAATTTGAGAAATTCGGATATCTCGGGTATCTCGGGTGGGGTTGAGAGCTGGAAACGTTTAAAAATAACTACTATTGCTTTCGAGTTAAAGAATATAGCTAACTTAGTATAAACGATATTTATAAGTTACTTATAGTTGACTTATAGCTTGCCTTTCACAAATACGAGGCTGCGAAACGTATTTAAGAGTGAAAAGAAATTATTTCAAAAGTTTGTTTTTTGATGAACAGGTTTGTGGAAGAACTCTTAATTTAGAATGAAAAAGGATCTTTCCAACTGATTCCAGCTCAGATATTCCAGGAATATCAGTTTCAGTTAAGCCGTCAATTAACAAAATCTCTCCCAGAATAACAAATGCATTTGACATGAAGAGACGAGCCTTGATTTCTTTGATTTTTTTATCTTTTACGGCAGGTTTCAAATTGTATTCATATAATGTATTTCTTGAATCATTCTGCAATGAGTTTAAGATCTTTTCATTCCCCTGACCGATGACAAATGTTTTGCATTTGCTTTTACCATACAAATTCCAACTATGCTTGGTACTGTTGACGGAGATAGTAAAGACAAACGGATACACAGGTCGGTACAGACCGATCATAAATGAATATCCTTTTCGTTCGTCGTTAACATAATGGGTGAGGCCGATTCGATAGTCATAAATGTAATTTTTCACTACAACTCTTGAATGTATTTTTTCATTTAGAATAAATTCCGCTTTATCATACGGTTTATGACAAATTGGACAGGTGGATTTTTTATCAAAATTATGAATGAAAAGGCAGCTAAAATGATATTCATGATTGCAATTCGGAAGTCGCAACCTTTCATTAGGGTTTATATTCTTTTGACAAACATGACAAGTCGTAATGGGGACATGGGAATATTCTTCAGGTAATTTTTTGTGTGTAAAAATCATGTGTAAGTGCAATAAAATTCTGGTTAGCATTTCGTTTAAATATGCATGTAATGACGCAATTTTAAATAAACGCGGAAATCCGGGAAATAATTCCGCGTAATTTACTGGAAACTAATCATAAATATAAATTTATTTTTGTGATTTATGGGAGTGAAAACTTTTAAATTAAATGTTTTCTTTTGTCTTTCATGTTTAATTTTTTTATTTTTTCCAAGTTATATATTAAATAAAACCAAACTTCTGTGGAACTGATTTCTCAAATTTAGCTAGCATAAAAATAAAATACGATTGAATTTAGAAAGTAATGTACGGCTCATGATCAGCGATATTATATAAAGTGGAAAAACAACTCTTCTCCAGAGTTCAAAATTCACATCAGACATAACAGAACTTGCATGACTACTTCCAAATTCCCAGCGGATCGGTCTAAAAAGTAAGATGAAAGGTCGGTGAATTTAATATATATATATATATATATATATATATAAATATAGTAGTAGTAGTAGTAGTAGTATTGGCTACCGCTAACTCAGACCCCCTAGAAAATCTCTATGTCGAATCCAAATTTTAAGTAGGTCACGAAAATATGTATATATAAAATTTCAAACACACATACTTTTCCTAGGAAGCCAATCAAAAAAAAAAGTATTTGTAAACATAGCGAAATATTTGAAAATTTTATCTAGGTCAACTTCAATTTTTTCCAAGTATTTAAAAACATAGCCAAATTTTTTCAAGGTCATTGGATGAGTCATCATAATTTTCAAGGTTATTTAAAAATTTCTCAAGGTTATATTATTTTTCAAAAATGTTTAAATATAATTTAATACTTAATGTTATAAGTATTGTTTTAATTATTATTTTCTATTTATTATTATTGTTATTATTATTATTATTATTATTATTATTATATTACTTATTATTATTACTATTTATTATTATATCTATTATTATTATTATTATAAACTATTATTATTATTATTATATAATAAAAAAAAGTCATTATCAAAAAAAACTTTTATTAAAAGAAATAATTCAACTATAGTAATATTGTCGAAGACCTTTATTCAAAGCCTATTCCACATACTTCCGATATCGGGCAGCGCAGCAATGACATCCATCACCACATCGATATTCGGGTTCCTTATCCTTTAACATTTTGTTTTGTTTGACGTCCAATAAGAACTCATCGATTACGGAAAATATCCATATAGATGTATGATTAAAGACCAAGTCTGGAATCATTGATGCTGGCTTATCCTTCAATATTTTATTTATATCTGGATAATAGAAGTCCAGACGTTGTTTGATAACTTTAAAATAAACATATACAAATCAAGTAAAATAATAATAATAATAATAATAATAATAATAATAATTAATTACTCAATGTTCAATTTCGTTCATAACTTGAACTGCGCTCGGTAAAATAACTTCCATTATAATGATTAAATTGTAAATATCAATTAGTTTTATACTAATTTAAACCAATGATAATTTAAACACACACACATACACTTTTAGCAATAAACAATAAATATTAAGTTATATAGATTTGTTGGTTATTTAAAAATGGCTAACTCAATGTTGTAACCGTTCAATGTAAAAATTCAACAAGATGTGTATGTCCTGATACTGCCGTGTTGATGGATATATTATATATTATAGATAAACCGAGTTATTTGCAAACTCCTGTGAAAAAATTATCTGAAAGAATGAGGATTTAGAAATCCGATTTGAACTGACATATGAGACTTTAAAATGAGCTCGGAACGAATTATCTGATGATATTCTATATCGAAATAAGACCGTTGGTATTATCAAAAATGAATTAATAAAATCAATATTCAAATTAAATGAAAATGGAAAACTCAATCAAAAAATTATAAATCAAGTTCAATATAATATAAAAGTTTATTCCAATAAAACAACTGATCAGCTCAATTGTATAATGAAAGAAGTCTAACAACCGATGAAGTCAATGCAACCGGATATGCAAAACAGTGGCAACAAATCATCAATATTCACATTTCCATTATTTATTCTTACATATTTTCTTAAATAAATGTACTATGGATGTTACTTTTTTGATGATTATCTATAAACAATAAATATTAATTTAGAGAGATTTGAAATGATTAAAGAGATTTTAATAATAATATTAACTGCTAGTTATTTTAAAGTGACTAATGGAAACAAGTCAATTGTTATAACTTTGGAAGGTAGAAATAAAACAAGATGTATGTGTCCAGATATTGCTGTGTTGAAAAATATATTACATATTATAGATAGGCCGATAAATACGAAAATTCCCGTAAAAAGATTAACTGAAAGAATTGAAAATTTAAGTTACAGGTCGATCGAAAGAAAATATATTACGATATTCTATATTTAAATAAGAGCATCGGTATTATCAAAAATGAATTAAATAAATCATTATTCAAATTTGATGAAAATGGAAAGCGTTATGAAGAAATGATTAATGAATTCAATATAATATAAAAGCTTATTCAAATAAAACAAATGATTAGTTCAATCGTATAATGAAAGAAGTCCGCTAAAGAAATCCTCAGTATTTCCATTTATAAACTATTGTTCTTAAACAAAGACATTGCAACATAAATGCAATATCAGTGCATGATTCTGATTGGTTTAATATAGTATAAATAAGCCTACATCTCCATATGCTCCCGCAGGGGGGTGGGGGCAGTTGCCCTCCTGGCTTCTGGAAATAAATACCAATTCGCGTTTTTTAGAAAAAAAACGATTATTTAAATATAAAATATAAGGTCATAAAATATTATTAGAAAATTCTACTTAATTCTAGTATAAAAATTTTTTTTTTGATTATCGAAATAACTTTTTATAATCTTATTTCCGTC
The DNA here is from genome assembly GCA_022537955.1 of Schmidtea mediterranea. Classification (NCBI taxonomy): domain Eukaryota; kingdom Metazoa; phylum Platyhelminthes; order Tricladida; family Dugesiidae; genus Schmidtea; species Schmidtea mediterranea. Next base: position 188,458,824 of record CM039680.1, read on the forward strand.
TTAGGTTCACTGTATCTTTGCAAAGTAATTCTTAATTTATCAAATTTGTAGATATTTGATCCTATGTATATAGGATTAATGATCCTATATAATAACAATAAGCGGCACTGCTCTCCACACACACATACACATAGAATTATTGTCTTAAGCGCGCCAATTTCTATGAAGTCGTAAAATTATTTTTCCTAAGATTAATAATAAAACATATTTATAAAACAAATTTCTTTCATAATCATTTGTTGTTCATCTTTTGAAGAAGTGCATACGTTTTTGTTTTTATTTAGTGTTATTTTCAATTTAAATAGACTCTAATTAATTTGAATGAAATACATTATGCATATTGAAGTACTAGGACCAGGTATCCAGGTAAATATAATAAATTGCTTTAGTATTAATCAGTATATAATTTAAGGTTTCTAAAAAATTATGTCTATAATAATTATTTTGAATTGCGGATTTAAGTAAAATTTTAAAATTATTTAAAAGTGACTGCATTTTTTTGATTAATGTTTTGATTCTTTTGATTTTGAGTTAACTATAGACATTTCATAAACTAAACGTTGTGATAAACGACCTAAATGATGTATGTGAAATTAGAAATGCGGTTAGGACTATTAAATCGATTATTAACTTCTTTCGAGAGAGCTCTTTAAGACGAAAACATATTCCAAATATTCCTCTATTTTGTGAAACACGTTGGACTGCTAAATACAAGAGCGTTCAAATTTTTAAAGAAAATATTATTGTCATAATAGAAGCATTACATAAATTGTCTTTAAATGGAAATATTAATACAACAGAGATCTATTCAGCTATATCACGCATGCACAGATTCAACTTTTTCAGTTTGTTTATATATAATATCTGAGTATTCGTCTATGCTAGAACTTGTAGCTAATAATCTCCAAGGAGTTGATCAAAATCTATTAGCTATGAGGAAACAAATTACTTCTCTTGTTGAACTAATAAAAAAAATCGAAAGTTTGCAAAAGACAATTTCCATAATCTCTGGGAAAAAATGGAGATATGTTTGTCTGAATTAAATATTGAGCTGATACTACCAAGAACTGTGAAAAGGCAAACTTGCCGAACAAATATTTCTTCCGATTCTCCTGAAAGTTACTATAGAAGGTCAATTTTTATTCCATACCTGGATTCATTAATAATATATCTGTAAGAACGTTTTCCTAAAGAAAATGATGTTTCATATTCGATATTTAATTTAGCACCTAGCTCTATGGGAAAGCTAGATCAAGACGAATATGAAAGAATAATGAATGGTATTTTAAACAAATATGGTACGTTTTTAGAAAATTACCAAGCAGAATCTGCAACATGGTATCATTATTATAAGACTTATAAAGATGATAGCGAATCAATTTAAAATGTATTCGATGCTTTAAAGGCAGCAGAATTATTTTATCCGTCATTATTCAGGGCACTTTGCATTGGTCTTATTATTCCGGCAACTAATTGTACCACAGAACGATCATTTAGCACACTGCGCAAAGTTAAAACTATGCTGCGCTCGACAATGTCGGAAGGCAGACTTGATGCCCTCTGTATGATGTACATACATCGCAATTTAGTCAATGAGTTAATTGAAAACGGATTTTACTCAGAAATCATAGATCGCTTCGGACGAGATCGGAGAAGGCTACAATTACTACAATAGGACAAAGTTGCGGAAAACAAATTAATTGGGTAATATTAATATCTCCAGAATCTCCGGGGATTCATATTTAATGTCATTAAACCAAAGATATTTTATAGAATAAGTTATTTGTATAACAAAGCTGTGTATTTACTTATCTGTATAAGTCATCTATGTACATATATATGGCTTATTATATATTTGGTATGAATAAAAATAAATGTTGAAACAGTCCAATTTTTATTATTTTAATTTTAACTATAAAAGAACACAACTTTTTACTACAAAATACGTATCAAGCTTTATGTCTATATCTCTGTTTTGGTTTTGCCCCCCCCCCACACCGCCGGATTTATTTCTGCGGGCGTCTATGTACACCTCCAAACATTTTTATAAAATGCCAGAAACTAAATTTTTAATAACTTTGTTGAATGAGCTGGTTGTTAATAATGGAGATGATGATGACGATATCATTAAAAATATAAAATTCATTGTCAACCGTACCGAAAAAATAGTAGAAGATATCCCATTTGATCCCATTCTCAATTTTCTAACATTGAAGAGAAAAAAAATTTAATTCTAATCGATATTTAGTTATATGTTTGATGAAAATAATAAATGGATGCGAATAATAGTAGGATTAATGTATATGAAACAAATAAATTTAAAATCCGGCTCTGACTATGAAAATTATTTCTAATGGTCCATTGAGGTATATTACTTTATATTATTATTTTATTTTTATCATTATTTAGGTAATAGAAACAAAAATTGATCCATGGGTAGAAGCAAACTGTGGATGGGTATCAATTATTAAAGTTGCCGCAGAAGCCAAACGTTCAGATATTTATATCTCGCATTGTAAATTTTTATTAAAACTTATAACTGGTGCATTTGTTATATTTATTTGTAAAATGATTTACCGTAAATTTTAATAAATGTATTATTCTTTGTTATTAACTGAATTATTAGTAATAAAAACTATATTTTTAAAGATTTATTGATTATTACATGTACATGCTTCATCCGCACGATATTCAAACATTATATTTTCTATAAAATGATCAACACAAGTTTCTACATTATTAACAATTTCCGTATCTTCATCATTAACAATTTATTCATCATTAATAATTTCTTCATCGTCACTCGGAAATTCGGAATGACAACCAGAATCTTCTTTACCCAATGCTTCAACTAGAGTTACCATATCTCTAATTTTTGCACATGATATTTCTTCGAGTTTATCGAACAAAATGTTTATTAAATATTCTAAACGAAAATTAATTAATTATTTAATATTTAACTAAGACATTGTTTTTAAACAATTTTAAACCTAATTATAATTTTGTTTATAAAATATTGTAATGTCTTATAAAAAACAAACAAAATCTGATTAAATACATTTATTAACATTCACTAAAATATACATTAAAATAGTTGTGAAAGTCTAGCAGTGGTAATTTTCCAGATTGGAGAAACCACATCATTTTGATCTGTTTTATATCCTTGTATTGTTATTGTTTAATACCAGTTTTCTGTTCTTTGAAACCTATTTCTGCAAATTCATTATAATATCTGGTATATTGACAGATGAAGAATGGATTTTGATTACATTTTAAATTCGAATTGATCTTATTGAAAACAGTATCAATATCCTTGATATCTATTATTGAGAGTGTACCAGTGAGAGATTAAAATTTATTTTGATTGAGTTTGACTGGAGTTACCAATTGTATATTGATAGGTTCCTTTGAAATACGCATTTTATAATTATGGAAAATTTGAACTGGTTGGACAAGTTCTTCTTTAGTGGAGCTCACTATTTTCTTGGTCATTTTTGAATTATAATCTTAATAAGGTGGTGAGGAGCTTTTATACCCTTGCTAGATACTGATTAACTAATCAGAATCGTGCATGTATATTGCATCGATATTGCATATATGTATATTGTGTTTCTATACTAGTCTATATTAAGGTGTTTCTATTATTATATTATTATTATTATTACTAACTATTATTATTACTATGGTACCATGAATTTTATGTTTGTAATGATATCATCTTCTTCTCTATTATTAGAAACCAGCTCATTCAACAAAGTTATAAAAAATTTAATTTCTGGCATTTTATAAAAATATTTGAAAGTGTAAGCTTATTTATACTATATTGGACCAATCAGAATCATGCATGAACATTGCATTTAAGTTGCAATGTTAAGAAAATATGTAAAAATATATAATGGAAATGACAATGATGATTTACTGCCACTGTTAACCGGGTTTTGAACTTCTTTCATTAAACGACTGAACTGATCAGTTGTTTTATTAGAATAAAATTTTATACTATATTGAACTTGATTCATCATTTTTTCATTAAGTTTACGATTTTCTTTCAATTCTAATATTTATTTTCTTAATTCATTTTTGATAATACCAATGGTCTTATTTAGATATAGAATATCATCATATAATTCATCCCGGGCTCTTTTTAAAGTATCATATGTGAGTGTTTGAAAGTTTTTGAAAGTTGAACTCGAAGCAGTGTATGATCCGCTGTACTGAGTTTCAGATTGAAATGTTACAAGTATAAAATTTGGCATTCTTCGATCACCAAATATTTGTTCCTTATAGAAAGATGATGCACCCTGACCAAAAGCAAATAAAACTATTTCCTTAAATTTTAACGGATAAATTGCATGTTTAGAATTCAAACCAAGTTGATGACCGGCTAATACACTAGTATCAACGCGAACTCTTCTTACCAATAATTTGGGATCAACTAATTGACATATTGGTTTCACCGTCGTCAAAGTTAATGATAGTGTGGAATCAGATCTTTTCAAAACCATATGGATATTAACACCAGAAAGTAAATATTTAGGTTGATCCATGAAATCAAGTTGTAATGATGAGCACATGGTAAATAATTTTAAGTCCTTAATCCATTTTTTCCTATCATCGACACTGCCATAACCCATAGGAGTAAGACATGTATTTTTAGTATCGGTATTATAATTTAAAATAGTTTCAATTATAGCTTTATGAATATATGTATTGATTCCACCCTCAATCAAAACCAAGAATTACATCCATTTAAAGCGTATGAGGTTATGGGCGGTCAAATATAGTCCCATGTCCTTTCATTCGTTTGTATATACGCGACGAGCGATGTTTTTACGTTTTAGAGCCGATGCTTCCTGTTTTTGAAACATACCAAGTAAAACTTTCCTTAGCTCAGTCATGGCATTTATTTTAAGAGATGGCAATATTTTATGTTCATTCATTATCACATCTTTAGCAGTTTTCATACAAAAATTACCAATTGTTCTCAACCAGCCCCAAACATATAGTTTCCAGATAAAATATTGCAAATTACCGTCTGTTTGGCTTTCCCTATACATACTAATAATATCTATTAGTAGGTAGTTAGGGGCTTTCTGGAACCTACACCCTCCCCCTCCCTTCTTTGCGACGGATTTAAGTAATTACGTAATAAATATCTGATTATTTTGATTACATAATTATGTAATCAAGATAATTAATTTTTGTGTGCGCGAATTTTGTTTGATAATTTTTTTTGAATTTTTTGAATTTATTTTCGGCGCATTTTTTAAATTCAAATTTTTGTATTTTAATTTTTTATGTAATTAATATTTTAAGTTAAATGTTTAAAATAAATTTTTAACATCATTTTTAACTTCATTTTAAAACGAAATTTTATACTCGATTTTTAAATAGAATTTTTAACATGATTTTACAATGAAATTTTTAACATAATTTTACAATGAAATATAGTGTTAACAAAATAATAATAATAAAAATAATAATAATAATTATAATAATAATAATAATAATAATAATAATTCAATCAATTAAAAACTTAATAAAATACTAATTCTCATCACATAAAAATAAATACATAAAATAAACACGTAAAAAGATCAAAAATTAATTTAATTCACATCATCACTTGACTCAAGTTTATACGGATAAAAAATCATTGTTTAACTGCAGTTTGAAACGAAAAAGTACCATAAAATCTGAAATACTTGAAAAAATATTTATTAAAGATGATTACCATAAGATAAAGATAAATATTTGGAGTTCAAAAACTGGTCGAAAACTGTAACATCCCCGTTCGTTATCTATGCAGATTTTGAATCTATTTTACCAAAAGATTCAGTTTACCACCAAATACATTTACCCATTTCTGTTGTACTCTTATTAATTAACAATTTTACTGGAATGTCAAGTTACCATCATTTCATTGGTCAAAACTGTGTTTATGAATTTTTAAAGGTCTCGGATATAGGAACAAACATTGTGATACCATATTATAAAGAAGAGGGGGAAAAGCTAATGATACCACTTACTTTTGATGAAGAATATTCATTTGATAATTGTGAATATTGTTATTTGTGCAATAAGAACATAGTAGATAAGGTTAGAGACCACGATCATTTTACAGGAAAATATATATTGGTCCTGCATGTAAAAGTTGCAATGTTAATAGGAGCATCAAACAATTATTACCTGTAGTTTTTCATAATTTATGGGGGTATGACTTACATCATATTCTTAAGTATGGAATAAATCAATTTCCAATTGGAACTTATCATATATTCCAATTAGTAGTGAAAAGTTTTTATCCCTTATGGTATATGTTGGTAAGCTTAGAATATGTTTTATCGACTCTTACCAGTTTGTTAATGACTCATTAGCTAGGGCTGTGAAAACTTGGACGACTTTACCTTTAACGAGATCTGTTTTACTGGTACCATTGTTAATGAAAAAGGTATTTTTTACTTTTGTTAATAAACACTATGTTAAAACTGACGAAAACACAGAGTTGCTTTATATTGATATTAATAATTTATACGGTTGGGCTTTAAGTCAACCTTTACTTTGTGGGGAATTTAATTGGGTATTAGAGGGTTTTGATTCAATATTGTCTGATTGTTTGTCTTTAAATCTTGAATCTTTGTCGTATGGGTATACTCTTGAAGTAGATCTTGAAATTCCTTCTGATCTTCACGATAAGTTAGACGACTTTCCTAATGCTGCTGAGAAAATAAAACCTGCGCGGTCTAAGGTTGAAAAGCTGTTGTTGACTCATTACCCAAAAAAGAATTATGTGATTCATTGGTGTTTGCTAAAATTATACTTGTCTCTTGGTGTTAAGGTCACACATGTAAATAGAGCTGTAAGATTCAAATAGTCTTCAATTTTTAAAAACTACATTGATACCAATAGAGAGTTAAAAGCAAAAAGTACAAACACGCTAAATAAAAATTATTATAAACTCTTAAATAATAGCTTGTATGGTAAAACCGTCGAAAACCTGAAAAAGAATGAATTTAAGATTATGTAATACAGTAAAGAAGATAATAACATATGCTTTCAAACAAACTTTTCAAAGAAGCATCAAAATTGCTGATGATTTAATTGCTGCTTTGTTAAATCCTGATTCGACTGCTTAGATCGACCGAGTTATATAGGACAATCGGTGTTGACCTGTCGAAACTTCGAATGTACGAGCTCCAGTATAAGGACTTGGAAAAATATCGACGACAATTTAATTGTGAGATTAATATAGTTGCTGGAGATACGGACTCTTTCTTCTTTGAGATTAAAAATTGTAAACTGGATATTCTTTTGTCTGAAATCTTGATTGACAATATTTTGGATACATCTAATTATCCACCTACTCATCCATTTTATTCTAAAATTCTTGATTCGGTCATTGGCAAATTTAAGGACGAAAGTAAGGGAGAAGGTTATGATGAGTCGGTATTCCTTAGACCTAAATGTTACAGTTTGTTAGGTAAATTGAAATGTCTAAAAGCTAAGGGAGTGTCATTAAAGGATACTGAGCTAACCCATAAATCTTATAAATAGTGTTATGAAAAAAACTCCATCTTTTCTGTACCTCAATTTAGAATAGGGAAAAACAATCACCAACTTTATAGTTTTAAAACTTCAAAGTTTGCACTAAGAAACAAAGATGATAAAAGGGTTTGGGTAGAAAAGAATGTAAGTCTGGCATACGGTCATTATATGATAGAGACTAGTAATGAATAAAGATAATAATTTCCCACGTGATTATCCAACAGCACATCCAACAGCATATCAAACAAATCATCCAACAGAACATCCAACAACTCATCCAACAGCCTATCAAACAAATCAACCAACAGCTTATCCAACTGTTCATTGAATTATTAAATGTATACCTATATATGTTCTTGTTAGTATTCATTATTTTTTTTATAATTGTTGTGTTTATGTAAAAAAATTATAGGGGAGCGGGTACCAAAAGTGTGCCAGGTGGCACACATCTACCTACTAATGTAATCCAAATTTTATGATTTATAGAACATAAACACTAATAAGTCCGTATTTTATTAGAGTTTGGAAAGAAATAACATTAATAATTTACAAACAATTTTTACTTTTATTTGTTTTAATCTTTTAATATTAGAGAAGTGGTCTTTTATAAAAATATTAAATATTTCAAGTAATAAAATTAATTAAAGGAATTTTATTCACAAAAGTTTCTATTATGATTTGCGATTCGTCTCACAGTCAGTAACTTTTGCATATTCGCTATGGCAGTCATGACTTTTACTTTCCAGATTCATGTCGCATTCATTCTCGATCTTATCGTATTCAATGAAGAATTGCTCTCCGATTCCTTCAAACTTTTCCAAACATTCATGACCAATTACTTTACCAGTTTCTGGACAACTCTCCTGAAATAGTTTGAATTTTTCGAGATTTTTCAAATGTAAAGGTAGCAATTTTTCATAGCATTGAACTTTAATCTCGTCTAATTTGGCTTTGCACTCGTGATATATTTTGTATTGGATCTTCTGGCATTCGTCAGTGACCACTTCATAATCTCGTTCAAAAGGTAGTACTCTCCGATCTAAAGATTCATTCAAATATATATATATATATATATATATATAAGTGAGATACAATAATATTTACCTATTCTCGAGAGGGAAAATGTTTTGTTAATTAAAACAAAAAACAAAATAAAAGAAATGCTTGATAATTTCATATTTCAAATACACTTCTGTTAATAAGAAATTCATTTATAATTTATAGATTGAAACTTTAAAAAGGATTCGGTTCAATGGACAAGACGAATGTGGACAACAATTGAATGGACTGACGTGACAGTGTTAATTCATAGATTATGTTGAATGTTTTGCATTAGCGCAAGAATATTTTTTGGGTCTCCTCAAATCACATATCAATGACGTACGCAATGCTACTGCGCTTTGCACGTAACTCATACTTATGCTTTATACATGCGTTGATGCACAATTACACAACGCGAGCACCTTCATGAAATAATAAGCATTGATTTATGTGGGAAGGGTGCTTTTATTATTTTATAAATAAAACTTTTGCAATGTTAATTATTTTTTTGAAATATTTTGACTGCAGATCATGAAGTTGATGTTTGTTTTAATTGTAATGTTTGTTCTGGTTATTAATATTGATGGAGGATTCCAGCGGGCCTTTGGTATATATTTTGGTTGTTTTTATTTTATGTCAATTGATGATTGTTAGAAATGTCTCGGAAGTCGGCCTTTGAAATGCCGATGGAATGTTACAAATTGATTCAGAAAATGTATGCAAGCTGTGAGTCAAAATGCGACCAGTACGACATGGAATGCTTCAAAGATTACACATCTGTTTACAAAAGTTATAAGGAAGATTTTCAACGGTTCAAATCCAAATGTATGGAAAAGAGCGATTTGGCCTCCTCAAATTGTCTTTTAATGTTTGATACTTTAGAAGATGATTTCTTTGCAAATTTCGATAAAGTGGATAAGAAATGTAGCGCGAAGTACATAACAATGACGAAGTACTGTGTAAAGGAATTTAATGAAATTGAAAATTGTGAAAAGAAATTCAAAATTTAGCTGAATAAATTGTTTTTGAATTTTTATTAGATTTTATTAATTGTTTATTCGAGGATATTTTACATTTTTGACATAAATTTGTAAAATTTTGCACGTCATGAAAAATATCGAACAATCTCTGTTCTATACATGTTAACTCTTATAATTAATGTGTGTGACTGCATGTTTGTTTGATTGATAACCTTGAGTGTCTAGTCCTTGGATTATGTCATTGTTTATTGTTTATGTACTGTAGTATACATATTGTCTGCTTTTCTGAATATACCTATTTTGACATATTGTTATTTTAATCTTCTTACATCCTTTCACAGCTGAAGACATTCAATTAGACACTAGTCAAAGAAAAGCTATTGTTCCAGCATATTTGGATGAAGATTATTTGAAAAGACTAAGATAATCTTTAAAAGAAAATTAAGATTTATATGACCAAGCTTATCTCAACAAGATTGAAAAAAGTGTTCAGAAGATCTTGAAGCACAAATTAACAATGTTAAAGTTAACATCTTTCTAAAGAAGAAGAAATAAAACGTTACGAAATAAATGAAGATTTACTAAAAAGAAAGTTTATGAAAGAAGAATCGAAATATGATGGAGAATCAGGACAGAAAGATTCAATGCCAAATAACTATTATCAAGGTTGCTTAAATTCTTATTTTTATTCATTTAAAATATTTTAAAATATTTTCTTTTTTGACAGTTTTAACAACTCTCTTACTTTTTCAATCTGTTTATTCTTATTTATTTATTTATATAATTATTAACTTTCTTTGCTCATGCATGACATAATGTTTGATGTGCATAATTTATAAATTTTTGGATGTTTTCTTTTGGGATCTGGATTTTATTGTTTTTTGTTTCAACTATTTCATCCTCTAGTTTGAACTCTTTTTTTCCGATTCAGTTCTTTATTTCATTAATATCTGGTGAATTTTCTTGCCATTTTGAACCAGTATTTCCAATTATCAATGCCAATATTCTTGTTTTTAACTCCCTGTCTTTGGATCTTCATGTAATGTCTGACATTGAAAACATGTATCACAATTTTTTGAGACATAGCGTTGGAGTTTGCATGTACCATGTTTCCTTAAATATAAGACACGGTCTTATGTTAACTTCATAGCCAAAAAACGAACTAGGTCTTATTTTCGATGTAGATTTTATTTTCGTGAGGAAAACCAAAAGTACAAAACACGTTACTTTATTAAACCTCCAGATTCATGCTATCAAAATTGTTTATTTGCTTAACAAGAGCAACATATATTAACAAAAAAAACATTTAAAACATAGAAACATGAAACATTTATTCTAACACCATCATTCCATCCTCCTCTGGGATGCCGTAATAGCACATCAAACCTCGAACGCCAGACTGTATTTTTTGCAAATGAATTCTTCTAAAATACGTGGACCAAATCTTTCGTGTTTAGCGATATAACTTTCTTCGAAAGAACACTTCTTGTCCAAATATCCTGTACGAAATGCATTGGCAAAACAATTGATGGTAATTTTATTCCATGAATTATTTACGCATTTCATGATTTCTGTCAAGTTTGGCTTAATAAAGTTTCCACGTTAGTTTCTCAATTCTATATTCAATGTAATCATTAACTTCAATTCGCATATAATCCTTGAATGGTTTGTTGATGACAAGATCAAAAGATTACAGGAATAGATATTTGATCAATACTTCTCTTGTCTAGAAATTGTTTCATGTCTTTGGCCTGGTGAGTGCTGGCTGAATCCCACACCAAAAGACTTCTTTGAGAACCACTAAGAATAAATTGCAGAATTAAATCAACCCATTGTCTAATAACGGCTTGAGTGTACCATGCTTTTCCGTTTCATAAACATAAACTCCTGAAACCATTTGTATTTTGTCTCTCTTATAAGTCATTTGGACTTTCGTTTCATTAAGGCTAATTGACAAAACACAGGTAAATCTTGAACTTTCGTATCCTGTTGAAAAAACGTAGATCGATGAGGCACCTCTATTTTCCACAATAATTTTTATTTCTTGGCCCATTTAAACTGAAGTTTTATCCATATCAATTATATTAAAGAGATTATATTGAGAAAAATCGATAGTATCAACAAAATTCTTGAATGCAAGTGTAGGTTTAATCACATCAACGTCTTTTATTTTGAACAGTGTTGTCGTTCTTCGCAAAGAAAGCTCATATCGCTGAAAGAAGTTATTCAACTAACCTTGTGATGCTTTAAATATCTCTGAGGATATATCCAAATGTGGTCATGTTGCAATAAAAATGCTTGAATATCTGCTCTGAGTACAACTAAAACTCTTGATATTTTGTTCACCATCCAATCATAGTAAATATCTTCTAGGTCTGGAAATGATGGTTACCGACTTGATCCTAACTTGCGATTCTTAGAATCTTCCTCTTCCATTTGCTTGCTGAGATTATCATACTCTGCTCACCATTTACGAACTAATCGTAGATCCAACATCTTCTCCTTGCAGAAAACCGTAAGATTTTTATTCTGTAATTCTTTATTGTATTCGAAGGAATAACTTGTTTTCTTGACACTCATCATGTATGGGGGACAAAATATTAATTAGTCTAAATTTTTTAATTAAAATAAAGCGTGCTTACGAAAACGGCTTACGAACAGTAGAAATTTTAAAAAATAACGTTAACTACATACGTTCCTACTGCTTCGCATCTCAATCTCAACTGATTCGGGGCAAAAATGTAAACAAACGAAAGTTGAATATAGTTGAAAATAACTCATTGGCACGTGCAGCACAGCGAGTCAAACTTGTGAAAAACATGTCAACTTTTGATTTCATTTAATCATTTATTAGGCCTTATTTTCGAAGTATATATTTCGGTCTTATATTAAAACCGTCGTGAAAATTCGTGGTAGGTCTTACTTTCGAGGTAGGTCATATTTTCAAGGAAACACGGTAGTTAGCCTTTTCTGAATTTGAGTTTCATATCTAAACTGCTTAAGTGATTAATCCATGTCTGAAACTGTGGTGTTATAGGTTTCCTAGTCTTTTATATAAAAGTAATTGCTTTATGATCTGTTAGAAGACTGTACCTTTTCCTATATATGTAGTGTATAATAAAATAAAATGCAAGCAACTCCTTCCCTGTAATACAATATCCAAACTTATGCGCATTCATTGCATGAGAACCATATGCAATTACTTTTTCATTGCCATTTTCATCTTTGTGGATAATACTGCTTTGATCCGATTGAAACCGGCATGAGAATCCAATATAAGTTCTTTGAAAACATCAGGGTACGCTAAGATTTGAGCTTTTAAAATAAATCTTAATTTCGAATTTAAATTCTTACAAATATGATAATAAGTAGGTTCTGAATAAGAATAACTAAGTACTGAATATCCTAACCTTAACCCTTGATCCATTTTTGTAACATATTTTGGTTCTTAATGAAAATAATGTTATTTTAAAAATGTTTCATATTTCATAACGTTTTTAAAATCTCTTTGAAATATCGAGAAATATTACTTATATGTTAAATAGAAATCGTAGGGTATTCTGTATCCTTCGGTTTATACTGGCTTGGTCCAGAACAACAAAAACAAAACAAATTCTTTGAATATGGTCCCAAAATGAATAGCTATCCATTAATTAGAATAACTATTTAAATAAAAATAATTTCTTAAAAGAAATTAAAACAAAAATTTTTGAAAATATATTATAGTTAAAAAACACAAAATAGCGCTTCTATCTTTGTAGTAATTCGCGATCACAAAGTTTTTTTAATTAAAATTATCAAGATCTGCTAGTTACGTGACTTTGAGGTTGGAGTAATCAGTGCTATATTTGAGAAATATGGTTCTTATTGCATTTAATTAGTCAGACGACCTTCAACAAGCTCTACCTCTTCTTAGCTATTGCATGGACACTAACTCACTCTCATACATCAAGGAAGACAAGCTATGAAGCCTCAATATAGATATTAAGTATATTCACCCCATTCATCGAAGACTCAGGACAAGATATGTTTCTGAGAGATATCATGTCACTTTATACTTTACAGATTTTTTCAAATATCACTATTTATATTTTAAATATATTTTTAAAAACTAGAGATAGCTCATAAGAAATTATTTCAGAAGTTTCTTTTTTGATGAACAGGTTTGTGGAAGAACTCTTAATTTAGATTGCGAAAGAATCTTTCCCACTGATTCCATCTCAGACATTCCAGGAATATCAGTTTCAGTTAAGCCGTCAATTAACAAAATCTCACCCAGAATAACAAATGCATTTGACATGAAGAGACGAGCCTTGATTTCTTTGATTTTTTTATCTTTTACGGCAGGCTTCAAATTGTATTCATATAATGTATTTCTTGAATCATTCTGCAATGAGTTTAAAATCTTTTCATTCCCCTGACCGATGACAAATGTTTTGCATTTGCTTTTACCATACAAATTCCAACTATGCTTGGTACTGTTGACGGAGACAGTAAAGACAAACGGATACACAGGTCGGTACAGACCGATCATAAATGAATATCCTTTTCGTTCGTCGTTAACATAATGAGTGAGGCCGATTCTATAGTCATAAATGTAATTTTTCACTACAACTCTTGAATGTATTTTTTCATTAGGAATAAATTCCGCTTTATCGTACTGTTCATGACAAACGGCACAGGCGGATTGTTTATCAAAATTATGAATGAAAAGGCAGCTAAAATGATACTCATGATTGCAATTCGGAAGTCGCAACCTTTCATTAGGGTTTATATTCTTTTGACAAACATGACAAGTCGTAATGGGGACATCGGAATATTCTTCAGATAATTTTTTGTATGAAAAATTCATTTGTACGTGTAATAAAATTCTGATTAGCCTTTCGTTTAAATATGCATGTAATGACGCAATTTTAAATAAATGCGGAAATCCGGGAAATAATTCCGCATAATTAACTGGAAACTGATTATAAATATAGGTTCTTGATCATTGTCAACCGAAAGGATTGATTTATATTAGTGATCATTTTAGGAAATGTACTAGTAAAAAATAGGCGTGTCTGACTTCAAGATAATTGCAAAAAATCTGAGGAATTTAAATTAAATCTTTGCTTTTATTGTTTAATTTTTTATAACTTTTTTCCAAGTTATCTATAAAATAAAATAAAATTTCTATAAAATATAATATAATTTCGATCCGTGTAACCATACGTCAGTGAAACTGATTTCTCAAAATTAGCAAAGTTATTATTTAGTAATTTATAATAAGTTTTTTTGTAAAGCATTATCCGATTCCGCCATAAGTCGAGTATTGGTATCAATATAATCCTTAAAAATGTTGCCCTGTCTAAATTTGATTTCACATTGAACATTAACCCAAACAACGTCCTTTTGCGGAAGTTTAAGACTAAGTTTAAGATCCACCCATATAAATTATTAATGCAGATATATAATAGATAGGCAATGTCTTATACCATATGATGCTTGTTAACGAAGGTTAACCCACCACGAATCCTCTCCTTTGAGAAAATTGTATATTTCCATATCTTGGGCTTTAAAGTCATAAAAGTAGTACTCCAAAACTTTCTTGGAATATCCAGGAAATTTAATGTTTCAAGTCAGTTGTTTGAAATGGACTTTGATTTAAATTATTGAAAGAAGTTAGCAATCAAGAAAATATCGAATTTTTAACAAATCATTATGTAGTCTAATAAGATTACACGATTTGTTTCATGTGTTTTATCTTGAGCTATCGATACTCATCCTCTGTGACATGCTGCCAAATTGGAAGTAGTAATAATATCCCTAAAAAACGATGAAGTTAGAGGTAAGTCAGTAAAAGTATCTACAGCATTTTTTTAAACAATAGCTAACAAATTGCCAAGAATCGATAAATTTAACACTTTCTAAGGTGGTGGCAATATACTGGACACCATTTCAAACTAATAAAAATATCTAAGTGTAACGCTGTCGGTAATCATTTTTACTTTTGGTACAACTACTGACATATATTGAGCCACAATAGAACTCTTTTGTTTTTTTCCATGTTTTTATTGTTTTATGATCATTTGTAACTATATAATTGTTATCAATAAACTTTGAGTTTTAAATCACTTTTAGTTTCCTTTGGCTTAGAAAAGGTTAATAGTTAAACTAACAACTCTTTCTAAAAATTATAAAACAAAACATTTCACTGGTTGTTGGAATGTAGCTAATAGTCCATGTTTCACAGTTAGTAACTCATAAGAATATGATGCAAGTTTATGATGCAAAAATTACATGTAGGATAAATCTTTTCTCTCTAGAAACAAATTATTTAGACCAAGCCACCCCAAATATTTATCGGTGTAGCGGTGAAAGATTTATTGTAAAATAGAAACTATTTGCAGAACTAAAAGATTGTATCTGTGCTAGGGAAAACCATTCAACTTTCTTTTAAGATTTATGTTCAAAACAGCCATAACAATATTGATAGCAATTTCAATAATTTCTATAAAAACTGCTCTGCAAAAAAAATTTCCATTACATCATCAACATTGTAGACATCGGTTACAATGTCCTCATCCTTTGAAAATGCATTTTAGGATAGTCCAGGATTTTGCGTTTCAAATTTTGGGGCATTACAGAGTCACTATAGTAAAACAAAAGTGTCAAAAACAAGACAAGAAGGATTAAAATTAGACATTCTATTTCTATGATTGTCATCAACATCATCATATATTAAAATAGCCGAAATAATATTTATAAAACATAGGTTATCTGTATTTTTTACATTGACAGTACAATGTTTTTAATTAATTAATGTGGGAGTTTTAATATGTCTTCAACCGGTTAACCTACAAAATTGTGTATATTCAGTTAATTTAAAGCTTTAAGTTCTTTAATTTTATTTATCATCCAATTACTAATTTTTTGAAATAACAGAGCAATACCCCATTTAAAATCGTTTAGTGGATTTTAAAATTATCAAAGATTGGAATTCATCATCTTTTTCTAATTTCACATCTGTACAGAATTGAATTATTATTTTACCCATTTCTGTTATTAAGGAATTTAATTTATTTAATAAACGAGTTGGAATGATTAATTTATAAAAAATTTAAATGTTTTACATAAATGTTGAAAAGGCATACGATTTTTTTAAAATCGTATTTAATTAATGATTAAAATGTAAAAGTCATTTAAATGAAAGGAAAATCAAACTTGATTTTAAAAAATTCAGAAAGTACAGCTGAAATCGACTAGACAGATTTAGTTTATTTTAAAATAAGAATTTTTGCTTTTTAAGAATCCAAAAGTAGAAAGCAATTATGTTGAGAAACTGTATTCCGCTCCATGCACAGTCAATCCTACTTCAAATGAGAATGAAAGAACCAGAACCGTCTTATTCAATGTGCTAATTGTGCTTATCATGTGGGCACCAGAAGAAAGGGAGCGTCCATGAATATAATAAATAAAACGTTTTTGTTTAAATTTCTATATAAAAAAATCTAGATTTTCAATTTTGTTTACTTTTTATCATATTTTTGTAAATATAAGTTTTGTTTTTAAATTGCATGTTTTTTTTTGTTAAATAAAATGTCTGAAAATACTTTTTTAAAGGACCATATAATTATTTTCACATGGACTCCAAATGTCAAAAGACGCCGCTGGAAAGAACCTCTTTGGACACTATAAATATTATACAAAAAATTCCATCAACATTCAGATGTAGATGGGTAGGTAGTTTAAAAATATTATTATATCAAAGAAAAAAGTTAGCACTGTAAATTATTTAGAACAAAAAAAATTAATTTATGAATTTAGTGTAAATTTATTTTAATAAAGGAATAATAGAAGAGTGTAATAAAATCAATAAATTTATTTGTATTTTATATTTAGGATTAAAAATGTTTGGCCCAAACTAGACGGTTTCAGAAAATCCTCACCAAGCTCTTTATCTCAAGATGGAATCCGGTGAGTTAGTTATAAAACTACTTAAATTTAGCCAGCTATTGTCTATTATCGTTTATTGTTGCTATTGCCTCAGGACAAACATTTTAAAAATTTTTATAAATGACAATTTTATTGAGGAACAGTAAAACAATTTTAAAAAATATTCATTAGCAGCAAATTCTAAAATACACTAAAAGTTTGATCATATAGTCATTATCAAATGTAAGTAGTATACTTTGTAAAATTATTTGAATTATCGCGATTTGCAATAAACAAAAGATTTAGTAAAAATTTATAAATTGAAAACATTTAAGAATTTATTATTTAGACCAAGCCACCTCAAATATTTATCGGTGTAACGGTGAAGGATTTATTGTAAAATAGAAACTTTGCAGAACTAAAAGATTGTATCTGTGCTAAGGAAAACGATTCTAAAAAGTTTCATTAAAATATTTTAAATACAATCCGTCCGTATTTGGCAGAGGTGGAAAACTGATTACTGGAATGACCGACTTTAAATTAAAAACAAATAAAAATTTAATTAATGTCTTTATTAATAATAATATATTAAATAATTACATTATGTTTACTATTTTGTGGAATATAGACATACTTTATTGATAAAACTTTTGTATTAATTTTTTGATGAGATGTGTGGCATTCCATTCCAGCACTAGGTTTTTAAAATTAGATTTATAATCATTGATGTACAATCGAATAGATCTCATTAAGTGGTCATCTGTTAGAGAACTCCTAAATTGCGATTTGATGTTTTTCATTTGAGAAAACGCTGCTTCACATAGATAAGTGGAACTAAAAATGCAAATATCCTCAATAATGGTTTTTTTATCTGGTAATATATTCCAAAAATTATTTTCATTTGCACGTGATTTCAGAATTATAACTGATTTTAATGTTTAAGTTTCTAGCTCTAGATTCGATGAATTCAATTGAAAGGTATCTGCAATATTTGATGAAATATTCTCGATATCGATTTTTCCAAAAGGTAATGAAATAAATTCAAAAATCGGTTGAATATTTTAAATTAAAGAGTTATAATGGCCCATGAAATCCGTAAGAAACTCTAATTTTGTTACCCATACATGATTTTCTCCCATTGTGTCCAAAAAAGTAATAATTTCAGGAAAAGGATTTAGAAAATTTTCTAAAAAGCTTACTCTGCTGAGCCACCTAAAATGACAAAAAAGAACTAGATCTTCATATTGTCTTGAAGTTGACTATGGACAATAGCATACAAAGGAAAAAACATCCGAAAAGAAAGTATCTTTGCTCTGATTATTGGCACGATCTAAATTCACCTTAGCACTGATAACGTTCCCAAAAGACGTGAAAATTTTAGCCAATGCTATATCTGCGAAATCATAAGGAAAGTGATATTCTCTGTAAGTTTGAAATTGATATTCGGTTTGCATGGTGAAACGACAGTATAAATTTCTGTTTTTGATTTGAACTGAAAGATCGTCTTGACTAATGTAGAAATTGAATGAGAAGGTAATACAGATCGATATCATGATTACAAGAACATCAACTCATTCAACCAAAATAATATTTATCAATACAGTTTACTGACTTGCATTGATGTTTCGAATGATTAAAAGTTAATTGTGCAGATTGTCAGGTGCGTATGAAAAAAAATAATCATCATTGATCAAAATTGTTATTGAACTAAAATTTAACATTTGAAACGCTTTAAACAAAGCGTTTCGTAAAGATGAACTTTTCAATCTTGAATGCATGGCCGCCTTGGCCACCATAGGTCCCTTTCAGACTAAATGCTGGTGAAATTAGTGATGTGAACAATCAAATGGACAATTGTATTTTTGTGTCACTATCGATTGTGCTTTTATTTTTATCGAATGAAATTTATTGAATAATGAGTTGATTGTTCTCAGTTTCTTAATATTCACAATTCAATATCTCAAAAAGAGCTATTATAAAAAACTTCCTAAAACCTCACAAAAAAATTTTTGTTGAGGTAAAATGGAGACGAAAAGTGAAGATAATTGCATTTTATTCACCTTCCTATTTGAAGGATACTATATATATATATATATATATATATATATATATATATTCTAGTATTTGGTACTAGTACACGATTATAGTACTCCACTAAAAACAAAAAGAAAATGATAAAAAATAAATGTATTAAAACATGATTCATTATATACAACAAACTGGAGACATCAGTTTGAAAATAAAATAATTCTTATGCTGCTTGTAGGAATGTTTAAAATAAAATATGAGCTGATTTTACATGTATTGGCAAGAACACTGATCGTGGCGATAATTGAACCTAGTTCCAATTATGATTGAGAAACAAGTAATGGTCAATTTCATCTGGATCTAATTCTTTTCTACGATTAAAGACAATAGATTCATTCCCAGACGATTCAATGCTATCATGATTCGCAAGAGGTATACAGAGATATTTATGAGCCAATTTTGATAAAGAAGGAAATCTCGATGAATTGTCTTGCCACCATTTAATAGGATTCTTTTCAATGTCGATTTTATGCTCGGTTAAATATTGGTCAACCTCTGATTTCGGTTCTTGAGACAAACAGTCGTCACCAAAAATCGTGTGGAGATCTTCTCTTTTGATTGCTGAAGGGCATTCTTCGGAAAATTCATGAGACATTTCATTAACATTTTTTATCTGGAGAAAAAATATTAAAATTAAAAGCTATTTATATATATCATTATTATAATCATGATTATTTTTTCTATATTTATTATTATTATTATTGTTATTATTATTATTATTATTATTATTATTATTATTATTATTATTATTATTATTATTATTATTATTATTATTATTAACATTATTATTATTAATATATTATATATTTCGATAGGCTCACGGTCATCGTCAGGTAGATTCGAACTTGATACTATATTGCTTTAAAATGCTTTCTTCATTTAAATTTTAAAAATTAATTATATCAAATATCTCAATTATTTAAAAATCTAATTTAATAAATTTTGGAAAATTCAAATTTAACAAAATTTTAATAAAATTTTAATACTTTTAAATTATGTTTCAATACAGTTTTTAGTTCGAATCTACCTGACGATGACAGTGAGTCTGTCGAAATATATTGTAGTATAATATATATATATATATATATATGTTGGATTGACTCTTTTTTTTTTATTATTATTATTATTATTATTATTATTATTAGTAGTAGTAGTAGTAGTAGTAGTAGTATTATTATTATTATTATTATTATTATTATTATTATTATTATTATTATTATTATTATTATTATTATTATTATTATTATTATTATTATTATTATTATTATTATTATTATTATTATCAACATTAATATTTTTTTTATTATTTAATAATGAATTTCCTTGAAATAGTACTAACACAAATTATGAGTAATAAATTATATTTCTTCCTTTGTTAAAAGTTTTTCATTGAAATGCGTCGATTCAGCGACATACTTCCTAATTTATTCAAGTTATTTGGAAGTTTCAGAAGGCACCCGCATTTCGATAATAAGGTGCTTCGCGCTATAATTTTCATGGTTTAATATTGATATTTAATAATAATTGGCATTATAAGCAATTTATAATTAAAATTAAATTTTATTAAAATATTATAGTAAAAATACGTTAAACATTTTGAATACTATTTACGCAAATGAAATAAAACTGATAGAAAATCAGAAATAGTTTACGAAATAAGTCTAGACAACTGATTAATAAAATTAATTATGTTTAGAAAACTTAAATTGAAAATAATTTTTTAGAAAAAATGAATGAAATAACATTGAAATTTAAATAAAATATTTATTTAAAAATTTTAAAAATTATATAATTTATTATTATTATTATTAATTATTATTATTATGATTATTATTATTATTATTATTATTATTATTATTATTATTAATATTACTATTATTATTATTATTATTATTATTATTATTATTATTATTATTATTATTATTAACCTGATTTCTAATAGTTTGAACCATCTGAATTTCATCTTGTGTAAATTGTTCATGATATTTTTTAAATCGTGGATCAAGAAGTGTTGCTATCCAAAGAATTTCATGCAGTCTCCCAGTCGTTGGATAGATTTTGTTCAAACGCTTTTTCACAGCCATTTTAAATTGAATAACCCCTTCATGATCATCATCTTTAGGTTGAAATGGTGATTTGTTCATTGTCAATATTATACTTTTGATCATTGAGGCGGAAAAGAATAATTTATTTTGCTCGATAACCTTCAACGTTTGATAAATATGCTATGAGATAATGTTGGTAATTAGAATGTTTTTGTTTAAATTAATTAGTACCTCTAGCAAAGGGGTCAACTGCTTCAAAAATAATTCATCTTCCTTGTTAAATCTATCGGTATTATAACAATCAAGCCTATCTAAAATCTGGTCCAAGTTCGAATGGACCCAATTTATCAATTCAAACTTTTCACTGGGATATTTTGATGTTTTGCAAGGGTTAGTTTGGTTGATGGTGCAATTTTCCAATCCAAGATTATAAGCCTTGGCCAATTCTTTAAGACCTCGACACTTATCAAGCAGTCTAATGACTTCCAGTTCTTCAAAACCGAACTTGGCAACTTCTTGTAAACTGCTCATCAAACAAGGAATAATGATAAATTTTTTATTCTGTTCAATCTCTCCCACATTGTCTAGCTCATCTCTCATTGTCTCTGGATTATTCATGACAACTGGCAGGAACTGATTCATAGATAAATCGAGCCCAATCTCATTGCAACAGCTTAAAAGCAAATCTGAACAAAGGTGTTTGGCATCTATCTGAAATAAAAGATAATAATATTATAATAATAAACTAAAATATATTTAATTAGTTAATGAAAATTCAGTTCGGTTTATATATAAATTCACTTATAAGCTAATTTTGTCGATGCTTGAATAAATAATAATAAAAATACTAAATAAATCATTTTGTTTAAATTGATATCGCTATTATTAAATTAAAGAGTTACTATTAATTTGGTTTTGGAAAATATAAACTTTAATAATTGATATAATTTTAGTTATTTGATATAACTAAAATATAGCATTTGTAAATTTTATGTTTATTATTGTTTTAGTATATTTTTATCTCTTACTGTATTTATCTATATTAAAAAAATGTTTTAAAAACATGTTTTTAAATAGCTTAAGTATGGTTAATCATAAATTGATGTATTGCTTTTAAAAAATGTTTTAATTTTTCATATTATTAAAATAATTTAATTTAATTTAAACATATCATTTTTATTTTAAATATTTATATTTATTTAAATATTTTTTAAAAATTAGTTAAAAGTACTTAAATATTTTTTAAGTGTTTATTTACTAAAATATTAAATTAATATAATATAAAAAAATAATTTGTTTAAAATATAGGTTAATTCATAATAGTTTTAGTTGGTTTTTTTGTATCTGGACAGTTATGCTGTCGAAATATATCGTACAAAGAGTCCTTTATTAGCGTTTTCTTTTAATTATTTATTATATTTGCATTTTTGAATTAAATTTTTTTTAAAAAGGAATAAACATTTTATTTTTGTAAATAAAAAAGCTGAAATTTTAGTGCCTTATAATTCATAGTACAGGGGCTCCAAATTTCAAAAAAAGGCCATTTTATATAGATATAAATCGATATATTTTTATTTATTTATGCATTTTCGAAATTGGACTTTTAAATTCATTAACTTCACGAAAGTTTACAACTTGAATCATGGCCCTTCATTCAAGATTTTTTTTTAATTTCCATATTAACACTTCAAAAACCTGCATATTTTAAATTTAATTAACTAAATTTGTTTTAATTTACAATCTTAAAATCAATCATTGGAAAAGTTTTATTAAAATGAAAATGTGATTATTCTGTTTATTTCTGTGAGTAGTAGATTGGAGGGATTTATTTGGGTTTCTATAAATCTGCGAAACGGGAATTTTTTGAATAGATCTTGTAATTAAATTTTTATTAAATTAAATAATAAATTTATAGGAGGAAATTCAAAGGTTTGAACGCTACCAGTTCATTGCACACGAAATTCACAATGGAAATTATTATAATTTCATGTAAATAATTTGGTGAAATATAGTTCTGAGTCTGGATGAAGGGGGGGGGGGGTAATGAAAAATAATTCTAAAATAGAAATGATAATTTAGCACTCGGAGTTTTCAACAAAACTATCCGTCATGGATATGAATGACTTATCAAAAATTATTTCTAATTATGTTTTACTACTGACAAATCTATCATCAAAATTATTTTTCATATAACATATAATATAACCGAAATAATTATGATAATTTCCCATAAATTTTTGCAATTTATTTTTATCAATTCACATAGTAGAATTTATTACAAATTTGCATTATCTATATGTGGTAAGGGCTAAAAGGTCCTTAGGCTTGTAGGGAAAAGATATGTATATTGGAGCACTGTGTAGCAAATAAAATTGGTGGGTTCGTGGCTTGTGTCGTGTGGCCAAGACTTCATGGATCAAGGTTGATATCGCTGTTGGGAAAATCAGCCTTCAAGATTCGATTTATATCACAAAATTCACTCAACATCACGCATTTGCGACGTGAAATATCTGTATGAAACACATTTGGAGGCTTCTCTTTAGGTAATATCCGCTCTTCTCAGCTAGAGGTTATATATAAAGGCTCAGAGGTTTCTCATCCCGTCACGATATTTTCCATAAAGCTTGGTTAAATTTGATCAACGAAGAAAGGTTTTTTTAAAAGCATCTTTTCGTCTATCCATCATCTATGGTGTAAAATACAACGATACGAACCTGTTACACAATTTCCTGATCGTTCTCGTGCAAGCATTTAGTTTAACAGGCAACTTTATTTGTGTGATTTTCCTATTAATTTTTTCACAATTTCCTTTAATTTTTTCAATGTTTTCTCAATCGATCTCAACGGATTTTCTACTTCTCAGACTGTCAAAACGCATTTGTTCTACAGCACAAAAACTCCCGAATTCAGTTATATTGTTGATCTTAAATTAGCCTCTCCCTTATATGCTTCTTTAATATGTTGAATATTTTATTTATTTTCTATCTTCTTTAAAAATAAAACCCGACATACACTTTTACATTATTGTATAAAACATTTTTTTCAAAAATCAAGTAAATTTTAATACATTAAAACAAACTAGATTTATAACATTTATACATGCCTTATGTCAAATATAAAAGAATTTGGTTCTGATTTTATTATTTCTATGCGAGTCTACGAAATTGTTAGCCTTACCACGTATATATTCATTTCACTTCTATTTGTTTGATGATTCTGAAACAGTTTGACTAATATGAATGACATGAGTATTAAATATTATAATATTTTCCATATAGGTCTTTCCGAATTTTTAAGGGTGACCAAAAACATAAACGATTTTAGAAGTCTCATTGCATGAGTATTTTAATTTTTTTTTTAAACAAAAGTATTACTTCTTTCGTTTTTAACATTTTACAACATAATTTCGAATCTGTTTTGCTGTAATAATGCAGTTTAATTGAGGCATACATGGAACTGTTGCAATCGTTCTCCCATAATTCTATGGAGAATCCTGCCCCTCCAATTGACGCGAGGTCATTGAGTATTTCTGATTTCAGAGTCGAATATATCAACGGCACGATGTGATTTTTCAAGTGCGATATGCTTGGAATCGTCACAGTTGGCATTAATGTGGAAAATAATGCCTGCAAGTTAAAAAATTTGCATTAAATTAAAAGTTATTTTTTAAAATAAATATAATATTTTAAAAATTATTTTAAATTTATGCTGATAATTGGTCACAGGAGCTAAATATTTAAATCTCTTGAAGAATTTAGCTTCATTGCTTTTGGTATTAATTGAATCCAGAATTGTATTCTAATTTTTATTAATTAAAAAAGTTTTCTTTTACATAATATTATTAAAATAAATCACCACGAGGAATTTACTTAAATGTATAATAAAGTGTTTTTAATTAATTACTTTAATTAATTTACCAATTATATTCTCTGCTTTATTTTGGTAAATATATATATATATATATATATATATATATATATATATATAATCTTGTTTAAGGAATTTGAACCAAAATCTAATTTTGTTTAAATAAATGTAATATAATAATTCTAAATGTCCTTTTAAATCCAGAACTGAACCTCTTTGATAAACATAATTAATTTAATTTCCATTTTTCCAAGGATGTACGAATTAAAATTGTAAAGGTTTTTTATTAAATTTTAAAATATCAACCGAAGATTTAACCGTTTATCTTTAGAACCAACTTGGTTAGGGTCTTAGGGATTGTAACTATAATTGCATTAATACTGTTTGTTCAACAACTTTCAGTTTGGAAAATATATTTTATAAAGCAATTTCTTCTTTAAAAGCCACAAACCTTTCGAATCTATTTAAAAAATATTTTTCCAAATAGATGAACAATTTCTAGGTCGAGTTGAATGGGACTATTAAAAGATGAGAAATTGGAAAATGGATTGAAAGAACGAAAAAAGGATTTTGAACTAACCCGTGTGGCTTCACAAAAATTGTTGTAACAATACAATGAAAAGCTATTAGAAAAGAAAAAATTTTGAAAGTGACAAAAAAAATGTACTGGATATATTAAAAACAAAAAATATTTTTCTTGATAAAAGTAAAATTACAAAAACTTTTTGACGAGGTGTTGCATGGCTCCAGCAGCTGGATGCTAATGGTAAAATTAGCTTTGATAATTTCAGCATCAATCTTACTTTATTTTCGGGTTAATTAAATTAAATTTATTCAAATTCAAATAGAATATTATATTAAAATTTGAAAAGGGCAGCGATTACATTTTCATTGGATAGTTATTTATTTTCTATTGGTATTTATTGTAGACTTCAATTAGCGCGTTGACTGCAATTGCAGCCATTTGTGTAATAGATATTCCTGGCCCCAGGGATAATTCTCCCGAATATTAGCTCGGTGTCCATGGTGTTAATTAACGAATTATTGAAATCCGAAAATTATTATTATTTTTTATAATTATAATTATAATAGTAATAATAATAATAATTATTATTTTTTTATAATTATAATAATTATTATTATTATTTTCTTTTAATTTTCGACTGTTAATAAATATTAATAAATTTTCATAAAATTTTGGCCACCAGGATCGTCCCTTAGTTCGAAAGGTACTCGCCTTCAAATTAGTTCAAGAAGCTATATTTTTAAAAAATGCTTTCAAAATCCTATTTTAAAATATTACCTTTACTAATTTTTCTAAGGAATAGTGAAATTTTTAAACTAATGTAAAAAGGAAATCGCCGAAAAATAAAATTGTGCCTTGCATTTTACATTATGTTGACAAAATTAAATTTTCTTTTCGTTACTGTTAATCATGTTTGTCAAGTTTATAAATAAAAATATGAAAATAAATTATTTGTTGAGTAATTTAATTTGTTAATTATTTAAGGATTTTAAAAATTATAAAGAACATTTAAAAATAAATTTTATAAATTTTGTTATATATATATATATATATATATATATATATATATATTACTGATTAATTGTTTAAAAGTAGTATAAATAATTTTTTACTAAAAATGATATTTTACAAACCTTGATTCCAGTTTCCTCTAAAATTGAATATGGTCTTAAATCCTTGATGAGCCAATAAACAATAATTTTGTCTGAATCTGAGATATTGGATTTTGTGCACAGGTAATTTAGAGGACTTTTCGGATGACTGAACGCAGAATACAGTGGACTTTTTATTTCTAGGAATGATGGGCTGCTGGCATTGTTATTGTTGTCATTGTATATTGTTGTATTCAAATTGTTTGGCAAGAAACTTGAGCATAAGATACTGTTGATCGTTGTGCTGCTCTGACTCAGAGAATTTATACTTTGTATAGGGACTAAATCGGAATTTTCATTCGATTTCTGGCCTTCAATTTTAATTAGTTTCTGTGAATAATTCTGAGATCCGTTGAGATTCTGCAAAGATGAAATTGTCAAGTTTAATAAAATTGAGAATACAGCTTTTTCCGAATGCCTACTTATATATACAGGGTTAACAATTAGAAATTTCTGTAGCTTACAAAAATCAAAAGAAAATATTTATAAAAAGAATACATTTTTAATTGTTGTTATTATTCTTATATACATTTTACTATTATTTATATCAACATTCAATTCACATTCATTTGTCAAATTACACTCAGATCTTTCCAAACATGAATTCTTAGGATTTTTAGGATCAATTTGTCAACAGTCTCTTTTATCATCAATAATAAAAATGATTTTGAATACCCACTTTTTATCAGCAACTCAAGCAATTTATCAACACTTTTTACTGAATTATCAAAGGTTAGATTGTATTCAGATATTGTTTATCAATTAACATGTAATGGATGTAATGCCATATATATTGGAGACTTATATTTAATATTAAAATAAAAATTTTAAAAGTATTTAAATATTTATTAAAATATTCAATTAAGAAATAATTTGTTTAAATATTAATCCATACTATTTTAGTTGGTTTTTCGTTTATAGATACGAAATTATAATCACAGACGTTCAATCTGCACCGAGACCAAATTTAATGCACAATTCAAACGTCGAAAAATGGAATTACATCATTATTAAAATTAATTTAGTCTTTAATCGCTTTCTTTCAATCTGTTTATCTTTTTTCGGCAATTTCTAATGAGAAATTTACATTTTATTCTACCTCATTACAAACTAATTTTTCAGATAATAATTCACTTTTTTTCTTTTCACAATCAGTTTTCCTAATATCTCGCTAAATCACTCATATTTTATGGTCAGTATCTATTGATTAATTATTATTATTATTATTATTATTATTATTATTTAATGATTATTTAGTTACTAAATTATTTTTGTTATTAATTTTATATATGTAATAAAATCTCATTTGGAAAAATATATGGAGTGTTCCTTAAATTTTTTAAAAAATCTATTATGCAATATCTCGAAAAAATTATTTCATTAATAACTTTGTTGATTTTTTTATT
Organism: Schmidtea mediterranea; assembly: GCA_022537955.1. Taxonomy (NCBI): domain Eukaryota; kingdom Metazoa; phylum Platyhelminthes; order Tricladida; family Dugesiidae; genus Schmidtea; species Schmidtea mediterranea. The sequence continues at coordinate 188,487,387 of CM039680.1, forward strand.
TTTAAATATTTTTTTATTACCCCTGATGTTTAATTCGATTTTTATTTCATTAATTATACAAGGTTCACCTAGGTCAGCAATTGTCTGTCACAGTACTCTTAATGCTGCTGCCATTTCACTGCTAAAATTAAAGTTGATTAAATAATCATTTAAATAGATTAGAAATCTCTTTTCGACCGTTTTACCACCATCACAGGTTGAACAAATTTTACAGAGTTTTTTTTACCCAGAGTTTCTCAACCGGGATTCCGCGAGCTCTGGTAATTTTATTATTGAAAATTTATTAATTTCATATAAGGGTTGATTTTAAAAAAGTCTACTAGCTTAGATTTTGAATTGCTTAAAATAGCGGTACATATATTAATTATTTTTGGTAAATATTAAACTTTGGTAAATATTAAGAACAAGAAAAGGCAAAAACTGAGCTCAATTGAGAATGAGTTAAAAGTATGTTTGTCAAATACGCGACTTAATAATAAGGAGATATGCAAAAAGCATCAAGTTCAAATATCACATTAATATATTTTATAACAGATTGAGTTTATTAAAATATAGAACTTACAAAACTTGTTGTTATTTTTATAGTTGAAATATTATTATAAAAAGAATAGGGTGCAGTCAATTTTTCAAATTTTCGGTTAGGGTGCCACTACCTGAAAAAGGTTGAGAACCACTGTGTTAATCTATATTTATTTATTTCATTATACAGACATAGCTGTAGATTTAATGGTTATTCACCTTTCATGCTCATCTTTTCTGGTGTCTGTCAACCGCTATTACATTAGCTTTGCTTCTTAAAGAATCAGTTAAAATAAAAGTTTCATTTCGAACATAAACAATGGCACTCAGGTTTTGAGTTTACCTTTTTTTCTCCATAAAACCTCTTGTTTGATCTATTGTAAAATTTACAATTTTAAATTTTAACTATTAGGACTACATCTATATAAAATACCAAATAAAAATGGCGGTTGACGTAAATATAATAAATAAAGTTTTTTTTAAAATAATTATGTATGAAAAAATCTAAAAATAAATTTTCACATTTTTTAAACATTTTCCCGTTATTTTTGTTAAAATAAAAAAAATTGGAAAACATTTCATAACTCTTAGCACAGGGGCTCCAAATTTTACAAGACGTCACTGCTTGTAAGGTCAAATCACATTTATTTTAAATTTTTATTTATTTAATTTTTTTAAAAAACCAATTTTTCTATTAGCAAACAAAAGTAAATTCACAATAAAAATTTACAAAAGTTTCAGGATTGACCACTAATATATAATAAATATAATTTTTTATTTATAAAAGCCATTTAGAATAATATTATTTTTATGAAGATAAAATAAATTGAATGTTTTATATTTTTCATTAGTGACATTAAGCCGATTATTCGGCTCTTTAAAAATTAATTTTTCAATTGTTCATAATTAAAACAATAGAAAAGTATATAATAGCTTTCAGTGTTTATTTCTGTCAGTCTTTTGTTTTGGCAATCAACCAGAAAATTATATTTTAACAGAAAATCTGATCCTTTTATATATTGTTTGACTTCAGCAAAGGTAAATGTCGAATTTTAGTACTTATTGTTTTAGTGAGAGCTCTGTTTCGTTCTTCCAGACGTATTTATATTACAACCGTTAGAGACTTGTTCGGGTTTATTTGGGTTTCTTAACAGAGAATCTGATATGAGAAAAATTACGGAAATGGTGTCCACCAAAAAAAAATTATTAATAACATTTAAAAATCTGCGAAATTGAATTAAATGACACGAAGCACGGCACAAATTCAGTCACTGATGACCGATTCTTTTGTTTTAATTTACAATATAGTTCAATTATTTGAACAAATCTTACTGAATATAACTGGTGATATTCATTATTATTATACGGCTTAATTTTAAAATTTTTTGGTTTTTGATAAATCAGACAATATTAATAATCACAAATTCTCATTTTTCGAGAAAAAGAAATTAAAAACCAATTCAAATTTAAATTTAATACTTCATTTGTGGATTTAGTGGAACGATTCTTGTAGCCAAAATTCTTATGTCCAAGTACTTCCATTTTATATATAGTACACCTATATTAAACCTTTAATGTGCTTGGGGGACCCCATTGAAAATGACTTTCGTTCTGAAACTTAGGATAACTATCGGGTAGAAATATAAGCAATACTTAGTCTCCGAGACCATTCAAGAATATATATATATATATATATATATATATATATATATATATATATATATATATGTGTGTGTTTCACCCTTTAAAGCGCAGAAATATTCGTGAAATTTGAATCTTTTTTTTTGAATCTTTACTACAAATTTTCATATAATTTTATCAATTCTTTATTATAAAATAATTTTAATTAAAATTTTTGCATTTTCAAATTATATATGATATTACGCAATTTTAATAATGCTGAACTATTTGTAAAACCAGTCATGCGTGAAAACGAAACCTTGAAACAGAAAAATAAAAGATTAAGCCACAGAAAAAGTGACGATTTTTCCCAATTTAAAACAGTAATTTTGATATGATTGATTTCATTTGCACAATATCGGGAAAATTCCATAAATATTGGTCGGTGTGTCGGGCTTTCTAATAAACTACTCTTTTTATTTTCTCTATTCACAGTTGAAGTGGAAAGTTTTTTTTCAAAAAAAAAAAAAAAAAAAAACTTAAAATAATAATATATAGCATTACCAATTGATTTGAATTTTGTATGTACATTGGTTTTTTTCGTTTTCTTTTCACAGCAGATCGATTTGAGGAAAATTGGGAGTTGCTGTTGATGTTAGCACTGTTGTTGGCATTATTGGTTTCTTGAGTATTTAGAGACATATTGATATTATTGAGGAAATTTGTGCCAGAAATCGACTGGGTCGGACATGAAGTTGTGACAACAAAAGGACTCGGTAGCAACATCACACGGGCTGTTTCCTATATAAATTAATTTATTATTAAGTTAATAATAAAATTTTATCCTAATATTCATCATAATTCATTTAAACAAACATTAATTGTAATAGGAAAATTTTTAAAAAAACATGCACGTTTTAATGGATTTTAGAAAGTTTGAAAACTATTTTAGAAAAATTGAATTTATTGTAAGTTAATTTTATTTATAATTGATTTTAATGGCGCAGCAAAACAATGCTATGATTGCGGGGGGTCACAGAGGCCAAATTGTCCGCCTCAATTTTAGTCTGCAGTTTTCTTATCAATTACTAAATCTTATCGAAATTAATGTTTTTTCGTTGTTGCAATGCTGAAAGTCCTATTGAAAGCTTTCAGCCTTTGAAACTATATGAAGTTTGACATGAGCATTATGGCTTTGAAAGCCGCGGAAATAATCTGTGGCTGTCAAAGACTTTCAATCTAGCGTTCTACAATTCAACTATTTTTCGTCGATAGTCAGGTATGGAATAGTAATTGGTCTTCAACGTACTTGTATTTCACTTTCGATAAAATATAAATAACATTGTATAAAATCTAGTGACTGAAACTGAATCCTGATCAAATTACGCTTCCTAAACGAGAACTTTGTAGATTATGCTTAGCATTTGTTGAGACATGAAAGACATTTTATATTATTAACTAATAGTGTCATTTGTTTTATTGGACTCGAGTCTCAAAAAACAGCTTTCAGTAGTCATGAAGGTGTAATTGCTACATGATAATACAATACCGCAGGACTTATGAAAAATTAATTAAACTTCTTTGTAATGCTTCTCGATAATACTTCGGGCTTCCTTATAGGAAAAAAATATTTTATTAAACTTTTTTTATATTAAAATAGTAAGTTTTTTTAGTTTATAATAGAAATTTTTATAATAAAAATTTTGGTGTTTATATCAATTTTATTTGATACGTTTTATTTCGCAATATTTTTTTATTTCAATGAGAAAATTTAGCACAAATTTTTGAAAAATAAAAATAATAACCAATTTTTTTATTTATTATTTTAAAAAAACTTATTTATGTTATTTTTTTACAAAAAAAATTTATCCAGTATAGATTTCAAGATATTATTGTAAAATCTTTGCAGAAATTATGCAATTAAATAAACAATGTTATATTTATTATAATAATTATCTATTTATAATTAATATTTATTATGATATTAATCAAATCATTTCAATGAGTACATCTCATATTATCTAATATAATTATTGTTTTACCAGAGTCATAATTATATCTAGTGGAATAAGTGATAACTATTAGAAATTAATAATAAAATATATTCCTATGAAATATTATATATATATGTGTGTGTGTGTCTATATATATATATATATATATATATATATATATATATATATAAACCTCATATTTGTATGCAATTGAATGATTTGAGTGAAATATTAATTGTAATATCGCTATTAACAATAATTATTTATGAAAAAAAATCTATTAGTTCAATTGGTATAAACAGACAAAATTTTTTCAGTTGATTTTTGGACTGATAATATACGACAACACAGCCGACTATTGCGAGTTTCTTCATGCAGAAACAACTTGAATCAGTAGGCAACATGAAGCACAGCTGATATTACAATAGGGGTATTGAATAGAAAATCGAAAATCGTTTCTGCTCGCACCAGCGTAATAGAGATTTATAGATATTTTTACAGTTTATTTAGCGTGCAATCATGATTCAGTTGACTGAACAACTGGACTGCTAGAACTTATTATGTTTCTCTCTAATTTCCAGTCTTCTCGTTTTAATGTTTTACTTCCATAATTCCAATCGAACTGACGACAACAACGACAAAAGAACACACAGAGCACAATGTAGCAGCACCGCAAACGGTGGCTGGCTGTGTGCAAACATGCGCAGAATGGAGCTCTACTACTCGCAGCAATTGATAAGTTCTAGAGTCTATTTTATAATCGATTTAGTTACCGCCTGATTGAGTAGTGCCTTTGACGAACAGCTGGAAATAAAGCGACCGATTTCAGCATAAATATCTAGAGTCGTTAAAAGATTTCACAGAGACGGCTTCATTAGCAACATGAAGAAACAGGCATATATATATATATATATATAATATATATATATATATATATATATATATATATAATAAGCCTACTAAAGTTGGATTAATAGTTTTCTATAAAGATCATAACAATAAAATGGAATTTCCTTTATTAAAAACGAGTTTAAAAATTTTCGTTTCGATATTTATAAAAAAAAATTTTAGTCCAATTTTAAAACAAAAACTTCCACGGAATTACGAAATCTTTTTCTTTTAATCTCGAATTTTTTTTTTGATTTTGACAATAATTTTGTTTAAAATATTTTACATGTCAAATTTTGACATGCATGAATAAATGTTGCTAGCACATGTTTTATATTATAAGAGAGAACGAGATCCACATATAGTATTGAAATAAAATTATTTCGACCGATATTGTGACTTAAAAAAAAATAAATTTCTTCGTGAATTTCTCTTTAGTTAATTGTACTTTTTGGTAAGGATATATTAAAAATAATATTTTAAATTAATAAAAATATCGCTAAAGAATGTTGAATTAATAGTGGAAAAAAGCGCACAATTTTAATTAATATAATTAATAAATTTATACTGAGGAATAAAATCAATTTGTTTAAAGTAAATTAAAAGAAACACTGGAGATAAATAATTACGTTTAAAAAAATAAATAAACAGAATGAAAAGAATAAGATCAACAAAATTAAGCTAATTAGTCACCGATGTCAGATAATTATATATTATTTATTATTGAGAAATAGTTATAAAATTCAAAAATAAATATTTTTAATCATAAAAGTAATTCGGTTTATTGACCAATAGAATTTTGGGTGGCATAAAATATGAGCCGGTAATTATTATATTGGTCAAAGTTTTGGGTACCAAAAAGTTTATGTTAAATAAAAAATATTAATTAACTCTCTTAATCGTGAATTTTCTTCTGTATTTATAAGCAATTCAAACTTCATACGGCTGTTACAGAAAAACTATGAATGTTGTGGCAACCATCAATGCCTCGTTGTATAGAGGTGATCCAACTTATCGCACGCGGTGGAGTTGTCAATGGCACTCTATACACCACTATAAAGTGCTCTAGGTAATAGCGACTCTTAAACTGCCAAAGGCGGTTTCACATATATTCTCTAATATTATTAGTTAAAAATATATATTTGTATTGGTAATGAAATGGTATTTTGTTGCTTTATTAAACACCAATTTTCCACACAATGTCAAATGATATCACAAGTATGTGTTACTGTAGGGGCTTTCAACGAGGGTAAATTTTTATGTTGTTTGTTTTTCAGTTAAATATATTAAAAAAATTATTTTCATAAAGAACTGTATTATTTAATGTGACAGACATATACCATCCATTACTTATTTGTAAAAAAAATAAGGTGGCACCCTGAATAAATTGGCAGTGTGGATTTGGCACATCACAGCTAAAAGGTTGCCGAACCCTTATCTAGCCTGTAGTCGCTGCCAGCATCCCGGATTAGTCCGCCTTGGCGCATGCATTAGAAGGGGATTAGTCGAAAATAAATGAAATTCTTATTAAAAATAGATGAATAAAAATAAATAACTTTACCGGCATTTCCTGTTAAAATAAAAAGAATTCTGAATTGCTTTTGTAATTTTTTACTTTTAAAATATATATTTTTTTGTTATTAGTCAATATATTTTAATTAAAATAGTATAAAACATAATTAATCTTTTAAAGGTGAATTATTTTTAAAAAGTATTTCTAATTTTTGTTAATTTATATTAAAATATAACATAAACATCCTTCCAATTATAACTACTCATTAAAATATTAATGAGTTATCATTATTAATGCCAGCCGTAAATTCTTACAATTTGTAAGTAACATAATTTTTTTTTTGAATAAAAATTGAAAGTAGTTTAATTCTATAGAATCCGAGACCGAGATTTCGGTGTTGAATTTTCGCAATCCTCAAAAACGTTTATAATTTATCACAGATAATTAAAAAACAGAAATTTTATTCTATTAACTAAATTCAATTGAAAGATTTTTTACTTAGCTATTTTATGTCTTGAAGCGTGATAGTAAAAAACACAAAATGCTCATGCTTTCATCATTTAATGATGATCCGATTTTTATTGTAGGTTTTCCACATCCAGTAAAACACTTTCTGGTTCCACCTCGATTTCGCTTTTCCGTCAGCCAAACCTTTCATACATTTTAAGTCTATTTAACCCTCAGTTAGGTGCAACTGATCAAACAGGCACAGACAATGTTATTAAGATATGAGTGCAGCAAATGTAAACCTGCATTATGTATGGAACATACTAATGTTGGTGAGCAAACGGAATAAAGAACAATTTTTTATTTGAGTAAAAATTTTGTTTTTGTAAAACTTTCCTATTACTCACATTGCGCCTCACCGATGGTTAACTGGTGTTTTTCATACAATTTATTTTTAATTTTCAACAAATATATATATATATATATATATATATATATATATATATATATAATTCATTACTATTTTGTGAAATTAATTTGTATATATAATTAATTAAAGCTAATAAATATTTTCTAATGTATTTTCGTTTATCCATGAAAAAAAAGTTTTCTCCCTAAATAACAAAATTAATTTTTGATTTTCTGTTTTCATTGACTCGAAAATAATTGGACTCAAGTCTTCCGTAATTAAGTGTTTCTTTGAAGGTTATCAATAAGACGACTTAGAGAGTCCCTCGAATAAAAGAAAACCATTTATTATTCCAGTCGCATGTTTCTATTCGATTTGGGAAACCTCTCCAACGACAAAATATCATAAATATTCAGTAACATTAATTCGATTAAAACAAAATAAAGTGTTATTTTTAAAATTTTCATAAATTTGGCATTAGTAAGTGAGAGGGGTAAGACTAAATGAGCCGTTATAATCTTTCTTGACTGATATTTGTAAAAAAAATTTAATTTAATTTTCGAACAAATTTTTCCTTTCAAATACAAATGACTTGGAAGAAATTTTAAATATTGTTAACTAAAAATATTTTTTACTTCTAGACTCAAAAAGAATGAGCATTTCCTTTTACAGAAACTCGTAAACCATATATAACACAGTTTCAACTTTTATTAAAAATAAATTAAGAAAAAAATTACATTTTTCAAAATTTATTTACTAAAAATAAAATAAAAATGAAATAATTGCAAACATGGGCGTTAGAATGAATTCACAATTTTTCCAAAAATTTACAGTTTTAAAAAAAAAAAATCCTGCAGACTACAGCCTTGAGCATATTATAATTATGATAATAATAATAATAATTATTAATATTTATTGATAAATATTTCTTTTCAAGTGCAATTTTAAAATTAAATGCAAAATCTTTTCACATATTTTTTTAAAATCAGTTTTGATTTGACAAAAAAAAGTAGGAAAAATAATCTCAATTTAAAAATGAAAGCGCAAAATATTACTTTAAAAATTGACATTATTGAAGCTTTCAACTGATTTTTTCACACTTGAGTGATTTTTTTTCGAAATGCAAACAAAAATAATTATCTATTTTCAAACTTGTAATGGAAACTGTTGTCAAGTATTCTTTTTTTCCCTATAATAAAAACCCAAGACAAACAACAAACAAAAGCTGATTGAAAACAAATTAATGGATATTTCTAAATAATTTTGTGTTTGTTATGCGAAGCGTACAATTCAAGCCAGATTATTAAAACAACTAATAATTTATTGTGTCAATTGATAACGTTACACCCATTGTCAGTTCTATGAAACCTTTTTCATTTTTAGTATTGTCAAATTAAATGAAAAAAATAATTTGTTTTATCAATTTAAATGGTAAAATTCTTTTTAATAAAAATTTTATTAAAAAAATTTAAATGAAATATTTGATAGAAAGAAAAATCGAATAAATGTCATAAATAGATTATAGTTGAGTATTATTATTAATAATATTAATCAAATAATTTATAATATATGCACGATTATTTCTATCAATAAACTCCTGTCTCAATTGTTTATTGTTGTGACACTTCACCAAAGTCATTTGATCATAACGATATTTATACATATCATAATAGTCTAGTAGAACTTAACATTAATAAATTTTAAAAAAGTTTTGACATGTTCACAATTTCATAGAAATTATTTTGTAAGATCATCGTTGATCGATTCCGAATTTCAATGATTGATTCAAATTAAAATATGATTGTTTTGTTTTAATTAGCGAACTGTAATTTTTATTGTCAAGTTTATTGCTATCAAATGAGAGAAATGGATTTCAGTTTACGCTTAGGATTGTTGAGGTCGCGCGAAAAAATGAACAAATAAATATCTAAAATGCAAAAATTTGAATTAAGAGTAAAATCAATTAAAAATTATTCTAAATAAAAAATCAATATTTTTTGAGTGGGAAGCCAATAAAACGTTTAAGACGAATATAATAATTAAAAATTGATAGGGTAAAGGTATTACAAAAACTAATTAAATAATTATTTAAAACAATTTGCTGATAATCCCGAAAGTGACAGGCGTAGTGAGAGTGTATCAGATTTAAGCTTAATTCGATAATGAGCTCGGAAAGTATTTTTTGTTTAAATCGATAATTAAAATAGTTGTTTGTTTTAATTTGTTTCTTACCTTTTCAAATATTTCTTGAATGGTTTATCTTAACAATTGATTGTGTAATTTTGTAGTTTGAAATTAGTTTGGTTTTCAAATTTTCGAACTTTCTGGTTTTAGGATTAAAATATTTCTTATAACCCACATACAAAATTTTCCAGAAACTTTTTCTAAATTTCATTAACAAACTTTTTAAAGTGCCAATTTAGATGTTTACGATTTTAGAGAAATTTTTATTTTATTGTTGATAAATTATATTTTATATATTTTTTAATTTTTAATCTCTTAATTTATTACTGATAGTATGAATATGAATAAAAATTTTTGAATTAAGTTTTGATTATTTATATATTTTGTTTGTTACTTTTTTTGAATTATATTTATTAATTAGAAATAAAAATAATTTCAAATATATTTTTATTTTTTTAGGCGACTAAATTAGCCAAAAAAGCCTTCCTATTGTTCCATGAAACACTCCTAGATCCACTTTTAGTTTTGCTGATTTTTCGAAATATAGTCCCAAAATGGAATAAGAAAAATAAATCCCATATTGAATCATCACTTTTTCACACTAAACCGTCACAGGAATAAAGCTTTAGAACAGGGGTGAGCAACCTTTTTAGCACACGGGCCAATTTAAATTTTAAAATCTCATTAATAATTTACAAAGCTTTATATATACTAATAAACATTATAATATAAAAATACCAAAAAAAAATTTTTGCGGGCCGCGGATTGCTCATCCCTGCTTTAGAAGGTTATTGAAAATCATTTATAAAACATTAAAATAAATTGAAACAATTAAATCCGACAATCGGGTTTGATGTTTACCACATAATTTTTCATATAAACTAAATCTGATTTTTAATTTCTTAAATCCCTTCCGAGACGAGAAATCCAATTAGCGAAGCAATCAAGCGAAAAACAGCAACAAAACTGAAATTCCGAAATTTGTAAACATTTCGAATTTTTCAATGGTGCTTTTTTTCAAATAAATTTTTCCATATAACCAGTTTTCCATTCTAAAATCTCTGATTCGGCAAATAAAATATTTTTAATATTTCTTTGTCATTTAATAATAAATTTTGTGATGATTTATACATGTCAATAATTATTTTCGAGAAAAACCTTTAAATAAATAATTTTAAATCAACTATTAGTTTAGAAAACTAAATGATTTTTCAAATAATATTAAAATGATTTTTCAAATAATATTAAAATGTTTTTAAAAATTAATTTTAAAAATACTTATTTAGTACAATCTAAACACATTGAAAAATTTATTAATAATTATGAAAGATAGTATTAAAATTTATTTATGGTCCACATAATTATTTTTGAGATAAACCTTTATATATATATATAATTTTTTAACCAGCTATTAGTTTAGAAAACTAAATGCTTTTTAAATTATTTTAAAATAATTTTTTTAAAAAATAATTTTAAAAATACTTATTTAGTACAACCTAAACACATTTAAAATTTTATTATAAAATGTATTAATAATTATGAAAGAATAATTAAATAAATTTGGCAACGATTTAATTAAACGATAACGCCAATAAAAAACCTTTCGTACGATATATTTCGATAGCACAGCTATCATCTTCAGGTACTCAAAACCAACTAAAAATATTATGAATTAACATTTAATTTAAACAAATTATTTTTTATTAATTTAATTTTTTAATAAATAAATATTTTTAAAAATATATTTTAAATTAATTTTAAATTTTTTACTTATATTCTAAAATAACTTATATTCTCTTTTATCATCAACAATAAAAATGATTTAGAATACCCATTCTTTATCAACAACTCAATCAATTTATCAACACTTTTTACCGAATTAGCAAAAGTAGAAGATAAAGCCCATGAACGATAAATCAATCCTTTCACCATATTTCTCTTATACTTAAATTCACAAAAGCTTTCTGGAGAAGTATAAAGACCAGTATCAGTTGGTTTTCTATAAATCTCTGTCTCATACTGTTTATCTTTGCGTTGAATTAACAAATCCAAAAACGCAATTGATGACTTTCTCTCCGTTTGACATGTGAATACAATGTTTTTATGTAAACTGTTCATAAAATGCAAAAACGGTTCTACATGTTTCTGGTTTTCAAATATAAGAAAAATATCATCCACATACCTTTTATAAACAAAAGGTTTTTCAAATTGGAAAGAAGCAATTTTCTTTTCCAAACTAGCCAAAAATATTGATGCCATCGTTGGTGCTAAAGCTACAAAAACGAAGTATGAATGATGTTATGGTTTCGTTTGATGTTTGTAGTTTGTTTACGAATGTGCCACTGGTTGAGACGATTGACTTATGCTGTGCGTTGTGGAATGAAAATGATTCGGAACATCACATTTTGGATAGAAGGGCATTTCGAAAACTTCTTGAATTTGCTACTTCAAATGTCAATTTTCTTTTCAATGATGAATGGTATCAACAAATAGATGGAGTCGCTATGGGTTCCCCTTTAGCACCAACGATGGCATCAATATTTTTGGCTAGTTTGGAAAAGAAAATTGCTTCTTTCCAATTTGAAAAACCTTTTGTTTATAAAAGGTATTTGGATGATATTTTTCTTATATTTGAAAACCAGAAACATGTAGAACCGTTTTTGCATTTTATGAACAGTTTACATAAAAACATTGTATTCACATGTCAAACGGAGAGAAAGTCATCAATTGCGTTTTTGGATTTGTTAATTCAACGCAAAGATAAACAGTATGAGACAGAGATTTATAGAAAACCAACTGATACTGGTCTTTATACTTCTCCAGAAAGCTTTTGTGAATTTAAGTATAAGAGAAATATGGTGAAAGGATTGATTTATCGTTCATGGGCTTTATCTTCTACTTTTGCTAATTCGGTAAAAAGTGTTGATAAATTGGTTGAGTTGTTGATAAAGAATGGATATTCTAAATCATTTTTATTGTTGATGATAAAAGAAACTGTTGATAAATTGATTAAAAATCCTAAGGATCCATGTTGTGGAAAGTCTGAATGTAATTTGTCGGATGGGTGTGAATTGAGTGTTGATCTGGGTGATGGTAAAAATGGATATAAAAAAATTGAGCCTAAATGTGTTAGTATTGCCGTACTCTGAAGGCTTTACAAATTATAAGAGGAAGTTGGGTAAACTGATAGGAAATTTAGAGAATAAGATCGTCTCTAATTCGTGTAAGGTACGCAATATGTTTATTAATAAATCAAAAACTCCGGTTGGATTGTGTTCTGATCTCGTTTATCAATTTACATGTAATGGGTGTAATGCCACATACATTGGAGAGACTTCCCGTCATCTCTGTACTCGAGTTCTAGAGCATTGTCGATTGAAGGGTTTGACCAATATTAGTGAACACAATAGAGGCTGTAAAAGTGATATAGGAATGTCTGATTTTAGAATTTTGTTGAGAAGTTTTAATAGTTATTGGGAACGAGTGATATGTGAAGCATTGCTGATAAGGTCATTGGATCCAAAGATTAATGTGCAGAGTGCTGTGACTACGAATGTTTTGAATGTTTTTAAATAGTTTACGTATGTTAAATCATGTTTGTTTTTTTAATATTATTAAAATAATTGAAAATTTTAAATTACATTAATTTTTAAAAATTAGAATATAAGTAAAAAATTTTAAATTTAAAATTAATTTAAAATATATTTTTAAAAATATTTATTTATTAAAAAATTAAATTAAAAAAAAATAATTTGTTTAAATTAAATGTTAATTCATAATATTTTTAGTTGGTTTTGAGTACCTGAAGATGATAGCTGTGCTATCGAAATATATCGTACGAAAGGTTTTTTATTGGCGTTATCGTTTAATTATGAAAGAAGTACGATTACTAAAATTAGATGTTTTGTTATTTTAAAATAATAGATTTGTAAAGTGAAAATCCTCTTTCCTCTTCCAACTGCCAAATTCTACGAATCGGTGTTAAAATGTCATAGACAAAAAGCAAACCATCCAGAAAGCAATAGTTGATGTTTTGGATTTTATAAGCAAGGATACGAAATATAATTTTTATATTTAACTTTATACACAATTTAAGGTAATTTTGATTTTTACAAAAAACTTTGTTATTTCTAGATTATATTATCGAAAAGGATGGTTTTTCATTTTCGAAATGTTCCCAGTCGTCACATTTTTTAATTCCTGCGAACTGAAGGATTAGGGGTTGGATTCTAACTTCTAAATACGGAATCTATAGGAATGTACTATTATATTTATTTCTAATTCACTTTATTATTTTATACATTTCTCAAATAAAATTGCTTGCAATCACTTTTTACAATTAAGTGAAAAACACTCGATAACCCGTTGGAAAAATTTTACGGCATTTTTTATCTGACTTCAGCCTGCATCCAACAGAACTAGGCCCGGTCTGAACTTGTTGTTTGAATCAAACAAATTGAGAGAAATATTTTGTAATGATTGCAAAAACAAAGAAAATTTTAAGAATTTCTCGAAGTTTATTCTGCAAACAATCCGGAAGTTGTAATAACGAATTTATAACCAAATGTAAACCCGAATAGCTAATTTGAACATTAAGAAACTTCATCTGTTAAAGGTTGAAATTTTATTATAATAATAATAATAATAAAAGTTCAGGCATTTCCCCCCAAACTTACCATAAGGTGGAGTTTAAAATGTTATTTGATTTTCTTTTAATTTGTTGAATTTTTTACATTGTATAATTCTTGTCTTAAAAGAAGACTTTCATCGAACAGAATGCAAAATACGCTACCTGGTTCATAGGTACTTATACGAAGAAACAAGAGCAAAATGTCAAAAAAGCAGCTTTCCTTTCTGTTACTATGAAACTATTTAGGGATATTCTAACAGTTGGTATCAGTTATTAGATTTGTCAATACTTAATTCTAAAAATGCACATCTAGTGCACTATATTAGGTAAAGAACATTTTTTTAGAATATTATATCAAGATTTGCAATTATTAAAAAAAATATTGAGAAAATAATTGGACATCAAACAATGTAAAGGTTTAAACATAAAAGACATATAATTGTCTTTAAGGGCCAAATTTTGAAGGGTCATTGTACAGAAATCACCTTCATAAATTTGACTTTATTGCACCCTCCCAAATTATAACAAATATAAAAAAATTATATTGAATTATGACTATTTTTTAAATCTAATTTGTTTAAATTTGATTTATTATAATGATAAAAATTTTATTTCTATAATAACTGAATCTCGACGCACTCAATTATAATATTACATAGCACATCAATAGTGCTTTTTACAAATTGAATTATGAATACATAAATATTAGTTATCAACTCGTATATAAAGTTAATGTAATTTTCAACAAAAAAAATATTAAAGTAAGTATATATATATGTGTTGCCTTTTTATTTCATAGAGGAAATTTCCAATAAAACGATATTGATTTTTATTTATTTTTTACGGAAAATTAATCCATTAATAACTGACAATTAATAAGTAATCAATTAAAACAAATTTGCGCATTGATGACTTTTTCACGTACCATTGCAATCAATCTCCAAAAATCATTCGATGTGAAATCAAAAAAATTGTGAAAAATTAATTAAATTATGATAATCAATAAAAAAAATTGAAAATCATTAAATAATAAATCAATGGCAAAAAATTCAAAAAATTGTGAAAAATCAATTAAATTATGGTAATCATTAAAATTGTAAAAATCAATAAAAATTGTAAATAAATCAATAAAAATTGTAAATAAATCAATTAAAAAATAGCTCAATTTAATGCAAAGTCAATTTTATGTTCGATTATGTAATGTATTGCTTAATATTGTTAAATATGTTTGTTGTTGATTTTTTAATATATTCGCTTCCCAAATTTGAGCATGTCGGTGATGTGATTGATTTAACAAATGGAAAAAAAACGTAAATTATGCACAATGTGAGTTGCGTGTGAAAATTTTACAACTCATCTTATTCAGACTCAAAACGAATCGATATTCATGTATGAAGCGATCTCGCACAAAACATCTGAATTTGCACACAAAAACACACAAAAATCAGATAGAATCAATCGAGTATTTTATTATGTATTATGTCACGTCACAGGCGACCTACTCAACCGTGCCATATGTCTGCGTAATTTCTATTACCACTGCTGAGCTCGAAATACGGCGCGACCTACAATTATGCACTCACCAACTGAGATATGACTCAGCTAAGGTATTTTTTGCTCGACATTAAAAAAAAGCTTTGTCTCAGATTTCGCATTGAAGAAGAGCACGATAACTCGAGAGAGTTGCAAGAAAAATACAAAATTATGATGCCACACCCGATTATTTTGTTTCAATAGAATCCAGCTCACTCGGTTAGCTCGAGATGCTGCATCGAGCTGAATTAAAAAAGACAAAAAAAAACTACATCTTTATCTTCTCCATTTTCACTACACGCTACTTGACTGTTCGTATTGATTTTTTTTAAATTTTATTTGATTGTTTTCTAATTTTTGCACTTTTTTGAATTTTTTTAAAAAATTTTATATAATTTATGATAAAACTCACTATCGAAAGAAAAAGAAAATAATAGTAATAGACAATAAATATAATAATATTAAAAAAAATTTTTACCAGGTATCCTTCAGAATTATTTTGATGATTTGTATTATTTGTATACAGTGAATACAAACTGACTTCGGGGGTTTTGGTTTCAGGGCTCGGATTGTTTGTTTTAGACAATTCAAAAGAAATCGACGGAGATGACGTCTCAGTTGGGGATTCATTGGCCCGAGTATTGTTATTATTATTAATATTATTCTGACCAATCGATGAGTCTGTTGTGCCGACTATTTGGGTGCCACGCATTTTTTTCCATTCTTCACTTTCGGCGATTTTCGGATGTCGACTTTTCAAGTGATTCAACATCGTTGTTGTTGTTCCCGACGCATTGAACGCCAACTGGCTTTTACATTCGAGACATTCGGTTCGAGATTTGTCTTCGATTCCGTCAACGTTTTTCGGATGACTGAAGTATTTCCAAACGAAAGATTTTTTGTTGCCGGATTTGAGATTTTTCGATTTGATTAATTTCGCCGATTCCGACATGGAATTCGTGTTGAATTTCTGCTGGAATACTGTCGGTTCGGGTTTCGTTTCGACGGTATCAGAGAGGAAATTAGTTCCGTAGCTCGGTTGGAAATTCAGTTCCGTTTTCAAAATTGCATTCGATTCAAAATCCATCGGTTTCATGTATTTTGTTGTTAGATCTGTTGCAGAATTGTTTTCATTGGAATCGGCAGTCTCAGTTGTATTGTCAGCGGTATTGGATGAAGTATTGCTGTTGATTTCGATATTCATTTACAGATCTATAATAGAAAACAAAAAATCAAAACCATTGTCGTTCGATTTTCATAGTTTTTTTTTTACCATTTATTAATAATAGATACCATTTAATTTTACTCGAGAGATATTATAGCCAGAAGCGAGTTGTAGAGTTAATTGACAAGTTTCTATTGTAGCGAAAATAAGCAACTGGTCTTTATGTGCGATCTACTCAGGCATGGCCATTGATGTTTGTAAGTGAAGAGAAAAATTGTGACTATTACAACTTTGCTTGATATTCGACCACTCGAACAACAACCAATTGATTGTGTGTGCAGCGAATGAGAAATGCCAAAAATCGTGCGTGTGTGTGTTGGGTGTGATTCTTTCGTGAAAATATCGCACGCCTGGTTTGACTGTATCGAGCATGATATTGATATATTGTGGCAAAATAAGAAGCATTGCTTCAGTTCGATGATATTTGCGTGTGTGTGTATTTTTATTTTTATGTTAAATACTAAAAACTGACACGAGTCAGGGAATAAAAAATTTTTTTTCTCTTTTCGTTTCTGTTGTTCTATCTTGTTTGGGTGTTTACTGACACAGCTGATCGAACAAGTCCTCGCGAACTGGGACAACACATTCAATCATCCATTTAATTATAGAAATTACCCGAGCTATCCACGAATATGTAACATGACTAACTTGATTGTGTATTTTTGCTACAGAATTTTTCTTTTTTTTTCTTTTTTTTTGTATAAATCAAACTTCACCAGCAAGTCACAGACGAGGAGAGTTATCAATTCGCAAATGCCAAATTAATATCGAATAGTTTAGCTTGGGTTTCGATTGGTTGGGGGGAAATTTTACTGATTGGAAGTTCAAGTGGAATTTCCTCTTTTTTTTTTGATGATATTTTTATCGATTATTTTTGGTAAGGTTTTTTTTATCATACACAATATTAGTGATAATATGAGTAAACAACACCAAAAAATAAATAAATTTTAAAAAACCAGAAAATTATCAGCTTACTTTTAGAAATTGTTAGCTCGAAATAAAATGAATTTTGCTTTGTTAGTTCACGGTAAATGTAGCAGAGAGAGAAGAATGAGAAATCGTAGATACTTTCAGGATAATCTTTTGTTTTCAATATTGATGTAGTCACTCCGAATGTGGCAGTAAGGCTTTCAATCGTATGCCCAGTAGTAATATTTCAATGAATATAATGTAGCAGTCGCGTTGGTAATTGTTGTAGTTTTTTTTTTTTTTTTTCAATGAATGCTTTTCAAACCAGGTTTTGAATAGAATAGCGAATTGCAAGAAGGTGAAGAAACATAACTTACAAGCAATTGTGCTCGATTAGACTAACTCAAGTAGCTGTGTGTTGCCGCGGTGTGTGTGTATGTGTGTATGTGTTGTCGTCTGCGAGTGGAGCTGTGGTGTGCGCTGCGATTGTTTGTGTGTTCAATGTATTGTGAGCTGCTTTGCTCATTCATCCGTGCAAGATCTGGCTGGTTACTTGTGGAGTTACAATCGGCAAATATTTGTGCTCTACTCTGTGTGTTATTCATGCTTCCTTTTTTTGTTTAAAATATCGAGAGGCTGCCTGAATCGCGCGCACGCGCGATGAGGCCAAATCAATAGAAACAAAAAATTAAACTGCAAATTATTAAATGACCTCGTTAACTCGTTTTTTTTAAAATATCTGAACAATGGATGGTATGATTTTGTTTGACGCAGCTACCGGATAATGAGCCGTGTTAAAAATACGCACATTCTCTTTAATTCACCAACCGTATCTATTTACAGACCTAATCGAAAAATTTATAGTACAGCATATTGTGCATTTGAGCAAATACAAAAGCATTAATTAATTCACAACTCCGACAACTTTATATAATCAATAAATAATAATAAAAATTAATAATTATTTTTTATTTGACTTTTAACAATGTCAATTTTGTCATGACTGAATGGAAAATTGCGTAATTTGCTTTCTTTTAAAATTTGAAATAAATATCAATTTTATCCAATCAAATTCGAAGGTGATAAAAGATTGTTTTC
Organism: Schmidtea mediterranea; assembly: GCA_022537955.1. Classification (NCBI taxonomy): domain Eukaryota; kingdom Metazoa; phylum Platyhelminthes; order Tricladida; family Dugesiidae; genus Schmidtea; species Schmidtea mediterranea. The sequence continues at coordinate 188,506,356 of CM039680.1, forward strand.
GTATGGTAAATAATATTAGTTTTTTTTACGTGGTTTATGAAAAAAAGAAACGTTAGCAATAAAAAAGACTTTGTCATTCAAGATTAAGTTCAGTTCGTTAATAAATTCAAAATTTCAGTTTCAACTTGTTAATTTTAGTTTTGTGTAGTTTTTGTTTGAATTTATCGAAATATTACGATTATAATAAAATTAATGTCTTTTAGTGGTATTTTTTTTAATATCGTCCAATGATTTAGATTATTTTTGACATATTTATTAAATGAGAAAAAAAACTTCCGGTTTGATTCGATAGTTATTAAAAAGGAAATCGGTTTGAATCTGATAATTTTTTTTAATAAAATCCCTGCAGAGTTATTCATTGCAGATGGTGGAAAATCTAGTTTTTAAATAAATATTAATATTGGTTTCAATACTCATATAGTTGGTGGGTTTATTTTTGAATCTGGGTCGAGATTTGAGAGAAATAAAATAGTAAAAAATAAACAAATTAGTTTACTGAACATCTTACCGTTTTTACTCGAAATTCTCACCCATGAACTATTCAAAATATTTACTTTAATTATTTTTAATTACTTTAATTATTTCAAAATATAATATAATACCGGTGATTCTCGAAGCAGTAATTGTATTAAGGCTCATTTTCTTCATAGCATTGAAAGCTAGAAGAGGCCTTGGCGTCACAAAACCATAAAGGATGAGATTTTTAGATAAAGTTAACCACGAAAAATTATCCTTTTTTTCATAAATATATAAATTATTTTACCAATATTCAAATTAAATGATTTTAAGAGCGAAACAAAATGTTTTTGTTAGTCGCATAAAATTTTGCTCCAAAGTGCATTGTGGTTTATGACGAATTATTTCCGAGCCGCAAGAAATTCCGCTTCGAGTTGGTTGTTCAAGTTTGAATTTAAACATTTACAGCCTCAGGCAAGATATTTTTTGAAACTTCTCTCGAAGACAATCAAGTCAATTATAAAATGCCTTTAATTACTAATATATTTAATTAAAATATACAAAACTAGTAAACATGATAGTCGGATTAGACTCATAAAATTATAAAAAAAGATTTTGTATGATTTATAAACAACATCTTTCCGTGAAACGTAAACCGAAATTATTAGATTAACTTATATTAAATATTATTCCAGCTATACGAAATACACTTGACAATTATATGTGATTCGCAAAATAATACTTTTCTATTTTTGCAGTCAGTGTTAATAAATTGCATTGGTGTTAAGATCTAATCATGAAATATAGTGAACAAGGATTTTTAATAAAAGATAAAAACTTGAAAGATTAATTGTTGGTCAAACACAATTTGAGTTATTTTCTATCATGTTGTAGGCCTTACTTCTACGTCTTTTTCTCTCGGTTCAACTTTGTATTTCTTTAAAGCTGGCTTTATTGGTATAACTAAAATATTTAAGTATCATAATATTTACAAATAATATTATAAGGATTTTTTTTGTTTTTCACCTCTGATTTCTTAATAAGTGACATAATATTTTCTACGAAATTTGACTATGAATCAGATTTTGTAGAAAATATTTACAAATAAAATCGAGTTAAAATATTTTTAAATATTTAATTTTTAAAATATTTATTTAACTCCAATTTATTCAATTTCATCAAGGAAAAATAATATTTGACTTACGCTCCTAAGAAATATATCATATAAGATTGAAATATTAGAATTGCTTTTTAAATACTCGATTCCGAGGTAAATAGGAAAAAGAACTAAGTTGTTCTAATTCTCAATGGAAATTAAATTAAGGAAGAGGTTCATATGGCAAGCAATTTAGGAAATGATCGTATGGAATGATGAGTTGAAAAGATTCAACGAACAACAAAAGTTTTGAATAATAATTATATTAAGCTACATAACACATTAATCAGAACCGGGACGTGGTGTTTGGTAACTAAACGAATTTGTGACTGCTGCCTATGAAACATTACTACCTAATGACCATTAAAATAAGATTTAGGTGAAGTTCAGGTCTTCCTTAAAGAAATTAGTAAGTCAACCCTTTTTATATGATATTTTAACTTAGAAAGTTTGATTGTATTCTTTGACCTAACAAACACAGACATTATTTTATTTTTGGTTCACGCTATAAATTCTAATTTCAGATATTTGTCGGAGTATTGACTCAAGTACTGTGGTTCAACATATTAAAAATTAAATTTAATTATAGCGTTAATAATATTTTATAATATATATATTATATTTTATTCCACAATTTCCAAACTTAATTTACTATAAGCAAATAATTTGTAAAACAGTTTCTGATTTTATTTAATATATATATATATTTTATTTAATATAGTCTGTGCAAATAACTTTAAAATGCGTTTAATTTTTTTAGATTTTAATAAGTGCAATTAGATCCGAATGTCTGTCTGTTACTCTATGTCACAAATAAGTATGTATGCATACATCGAGCAGTTTACACATTTTTTCTGCTTATAACACATTGAATTTGAAAATCGTGTATCTTCCTAATAAAAAATTTCTAAGGTCATTATTTTATTTTCAATTAATGTTAAAAAGAATCATTAAAAATCAAATTAATTTAAAAATATTTAGATCAATTATAGAGATAGTTTCAAAAAAATTTAATTTTTCTCTAAATATTAATTAACAATCTGAAATTAAAGAAATATGAAAAAAATAACTGTAATCATAAAATAAAATATTACAGTGATTTCTGCATGAAATTTATTTAGAAACATGTACATTATTATGTATGAAAATTTTTCGAAAGACTTCTGTGGCGTATTTGTATAATATTTGTAAATGTGTGTGTTAACAATTAAAATCATCTGCTCAGTAGCAGTTAATCCGCGCCATCACAAGCTTTAGTTGGGAATAAATGACCATTAAATCCAATTTGATTTGTAGAACTTTTTAGATTCCTTGCACATCTTGATTGACCCTCGGGGGGTATATAGACCACTTTGAAAACCCCTATATTAAAATTTTTGTTTTAAACGATTTTAATAATTGCATCAAATTTAGTATTTGAATTCTATTAATCAAGTTCCACATTTTAAATGGTAAAAAGTTCAAATAGCCTTAAATGGAGAAATTTTTCAATATTTTGTTAGTTTTATATGGAATAATAACATAATAAACTTTTTAAATTAATTTTATTCGGCTGCCACTAGGAAAGTAAAGGATGAACATAATTTATTTGCAGATATCTTTTTATTCCAAAAATAAAAATTTATTCCACAAAGATTTTCATTTTTATCCATTCTTTCAATAAAAGGGATCCAAAAATTGCAAAATTGTTCTTTTTGATATTCTGAAATTATATTTCTTTATTTTTTTTGTATTTAAGATTAACGAAATTTTGCAATAGATTTAATTAAAAAATATGTAAAAAAATATAAAAAATGATTTTAAATTTTCCCATTTTTTACTTAGAAAGAAATTTTATACTAATCTCAGTAATATTAAAATGCACATCTTTATGTTAATCGAAATTTTATTTAAAATTTAGTTTGATTGTAAGAAATAAATCAAAACATTTTGGTTTTAATATATTTTTCTGATTTAATTCAAATATTTTTATAACAAGGAATTTAAATTAATTATTAAATTAATATTTTTCGTTTTCATAAATTTAATTCATATTTTATTTAATATGAATATTTTTGTGTATAAAATAGCAATAAGTTTTATAAATGTTTTTTTTTGATTTTTTTGATTTTCACGATATTTTGAGCATTAAAATCTCAGAAACCGATCAACCGTTCAGAATGGACAAAATGTGTATATAATACAGGCAAAAGTCATTATAAAATTTTTCGTGATCTTCAGGTCACGTTATTAAGTCAGTTTATCGTGACGCAATAGCCGTTGGATTTCGTAATAGTTTATATTATGAATGTTACGTTATACCATAATTTTAATCATTGCAAGGATTATAGTTAGGTGGTCAGTAATAATAAAATTTCGAGATCAACTGATAATGTTTCGGATCCAACTCTAACACAAACAACAAAAACTTTTTGAGATGAAATTATTAAAATTTGACAAAAATAAAAACGATGAATTCTGATTTCACATTATACTTTTTTATTTTAATTTCACAATCTAAAAAAATGTTTAAAAATTGTGTTCATTTTAATTTTCTTTACATTTTAGGTCATATTAAATCTAATATTTTTTATAGTTTTCTTTTGGGACTCAATCATGACTGAAAGAAGGGTTTAGATACAAATAGAACAATGAGATTTTTATAAAGCTTCACTCATGCCTTTTTGCATGGTTTGAATAATGAAAAAATTGTGAAAATATTTCATCACCACAGACAATTTTTTATCAAATCTGAACTTTCTATTTTAAAAATTTTTAATAAACATCAACTTTATAAAGATACTAAAAGATTTTTCTTATAAATATTTGTCAAAGGTTTGAAAATATTAATGCCGTAAAAATATTTTTTGTAATGAATGAATTCAAAGGCAACAACAAGATAATTGTTTTTCTATGTAAAATTGTGAAAAGAAGCTGTTATTTTGTTGAATAGAAAATAGGTTATAATTATTATTATTATTATTATTATTATTATTATTATTATTATTATTATTATTATTATTATTATTATTATTATTATTATTATTATTATTATTATTATTATTATTATTATTATTATTATTATTATTATTATTATTATTATTATTATTATTATTATTATTATTATTATTATTATTATTATTATTATTATTATTATTATTATTATTATTATTATTATTATTATTATTATTATTATTATTGCTATATATTATAAGACAAAAACACAAGTTGAAAATATTATTTAATTTTTTAATTTTGCAGAACTGTGTTGGGGTTACAAGAAAACATGAATCAATTAAAGTTAATTAAAATTTTGAAAAAAGTAAAAATCAATATTTTTCGGGGAGAAAAAGTGGTAACCGTTGGCAAATTTGATTTTGAAGACGAATAAAAAAGTATTAGATTGAGATGAGGTATATTGAAGGGTATGGAGCCCAAAAACAAATTAATTAAATTATTTACCGACGAACCCATTAATGAAGGGCCACCGAGCTGAACGTCAGCCTAATGGGTTTCCCGGAATTAGTAAAATTGGCAATAAATTATCCGAACGGGAAAAATTGTTTCTCTAGCACTTATCCAAATTAATGGGAACCCAAAATTATAAAAAGAACTGACAACAAAATAAGTTGCCAGTTGGACGAAGAGAAAAATCTAACGAGTTTGGGAAACGAGTTGAAAGTTGTAAACAGATAAAGAAGTTAATCAGATTGCAGTGACTTATTACGTGATACCCTTATGGTGCTTACGACAAGCAAAGAATTGTATCTTGTGGTGAATATTTGTGAATAAAGATTTCTTTGTTGGGATTTTGTCTTATTGATTATTGAACACGAGGAGTCGGATAGAGAGACCTATCCATCGACGAATATTTAATATCCCAACAACTGTAACTTTGTTTGAACTAACATATGAATATTCGCTTTTGCAATACGCAGTTTTAAGTCTCCATTAAGTTATTTCTGATTTGTTCATCGACTTATAAAGGAAAATAGCAAATCACATAAACAAGTTTTTCAAAAATTCATAACGAATTTGCACATTGGATTTTATATTAAGGATTCTTACTCTGAGGAATCTTTAAAAACCTGGTGGACAAACTTGGCAGATTTATTTTTGACACTGCAGTTCACTGATTAAATTTTCAACATTTATTGAAAATAGTAGACTTAATAATATTACCGTATTTAGAACATAATACGCCCAGGTTGAAAAAACCAACATCCTCATATAAACATCGAATTTTAACTTAACCAGTAAAATAAAATCAATATACGGTATGAGTTGATAAAGTAATTTAAATTTAGTAGAAAATTTGGAAATATATGGCAGACAGACAAATATACTGGTACACCAGCTGTCACTGAGATAAATTCCGCTATAAATCAAGTTGATACATAAATCAACTTGGCGGAATTTATTTTTTGTGAATTCATTTCAGCCATTTTTTAAATGGCTGCTAAGTAAGTTGTTTTTTATATTGTTATATAACTTAAAGTTAAATTTTAAGAGTTGAATTATGATTTCATAAGGAAATATGATCATAATTCAAGCTCTTATTTCATATATATTACTATAAATAATATTTAGGAAATCAAGTAAGTAACAATAAATAGTCTCCAAAAATATGTATTTTTTTTATACATTTCGGAAAAAATCTCCTAATATGCCAAAAGTAATTAGTTAAATCTCTGTAGTCTTCTTTCACCAGCTCGTTATCCAGTGCGTCCTTCAGAAAATCGAATCTAGATTTGAAATTCATTGAACTCAATCCACCTGCTCTTGATATAGATTTCCGAATATTGAATTTGATTTTACTGAACACACTTTCAATTGGGTTCAGAAAAGGACTATATGGTGGTAAATGTTCAATAACATTATTTAGAGATATTGCACCACCATGAATTGAAGCATTGTCGTGGATTAAACGAAATCCAGTTCCATTCAATTTTACAGTTATTTTCGGAAATTAAAAAGTTCTTCATTTCCTCTAATGAAACATAAATATTTTTCTCCACAAAATCAAGTAGTTTGCTGCCATGTTCTTCCGAAATTTTGGATATACTGCCACCAATCTTGCCTTGTGACAATTTCCCAAATATTTAATTTATTTCAATTTTCAAATAAATCGTACAATGTGATTTCTTCTTCATCGCGAAATGGAATTGTTTCTGCAGAAATGTCTGAAAGCCTATGAAAATATGTAATTTATTTCAATTTTCAAATAAATCTTACGAAGAAGTTTCATCATTTTCATAAAAATTTGGATAAGTTTCCTTAGCATTAAATTTAAAAAATTTTTCCGCCATTTTTTTTTCTAAAAATATCTCAAAAATGTCTAAATTAATTTATTATAGGGGTTTTTTCAACTTCGGATGGCTACATGTTAAAAGTTAGCATGCATGTTTTATTATAGGTTGAGTTAATGTGCATTATTTTATTTCTCTATCACTTTTTGTGTCTCTATAGTTTAGGGTTTCTCTCATTGACGATTTTACAAGCAACCTCAAGGTGAGTTGGTGTGTTATAAATTTATTGATTTTCTTTTATATTATAGGTGATTTATCTCAGTGACAGCTGGTGTATAGCCAGAGTGTCTTATGGTAAATCATTTCCGTGTCGTTTGAAATCAAAGGTATTCATGAAACATTCTAGAACTCCATAATTTTAATGTACTACCCATTCTCCTTTAATATTATTATCTAAGCTGTTGATTTCTCCATATGCCTTTAAATTTATTGTTATTAATTTTTAATTACACTATTTAATTATTTAAATATAATAATTCTATTTAAATATGATAAAATTTCTATTTTGTGGATTATAAAACACATTTTTGCACGCGTATCGAATCACAGCACCGTAACGCGTGAACATTTTTAGCACCGTAAAGCGAGGAATAAAACTGACTTCATCGACAGTATTTTTCACACATGATTCTAATAGATTTTAACAACTGACTTGAAAATTTAATTGTATTACGAGGAATTAAATATATTTATATATATATATATATATATTGGTGTCTTGGAATAAATATTTTTATTCGATTGGAATTAGTTATACGGTACAGTTTATTATTATAAATATGAAACTACTACGGTATTCGGAAAATTCGAGAACCAATCCATTAAATAATGTTTCGAAGGACTCGTGCATTTCGAATTTAGAAACTACTTCTTCAGCACATATCTGATTTTCACCCGATAGTTGAATACCATTCATCTGCTGAACCTTCTCCATGATATTTTCGTCTGTCATAATAATCCCACATATTACGTTCTCATAACAATTAAGATAATTTCAAACTTTTCTGGAACATCCATTGTTTCTCTTGAAAAATTGAGATTTTTTTCAGTTTCCCTGATTAACTGAACCAGCGGAATGCTGTCATCCTCTTCCGTGAAATCTTCAAAAAAACTCGATTTTTGAAAACAATTTGTAATTGTAGCACGCAAAACCTTCGTGTCCCAAATTCGGAATACACATTTAATGCAGTCAAGCAGAGTTATTTTTGGAAAAGGTTCTTTTTTTCGATTGAATCTAACATCTGCAGGACAATTTCATTTCTATAATGCACTTTTAAACATCTAATTATCCCCATGTCCATCGGTTGAAGAAGTGCAGTCAGATTGAGAGGAAAAAATTCTATCCGAATATTTTTTAGTTTATGCTGAAGATCTTTTTTTGTGTGCAGAACAATTATCGAAAAAAAAACAAGACTTTGTGATTTCGTTTTTCAAACTCCTAATCCAATTTGAGCAAACATTTTTCGAAAATGATTCCATTCATCTATGCTTTTCGGTTAAATTCGTAATTTACAGGAAGTGATCGCAAGATTTAGAAGCTTTGATATCGCATTGATCTGCCTATTACCAAAGGTGGAATCTTATCTGTACCAAACATATTGCAACAAAGCATTACAGTAATACACTCCTTACTAAATTTGCCGTATTAACACTTTTCTCCTCCTAATGCAAATGATTTTCCAGGAAGCATTTGTAATAAAGGCCTTTTTCATCTGCATTGTAAATATCATTTTCGTCGAAGATTTTTAGTAAAGATTTCAAGGTAATGTCGATTCAGTCAGTGGCAACAGTTTGGTCAAGCTCAGCGGGATCTCCGGTTAAACAGCGCCATTTCATGCCAGATTGTTTTTTAGACTCGATTGAACCCCCCATTTCTTGCTTTGAATCCCCCACAATTTAATTTATCACCGTATTGTTTAGCTTTTTGTTGAATCATTATTTCATTCATTGGAAAGTTGCTCTTACTTGTTTCAGACACAAATATTTTAATTGCATCATCTAGTTTTTAATGCTTTCCTCTCCCTATACCCTTATTCTTTGGCATCACAATATTTATAGTTTCCTTATCAATCCTTATAAATGGTTGAGAGCGTATTTGGTTTAATTTCATACTTTGTCACGACATCCTTTTGTTTCTTACTATCTTGAATTTCGTTAATAGCTTTTAATTTCTCCTCAAGACACTGAGTTTTTTTATTTCTTCTAGATATTATGATATTCTTGATATCGAATTACTGAGGTAATTATGTTTAAATAATTTATAGAACATTACATCGAATTATGGAGTATACGAATTAACGAGGAAATAGAATTAACGAAGCAATTTTGTTAAAGAAATGAACTGCAAGGAAAATAATTCAAATTTGAGGGGTGAATCGAATTAACGGGGTTCAACCTTACAAAACGTTTTGTGTTCAACAAACTATTTGTGAAGTGAAAATAATATTTTTAAAATATATTTAAAATTTTAAGTTTTTTGGATCTATTGCAGAACAAAACACTATAAAAAAATAAAATATAATTGAATGAAAACCAACAAATGATTAAATTAATTTTTAAATTAAATAAATAATACATTATTGTTAGATTTGTAAGTGTGAATTTATTGATTTTAAGTGTAGTTAAACAAAATAATTTATGAACTCCTAAAAATCTAAAACAAAACTAAAGTTTAATTAAAATTAATTATTAAATATATGAAAATAATATTAATTCATCAAATAATACTTTATATATTTTCTATAATAGAAAGTTAACAAGAAGGTCACCGACCTCTCGCAAATTGCAAGTGCTATACGAAATTAAATTCTAATTACTGAAATCGTGTAAACGGCCAACTATAATTTTCTTACAATATTTATTTAAATAAATTTGTGGTGACAGGCATTCGAATGTGAACGATGCTTCAACAACTTAGTTTTTCTTAGTCAACGGACTCCTAAATGCGAAATATGTTTTAGGAGTCGAACATTATTTATAAGGGAAATAAAAAAAATTGAATTAATTACATTATTTATTATATACAACAAGAGACTTAACTGCGGGAGAAATGCCACCCATTGCGGTTATTCCTACCCCTTACAAATTAGAAAAGTACTCCTTAACCCTTTCAGTCCCAATGGGCCATATCTGTCCGGGAAGATGTTTCCAGATATCTATGAACACCCTTTCAAACCCATTGGGAAAAATATTTACCGAGTCCTTAAAATACTTCCCCACTTCAAAAAATAAATAAATCATTATTTTTCTAGTTTTATTTACTGGCATATCAAAAAATTAAGTTATTTTAACTAATGAAACAAATTAGGACTGAAAGGGTTAAGTGAGTTGTATGATGTATGAAAATTCATGTCAATCAAAATAGATTAATATATTATTTTAACTTTATATTCGTTTCCTTCTATAGTTTTGAATTTGTTTTAATAAAATAATAATTTTTGTTTAAATGAAATAGTTTTTTTTCCAAAAAATACATGATATGCGTTTTAAATGATATTTTCTTACTACTAAAATTTTGTGATTAAATTATTATAAATTTTATAGAAAATAATTTTATTTTATTTAAAAATTTTATACTTCTTTACATTAATAAAACATTCGTCAATTTTATTTACACAAATGCTAATCCAGTCAGGATTTATATCCATGATCAAATAGTTCTTCAATATCTTTGACAATTAATCATACCATACCAGTAATTATTATTATTATTATTATTATTATTATTATTATTATTATTATTATTATTATTATTATTATTATTATTATTATTATTATTATTATTATTATTATTATTATTATTATTATTATTATTATTATTATTATTATTATTATTATTATTATTATTATTATTATTATTATTATTATTATTATTATTATTATTATTATTATTATTATTATTATTATTATTATTATTATTATTATTATTATTATTATTATTATTAATTATTATTATTAAACAGAAAATGACTTGTATGCAATACAAATTTTTGGCTTTGTATTTATTATTAAACAAAAACACTTGATGAATGCAAAGCTAAAAATTGTGTCGTATAAAATAAACTTTTGATTTTTTGTAAGAATAAAAAAATAAAAATAATAATTAAAAAAATAAAATATCAAACAAAGGAAGCAAATCATTGACGAAAAAGATAAAAGATTTCAAAGTTAACAAGAATAGTTTTAATGATCAGTAAAATTAATGAATTAATGTTTTAATTAGCCCCTGAAGTCCAGTTATACAATTTAGTACAATTACTGTGACCACAGCTGGGAAAATGCGGTGACATGAATTATTATTCCAATTTGTTTTTGAATAATTTATTTTCTAATGCTTTTATTATTTTTCTATTCCATATTCTATTTTTATAAAATTTAAATGACATTTGACAATAAAATATCGTATGGATAGAAAAAATAACTGTAATTATAAATTACGATTATGTTTGAATAAATAGTAATCACATTATATGAAATACTTTGAGCACAATTTAAAGAAAATCGCCCAAGTGAGTTTCTGCAAACCTTTAAAACAGTAACATTTTGAATGACTTTGAATTGAAATTGTATTTAGTAATTCAAACAAAATTTAGTTTTTTTTAAAATATTGTAGAGAAAATAATTTTAAATTAAAATAAAAATTTTGATATGAATTGCATAAGAAAATAAATCAGTTTTTATTAATAAATTTTTTTTATTATTAATAATACATAATTTATGGGAAGATATTTTATAGGCATATGTATTTTTACAACTTTTCTGTTTATTATGGTTTATAATTTTAATATGTTGTCATTTTTATCCAGAAAATTGTCATGGCGTAGTAAATTTTCTTGAGAGGCAATAAATATAGACCTAAAATATGAATAGCAAGTGAAAATTTTCAAATGAAAGTGTTAAACCTTTTTTAAATTCCAATCTAAGTTTTATAAAACTTACAAAAAGTTATGTTATCCAGTACTATTTTTGTGACCTCCTCTTTGACTTTCAAACTTATTAGAAAAGTATTTTTAAGCAGCTGTTTCCAATTTTGACCAGATTGCATACGTAAGAATTCTTATTAATTATGACTAAGGCTTCTTTAAGATACCTGAATAAAAACTACACAATATTACGCAAACTCAAAGTTTTTCGCTACTAAGTTTAAAAAATTTTTTGAATCCTTTTCCTAAAAAATTACCAAAGTGTTCTGCATAAATTTATTTCTCTATCAAAAAGAGTTTCTGTTTCCCTTTAGTATTTCCATAATTTTATATTTATGTATTTTATATTATAAGACTTATTTACTGTTTCACCTCTGATTTCTTTATAATTGTCATAATATTTAAATTAAAAACACCACTCTAACTTTGCTTTTCCTAAATATTTCCCCAGGTTCACTGTCATCATCAGGTATAAATAAAAAAAACTACATAGAATTTATATTGGTTATTCGAACAAAGTTTTCAACATATTAAAAATTACAAAGTAATTAATTAATTTTCAAAATTAAATTTTAAACCTTCAATCAAAATATTTTTAACTTAAACAAAAATATAAAAAAAACATTTATTTTTCTTGTCAAACAAGCACTTGAAAAATGCAGTCCAGAAAATTCGTGATGAATAAATTAAAATATTGATCTTAATAAATAAAGTATCTGTAAAATTAATAATTATATAAACATGGTAATGATTTAATTAGAACAAAGCACAATTCTAATACACATTTAAAGATTTATTTTTTTTTGTTTTCCTGTTATCATCAGGTATGATAGTAAAACTAGGTATTTTGTAGAATATTTGAATTAATTGTACAAATTTTATGAATTTATTTATAAATTTAATATAGTTTTAAATAATAAATATTTTAATTTTATTATTTTTCAGCAAATATATTTTAATGTTTTTAAAGAATAGTTTTAAAATTTTTTCATAATTTATAATGTTAATGTTATGATTTACAATTAGTAAAAAGAAATATATTAAAAAAATTATTCAACAATACATCCGGACTGTCCACAATTCATATACCAAAACTATTTAAAAAAACATTCAAAACACATTTGCTCACAGAATTTTGCAAATTGATTTTCTGATTCAATGACTGATTCAACAACGATTCACATATAACATATTCCAAATAATTATGACGAACATTTAATTTATGATAACATGAAAACTGTCGGAAAATATCGTAAACGTGCAATTAAATGGCGTTTTCATGCAATTAGTAAAGTTCCTTATTATTTTAGTCACATCTGGTATGTTTTTCGATGATATCTTACTTATTTTCATTTTGGAAAAAAGATCAAATATTTTTGTTTTATACTCGACACAAATTTTCGGTTTTGCCTTTGTCAAGTGTTACTGAAATAATATCAAAAGATGAAAATTTAATTTTTTTTATTGTTTAATGTTTTTTAATGAATAAAGTAAATGTGATTTAAATTGACAAAAGTATGAAAAAGTATGAAAGTTAAGAAAATTATTTTATTTATAAAATAATAAGTTTAAAAAAAGTGATCATGTTCCACAGAAAATTTGAATTAGTTGATAACGTTCAAACTTTGAACGTACTTTGAACTTCAGAGAAAGAGGGTCTTCGAGTACTAAGAAGATCAGAACGTTATAAAATGTGATTGTTGTAAGAAAGGAATAGTAACAGCGGAGCTTTCCAGGAAATATTGAACTATTAATATTAATGGTATTATCAAGGTTATCAATTAATATTTTCAGATTTTGTTTGGAAGATTTATCGAATTCTACATTTTTGTGTCGTGAATATCAATTTCTCATTTTGACTATTAGCAATTTAGTTATTCCTTCAAATTCATGAAACATTGGTTGCGGTGAGTTGTCTGTTCAAAATATTGCTTGAGGTACTCACATCCTGGAAAACAGAAATTTATCACAAGAAATTTTGAAGCTCGGCTAGTCTAGCAATGAAAAGGTAAAGGTAACTTTTGTCTGAGATATTAATATTAATATTCCAATAAATGCCAACAAACATATATGGCAAAATGAGCAACCTCACTACAAGAAATAACTGTATAAAATGTATATTAGATCCTGATTCATAAAAATTAATTTTCCCCAGGAATCTTGGAAGATAATCTATTGTGGTGACAATCAAAACATCTTAAGTAAAATACCATTTAGATTGGAATAAAATTGGAACGCTGACATCGGAGGGTAGCACTTGGTGTTTATGATGGAGTGATCACTTTTTATGGCGAGAAGATCGGATATTCCGCAACCCATGGAAAAATGACTCTCAGATGAAGCAGACTAACCATTCTTTTAATAGAGTATATTTTTCATATTCCGCTGATTTAAAAAGAATAAATTCGAAGAATTATCAGCTATTTTTGAAGGAATGTTGCTCAAGACTTAGAATTTCTGACTAATGTACTTTGTTTTGCTTATTTTCTAATTCTTCAACTTGACAAATAAAGTCGGTAAATGAGAGAAAAATTGTAAAACATTTTCAACAATTATGATTCATTACAAAAAGTTTTCTTGACAAAATATTCAAGTATTTTTTTTTATATTCAAGTGGAAATTTTAAAACTTTTCATTTATAATAATATTTTATCAAAAATATATTAAATCAAATTTATTATTATTATCTGTTATTTATTATTATATTTTATTACATTTATTATTTATTATACTAATATTATATAATAATAAATTATTACTATTTATTATAATCAAATATAATATATATTTTTAATTACTTAATATTATGAATTTTCAACTATTTATTTGATAAATAATAAAAATAAACTTTATGGAATTATTAATTGAAATTTTTTGTAATAAATTATTCATTAGGTTTAAATGTTTCCTAAGAGATTATTATATTCTTTTGGGAAATTTCAGAACTATTTATACTGGTATAAGTACCCGTTCTAAAATGGTTGCACCTAGTTATAAGGTTGTAGTAGAATCCAGACAAAGATACATCAATCAACTTATACATTTAACAGGTGGATTAACTCTTTTATAGTTGTTAATGAAATATCGAAACATGGAAAGTCGTATACAGATAGGGAATATTTGAAAGAATGTTTTATGAAAATCTCGGAAGAACTTTTCCATAATTTTAAAAATAGGAATGAAATCATAAAAATGATTCAAAATGTGTCTACTTCTGCTAAAACAATTCGGGATAGAATCAGTAAAATTGCACAAAATGTTTTCTATTGCTATAGATGAGTCCTGTGTTATAAGAATACTGCCCAAATTTGTCAGATCTAAAGATATGTATCATTTGATGGATCCAAAAAAGAAATGCTAGCTTTGTTGTCAGTCAAGGAGAAACCACTATTTGAAAGAAAAGGAATTTGATTGTGATAAATAGGTTTCTATTGCTACAGATGGAGCACCAAGTACGAAGGTAAAACACAAAGGCTTCCTTTCTCTATTTAAAAACCATATGAACCATGATATATTTATATTTCACTGCATATTTTATCAAGAGGTAAAAATAAAAAAAAATTGTAAGTGGCTCTTTACTAGAAAATTTTTTTTTGCGGTTTTGGCTCCTTTTCTGTAAAAGGTTGCCGAGTTCTGCCCTTAGCTAACAAGAAATTGAAGCCCCTTTTCAATTTTTTAATAGTTTTAAAACGACGTATATCTTTTTGCAGATGTCATTAATAAGTAGAGAAATATTTGTTAAATTTTTTAACTTTAAGATATAAATTAAACAAAATGTTATGTAAAATAAAAACACGCAAATATGTTTAACATAGAAATTGTATTCGTTACAAAGGAAGCAAAGTAATTGCTCATGTGAAAAATTAGAAATATTGTTATCAAAGGACAAATAACAAAGTTTATCATTTTTTTTGGACAGGATTGTAAGAAATTGAGGAATTTTTGAATAATGGTTGTTTGATATGTTTTTACATTTTTAATTCGTTTTAATTTGCTGAAAGATCTATTTCCTGAAGATTTCGTAATCTTTAAAGACAAAAGAATTCGAAAAGCTACTTCAAGATTAGGAAATATATAATCATGGCGTTGACCTAATCTCTATAAAACGAAGAAAACCGAAGAAACTTCCTTGAAGCTTTCAAACGATTAAAACAGCAAATAGACTATGGAAACCGGAAGTCATCTTGATAACCTTTAATTGCCAGAGGTTAATTTCTATCGCTGTTTTGTTTTCAAGGTAGCTTTTAAATATTTCCTTGTTTCAATTTCTTTCTAAAAAAATGTTGATGCTCTTGAAAGTTGAGGCCCTGAGCTTTTGTTTTTTTAGCATCGTACATTAGAAATCATATCATTATCAAAATATTTATTTTACATTTCTCCTCTGAATTTATATTTTATTTCGTTTTAATGCTTGAAACAATCGAAAACACAAATAAAATTTTCAGTTTACTTTTGAATGCAAAATTATTAACCTTGCTCATTATATTCATAGAAAATGAAGAAAATTCCAAAACCAAAATTTGGCCTAGATATTGGACAAATCCATCAAATTCATTTTTTTTCGGAAAAATTAAAAATAAATAAATTTATTTCAAACTGAAATTGTTTTTTTCTTCATAAAAGTATCACTGAAAACTGAAATATTTAATTGATTTAAATATTATATTGTTTTTTTTGAAGAGTGAAAAATTATCGAAAAATGTTAACCTTAACTTTATTAAATGAGGGTTAAATGAGGTCAGACTGTAGTAATTTGACCCTTTGTTGCAAATGTATTAAAGGATTTCCATCATAACACGATTTTGCAATAAATATATGTTCAAAGTGTAAACAATGAGGTTAATTTTTTAAAAATTTAATAAAAATAATTGTTTTGTTTATGATTTTTCTATAATATGTTTGAATAAGAATTTTATGATTTCATTTTATATTTAGTTTTTTCTTTCCTATCTGATGATGATAATGAACCTATTGAAATATATTGTATCGATTATGTTCAAGTAGCGTTTTTGAATACTTAAATAAAATATTTGTCGAATAAATAATTGCTATTAATAAAATATAATATGATATTCGATGCAATTTCTAATGGCAGAAAAATTTCGAGTTTATTTTTCTCTCAGTTTTAATCATAAATTGTAATATGGACAAAGAATTTCTATGCTAACGAGTAAAGATATTTTTTAATAATTTAGATTTACAGAAAATATACGAATCTTGATTTTAGTATTAATTATAAATATTTTTTTATATTATGGTTTTTTGACAAAAATAAAGAATATTTATTTCTGTGTGCAAATTTTATTATTATTATTATTATTATTACAATTATTATTATTGAAATTCAGCTGTTCGAGTTTTTTGTATATATAAAAATTTAAAACTTAAATTGTTCTAATCTCTATAGAAAGATTAATTTTCATTAAAAAATTTTCTTTTCATAATAATCCCATTATTTATTAACAGATTTCAAATTTATTTAGAATAAAAATCGTCAATGCTCATAACCGTAAGAAATTTTATTAAAAAAATAAAAATTTTAAAAAATCGAAAATAAAATCATATAAAAGCGGATCACATTTAACGAAATATACCTTGAAAATAATTCGTTCAATAATTTCTATTTTAATAATTAATTAAAATTCCAAATCGATTAGTTAATTATGTTAGTAATTTTCAGAGTAATGGTTCCTCTAATAATTTTTTTTTTCAATCTTGATATCGACCTATTCAGGCATGACTAACACACACACACACACGCGCGCAAACACATCGACACACATACACTCAAATCGAGCAAGCATGCAGCAAATAGTTCGGGACTACATTGCTATTAATTCGATAATTTGTTTTAATTTTCGTACACACAAACACCGGGAAACAATTTCAAAAGTACTCGCCAATCTTTTGTTCGGGGGAAAAAAAGAAGTCAAGTTTTCAGCACACAGTCAGCACGCATTTTTATGGGCTTGGATTCAGGCAAGCGAGGAATTTATCACCCAGTCCAGCAGCAAGTACAACACAGAGAGAGATACACCACAGATAGACGGACGACCGGGGACATTCATTATTAATATAGAAACTGTGACTGTCTATTGTCGTGCTCGTTTGGAAATAATCCTAACAGGAGCCCAACATCAATTGGTATATATCAAGACGAGCTATTGAGACAGCTAGGCATATGTTACAATCGATTCGTTCTAGTTTTCATTGTTTTCCCATTTAAATGGGAACTTAGTAAGAGCTAATGGGTCTCGGTTATGTTAATATGTATTATTAGCGAATTTAGACAGCAAGCTTATCATTATTATTTTATTTTTTTCGCTTTTCCCTTACTATCATCAGAACAACTGGCATCCATTGTCATTTTTCTATACAAGTCCGATGTGGGATTGCAAGCTAGTGAATATTCACTTAGCTTTTCACGGTATCCTGATGACTAATGTAGAGCTACTTTGGGAAAAAAAGACAATCGACACAACTACTCACTAGTTTATAATCACTATTCACTAAATTTCGATGATTAACAAATGCTGACAGGGTTAAATATAAAGTGAATTTGATTATATTGTGGTTTATATTATTATATTCTCAATGAAGTTATTGAAGGAAATTAATTTTGGATTTTTTTGATTGGAATTAATCAATTCCATATTTTACACTAAAGAGTAGAAGACAAAGAGAGAAAGTTACGTAATAATACAAATCGAGCTTTAAAAATTTTAATAAAAATACCTATAATATCGATTATTTGATCGATTGGAACCGGAATGGAATTGAAACTGTTATGAACAATTATATAAGGCTGTTATTGGATCAGTAGTTAAAATTACATGTCAGTAAGTAATGTAAATTATCAGTATAATGCCGACTTATAGAAAAATGATTAGTATGTTAAGTAAATGGACAGTAATTAAAATTAAGTATCATTATGTAATATCAAATATATCAGTATTTTTATATAATAAATCAAGATATTAATTATTAAGAAACCCAAAAAATGTAATTTTTCTATTTTCATTATCGGTCGAACTTTAACCTCTAAGCTCTTTATTAATAACCCCATAAAAGGTTGTGAGATAACATTTTAAATTAAATTAATTTAAAATTCAAAATTAAATTAATTAATAGTATGTTGTGTGGAATGATTGTGGAATGTTGAAAATCTGCTAAGCGTATTTATATATCAGAAAATCTCCTTAAAAAGATTTAGTTTTATCTAACGTTGTTGTTTTAAAAATATATTTTAGTTTTGCGAATTATTTAAAATTGATATTATCTAAAGTTATGGGTGTTTTAAATAATAGGAGTCCCGATAAAACTGGTAACTCTAATAGTGGTCATTTGTCTAATTAAGTTTTCATTGTGAATTTCTTATCGTACTCCCTGATTAATATGAAAAATAATGTGACAAGTTAGATTGATGCAGATATGTTACTTGTAAATGTTAATTATAAATAAAATAAAAAAAATAGAAGAGCATTGTAAAAATGAAATTATACTGACCAAAATATTATTTTATACTAATAATTTATTTAATAAAATACTGCCCGTTTATAATAAAGAAATACTGACCACATAAATAAAAGTAATTATATAAAACAAAAAAATATTGTAGTTCATTGATAAGAATAATGCTTCTTATTCTGTTACTATAGTAATTATGTTAAAAATAATTTTTTATTTCAAAATTTTGGACTTTTTATTGTGATTTATTTTTATTCCACTATAAAATCGGTTAATATTTATTATTGTTGTTGTCATCATGGTCGACTGAAAAATCGTTCTCCCCCATTCATTTACCAAAAACCCCGAGAAAATTTAATATTTCATAAAACAACAATGAATTCTCTTTAATAACATAGATAGAAAAAGACACATAATAAACATTCATTGTTCGAAAATTTACGGAATACTTAATAAATTTATATCCAGAAACGACTATTAGGAAATTAAAAATATCATTTGTAAACAGAAACGAATATAAATTCAAAAACAAATTTTGTTAAATTGAAATATTTAATTTCAAAGAAGAATAAATGTATAATTTGACACGAATTTATTGTAATTCAGAATAAAAACAAAACTTCCATTTTTATATATTTTGATTTACATTTGATTAGAATGAAAAAGTTCAGCTTTTATTCTTATTTGTTAGCCGGTGGCAATTGCCACTATAACATTTACAAGGTTTTACTTACTGAGCCAATTCGTACTTTTGCTATTAATCACTAGATGTGGCTTGCATAAGGCATTTTAAGGAAATTAAATGCTTAGTTTCGATAACCGTTGAATTTGACGTGTGTAAATCACGATTATTTTACAATAACAAAAAAAATAATTATCAACATTAAAAATCCAGATCTGAACGGGTTATTACACCTGTTTCAGTTCATTAAAAACTCCTATAAGAAAATAAAAAAATCAATAATGTTATAATATAGGGACATACATACTTACCCGTGTCTGCATGTAATTTGTTCAATTGAATTAAAACTTATATTATAGGAAGGAAGGAATGTGAAGAAAAATTTTTTTGCAAACTTTCAAAATGTAGAAATGTTCAGTTCAATTAAAACTCTATATAAAACTATTTTTAGTAACTTTTTACACAATTTTTTTTTAAATTAAAGCCGAAAATTTTTGAAAAAATACCAATAATACCAATAATAAATACCATTTTGAAATAATACCAAAATTAAGAAATAATTTCGTAAGATTTTTCATGAAATTCAATCAATTTAATATTTTTACAACATTTCAGATAGTTCAAAAATATCCATCGAAACTCTAGGTTTTTGAAGAGATGAAGAAATAACAATGTAAAATTTAACCTGTACTTAAAATAAATTGAGTTTTTACCTCATATGCAATTTACCAGGCGCAGTGGAACCAGAACCTTCAAATGAGGAGTTAAAAACAACGGAAATCATAAGTTTTCCGATAACTTAAGTTTAAAAATAATATTTTTCATAAAGTATAAAAAATCCAAATCATTAATACCATTGAAAATGGGGAAGATTTTTATAAATTTGGGAAATTAACGGAAATTTCCAAAGCCTCATAAAATCAATAAATATCATAAATTTGGATTTGTCGAAAGGTAAAAATGATGGCAGCCAAAACAAATTTCCAAGGAACAGAGAAATAGCTTTTTCGAATATAGAAGCTTTTTAATAATAAATTTTATTTTAATAAATTTTATTTTCAATTAATCGGACTTACATTTATTCGAAAATAATTCCATTAATTTACATAAATTGGCATAAATTCCTAAAAAACCCCAAAGAAAATTAATAAAAGTAAATTTAAAATACACGTTGATGAAAAGTAATATTTAAGAGCTTGAATAATAATCTCATAAATATACGAGATCACAATCCAAGCCTTAAAATATACTTTATTAAAAAATTTACCTGTCAGCTATTTTAAAAATGGTTAATTCATAAACTTAATCATAAAAGTTGTTAGATGTTCATTAAAACTTCTATTATAGAAGTTTTTAATGAACTGAATCAGGTGTATTCATACTTATCTTTCTATTCCAGTTTGATAATTTGTCGAATATTAAGTCACACATAATGTTGTGCGACTCACATATTAATATTATAATAATCAATTTTTAGTTTTAGTTATTATATTTTCCCATAAATATTAATAAAATTATTTTGTTTAAGTATTCAGTAATAAAGTGCTTAATCAAGAGAATATTAATTAGAATAAAATTTCATGATGAATAAAGAATTCAACAAGTAATATAACTGAACAGAAAATATATATTTTATATTTTATAAATTTTATTTAATTATTGTTTTAATTTATTAGGTTCTCATAGTATTTCATTAATTTATCTTCCATTCAGTATAATATTTTTAATACAACTCGTGCTATTATTCATTATTTGTTTTCATGAAATAAAATTAGCTCCTCGGCAAAATAAAACATTGAAAGTTGCTGAAGTTCCATAATAAAAAAATACTTAAAATTTTATTTGCTTTAATTTTGTTTTAAATTTTATATTTTAATAAGGATCCTCAGATCTCAAATTTGAAAATTGTTTTATTGCACTTTTTCAATAATTAATAAAATTTTAAAAATTTAATTAATTCGATAAATTTCTTCGCCAAACGAAAAGACATTATTTTTATATCCGATTGAAATGGCAGCAATAATCATAAATTTTATTTGACGAGCTCTTGAAATGATCCTTTTGAAATATTTTATTATTTTATTGAAAGTGGCGATAAAATCAAGTTGAATTATTCTTCATTAAATCAATTAATAAATTTCTGAATAAAATCCGCCATTCTTTGAAATTACTTTAAAAGATTTTCAAGAAAAATGAAACATTTCAAAATTAAATTTTTTTAAAAGCAGTAAAACCTTGATTTTTTGAACTTCAAATCCTCAAAAAATAGAAATATTTTTTTACTGTTTAAAATAAATTTTAGACATTCAATACCTTTTTCTTAATAAATAATTAATTTGTTACATAAATTAAATTTTCAAACTATTGAATTTTTGAATTTTATTCTCTCAATGTATTTTTTGTGAATTTTATTTTTCTTTTAAAACTGGTTATATCATGTAAACTTCTAAAATTTGCTACATTAAATGCCAATTCTCTTTTCAAAAATAAGCATATAGAAGGAGTTGCTGTGGATTTTCCACTAACACTATCAATGACATCATTAATTTTGGGTGGCTTAGAAAAGAAAACATTTACAAACTATAAAAACATATAAAACATATAGAGACATATAGAACCGTGTTTGCATTTTATGAACTGTTTATGTAAGAACATTGTATTTGATTGCGAAACATAGAAAAAGTCATCGATTGCGTTGTTGAATTTATCAATCCAGCGTAAAAATAAACACTATGAGACAAGGATTTATAGAAAAAAACTGGTATTTGCCTTTTTACTTTTCCAGGAAGGTTTTGCGAATTTCAGTATAGGAGAAATATGGTAAATGATTAATTTATCTTTCATGGACTATATCTTCTACTTTTGCTAATTCAGTCAAAGTGATAAATTAATTGAGTTGGTAAAATATTGGTTTTCAAAATCTTTTTTATTAATGATGAGAAAAAGACTGTTGACAAATTGGTTAAGAATCCTAAGAAAATACCTGTATTTTGAATGTATTTAAATAATTGAATGTGTATTTTGTTTATGATGTTATGTAAAAAAAAATTTTAAATATAATTTTTAAAATATTTAAAATTTTATTTAAAACGAATATTAATTTTTATATTTTTTAAATTAAAATAATTTTATATTTTGTTTATGCGATTTCTAGCCTGAAGAAGACGGATAAACGGTCGAAATATATAGTGAAATATATAGTTGGGGTTTTTCAATTATTATTATTATTTTTATTATTTTTATTATTATTATTACTACTACTACTATTACTATTATTACTATTAAATGAGTTTAAGTTGTAAGCGTTTGCAATGAGTTTAATTCAAAATACATTTTTGACTATGATGTAATACTTTTCAATCTAATATATGGATCCTAGATGATTATATAACCTTTTCAATTTGATGTGTTTAATGATTGTTTTTCCAAAATATTAATATTTAAATTCCAAATATTTTGAAAATTAGTTTTTTAAAAATTAATCACAAGGTATAAAATTATAAAAAATTTTAATTTCATTATAGCAAAGTTTTGAATTTCAAGAATTACTATTTTAAAATCATAAAATTTTAAATAGTTTTTTTAATAATATTCGTGAAAACCTTAATAAATCTGATTCATAGTCAAATTCTGTAGAAAATATTATGATAATTTTTTTATTGAAATTTCGTTATTTTGAGATTTTTCTTGTCTCTAGAATCTTTATAGTGAAACGAATATATTATAATGAGTAAAATAAAAAATATCTAAAACGATGAATTTCCAGAAAAATAATTATTGTTCATAAATTTCCTGAAAAGAATACTTTTTAAATTCATTGTTTTTTAAGTCATTTATATATTAAGAATTTTTTGTAAAAATAAATTGTGTTCCTTTCGGAAATAGTTTTTCCTTTATTAAATGTTTCAAAATTAAATTTTTAAATTGACTTTGAAAAATTTGAAATTAAAATTAAATTAATTAATATTCAAATAATTGAACATGTGCAAACACAAAATTATATACAAATAAAACAATCGATAGAATATTTCCAGGTGTTTACTGAGATAATTATGTCATGAAAGACCACCTTTCGATATTAATTCTGTAGAAGGTATAGCCGGTTTCTAAATAAATTAAGAAAGAAATTTTAATTGACTTTAATAAATAATCAGTGGTAAATTATAGAAAAGATATAGAATATCTGTCACCTCATTAAAACAAGTGCAGATATAGGTAAAGAATTCAGAAAATTATACAAACTCTGATATGACTTAGATTGCTCAGATTCTAATTACCAATTGGTTCTTTAAGGTGGATCAAAGTTATTTGGGAAGCATCAAAATAATTAGTTTGTATAGGGTCCAATAGATCATTAAGAGAATGTATACATACTTTCTCAGGGACTGAATCAAGTTTGAGATATTAAAACAAAACAGCAAAAATAAAATTCTTCTTTTAG